>CM038143.1:416850995-417450995 GCA_021437245.1 Aegilops speltoides
GTTAGCACAGTCTATGAACTGGTCCTGGGACTCCTTTCTATGTATAGACATTAGGAGGTTCTGCTTTCTATTTATAGCTACTGGATCGTAGTGTTTCCTAAGAAAATAGGATACGCGAAACGTAGTTCCAATACCTCTAATGTGGTCCACCCTAAGAGCAAGCCAAAACTCTAGGTGAATGAAAGGGCAACTGCAGTTCGGCTTTTGATTGACTTCAACACAACTTATCTTTTAGAGTAATACGATGCCACTACTTTCACTTTAGTCATTCAAGTTGGATAAAAAGATAGGGACAGGGATTTTCTTCTTGATCCAGTCGGTACTCTTCTCTTGAATTGTGGGGTGGCCAAAACACCTTGTACCTTTCCCAATACTTGACCTTCGATGCAATTGTTTACTGGTCTAGTTTTGACAATGGAATGAATCTACTTTTGACTTGTCATCCATATGCAATAGTTTGATTGTCATGTTTAAAGAATGCTGGAAGAGAAGGTGACCCTCAGAGGCAGAAGGTAGAAAAACGATTTCATCATCTTATGAAATGCATTTCCATTTTGGTAGACCATTGGGGCAGAAGGAACACTCACCGTAGGCAATTCATAACTCTATAGATCCAAAACTTTGAGGTAGGCATTGACCATTTGGTACAGTCACTAGTTCGGTTATAGGTAGACGTGAAGCTACATCGAAAATTGTCATTTTATAGATAGCTTAAGTTTGATACCTTCACAAATCCCCATCGTTGACCAAGATGGAGGTAATCTAATCATTGGAATATTTCCTTTCTGAAACCTGCTATCTCTCCCTTCTATCGGCTCACAACTTTTGAATCAATTCTTCGATAAGGCCGGATGGCCAAGGCGCACTTTCGAGACTAGGACTCTTAGGTGGGTAAGATTCGGAAAACAGAAAAGCTAACCTGAATTCCTGCTTATCCTTAGGCTGCTGTTCTGTACAGGAACTCTGAACTTAAACTAATAGCTTCCTTGGTCTCTGAACAGAGCACTACACTAGATGAGGGGATCGATGGATGTGCACCTTTTAGGGGAAGAATGCCACAATCCTTCTCTACTTATCAGCTTGCATGCTCAACTTCATTTCGCAAGAAATCATCATAGCACTCGGTCTTTGCAAACCATTATAATAGCTATTTCCTAAATTCTCATGTTTATATTTCAGATTAGACCCAATAATGTCACCTTTATAGGTGTGTTGTCAGCCTGTGCTCACAATGGGTTAGTTGATGATGGGCGGCGATATTGGTGTACTATGCAAGAAATGGGAATTAAAGCTTCAATGGAGAACTATGGTTGCATGGTTGACCTTCTCTGCCGTTCTGGCCTTTTGGATGAAGCTTATTCATTTGTTACAAGCATGCCCATCTTACCAAATTCAGTAATTTGGAGGAATCTTCTTGTGGCGAGTAAAAGCTCGAACAGAACTGATATAGTAGGATTGGCTTCTAAAAAGCTCTTTGAGTTGGAACCTCAGAATCCAGAGAACTATGTTCTCCTCTCCAATTTGTATGCGTTGAACTCCCAGTGGGACAGAGTGAGGTATATGAGGAAAAAGATGAAGGACAACAATGTTACTGTCGTTGCTGGCTGTAGTTCAATTGAAATAAATGGCTATCTGCACAAATTTGTGGTGAGTGATGGTTCACACCCTGAAATCAAGGAGATAAGAGTGGTATTGAGGGAAATAGCTGACCGGGTTCTACGATCTGGCCATAAGCCTTGGACTGCGGCCGTTCTACATGATGTTGGTGAAGAGGAAAAAGAAATTGCACTTTGTGAGCATAGTGAAAGGTTAGCCATCGCATATGGGTTGCTGAAGACAAAAGCACCTCATGTCATTCGGGTGGTAAAGAACTTGAGATTTTGTCCGGATTGCCATGAAGTGGCAAAAATAATAAGTAAATCATATGGCCGAGAAATCATTGTCAGGGACCGTGTTCGTTTCCATAGATTTATTGGAGGAAGTTGTTCTTGCAAGGACTTTTGGTGATTGTGTAACACATTGAATCACTTATATCTGATTATCCAAAGCCCCGGAGATGTGATGCCTTAAAAGGAAAATTGTTAGAGAATTGATGAAAGGGACTTGTGCAGATCATGGGGGTTCCAATGTTACTGAAATAAATTTTACATCATCGAGGTACTCCTTTTTCCTTACCAGAATTCGCTGTTTTGTCCTGTCGTTTGTATCTCCGGTGTGAATGCCTAGTGTTATCTAACCAGAAAACAAGCTTACATTAGTGATAGCGTGCATGTTGTATCAACCTAAAAGAGAAAGAGATGGCGACTGCATTGCTGTCATAGCTTTTTTTAAATGTCTCTGTCCATGCATTATCAAAGATTGGTTGCGTTGCTCATTACACCATCTATACATGTTGGCCAATTTAAATGTTTACTTGTTTGCTTATTATTTTTGCCACTTCATCGCGATCCAGGCAAAATCTCAAGTTCTTTCACTATGCTCACCATCTCCTCTTCACCAACAACATCAGGCTTGCGGCCAGACCGTAGCACCCGATCAACTCCGTCAGCACCAATCTTATCTCATTGGTTTCAGGGTGTGAACCATCACTCATTACATATATCTGATTATACAAGGCCCTGGAGATGTGATGCCTTAAAAGGAAAACTGTTCCAGAAATGATGAAAGTGACTTGTGCAGATTACGGGGGTTCCATTGTTACTGAAACATTTTTTACATTCGAGGTACTCTTCTTCTTACCAGAATTCGATGTTGCATCCCGTCATCTGTATCTCCTGTGCTAGTGCCTTGTATTATCTAATCTAACTAGAAAACAAGCTACATTAGAGATGGAGTGGACGTTGTATCAACCTAAAAGAGAGAGAGAAGGCGACGGCATTGCTGTCGTAGCTTGTTTAAATGTCTCTGTCCATTGCGCGTTAATAAAGGCCGGTTGCGTTACTCATTACACCATTTATAAGTCAAATTTGGAACTATCATTGGATGCACATGCACCTAAAAGATTGATTAATGTTTACTTGTTTCTTTATGTCAACATGGCCACTTCAGGGGCGCCGTGATGCTCAGTCCTACACCCTCCACAATCCACATGGTGTGCTCCCAGCCCCAGCAGGCAACAGGGTCCCAAAGGTTCAACACTGTGCAAGAGCGGGCTTGTTCAGGCTACCCGAGGTCGGCATACTGGTGGAACATGTCGTGTTTGCCAGGCAATGGTGGCTGAGGAACATGTCGTCGTGGTCTGTCGTGTTTGCCAGGCAAGGGTGGCGGAGGAACATGTCGTGGTCCAAAGCTCTCGTGCCGGCGGTTGACCGGAACGGGAAGCAACGATCGTAAGTTCGTAACCGTATTACTTGGCTTTGACGGCACGATTGAGCTTTTCGTGTCCATGGAGACAGTCAGAGATGGCAGCTTGGCGCAGCAAGAGCAGACGAGAACCGAAGCTAAGATTACTGAAATGTTGTGTATTTCATTTTACATTGGGGGAGTGGTTACATCCACAGATACATTGTTACCATTGGTTACATCCCTCCATGTGGAAGTGTTACTTTACTAAAGTCATTGTCTGATCCATGAAGGAATCATTTTTTTTTGCGGGGCATGAAGGAATCAGTGTAATAATACCCAAACTCAAAACAGAAAACAGAATGCAGACGCGTAACATGCTTATTACACAAATTACACACATAACATGCTTATATATTACATAAATAAATGAGCAAAACAGTTTTTATTTTAATAATAAGGAAAGACAGTTAATAATCTCAACGATCGTGCATACGTCAACCAAAGAATTTTCAAAACCATGCCCACTGATGTCCAAACAGAAGTTCATAGATCAAACACCATCCAACATGAAAGCCTTGCTGATAACCAGAAGCACGGCAGTGAATAGCGCAGGAGGCCTCCGCAATATGCTCAAGAAGCAAGTTGGTTCTGACTCAAGAAGGAAAACATCCCTTTGTACTTGGCAGCCACGAATTGGCGTGATAGCATGCTTATCGGCGGCTCCTTGCAGCAGCTGGAGCTACGCTTGATCTGTTCCATGGCCTTCATGCTTAAAGGCGCCTCCTTGCAGCAGCTGGAGCTACGCTTGATTTGTTCCATCGCCTTCAGTACAGGCACGGGGGGCATGGCTTCTTCCACTGCGGCACTAGCCGGTGGCTGCCACGGCGATAACTTGTGATATTCAGGAACACTAGTGTCAGTTCTGCTGGTAATGCTGCTTCCATATGCCTTCCGATGTTGAGAATCACTAGTGTCGGTTCTGCTGCTGCCGCCATTGCTACTGCGGTGGGAAGGTTTCTTATCTCTTTTGCTGCTGCTGCTGCTGCTGCTGCTGTGGTGAGAATGCTTCTTGTCCTTTTTGCTGCCACTGCTACTGCGGCTGCTGCTGCCGCCCTTTGGGGGCTTGTATTTGTAGTGGCTCTTCCTTGAACTTCTCTGGTGCGGCTTCACAGTGTGCGAGTCAGAAGTAACAGGAGGATCATATACGTCAGGGGCCCAGGAAACACTCAACTTTGTCACAATTCCCCGCTTTGCACGGCTTCCTTTCATTGCAGAAACCAAAGGTTGAGTCCCCTGCATGTAGAGTATATGTTATTACAAATCACTATATGGCCATTCAAGTAGAGAATAGACCATTTCACACAAGCAAAATTACTTAAATTCATATAGGCAATAGCAATATGAGGTCATACTCGTTTTCAGAATTCGGATCAACTGTTGGGTAATAATAAATGAAAAAGATACGACAAAACAGGAGAAAAGAATGAACAGCATTCTCAGATCAATTCAAACAAGTATCAAAGATGACTTCACAACTAGTATCAACACAATCAATTTACCAAAACAAAGAAGCATAAGAGCGGAATTACATTTAGCTACCCAAAATTCTAAATGACAAGTAATTATTTGTTATAAGAAACAAGAGTTGATATATGAAAAATTAAGCATCCAACACTTATAGCACATTTTTACATGGAAAGCTGCATAGCTATTGGCCAACTGACGAATATTTTGGTGCCAGTAATGCTACATCAACGAAATTTTACAGGGATTTCACACAGGGGTTAATAGCTTGGCAAGTTATGATTGGCTTAAGGGGGGAGGAAGGGGCCCCACCCACCTGAAAATTGGGGGATTAATTAGCGTTAAGGCCTCTGTGAAAGTCCGTTGTTTGTCCGTGAGTGTAGATAACAAAACAAACACTCTGATGATATAGCAAGATAAGACAGATAAGGAAGAGTCCATGCGTGTACTGCAATCAAATACTTACATTGGTCGAGGAGTTTCCATTCTCTGCTTTTCCAGTTGAAGATTCAGACGCATTCCCAGCAGTGAAGGCTGACGATGTGACCAGTTCAGTGTCAATACCAACCAAATCATCAGCCGAATCTGATTCTACAGAAAGTGAATCCCCATTTTCGTCAGAGTCTTCACTCAGATCTGTCTCTTCATCATCATTGTCATTATAGACACGCATCACCTCAGCAAGAGCCAAACTGATTTC
The DNA here is from genome assembly GCA_021437245.1 of Aegilops speltoides. Lineage (NCBI taxonomy): Eukaryota > Viridiplantae > Streptophyta > Magnoliopsida > Poales > Poaceae > Aegilops > Aegilops speltoides. The sequence goes on from CM038143.1 coordinate 416,856,505, forward strand.
CTTGACAACCAAATCATCTTTCACACATGCTATTCCAGCTTCAAACTTTTCATCTTCAGGGAGAGCACAAGAGCTGTGCTCAAAACCTGCTTTTTCGCAGGTGCTGCGGCTGAGACATGAGCTGCTGCTCACACCTTCGGCACTGCAGTCTACCAAAGGTCCGCCCATCCACAAGCTAAATCCAAAGTTCAGAAGAGAACCTCCTGCTTAGCAGGGAAAAACAAAAATTAGAATAGAACAAGTAAAGGATTTCTTAAGGACCAGACCCTAGATTACTAGATAAAAGTTAACAAGACCATATGATAGAAATAGGTGAACATATATTGCTCATATTTAAGTTCATTAGATCTAAGGCAACATTTCTGGTAAAAGGTAAACCAAATATTAATTGTTGCACTAAATCAGCAACAATTAATATTGATCAGGCGAGTAGTAGTATTTTATCAAGCAACTAAAATGTTTAAAGCCTCAAGGGCATTCACTCCATGATATATATTAACAGGTATAACTGCACAAGACAATAAATATTCGAAAGGAACTTAATTCCATCACTAATATGTACACAATTTCATCGCATTTGCAATTCCACCAGAAGAGTAAACTGGCATATTTTCACATATACTAGAAAAAATGACCAGGCAAATTTCCCATACCTCTTTCCTCGGAGAGACAGCAATCACCAACTCCAACAGGCCAAATCGCTCTGGATCGGACCTGGTGATCAAACACAGACAGAGACACCAAACCCGCGCGAACACAAAAGGCAGAGATGTAACACAGAGCCCTCACAACCAGACAATCCTCAGGACGAGCACAAGGAGCAGATCGAACCGAAGGTCGTGGGCGACGAGGGGGAGGCAAACGTCAGAGGCAATTACTACGATTACCAATACTACTACTACTAAAACGATGCGAGGAGGAGAGCTTGAGGCGGTGCGAGCAGGGGAAGAAGGAGGCCTCGGAGTTCCCGGACGCGACGGCGCGGAGGCTGGTGGGGTACGCGGCTGGCGCCGCAGACATCCTGTCCGCGCGGTGGGCGCCGCAACGCTGCGGTGCCGCCTAGATATCCAACTTGTCGGGTTCCGGCGACCGGGGACGACGACGGGCGGAGAGGAGAGGAGCCGGCGGGAGGAAGGGCGGGCGCGCCGAGGTCACGCCCTGCTAATGGGTCGGCCTCACCGGAGGTAGGATTTGGTGCCGGAGAGAACGAGGTCGACGGCGAGCGCGGCGAGGCGAGGGATTTGGGGATCGGATCAGGGCGGAGGCTGAGATTACGGAACGGGAGCGGGTGTGCGTGGATTGGCTATTGGTGCGGCGAGAGGGCGGAGGCGGGTCGGGTCCGGGGTTATATACCGTGCGGCCTGACGGGTGGGGTCTGGGTACGGGCAAATGGAAGTGGGTGACAGGCTGGGCGCCAGCGCGCGGGGCCCGGGTGCAGCGGGGGGCGGCCGGGTCAACAGGCACAGCGCGGCGGGAAGAAGGTGCGGCACGGAAGGCGCGCCACGTCGGCCGGGCGCCCGGGGAAATTTCAGACGGGGGTGGCGGGAGGGGCCGGCAGAAATCACATATTTGACCTGAGGCATAAATCAAATTCACAAACTGATTTGGTCACGAAAAAATTTCATTTTGCTGACCATTTGGTGTGGCGCCCGACAGCTGGACGCCGCACCCTACTGTGCAGCGCTTTTCCATTAGGCGTCGCACATCCTCGCCAACAGGCGTGGCGACCTGGTCGATTCTTGCATACTTTTGCTGCGACTGCAGCCCTTAGCCCTTAGCGCGCATAGTGACTTTCAGCGCCCCCAGCCCGACCGACAGGCAGTTTCTTCATCTCTCCGCTCTCGACAGAGAGCAAGCGCTAACGCCCCATCTAATCCCCTCATCCTCTCGGATCTAGAGATTTGATCCGTGGATTCGATCCCCAATCCATCCTACTAGGTAAACTCTTCCGTTCTCTTTCTTTTGCTCCGTAAATTTGTTGCCATTTTAGAGATTTGTCCAAGATTTGATGAAACCCTTGATTTGTTTGATTTGCTCGATTTAGGAAGTGTATTCATATTGGTAGTACCGTAGTGTTATTTATTAGTTCACAATATATGATTCTTGTTAGTGAAACCCTAGATTGTTTAGTTTTTTTAGATATATATGAGATGCCTATTTTTATAGATAACTATGAGATGTTGATTTTTTTAGACATATATGAGATGTTTGTTTAGATATATATTAGATGTCGGAGGAGATTACCTTAAGGGAGGGGTTGGCTTCGAAATCCACGGTCAAATACTCCGGATCTGAGAAGGATTTGAGAGGGGGAGAGAGGAGGGCAGAGGGGAGGCACTGAGCTTCGGGTTTGTGTGGAGGGTGGGGGTGTGTGGGGTGGGGATGGGTGGGAGGGAGTTGGTGCAGCCTAATAAATGTCCAGGTGTGCAGCGCCTAAGGAAAGGCGCCACACTACACAGTGCAGCGCCTTGCCCTTAGGCGTTGCACACCTCGACATGCCAGTCCAGAGAGCACCAGGAGCATTCCAGTAGCTTTTCCACCCCAAAGTTTGCTAAGTCAGTGTGCAGCGCCCAAGGGCAAGGCGCAGACTTTATCTTGGCAATGCCCCAATGCCTAGGCGCAGATCAGATGGTGTAGCGCCTTGCCTGTAGGCGCTGCACACGGACTTAGCAACTTTTGGGGTGCAAACCTCTTGGAATGTTGTTGCTCTCGATCGGACATGTCAGTGTCTTAAGCCTAAGGCAAGCGCCAGACTGTAGTGTGGCGCCTCGCCCATAGGCGCTGCACACCTAGACATGCTAGTCCAGAGAGCAACAGAAGCATTCTAGTAGGTTTTGCACAGTGCAGCGCCTAGCCCTTGGGCGCCACACTACACAGTGCAACGCCTTGGCCTTGGGCGCTGCACTAACTGCTGTTTTCAAATACCTACTATTTTTTTTTGTGTGTGATTCATAAATATGCCACATAATCATATCCAAATTACATGTAGTAGTCCAAAACACAGAAATAGTAGTCCACTCACATAGTCATACACACATAGCACATATACTTGTCCAAATCACATAGTCATACACACATAGGGATCTCACGTAGTCATACACAGAAATATTAGTCCCCTCACATAGTCATACACACATAACACATATACTTGTCCAAATCACGGTCCATGTAGTTTCTTCTTCTTCCTCTCTTCTTATTCTTCTCCCTCCTCCCACCACCAAGGGATCTCACCTTCCCCCTACGTGTCCTCCACCCCCTTCATTGTTTCCATACCTATGAAAATGACAATATAATAGTTAGTCACACAATACAAAATGACAACACAAGCATTGAGCCAAGAGAACAAGATCATAGTAAGTCACATACGGCAATGGTCCATTGAGCCAAGAGAACATTCCTCCACTACGGCCGCCGCTAAGGCCAAGATCACCACCACGGCCTCCACCAGCACGACGGCCTACACCACCACCGCGACCTCTACCGCCACCACCACGGCCTCTACCATCACCACCACCACGGCCTCTACCAGCACCACGGCCAAGACCATCACCACGACCTCTACCACCACCATGGCCAAGACCATCACCACGGCCAAGACCTTCACCACGACCAACACCATCACCACGACCTCTACCACCACCATGGCCAAGACCATCACCACGGCCAAGACCTTCACCACGGCCAAGACCATCACCACGGCCTCTACCACCACTACGGCCTCTTCTAAGACCAAGTTGACTCCCTCTTTGTTGCCTAGTTCCTCGTTGGCTTGTTTGATTTGAGTGGTTTGACACTCCACCACTTGTTTGACTTGGCTGGCTACCCCTTGGTTCACTTGGTTGGCTATCATTTGCTTGGCTTGTGCTTGCATCATTTTTCTTTGATCTCTTTCTTGGTTTGGGACAAGTTCTTGTGTTGTGTCCCCCATTACTGCAGCCCCCACAACGGGATTGCTCATGAGGCTCTTGGAATTGGCCGGTGCCGTATTCTCCACCGCCACCACGGCCCCATCCGTCCATGTCACCTCTAAGACGCTTTATCTTACGTCTTCCCCGTCTAACGACCTTCAATTCCGGGTCCGGCCATAGTTGAACTCCATGATACTCCGGCCATTGTGATTGGTCCAAGTATGGCTGGAACCGTGGAGTCCATGTATTCTTTACCGTCATGATTGAGAACTCGGACTCCCTCACGGTAAGAGGGTGATTGACGTCCACATTCCTAACCCGGGATGCATTTAACAAGTGTGAGCATGGGAAATGAAGCAAAGATGGCCTCATGCAGCTGCAATCACACCGTGTTAGGGAGACCTTGAAAGCCCGACCTCCGTGTTGGCGGCCATCGTTTGTGGTTCCTCCGGGCTCTTTCACCTCATACTTCCACTCGTTGTCGTCATATAGTATAGCTTCTTCGGAGTCTGCCTTTCGTGATTGAAATTCCAACCATTCTTCAACCTTTGGTGGGAAATTGTACTTGTGCTTATCCTTGTTCTCACCAGCAATCTGCTTATCAGTCTCCATTGAGTGCTTTAAAAAGTATTCATTCATCTTGTCAAATGTGTATTGAACATTGCCGTCACAGGTAATGCACGTACACCCTTGAGCACCTTATTGAAGCATTCTGCCATATTGCTTGTCATTTGACCGTACCTCCGGCCATCTTCATCGAAAGCATGTGCCCACATATTCCTTTCGGCAATGTTCTTATTGAGAAACTCCTAACCGCCGGGGTCAAGTTTCTTGTGTCTGAGCAATGCATTGAACAATGTGGAAAACCACTTGTTGGTGAAAGCGAGACAACAATCCTGAAGATCATCGGCCAACTCCTTGATACCACATGCCCTATAGAAGTTTGCACAAAAGTGCCCCATGCACCATCGATGATGCAACTTTGTATGTTCGGGAATGTCAACCACCACCGCATTTAGAATTCCAGGATGGCGATCCGATATGACACAAATTTCCCTTTCACCGGTAATACCCTTGTTCTCGACCGACACAAGAACCACTCCCGCTTATCATTGTTCTCCACCTCAACCAAAGCAAAAGCCAAAGGCAACACCCGGTTATTGGCATCACTTGCTATTGCAACCAATAAAGTGCCCTTGTATTGTCCGGTCAAGAACGTGCCATCAATGGCGATGACGGGCCGACAATGCTCAAAAGCCCTCACGCATTGCTCAAAGGCCCAAAATGCACGGCCAAATACTCTAACGGTCCTCCCGTTATGAATCAATGTTTGGTGCCCATGAGGCTCAACCACGTGAACCATGCCTGGGTTTGTGGCGGCCATAGCTAACAACAACCTAGGGAGTCGGTTGTATGCTTCCTCCCAATTGCCATACAACATCTTGAATGCGGCTTGCTTCGCCTTCCATGCCTTGCCGTACTTCACCTTGTAATGAAAGATGGCTTTCACAAGGTCAATGACACTCTTGATGCTCATTATTGGAAGTGTGGATATTTGGTTGGACAACTCAGAAGCAATGAACTCGGACGTGAGTTGTCTGTGTTGTTGGTACACAAGCTTGCCATCCGCATTCTTGTGCCGGCACATGTGAGTTGGTAGACAACTCACTATGCGCCAAGTGGGACCTCCTTTCCATGGCCTTGCACGCACAGTCCATGGACATGTTGGCACTTCACATTTGACCGTGTAACGCAAATTCACGTCCGAGTTGGCCACTTTATGTGGACGATAATGTGTAACCGAGTAGTTGTCGAGCCACATCTTCAATTCCAAGAAGGATTGAAACTCACAACCGGGATATATCCCGTTCTTGCCATCTTCCAAATCACGGTGAGAACTTGGCCTAGCTCCAAGAGATATGCATTTGCCACCATCCACAACGGCTTCATCCGCGAGACTAAGATCCTTGAACAATGGTGTCTTGTGATCCCGCCCGAATACCTTCTTGAATGCTTGGGCCTCCTTCGGCGTGAACCCATTCTCATCAACTTCTTCATCGGGACCATCGTCATCCGAGTCCGATGCATATGCACGGGAAAAAGGGATGGATTGGTCCATTGTCTCTTGCACATGATATTGGTCGAGATCATGATATTGGTCGAGATCACCCACATTTTTGTCATGGAGGTCAACTTTGTTGTCATCTCCTCATACTCATCATTCTCCACTTCAAAACCTTCATTTTGGTTGTTTGGAGTCAGGCTCAATGTTGGCCAATCTTGTTGCGTGAATTGAGGTTCACTCATTTGATCTTGGTTCATGGGTGGGGGAGTGCTAGCAACCAACGGGGAGAGGTTCCGGTTCAAGTCTAAATTCAAAGTAGACACAACCTTCTTGGAGGCAAATAACTCAAGAGCCTTGTCTAGAGATTCGGCAACCGTCTCCTTGTATGCAAGCCAACGTTGCTCGGAGTTCACACGCATTGTCTTCCAATGGATGTGCATTCCAAAACCAACATTATGCCTTCCCTCGAACTCAACAACGTCACTTGGGTCCATCCAATTCAAATCTTTCCTCACTTGTTCCAAAAGCTCCGCATAGCTAGGACTACTCTCAAACACCATGTCAAGCTCATCCGGGTCCGTCTCAACATTGCCTTTCAAAAAGGCCTCTTTATCCACATGATGAACATAAACACATGTTCTCCCCATCCCTACAATAATCAAAAACACACATATATCAAGTAAGTACTTAAGAAAAATATTTGCACACATATGCCCTAACATATATATGAATTAATAACCCTAACCCCCACATAACAACCATAACCATAGCGTAACCCTAACACCAACATCAAACACACATAACCCTAACACCAACATCAAACACACATAACCCTAACCCTAGCATACTATGGAAGCCTAACCAACCCAAGTTAGCAAAGAAACATAACATCATTCAACACAAATTTGCAAATCCAAGTCAAAACTAGGGTTTTCCCAAAGTAGCAAGATTTGAGCAAATGTGACAATTCCTATGAATGAAAACGAGGGGATCGGAGTGTTGGGTAACATAGTAATTTCAAAAAATTTCCTACGCACACGCAAGATCATGGTGATGGCATAGCAACAAGAGGGGAGGGTATTGTCCACGTACCCTCGTAGACCGTAAGCGGAAGCGTTATGACAATGCGGTTGATGTAGTCGTACATCTTCACGATCCGACCGATCCAAGTACCGAACGTACGGCACCTCCGAGTTCAGCACACGTTCAGCTCGATGACGATCCCCGGACTCCGATCCAGCAAAGTGTCGGGGATGATTTCCGTCAGCACGACGGCGTGGTGACGATGATGATGTTCTACCGGCGCAGGGCTTCGCCTAAACTCTGCCACGATATGACCGAGGTGGAATATGGTGGAGGGGGGCACCACACACGGCTAAGGAACGATCCGTAGATCAACTTGTGTGTTCTAGGGTGCCCCCTGCCCCCGTATATAAAGGAGCAAGGGGGAGGCCGACCGGCCCTAGGGGGCGCGCGAAGGAGGGGGGAGTCCTCCTCCTAGTGGGAGTAGGACTCACCTTTCCTAGTCCCACTAGGAAGGAGGAAGGGGAAGGAAAGAGAGGGAGAGGAGAGGAAAGGGGGCCGCGCCTCCCTAGTCCAGTCGGACTCCTCATGGGGGGCACCTCTGGGCTGCTGCCCTCTCCCTCCCTCAGCTCACTAAGGCCCAATACTTCCCCGGGGTTCCAGAACCCTCCGGCACTCCGTTTTCTCCAAATCACCCGAACACTTCCTGTCCGAATATATTCGTCCAATATATCAATCTTTATGTCTCGACCATTTCGAGACTCCTCGTCATGTCCGTGATCACATCCGGGACTCCGAACAAACTTCGGTACATCAAAACTTATAAACTCATAATAAAATTGTCATCGTAACGTTAAGCGTGCGGACCCTACGGGTTCGAGAACTATGTAGACATGACCTAGAACTATTCTCGGTCAATAACCAATAGTGGAACCTGGATGTCCATATTGGCTCCTACATATTCTACGAAGATCTTTATCGGTCAAACCGCATAACAACATACGTTGTTCCCTTTGTCATCGGTATGTTACTTGCCCGAGATTCGGCAATTCTCTTTACTCGTTACGTAATGCATCATTCCATAACTAACTCATTAGCTACATTGCTTGTAAGGCTTATAGTGTTGTACATTACCGAGAGGGCCCAGAGATACCTCTCCGCCAATCGGAGTGACAAAACCTAATCTCGAAATGCGCCAACCCAACATGTACCTTTGGAGACACCTGTAATACTCCTTTATAATCACCCAGTTACGTTGTGACGTTTGGTAGTACCCAAAGTGTTCCTCCGGTAAACGGGAGTTGCATAATCTCATAGTTACAGGAACATGTATAAGTCATGAAGAAAGCAATAGCAATATACTAAACGATCAAGTGCTAGGCTAACAGAATGGGTCATGTCAATCACATCATTCTCCTAATGATGTGATCCCATTAATCAAATGACAACACATGTCTATGGTTAGGAAACATAACCATCTTTTATTAATGAGCTAGTCAAGTAGAGGCATACTAGTGACGTTTGTGTTTGTCTATGTATTCACACACGTATCATGTTTTCGGTTAATACAATTCTAGCATGAATAATAAACATTTATCATGATATGAGGAAATAAATAATAACTTTATTATTGCCTCTAGGGCATATTTCCTTCAGTCTCCCACTTGCACTAGAGTCAATAATCTAGATTACACAGTAATGATTCTAACACCCAAGGAGTCTTGGTGCTGATCATGTTTTGCTCATGAGAGAGGCTTAGTCAATGGGTCTGCAACATTCAAATCCGTATGTATTTTGCAAATCTCTATGTCTCCCACTTGGACTTGGTCCCGGATGGAATTGAAGCGTCTCTTGATGTGCTTGGTCCTCTTGTGAAATATGGATTCCTTTGCCAAGGCAATTGCACCAGTATTGTCACAGAAGATCTTCATTGGTCCTGATGCACTAGGTATGACACCTAGATCGGAAATGAACTCCTTCATCTAGACTCCTTCATTTGCTGCTTCCGAAGCAGCTATGTACTTCGCTTCACATGTAGATCCCGCCACGACGCTTTGTTTAGAACTGCACCAACTTACAGCTCCACCGTTTAATAAAAATACGTATCCGGTTTGCGATTTAGAATCGTCCGGATCAGTGTCAAAGCTTGCATCGACGTAACCATTTACGACTAGCTCTTTGTCACATCCATATCGAAAACATATCCTTAGTCCTTTTCGGTATTTCAGATGTTCTTGACCGCTGTCCAATGATCCACTCTGGATTACTTTGGTACCTTCCCGCCAAGCTTATTGCTAAGCATACGTCAGTGCGGTGCACAACATTGCATACATGATAGAGCCTATGGTCAAGCATAGGAACATCTTTCATTTTCTCTCTATCTTCTGCTGTGGTCGGGCATTGAGTCTGACTCAACTGTCACACCTTGTAGCACGGGCAAGAACCCTTTCTTTGCCTGATCCATTTTGAACTTTTTCAAAATTTTATCAAGGTATGTGCTTTGTGAAAGTCCTATTAAGCGTCTTGATCTATCTCTATAAATCTTGATGCTCAATATGTAAGCAGCTTCACCGAGGTCTTTCATTGAAAAACTTTTATTCAAGTATCCTTTATGCTATCCAGAATTCTATATCATTTCCAATTAATAATATGTCATCTACATATAATATCGAAATGCTACTGAGCTCCCACTCACTTTCTTGTAAATACAAAGCTTCTCCAAAAGTCTCAGATAAAACCATATGCTTTGATCACACTATCAAAGCGTTTATTCCAACTCCGAGATGCTTGCACCAGTCCATAAATGGATCGCTGGAGCTTGCACACTTTGTTAGCACCTTTTGGATCAACAAAACCTTCTGGCTGCATCATATACAACTCTTCTTCCAGAAATCTATTCAAGAATGCAGTTTTGACATCCATTTGCCAAATTTCCTAATCATAAAATGCAGCAATAGCTAACATGATTTAGACAGACTTAAGCATCGCTACGGGTGAGAAAGTCTCATCGTAGTCAACCCCTTGAACTTGTCGAAAACCTTTCGCAACAAGTCGAGCTTTATAGACCGTTACATTACCATCAGCGTCAGTCTTCTTCTTAAAAATCCACTTATTCTCAATGGCTTGCCGATCATCGGGCAAGTCAACCAAAGTCCATACTTTGTTCTCATACATGGATCCCATCTCAGATTTCATGGCCTCTAGCCATTTTGCGGAATTTGGGCTCATCATCGCTTCCTCATAGTTCGTAGGTTCATCATGGTCAAGTAACATGACTTCCAGAATAGGATAACGTACCACTCTGGTGCGGATCTTACTCTGTAGACCTCGAGGTTCAGTGAAACTTGATCTGAAGTTTCATGATCAATATCATTAGCTTCCTCACTAATTGGTGTAGTTGTCACAGAACCGCTTTCTTGTGATGAACTACTATCCAATAAGGGAGCAGTACAGATTACCTCATCAAGTTCTACTTTCCTCCCACTCACTTCTTTCGAGAGAAACTCCTTCTCTAGAAAGGATCTGAATTTAGCAACGAAAATCTTGCCCTCGGATCTGTGATAGAAGGTGTACCCAACAGTCTCTTTTGGGTATCCTATGAAGACACATTCTCGATTTAGGTTCGAGCTTATCCGGTTGAAGTTTCTTCACATAAGCATCACAGCTCCAAACTTTAAGAAACGACAACTTTGGTTTCTTGCCAAACCACAGTTCATAAGGCGTCGTCTCAACGGATTTTGATGGTGCCCTATTTAACGTGAATGCGGCCGTCTCTAAAGCATAACCCCAAAACGATAGCGGTAAATCAGTAAGAGACATCATAGATCGCACCATATCTAGTAAAGTACGATTACGACGTTCGGACACACCATTTCGTTGTGGTGTTCCGGGTGGCGTGAGTTGCGAAACTATTCCGCATTTTTCAAATGTAAACCAAACTCGTAACTCAAATATTCTCCTCCACGATCAGATCGTAGAAACTTTATTTTCTTGTTATGATGATTTTCCACTTCACTCTGAAATTCTTTGAACTTTTCAAATGTTTCAGACTTATATTTCATTAAGTAGATATACCCATATCTGCTCAAATCATCTGTGAAGGTGAGAAAATAACGATACCCGCCGCGAGCCTCAACATTCATTGGACCACAAACATCAGTATGTATGATTTCCAACAAATCTGTTGCTCGCTCCATAGTTCCGGAGAACGGCGTTTTAGTCATCTTGCCCATGAGGCACGGTTTGCAAGTACCAAGTGATTCATAATCAAGTGATTCCAAAAGCCTATCAGTATGGAGTTTCTTCATTCGTTTTACACCGATATGACCTAAACGACAGTGCCACAAATAAGTTGCACTATCATTATCAACTCTGCATCTTTTGGTTTCAACACTATGAATATGTGTATCACTACTATCGAGATTCAATAAAAATAGACCACTCTTCAAGGGTGCATGACCATAAAAGATATTACTCATATAAATAGAACAACCATTATTCTCGGATTTAAATGAATAACCGTCTCGCATCAAATAAGATCCAGATATAATGTTCATGCTCAACGCTAGCACCAAATAACAATTATTTAGGTCTAAAACTAATCCTGATGGTAGATGTAGAGGTAGCGTGCCGACCGCGATCACATCGACTTTGGAACCGTTTCCCACGCGCATCGTCACCTCGTTCTTAGCCAATCTTCGCAATCCATAGTCCTGTTTGAGTTGCAAATATTAGCAATGTAACCAAGATCAAATACCGGTACTATCATGAGCATTAGTAAGGTACACATCAATAACATGTATATCACATATACCTTTGTTCATTTTGCCATCCTTCTTATCCGCCAAATACTTGGGGCGCTTCGCTTCGGTGTTCATCGCTTGCAGAGAAGCACTCGGCCTCGTGCTTAGGTCCGGACTTGGGTTTCTTCTCTTGAGCAGAACTTGTTTGCTATTCTTCTTGAAGTTCCCTTCTTCTTCCCTTTGCCCTTTTCTTGAAACCGGTGGTCTTGTTAACCATCAACACTTGATGCTCCTTCTTGATTTCTACCTCCACGGCTTTTAGCATTGCGAAGAGCTCGGGAATAGTTTTGTCCATCCCTTGCATATAATAGTTCATCACGAAGCTCTTGTAGCTTGGTGGCGTGATTGAAGAATTACATCAATGACACTATCATCGTGAAGATTAACTCCCAGTTGAATCAAGTGATTATTATACCCGCACATTTTGAGTATGTGTTCACCGACGTAACTATTCTCCTCCATCTTGCAGCTATAGAACTTATTGGAGACTTCATATCTCTCAATCCGGGCATTTGCTTGAAATATTAACTTCAACTCTGGAACATCTCATATGCTCCATGACGCTCAAAACATCGTTGAAGACCCGGCTCTAAGCCGTAAAGCATGGCACATCGAACTATTGAGTAGTCATCGCCTTTGCTCGCCAGACGTTCTTAACTTCGTCACTTGCATCGGCAAAGAGGCCTAGCACCCAGCGGTGCTTCCAGGCGTAATTCTTTTGCAAAGAATGAGGATAATCCTCAGGTTACGGACCCAGTCCGTGTAACTGCTACCATCATTTTTCAACTTTGCTTTCTCAAGGAACACATTAAAATTCAACGGAACAACAACACGAGCCATCTATCTACAACAAACATAGACAAGCAAAATACTATGAGGTACTAAGTTCATGATAAATTTAAGTTCAGTTAATCATATTATTTAAGAACTCCCACTTAGACAGACATCTCTCTAGTCATCTAAGTGATCACGTGATCCAAATCAACTAAACCATGTCCGATCATCACGTGAGATGGAGTAGTTTCAATGGTGAACATCACTATGTTGATCATATCTACTATATGATTCACGTTCGACCTTTCGGTCTCCGTGTTCCGAGGCCATATTTGTTATATGCTAGGCTCGTCAAGTTTAACTCGAGTATTCCGTGTGCAACTGTTTTGCACCCGTTGTATTTGAACGTAGAGCCTATCACACCCGATCATCACGTGGTGTCTCAAAGACGAAGAACTTTCGCAATGGTGCATACTCGGAAGAACACTTCTTGATAATTTTAGTGAGAGATCATCTTAAAATGCTACCGTCAATCAAAGCAAGATAAGATGCATAAAGGATAAACATCACATGCAATCAATATAAGTGATATGATATGGCCATCATCATCTTGTGCTTGTGATCTCCATCTTCAAAGCACCGTCGTGATCACCATCGCCACCGCGCGACACCTTGATCTCCATCATAGCATCGTTGTCGTTCGCCATCTATTGCTTCTACGACTATCGCTACCGCTTAGTGATAAAGTAAAGCAATTACATGCGTTGCATTTCATACAATAAAGCGACAACCATATGGCTGCTGCCAGTTGCCGATAACTTCGGTTACAAAACATGATCATCTCATACAATAAAATATAGCATCACGTCTTGACCATATCACATCACAACATGCCCTGCAAAAACAAGTTAGACGTCCTCTACTTTGTTGTTGCAAATTTTACGTGGCTTCTACGAGCTGAGCAAGAACCGTTCTTACCTACGCATCAAAACCACAACGATAGTTCGTCAAATTAGTGTTGTTTTAACCTTCGCAAGGACCGGGCGTAGCCACACTCGGTTCAACTAAAGTTGGAGAAACAGACACCCGCTAGTCACCTGTGTGCAAAGCACGGCGGTAAAACCAGTCTCGCGTAAGCGTCTGGCGTAATGTCGGTCCGGGCCGCTTCATCCAACAATACCGCTGAACCAAAGTATGACATGTTTGGTAAGCGGATGACTTGTATCGCCCACAACTCACTTGTGTTCTACTCGTGCATATAACATCTACGCATAAAACCCGGCTCGGATGCCACCGTTGGGTAATGTAGTAATTTCAAAAATTTCCTACGCACACGCAAGATCATGGTGATGGCATAGCAACGAGAGGGGAGAGTATTGTCCACGCACCCTCGTGAGACCGTAAGCGAAGCGTTATGACAACGCGGTTGATGTAGTCGTCGCCTTCACGATCCGACCAATCCAAGTACCGAACATACGGCACCTCCGAGTTCAAGACACATTCAGCTCGATGACGATCCCCTGACTCGATCCAAAGAAAGTGTCGGGATGAGTTCCACAAGACGACGGCGTGGTGACGATGATGATGGTCTATCGCAGGCTTCGCCTAAACTCCGCGACGATATGACCAAGGTGGAATATGGTGGAGGGGCACCGCACACGGCTAAGGAACGATCCGTAGATCAACTTGTGTGTTCTAGGGTGCCCCGCCTCGTATATAAAGGAGCAAGGGGAGGCCGGCCGGCCCTAGGGGCGCGCCAGGAGGGGGGAGTCCTCCTCCTAGTGGGAGTAGGATTCCCTTTCCTAGTCCCACTAGGAAGGAGGAAGGGGAAGGAAAGAGAGGAGGTAGAGGAAGGGGAGCGCCTCCCCTAGTCCAATCGGACTCCTCATGGGGGCGCCACCTCCGGGCTGCTGCCCTCTCTCCTCAGCCCACTAAGGCCCAATACTTCCCGGGGTTCCAGTAACCCTCCCAAGACTCCGGTTTTCTCCAAATCACCCGAACACTTCCTGTCCGAATATAGTCGTCCAATATATCAATCTTTATGTCTCAACCATTTCGAGACTCCTCATCATGTCCGTGATCACATCCGGGACTCCGAACAAACTTTGGTACATCAAAACTTATAAACTCATAATAAAATTGTCATCGTAACGTTAAGCGTGCGGACCCTACGGGTTCGAGAACTATGTAGACATGACCTAGAACTATTCTCGGTCAATTACCAATAGCGGAACCTGGATGCCCATATTGGCTCCTACACATTCTATGAAGATCTTTATCGGTCAAACCGCATAACAACATACGTTGTTCCCTTTGTCATCGGTATGTTACTTGCCCGAGATTCGGCAAGTCTCTTTACTCGTTACGTAATGCATCATTCCGTAACTAACTCATTAGCTACATTGCTTGCAAGGCTTATAGTGATGTGCATTACCGAGAGGGCCCAGAGATACCTCTCCGACAATCGGAGTGACAAAACCTAATCTCGAAATACGCCAACCCAACATGTACCTTTGGAGACACCTGTAATACTCCTTTATAATCACCCGATTCGTTGTAACGCTTTGGTAGTACCAAAGTGTTCCTCCGTAAACGGAGTTGCATAATCTCATAGTTACAGGAACATGTATAAGTCATGAAGAAAGCAATAGCAATATACTAAACGATCAAGTGCTAGGCTAACGGAGTGGGTCATGTCAATCACATCATTCTCCTAATGATGTGATCCCATTAATCAAATGACAACACATGTCTATGGTTAGGAAGCATAACCATCTTTGATTAATGAGCTAGTCAAGTAGAGGCATACTAGTGACATTTGTGTTTGTCTATGTATTCACACATGTATCATGTTTTCGGTTAATACAATTCTAGCATGAATAATAAACATTTATCATGATATGAGGAAATAAATAATAACTTTATTATTGCCTCTAGGGCATATTTCCTTCACGGATGAGATTACCTTAAGGGAGGGGTTGGCTTCAAAATCCACGGTCAAATACTCCGGATTTGCAAGATTTGAGAAGGATTTGAGAGGGGGGGAGAGGGGAAGAGAGGAGGGCCGCAAGTCTAAGGGTTTGGGTAGGGTGGGGTGTGTGGGATGGGGGTGGGAGGGAAGAGAGGTGGGGCAACAAGAAGTGGAATGATGTGATCGTCAATACCAAGAGCTAGGCGCAGACATCACAGTGTGGCGCTTAAGCCTTAGGCGCCACAGACAAAGCAAGTCGTGTGGAATCGACCAGTGGCTGCCACGCCGCGGGATGTGCGACGCCTAAGGGAAGGGCGCTGCATAGTAGGGTGCGACGCCCAGCTGTCTAGCGCCACACGAAAGGGTCAGCAGAGCGAAATTTTTTCGGAAGCAGGTCAGTTTGTGATTTGCTTTGGGCCTCAGGTCAAGTATGTCATTTCTGCCGGAGGGGGAGAGGCGGTTGCCGTACGAGTACTGTGCTCGTCCAGTTTTGGACCGGGCAGGAGAGTGATGAAGCCGGCGGGTACGATCGGCGCGGCTGTTTTGCGATCGGGATCTTTTCCTGGCCCGTTTTGGGGGTGTCACCTCCGACGCGTGACGAGTGATCATTTCGAGTTCGGCCTTGCTGTGCCTGACAGCTACCTGCTCCGTGGCCTTCGCCGTCGCTGCGGGGTGCGTGCGTGCTATGCTATCCCCGCCTCGCGGCCTCCGACGCGACCGGCGACACTTCTCCGCCGCCGCCTCGCACGAGGACATGTGTTGAACGTTGTACGTGCACATCTATTGTTTTTCTAGTTAATTGAAGCTCTCTGGTCAACTGGCTGACACATTCTAATAACTTCTAAGATGATATCGAAACCGAGACCGAGTGAATGAGCGATCTTAAGTGAAAAATCCAAATTAAGAGTCAGAAAAGGTTTACAGAGGCTGCTCATCACTCGTCATGGACGAGGGTGCTTTTAAGAGTAGTTGACCGCTTAGTACTAGCATACAAATGAATGAGTTGCACTTAACACACATCTCCAAACCCGAAACGCAAGGCAACAGTTCCATACAGTACGCTCTCCAGAAACCAACGGTCAGCTGAAGAAATCCAATCAGACCAGTCGTCCTTCTGCTGTAGAATAGTCGACCGCCCACAGTTTCGTGACGGGCAAGCACCATGGCCAGACTATTCTGCTTTGAAAACAGTCGGCGTCCACACGGAGTAAGCTGGCGGCTGCACGGTACACATTCGATGAGAATAACATTCCCTCGGCAGCACTTGGTGGGAAAATAGCCTTTTTGCCGCCAAAAGAAAAGGATAAGATGCTTTCGGCAATTGGAAGGGATCAGTTGAGCTTCATTCGTTCATTCTGCCTGGAGGAACAATGCCACGTACATCATGTGCGCACACATGCCCAAACAAATGAACCGACGAAGAATCCACAGAGCATTTGGACTCTTTTCCCCGAAACGAATATCTTGGCACTTGCTGCACTGCGGATGCCCTTTATCTGCACAAAAAGTTGAAGAAAAAAACTGATACTGAG
Source organism: Aegilops speltoides (assembly GCA_021437245.1). NCBI lineage: Eukaryota > Viridiplantae > Streptophyta > Magnoliopsida > Poales > Poaceae > Aegilops > Aegilops speltoides. The sequence continues at coordinate 416,873,580 of CM038143.1, forward strand.
AACAGTTCCGAAAGGCCACACATCTTCCTCGTTGCCGGTTATCCATTCCAATCATACAAATAATGAACTACTATCTTGAAAGCAAAATGTGCCGGGGATGAATGCGAATGCAAATTCTAATAAAAAAATGGAATAAAAGGAACCATAATATGGCCGAGGTTATCAAGAGCTACGGAAAGGTATTTAGCGGCACCTTGAGGCAAATGAAGATCCGATGGTGAACAATGGTCTTACTTCAGTCTCGTCCGCTTTGCTTGTGGCTCATTTCCAGGTGGGCTTGTATGACTACTATTCTGCATAGGATGATATTTAGCTCGCCTCAATGCTTCCTCATACTCATTCAACTTGAGCTTCTCCTTGTTCTAGCAAAGAACCAAAAGCACAACTATAGTGAGGCTAGCCTTGTCAACCATTTGCAATTTTACCAAAATCAAAGATCACATACGTAAGCATTCTTGTAAGTTGCTATTTGTTGCTTACAAACTTTCAGCTCCATGTGTAGAGCACTAAGACGAGAATCAACAGGAACAGTGCATTGCTGAACCAACTGTTTCTGACGCCCATGAACAACTTGTGGTTGCCACACGTTTAATGCCACCGAAGCTCTTCTGTCAACATCTCACACAACAATGAATTAGGCTATCAGTATATACTCATGAGAAAGAGTGCATTAACATACCAGAACAAGCAAAAATCACGGGAAGGATGTATTCTTATACTGATGTCTAAATCTTCAGTTTCCCTGGCTGAGAAAGATTGCAGAGATTATTTGTTTCCCTGGCTGAGTATTTTGTATAACCTACTGCCTGCCGAACTATAAATAAACCTTGTTTTAAATCTGTGCAAGCATGTTAAGACATTAATACTTAAAAACAAACCCAATTGCATCCATAAGCATTGTCAATTATCCTAGTTTCCAAATGAGGTGCTTCACAAGTTTGTATTTGTCTCCTTCATACGACAGAACTGCAGCTCGAGCCATTGAAGCAACACCTTTACCAAAAACCTAAATGCATGTAAGAATTGGTGAAGAGTTCACTGCAATCTACTTTGTCAGATATGGTTGTATTGAACTGAATATCTACATGTTTCTTGGTGTTCTACTTTGTCAGATATGGTTGTATTGGACTGAATGTTGAGTTGTCACGTTCTGCGCATGTGTTGTAACTGTTTCTGTTGTAACTTCACATCCTAGTCTTCCATGTCTCTCTCTTATGTATATGTACCATGGCACTCAGTGAATACAAGGTGTGCGTGAATCATTCTTCAACTTGGTAATCAGAGCCATGTCAACCAGCCCCACTCACTACTACTCCGAGATCATTCCCGTAACGGCGAGCTCCCCGCCACGGACCATTCCGCTGGCGCTGCTGCTGCGCGCCCTCTAGCTCCAGCCACCGATGATCTTCCCCAGACAGCTGGTCTTCCACATTCTGCCCTCCCACCGAAACCCTCCAGCCTGCTTCCTCTTGCGCCGCTCCTACTGCCACCGGCCCTTCCTCCTCCATCCCGTCCATCCACGGGTTGAACATCACCGGACTTCAAACTGGCTCTCACGGTACCAATTTCTCCCGCTGACGTTCCTTCATAAACATGATGCTCACCCACTACCATGCACACAGCCACATCTAGGGAGACGCTGCTGACCGGCTCCACGATGCGGTGTGGCGCGACGACGACAACACCATAGTGATGTGGTTCTTCACCACCATGGTCGAGGACCTCCTCGACATCGTTGCCATGGCTAAGTCGACAGCGTACACGATCTTGACTTGCCTCCACGAGTACTTCTTTGACATCAACGCTGGACTAGCCATGCACCTCAAGCAGGAGTTCTGGGCGACCATGCGTGGTGATGTGTCCATCAATGAGTACTGCCAACGCCTACAAGGTATCATCACGACTCTTTTCACTTACACTGCAGATGCTCGACGGGATCGAAAAGAAATTCAAGATGCAGGCCACGGTTCTCGAATCGATGGTGCCCCTGTCTACCTTCGCCGTTCGCTCAAGCCCATTCACGCCTCGTCCTTGCCGGAATCTCCATGGACAACTGTGCCTGTGCGGAGGGCTCGCAGTCCACTCCAATGACGACTGTGGCGGTGCTCGGCAGAGCGACCAAGCTCCCAGCGGCGGCGGTGGTCGTGGTCACAGTGATCGCGACGCTGGGCAGCAACCCTAGCTCGGCTACTTTGTTCATATGGGGATGCCCTTCCCTCCGCCCCATGCTCCATGGATACCGCTCAACTCTGTCGGGGTCCTCGCCCAAGCATCCAGCACTACGCCTATCCGGTGATGCACCGGATCCACCTACCCCTACGGGATGGGACCACGCCACCATGTTCCATGCTGCGCCAAGCCAAGGCTCGCCCTTTCCTCCTCAACCCGAGTGGTTCATGGACAGGGGAGCGGCTTCGCACGTCGTCAGCAACCCAGGTATATTGACCTCATCTTCTTCTCCTTTAGCTCGCTCTGCTAGTCATATCGCAGTCGGCAATGGGGCACACCTCCCCCCCCCTCTCTCCCCGGGACCGTTCCATCCTCATCTTTCCCAGTCTTGTCAAAAACTAATTTCAGTTCGCAAATTTACTCATGACAATCTACGTTCAATTGAGTTTGATCCTCTTGGCTTTTGTGAAAAGGACCTAGCAACCAGGGCAATTCTTGCAATAGCCATAGTGACTTATATCCCTTCTTCAGCAATAACGGTGGCGCACCATCAGCGGCACTCACCGTCTCCTCGCAAGACCTATGGCATCGACAGCTTGGCCATCCTAGCGCTGCTACTATGGCTCATTTTCCTTCTGAGGTGGGCATTATTCTTATTACAAGATAAAAATCTGAAGCAAAATGAGCCATAGTAGCAGAATCGAGAAGACCAAGCCATCGGTGCCATAGGCCCTACAAAGAGACGGTGAGTGCTAATGATGATGCACCGTTATTATTGTTGGAGAAAAAATATAAGTCAACGTGGCTATTGAAGATTTGGCCTGGTTGGTAGGTCCATCATGCAAAAGCCAAAAGGATCAAACTCAACAGAACATAGATTGTCACGAGTAAATTTGCGAGCCTAAACTAATTTTTTGACAAGATTGGGAGAGATGGAACGGTTAGGGGGGGGGGGGGGTTGAGCATTGCCGGTAGCAATGATTGGAAGGCGTTTTGCCGACGACGATATGACTAGCAGAACGAGCTAAAGGGGAATAAGACAAGATCAATTTACCTGGGTTGTTGCCGACGTGTGAGGCCACCCCCATGTCCATGAACCACTCGGGTTGAGGAGGGAAGGCCAAGTTGTCGCTTGGTGCAACATGGAACAAGGCGGCATGGTTCTGTAGGGAGCAAGCGTAGCCAGAGCCGGTGCACCAGGGTACATCACCGAATAGGCGTGGTGCTGGACGCCAGGTCGAGGAAGAGTTGGGTCGTATCCATGGTGCACGGAGTGGAGGGAAGGACATCCCTGTAGGAGCAAAGTAACCGAGCGAGGGCTACTGCCCAACGCTGCGACCGCTGGGAGCATCTCCGTGACCATGCCCGCGGCCACCACGGCCACCGCCACCGTTGGGAGCCCGGTCGCACTGTCGAGCACCGCCACAATTGGGCCACGATCGCCGCGGTCGTCGTCGGAGCGGACGGCAAGCAACTGCGAGCCCTCTGCACGGGCGCGCTTGTTGGTGGAGATACCGGCGAGAACAAGGCATGGTCAGTCTTGAACAAAGGTAGGCAGGGGCACCGTCGATTGGAGAATCGCGACCTTCATCTTGAATTTCTTTTGGAGAGCGTCAAGCATCTGCAGTGTAAGCGTGCAGTCGCTGACCGGTGACTCGATATCGGAAAGAGCCATAGAGATGCCTTGTAGGCGTCGACAATAGTCGTTGATGGACAAATAGCCGCGGACAGTCGCCCAGAACTCCTGCTCAAGATGCATGGCGAGGCCGGTGTTGTTGTCGAAGAAGTACTCGACGAGGAGAGTCCAAATCGTGTACGCCGCCAAGTCAGCTGGGGCAACGATGTCGAGGTCCCCGAAAATGGTGGCGAAGAACCACATCACTATGGGGTTGTCATCGTCGCGCCAGAACGGATTAGAGAGCCGGTCAGCAGCACCCACGTGGACGTGGTTATGTGCATGGTAGCGGGTGAGTAGCATGTTGATGAAGAAACGCCATCGGGAGAAATTGGTGCTGTCGAGAGCTAACGTGAAGTCAATAGCACCGGTGATGTTCAGCCCATGGATGGACGGGATGGAGGAGGAAGGCCAGCGACAGCAGGGATAGACGGAAGAGGAGGCGGCCTGGGGGGAGGGAGAGGGCAGAAAGTGGAAGACCAGCCGTTTGGGGAAGATCGTCGGTAGCCGGAGCGCGAGAACGCGCAGTAGAGCCAATATTAAGGTCTGCAGCGGGGAGCTCGCCGCCCTCGCTGGTGACAGGAAGGAAGAGTCTCAGAGGAGTGAGTGGGGCTGGTTGACATGGGTCTAATTACCAAGTTGAATAATGATTGACGCACACCTTATATTCACTGAGTGCCATGGTACATATACATGGGAGAGAGACCTGGATCCTGCATGCTTGGATCATGCTCAGGATAAGGTGACTAGGACGATGAAGTTACAACAGAAACAATGACAACACATGTGCAGAACGTGACAACTCAACACTACACATTATTTATAATAGGTATCATTTAACTTTGTTTTCATGCTAATGCACAACCACAACAGGCCAGAATGTTGCCAAATAAGGTACGACTGTTCCGCGCACTGCTTGGATTCCGTTAATAAAATTGTAAACAGTGGTTTTTTACCCTGATGCAACCAAATAAAAAAGACGCTTCTAAATTTAATGGACCGTTCCAAGTTCTAACAACCATACAGCATTGATGTGAGATAATTTTCCTTTTTTCAGGTCCAAAGGCAGCAAAAGCAGTTGTTTATTGTTGAATGTTTGGGCCAAGAGACTACGTCGGACCAGTGCTTGCACAGATAAGCAGTTCAAATAAACATGGAAGCAATTGCTCTGACTTCAGAGCAAGTCTTGGTTGCTAGACAGGGGTACAAGGGGCTGCTTGATAATGGGTGGCGTATAAGAGGCCTTAAATTGGAAGGGCGGAACAATCTCAGTCCAGCTTATGTGTAGAGAAGTAGCTCAATGGATCATGCCAGCATCTGTCTTGAGCAATACCTACTGTTGCCTATACATGCTACGGTCAGTTCAGGACCAATTATATTAGGGGATAATCGGATAATTATCATTCCCGGCGTGCCAACTTCAGATAATTCCTAGCTTCTTTCTACCCTCTGCATTAGCTAGTCAGGTAATTTGTTGTTTCAGGTTACTACGTCGCATATGATTTACAGCCTCAAGAGCGAATTTCACTATAGAAGAAGAAACACAGGTGAGGAATCAGAACCGACCTGACCCTCTCGAGGCTGTCCAGCTCCTGCGCAGTGGCCTTGATCCTATCCCCCTCGGCGCACATCGACTCCTCCAGCTCCGTGAGACGCCTCCTGCACGCCACCACCCTCCCCTCCGCCTCGTACACCGCCCGGCGCCTCGCCTCCGCCATCCGCAGCTTGTGCCTCTCGAACCTGCAGCGGAGCACAAGTCACGCGCTCAGACGGGGGAATAAGTAAATAATCAGAACGAGGAGGCAGGGACGGAAAACTACTTGGTCCTGTAGAGGGATTTGGGATCGGGCTGCTGCTGCTGCGAAGAGGAGGAGGGGAAGGATGAGGGCTGGGATTGGGAGGGGAAGGATGAGGGCTGGGATTGGGAGGGGAAGTCGCGGGAGAGGAGGCCCGACCAGAGGGAGGGGTGGAGGGAGAGGCGGCGGAGGCGGCGCGAGGCGATGGCGAGGCAGCAGAGGTCGCGGAACCCCAGCGCGGCGGAGGCGGCGCCGAGCTCCAGGACGCGCGCCCACAGCTCGTCGGGCAGATCGGACGCCGACATGTTCGGCTCGACCGAATTACCGCTGGAGAGTTGCGGGGCGGATGCAGCGACAGAGGCGGCCGCGCGGGCGTAGGAAGGTAGGTAGGCTACGCCGTCGCCGTCGCCGGGGCCTTCGCTGCGGTAGTTGCTGGCTTTGCTGCGGGCCTTCGTCGGCGCCTCGGCGAGTTAGAGAAATCAGGAACCCGCGCCGCCAAATCGGTCCCTGCCGATGGGTCCCACGAATGAGCGTTTGGACTTTGGATTATTTTGTTATATCTGCAGTACTACTGGGTTAGAAAAATGTTCCTCTCTTTTATTTCAAAAACTTCCTATCTATTCATTAACTGTCCTATAGAGAACATCAGAATTAAAAATATATCCAGTTCCATAGACCACCTAGCGATAAATAATCACTAAGCGAGTCGAAGGCGCGCCGCCGTCATCACCTCTTCGTCATTGGAGCGGGGCAAACCTTATTCAGTAGACAGTCGAGAAGTTGTCGTGTTAGGGCCCTATAGAATCAGCGCACCAGGATAGCAATTTGCAGGCACACGGATGTAGACGGATGAAGAGCGGATCTAAGCGGATCCACTGAAGAGAAATACCAACAAAATCCCACGAGATCCACCGGAGACACATCTCCATACGCCCTCCGACGAGGCTAGACGCACTGCCGGGGCGAGGCTAGGCGGGAAAAACATTATTCCATCTTCAGAAAACTATTGTCGTCTCACCTTCCTTAGCAGAACACAAAAGCCTAAAAAAATAAAAAAAGACACCTAAAACATAGTTGGAGCCCTCCTACCAGCAAGGGGCCGAAATCCATCGCACCCCATGGCGGCCATCAGGAGACATGATAGACCTACGGTGGCGCCGGTAGGAGGGGAGCAACCCTACTTGCCTTAAGACGCAGACGAAGGGTATGCGTGCACGTGTTTACTAGAATGTTCAATCTATTAATCAACTGTCATTATAGACCCGCGGTGGCGCCGGCAGGAGCCGAGCAACCCTAATTGCCTTAAGTCGCAGCCGAAGGGTATGCGTGCACGTATTTACTACAAATGTTCAATCTATCGACTGTCATTATAGTACAAAGAACTTAACTGTCATACAAAGAACAGCAGAGGTTACAGAAATTACTCGAACATCAGATGACAAATCTCTGTTTTGTTCCCGGCCCTAGACTACTCAAACAAAGATCCTAAGCGAACTACCGCATCTAGCTCTGCATGTTTCACCGGGTTCCAAACGTTCGAGGCAGATAATACAGTATACAACAACTCATGATTTTCCCTTCCCTCCGGTTTTTATGGAACCAAGTTCATGCAGTCCTGCAGCCCACTCGGCAGCAACTCCGCCCAACTTCTACGACCCGCGCCCTTCTGCTGCCGGAGCATTCTACACCTCAGCCCTGCTTGATGTGTTATGTTTGTCATGCTGTGGAAGCCTGTCGGATTCGTCTTTCTCGGAGTGGGTGAAGTTACTCATCTCTTCCTCATCCTTCGAACGGAGTTGTATATCGGCCGGAACAAAATGCTAGAGATATATCTTTCTCCAAAGCTGGGGAAGATAACCTGCAAATTCATGTCACTGATTAACCATCTGACGAGTGGGTTACAGGATGGCATCTATAAACCGGTAGCCACGCCAGAATGGCAACATGTTCAAATCGACAGAAATATCTCACCGCAATCAGCTTTCCAGCATTTTCAGGTCTTTTGGCCACGTTTATAGCAGCAATTGCTGCGGCACCTGACGAAATGCCAACCTGTCAAAACAAACAACCCATGTGAACGCCAAACTGATAACTCGGTGATAATTTATTTGGTTGTGCACTTCCTTACCAGCAAGCCCTCTTTTAGTGCAAGCAGCCTGGCAACATCAACTGCCTCTGCAGTGGTAACCTGCAAGTTCAACAATCATAATCAACATACAGCTAACAAGAACTGCGAAGAGTCAACTAAATCTGCAAACATATACAGAATACTAGGGTTGCATTGCAGACCTTCACAACCTCATCAAGGAGCTGAACATCTAGTATGCTTGGAATATAACCTGTTATTGTGACATTAGCGTGTCAATTCCAAGGAAGCTGTATTCAGTAAGCTCATCTCTCAAATACATCTAGTTGCTATGTGCTATTAAATTTACCTGGCTTGTCGCCAGAAATCACACTAGTTTCAGCAGGTTCTACCCCGATGACCTGATAATGACAGGACAAACACAAATGTTATAACAGATTAAATTAATAAATTTGACTACAAAATATAGGAACACTGTCAAACGATTTCAGGTTTCAGGTTATGGAATGTTAGATCATATGAATCATGGATATATTGATATCAACCATGTACGTTCATGTAAGTTAAATAGTAGTGCATGTAAGTTCTAAAAGCTAAATTACACAAATGGTAAAGCAGTGCATCTAGTAGCAGATCGGTGAGCTATTTCCAACTAAGGTCTACATTTTCCTTCAAGATTCTGCATTTTACTTTTTGGCGGAGCAATAAACAAAATAAATTCGACCAACAGGGAATAGATGTTAGCACCTGTGGCATTTTTATTTAGAACAACCATGAGCACCCTGCAGAGGCTAGGTCTCGAACGTGGGTGGGATGAACGAGCGCGGGTGCCTCTAGACAATGGAGCAACACTCAGATCTCAACTGTAGCCATATACTAGTTGCATGTATAGGATATCATATTAACTATTGCTATAAAGGGGGTTTGTGTATATTTCTGCCTGTAGTTTGTATATTTACACTGGACCTTGGCCTCCAGGAAATGCAAGTTGCATATCTCCTCACATTAAGCACTTCACAAAGTTAAATCATGGTGTAAACAAGAGCATCCACCAACGACAGCAGATGATTTAAGATGTAATGCAACAACATTGGAAAAATATGCAGAAAATGGGTGAAGTTGTTGACACAGTAACACAGTCATTTTAATGCAGTTCTCCTAAAACCTGAAACAACTTGATGAGAGAGTAAGATTGGAAACCTTAATATCTCTGTTCATCATTTTTAAGTAGCGCCCAGTGCCGGTGATGGTACCTCCAGTCCCAATGCTCGCAACAAGTATGTCAACAGTACCCAGTGTGTCCTCCCATATTTCTGGGCCTGTGGTTTGAAAGTGGATCTGTAATTACCCAAGCGGCTTCTCAATAGATCATTTAAAGAAGTTGGCAAATGAATTTCACATGTGCCATGTCACAGATAGCATATGACTGTATGAGTAAATGATAATGGCACGAAGTCTCAACCTCACTGTTGGCTGAATTGTTGAATTGCTGAAACATGTATGCATTCGGTGTCTTCGAAACTATTTCCTCAGCTTTGTCAACAGCTCCTTTTAGCCCTGTTGTAGGATCAGTTAACACGATATCTGCTCCAAATGCGCGTACAAGAATGCGTCTCTCAACATCTATCGATGAAGGCATAGTTGCTATCATTTTGTATCCTCTAGCAGCAGCTACTGCAGCTAGTCCTATACCAGTATTCCCAGTAGTTGGTTCTACCAAAATGGTCTGCAAATGTAGACAATATCTGCATAATTTAGTACCTTCACGGTGACAATACTCTAAAATTTAGTATATATGGACAGTCAAACCTTATTTGGAGAAATTAACCCTTTCTCTTCTGCATCACTAATCATGCTTAATGCAATCCTGGAAAACATATTGAATGAGAGGCGGCACAAACAGCACTCCAATACATAGTGTGATAACGATGTATACCTGTCTTTGACGCTTCGGCAAGGTCCCATGTACTCGAGCTTTGCGGCAATATTCGCGACACAACCTTCGACGACATTATTTAGATATACCATTGGGGTCTTTCCAATTAGCTGATCAACAAGATAGACAGAATAAACTGGGATTTAGCCCAATCTCACATAGGTTGCTTCAGAGAGTAAAAAAAAATGCTTCTATTGATATTTAAAATCCATGGTTTTGGTGACAACAGAAGATGTTCACAGTCTAATCAGGTAGAAAAATGTATCCAAATATTCCATGACAATGCAGCGAACCCCCGATTCCCCTGAACCATAATATAAAATCTTAATGCCTTCAGTGGCCTCCCATACATACCACTCTGACGAAGCAGGAACACAATCAGGATGGGAATAGACAGCGCACCTGAGTGACGTCCACCGCAATGTTCACCGCTTCGGCATCATCCGCGTACTCCTCTGGGATCTCGACGGCGGCGGGCGCCGCGACCTTAGGAGAGGAGGCCGTGGGAAGGGGTCGGTGGGCTGTTACAGCGCGGGGGCAGGTGAGGAACCGGGGTGCTCGTGAGACACTAGCGTAGGCCGGCGCGGAGGAAATGGCCGGGAGGAGGAGGGAGCAGGCTGGCGGCGACGCCATCGCCATGGCCGCTGTCTGCGCGAGGGGTTTTACAGAGGGGAAAGAGAGGAGCCGCCTTCGGATAAGGGGAATGGGGAATGTGCCGTCGGGTCCTGGCGTTTTTTAGCCCCATTTCAACCAGTGGTGCACTGCCGGTCGAAATTTCTTTAAACAAAATGCTACTCCCTTCTTTCGGAAATAACTGGCGCAGTTTTAGTTCGGAATAGAAACACGTCAGTTATTTCCCTAGAGGAGTAAAACACGTATGTTTTTCTTTATTCAGAGAACAATGGTTACCCCGGTCTATATCATTTTAATGCATACAGTTCGAGTACGTTTTGTTCTTTGCGAGCAGTCGCAGTGAAAACATCGGATCGGTCAATTTCACGAGCAGAGCTGGACAAGCGAGCAAGTGGTGGACATGTGGCATAAGAACTCGTTATTCGGTCGTGGTGTTTATTCCCCATTAGAGAAAAACTCTCGTTTTCTTTTTCTCTCACTGCCCACGTTGTTTAAGGTTTATTAAGATGCACGATATTTTTCAGGATATTCATACAAACGATAAATTGACGGGTTGCACTACAACCACAACCAAGGATTCATTCAAGCCAAATTAACATCAGTTCAAGATAATTTCTGAAGTGATCGATGGCTCTCGCAGCCCTTAGAAGTTTTCAACACAAACTATTACAAGCCACATATGGGCTATTTCCTCGGTTTTTCCAAACATAAGTTTAAGCTTCAGGGGTCGCTGAGGGTTGAGACCTGGCATTTTGATTTGCCATGTTAGCATCTGGTTAGCCCTCTTGTGCTTCAGTGGCAGCCGGGTTGGCCCGAGACGGCTCTTCAGGCTTCTCCTGTTGCTCTTGGGCTTCATCATCCACCTCCTGACCACTAGTATTTCCTGGCTTGAAAATCTGATGAAGGCTTGAAGTGATTCTTCATTGGCGGCTTACGCTGATGCTTGAAGTTGAGCCGGCGTTGAAGAGGTACCTGAGCCGGAGGGTGCTTGTGAGGATGGTAGTGCAGTCGGGTTCTGGTTTTTACTTAGCAGTTCAAAGGGAACCGACAGCTCAATGTTGATTTTCTTCTTGCTCTCATCATAGTCCGGCTGATATGTGCGCAAGTCGATTCCCCGGGCAATGGAACATGCATGATGCCGGGTCTCTTTCAGCACAACCACATAATCTTCCTTAGTAAATTCTGAGCCATCTTCCTTGAACTGTGGAAAGCCGCCGGCTAAAAGCTTGGGGTCCAACTCTGGATGATATGATTTTGCAAGGGTCAGACCACGAAGCACCCCTTTCCTGCAGGCTGACTCATTGTGGATTTTAATCCAAGCCGGCACAATGGACAACTCCTTCAATATATTAGCTATGCGCTCCGGCGGCTTGTCCCAGCCTCTCACAGTGGTGGATGGCTTCACACCTCCTAATATACAGTTTGTTGGGGATATAACTACTGAGTATAAACCGCCCAGGAGGGGCCGGTTTATGCTCATCCGTATTTAAGCCCATGAAGACAAGGAGTATGGCGTTCTACCATTAAAGCTTAGAGGCCCAGGGCCCAAAGGCGATTTAGGGCCCATAAACGTAAACCGGCATGAGATGTGTAAACTTGTGTTGTAAGTTAGGAAAGATAGAAACCGAGCTGTACACGTGTATGAGCCGGCCTCGGTGAAATTAGAAAACGCCAAGGCCAACTCGTATATAAAAGGGACGACCCGGCGATGGTTCAGGGACAAGAAACAACAACTCAAGAGATAGGTAAAGCGGATTCGCTCCCTGCTCATCGAGACCCCATCAATTCCACCACAACTGGATCGTAGGCTTTTACCTTCACCGCAAGGGGCCGAACCAGTATAAACTCCCCGTGTCCTTTGCCCAGTTTAACCCCTTTTTGCTAATCTTGTTGTGATGGCTCCACGACTAAGTCCTCTCACTAGGACATCTGACGTGTTAATTCCACGACAGTTGGCGCCCACCGTAGGGCTATCGCACGATGGTTTAGAGTTCTTAAAGGGCAACTTTGAATGACTCAAGGGATACGCGGTTGGCCGGATGACCAAGAGTCGTCGCGGCAAGCTCTATATCGACGACGCAGGCTGGGGCCCCAAGGCTGGCTCAATTGAGTACGGGTACCGGTTCCCCTTCGCCGGAATTCACGTTTTCATTGGCAAGATCAGTGAACCGGGCCCTGAGCCGGACATCTGCACCGACCTCGTCGAGACGGCTCAATGTGCGAGTCCTGCCCGGGTTAAGCCTGCCATGAAGTGTGCGTTCGTAGGATTCATTCATGGTGCGGGATATGAACCGGTGTCCGATGGTGAGACGGTCGTTTACTCTGACGGCGAGTCATCCACCGGCGAGACCGAGTTGCTGTATCAGATGCAAGATGGTCGGTTTGGGGGCTGTTCCGATGGCAACAGTATTCCGGACCCCCTTGAACCACCGAACCGAGTTGCAGTCTTCATGGCCGATACACAACCCACGTTGCAATCTTCAACTGCAGCAGCAATGATTTCCGGGTCGGCAGCCAGGGCAGGAGGTCCCGCGTGCCGGTCGGCTCAAGTTCTTTCCGGCTTGTTGGACGCCTGGACGACATTGTTGACCACGGCAGTCACCCCGGAGACTCTGGATCAGCATAACACGGAGATTACCAAGCTGAGGGATCAGATAACTCAGGCCAAGGAGGACTTGGCGGCTGAGAAAGCCAGGATGACTAAAGAACAGGCCGCCTTAGATGCCCAGTCACAGCAGATCCAGACACAGAATTACCGGCTTATGTTGGATCAGAACGCGTCAAACGAAGTACTGAGGAGGAGGCATCGGTCTCATCTATCATCGGTTTACTAAGGAACGAATCTCTTCAATACGCCAGGAGCCGGGCCAAGTGATCCAGAAGTAGTGAACCGGACCGAGGCACCTGGGACAACGCCGGGTCAGCCACGGGTGACGGACCCGCCTCGACGAACAGATAAGCCGCTGCAATACATACCGACGCCGCCGGGTCACTTCTCTAGCCCTTTGGATAACATGATTGTTGCGGCGTCTCGCTTGGCAGCCATTCCGATGGAGGGCGAATCACTAGCGGCGGTTGAAACGCGACGGGCCAGGGATCTTCTTCAAACCGCTATGGTGCAGCAGCAGGCGTATTCATACAGCCGAGACAGAATACATTCAACCCCTTGTCTGAGCAAGAGTTACAGCAGGCACATTAACGAACCGGCTGTGTCAAGCAGTGCGCGACAATGTGACACCCCTCGAGGGCCTAATTCGGTGCGCGGCAGTATGAATGCTCAGGATGTGGTAAACAATGGCAGAGCACAACGGGAAGCAGAGTTAGCAGCAGTTGGCAGCACAGTATGCGAATCAACCCGCTCCGGTTCAACCGACAGCATCAGTTGAACGAGGATTGGCTTTTAGCTCTTAAGGAGTACCATGTCTCACCCCAGCTCTGCGTAATGTGCGGTTACCCAAGGATTTCAAGGGCCCGCGTAAGGTGCCTAATTATACCGCCGATTTACCCCCCGAGGCGTGGGTTGAGAGTTATGAGATGGCAATGGAGATGCTGGATGTGGACGAGGTGGCGTGTGCGAAGTACTTCACCATGATGTTAGACGGAACGGCTCGCACTTGGTTAAAGAGTCTGCCCGTTAACTCGATCAGTTCATGGGACGAGTTGAAAGACCGGTTTATAGCGAGCTTCAAAGACATGTGCAAACAACCCATGTCGATCGTGGATCTGGCGGCTTGTGTCCAAGGAGAAAACGAATCAACGACTCATTGGGTGTGCCGGGTTTTGGAAATCCTGCATTCGTCGGACCGCATCAATGCTGATTCGGCAATTATAACGTTGGAGGGCAATTGTCGGTTTAAGTCGCTGAAGATGAAATTGGGACGGCTCAAGCGTCGCTGCAATGACATGCGAACGCTCATGTCAGCTTTAGTTAAGTATGCCGATTCTGATAATACCAAGGATCCCGAGTCTGACAAAGAGAAGCCGGAGAAGGGAAAGAAGAATGCTGGTGCAAAAGGACATCATAACCAGACTGGCCATGGGAATAACGGTAAGCGCAAAGCGGACAATAATTCTGATTTTGTGGCTAACACCAATGTTCAGGGTAATAATCAGTGTCGTAAGGGTAAAACGCCCCTGCGTGGTGGAGGATCAGGCATGAATCTGGAGCGCCTATTGAACCAGCCCTGCCCAAAGCACGGGACGCAAGATAAACCGGCTACGCACTTATGGAAGGATTGATTCATTATGCGAGAGTTCAAAAATTCAGACCTCTTCCGGTATGATCATGGACCATCCGACGGTTCAGGGCCCGGGTTTCACGGGCTGGGTTATGGCGGAGGTAATGCCGGTTCAGGTTTTCAAGGCAACCAAGGTGGACAGGGCAGTCAAGGCAATCAGGGCAACCAGGGTGGTTATAATCAACAAGGAATCAAGAATAGCAGCAATGGATTATCGAGTAACCCGGCGCGATTAAATGGTGGGCAGTATCATGTCTTCACTACTAGTCTGTGCAAGCGCGAGCAGAAGCTCCATAAGAGGGCAGTGAACTCCGTTGAACTGGCGGTGCCTCGTTATCTGCGCTGGTCTGAGCAGCCTATTGTGTGGAGTCGAGAAGACCATCCGCCCCGGGTTGATAATCCGGGTCATCTGGTGTTAGTGGTCGCACCACATGTTGGAGGTTATAAGTTCACCAAAGTACTCATGGATGGTGGGAGCAGTATCAACATCTTGTATTATGAAACCTTCCGGCGTATGGGGTTGACGGATAAGAATCTTAAACCATCGAACACCATTTTTCACGGTGTGGTACCTGGTAAATCGTCCTACCTAGTCGGCAAGATAGCTCTGGAAGTGGATTTTGGAGATGATCATGATTCAAGATCCGAGACGTTGACCTTTGAAGTGGTCAAGATCAGAAGTCCGTGCCATGCCCTGTTTGGACGACCGGTTTATGCTAAGTTCATGGCAAGGACGTGTTATGTTTATCTGCAGCTCAAGATGCCGGGTCATAAGGGGACCATCACGGTTCATGGCAGCCACAAGATCGCACTAGAGTGCGAGGAGTGTGACATGGCTTACAATGAGTCGGTTTGTGCAACGGAGGAGTTGAAGTTTTATAAGGACAATGTTGATCCGGCAGATACAACTTCTCTGAAGAAGCCCACTACAGAGTATGATCTGGCTTTGAAGTTTAGATCGGCTGATGAGACTAAGTTGGTTGATTTTGTTCCTGGCGATTCGTCCAAGCAGTTCAGCGTCAACGTTAACTTGGATCCGAAATAGGAAAGCACGCTCATCTAGTTCATCCGTGAGAACCGGGACATCTTTGCATGGAAATCTTCTGACATGCCAGGTGTACCGAGGGAACTCGTTGAGCACACCCTTAATATTGATCCCAAGTTTAAACCGGTCAAGCAATTTCTTCGCCGCTTTAATGAAGAGAGATGCAAGGCCATTGGAGAGGAGGTAGCCCGGCTATTGGCAGCAGGGTTTATTGTAGAGGTTTTTCACCCTGAGTGGTTGGCTAACCCGGTGTTGGTACTTAAGAAGAACGACACTTGGCGTATGTGTGTGGACTACACGGATTTGAACAAGGCTTGCCCAGCTGATCCCTTTGCCCTCCCTCGTATTGATCAAATTATTGATGCTACGGCGGGTTGCGAGTGTTTGAGTTTTCTTGATGATTATTCGGGTTACCATCAGATCAAAATGGCAGTTAAGGACTAGGAGAAGACAACTTTCATAACTCCCTTTGGAGCCTTCTGCTATGTTTCTATGCCTTTTGGGCTCAAAAGTGCCCAGGCGACTTATCAACGGTGTGTGCAGAATTGCCTCCGTAATCAGATTGGGCGCAATGTTCATGCTTATGTGGATGATATCGTGGCAAAATCCAGGAAAGCAGAGACACTCATAGCTGACTTGCAGCAAACTTTTGATAATCTGAGGTCCGGAAAAGATCAAGGCTATTACATCCCTGGCTAAACCGGCGTGTATCAATGATGTTCAGAGACTGGCGGGTCATACTGCAGCACTAAGCCGGTTTATCAGCCGGTTGGGGGAGAAGGCGATCCCGCTTTATCAGATGATGAAGAAAACAGACAACTTTGTTTGGAGTGATGCTGCTGATGCGGCGTTTGAGGATTTGAAGAAGCAGTTGGCCGAACCGCCTGTCCTTGCTGCCCCCATTGATAAAGAACCATTGTTGTTATACGTGGCTGCTAATGCCCGGGCTGTCAGCGTGGCTATTGTGGTGGAGCGCAAGCAGGCTGGTAAGGAATATCCGGTTCAATGACCGGTTTATTATATCAGTGAGGTACTTATTGAGTCCAAACAGAGATATCCTCATTGGCAGAAACTGGTGTATGGAGTGTTTATGGCAAACCGGAAGCTTAAGCAATACTTTCAAGGCCATCCCATCACTATGGTCAGTTCTGCTCCGTTGGGAGACATCATTCAAAACAAAGAGGCAACTGGCCGGGTTGCTAAGTGGGCTATTGAGCTTGGGCCTCACGGGTTGAAATACATGCCTCGCACTGCTATTAAGTCCCAGGCGCTCATAGACTTCATCAACGACTGGACAGAGTTGCAGGCATCGGAGGATAAACCGGATAACACATACTGGACTATTCACTTTGATGGATCCAGACAATTGGATGGCTCGGGGGCTGGAGTGGTGCTTACTTACCCTCGAGGTGACAAATTTTGTTATGTTCTGCGCTTAATGTTTCCCTGTACTAACAATGCAGCTGAGTATGAGGCCTTACTCCACGGTTTGCGGATGGCTAAGGAGATGAACTTAATCCGGGTACGTTGCTTTGGTGACTCCGATTTAGTGGCTCAGCAAGTATCGGGTACATGGGATTCCAAGGATCCACTCATGGCGGCTTATCGGCGAGAGGTGGGCGTCATTGCTGGTCACTTCAAGGGTTATCAGGTCGAGCACATTGTTCGGCGCAAAAATGAAGCGGCCGATGCTTTAAGCCGACTCGGATCCCAGCATAAACCGGTGCCGCCTAATGTTTTTCTGGATGTTCTGCATAATCCGTCGGTCAAGATACCAACAGAGGAGGATCTGGCGATTCCTGACCCAGAAGCTCAATTGGTCGCGGTTCTTCATGCTATCCCTGATTGGACATTGCCGTACCTGGCGTACATGAACCGGGGCGAGTTACCAGAAGACGAAGTTTTGGCAAAGCAGATAATTCGGCGGTCTAAGTCCATGACTATTGTCAATGGCGAGTTGCACCACTGTAGTGTCTCAGGGGCGTTTCAGCGTTGTGTTTCTTCTGAAGAAGGCTGTGAGATCTTGCGTGAAATCCACGAAGGTTATTGTGGTCATCATGCCGGTTCAAACTAAGGCTTTCCGGCATGCTTTTTACTGGTTAACAGCTCATGCTAATGCAGAAGATCTGGTCCGAAAGTGTGAAGGCTGTCAGAAGTTTGCACGTCGAGCTCATATTCCGGCTCAGGAGTTGAGGATGATCCCAATACCTGGCCATTCGCAACTTGGGGGCTGGATATGGTTGGGCCTTTTAAGAGGTCCAAGGATAAGAAAACCCACTTTCTGGTGGCGGTTGATAAATTTACCAAGTGGGTGGAGGCAGAGCCAGTGAGCAAGTGTGATGCGGCCATCGCGGTTCAATTCATGAAAAAGGTGATTTTCTGTTTTGGTTTTCCACACAGCATTATAACAGATAATGGCACGAATCTCTCCAAGGGAGCTATGGAAGAGTTCTGTCAACGTGAGCACATCCGGCTTGATGTGTCATCAGTGGCTCACCCCCAATCTAATGGTCAAGCGGAGAGAGCTAATCAGGAAATCCTAAAGGGTATCAAGCCCCGGCTTATGGTCCCTTTGAAGCGGACGCCGGTTTGTCGGGTGGAGGAGTTGCCTTCCGTTTTATGGAGTATTAACACCACCCCCAATAGATCTATGGGTTACACGCCCTTTGTCGGTGTCAAAACCGGCGGATCTCGGGTAGGGGGTCCCGAACTGTGCGTCTAGGCGGATGGTAACAGGAGACGAGGGACACAATGTTTTTACCTGTGTTCAGCCCTCTTGATGGAGGTAATACCCTCGCCCCGCTTGATTAATATTGATGATATGGGTAGTACAAGAGTAGATCTACCACGAGATCAAGGAGGCTAAACCCTAGAAGCTAGCCTATGGTATGATTGTTGAGATGTAATGTTCGCCCTATGGACTAAGGCCCTCCGGTTTATATAGACACCGGAGAGGCTAGGGTTACACAGTAGTCGGTTACAATGGTAGGAGATCTACATATCCGATCGCCAAGCTTGCCTTCCACGCCAAGGAAAGTACCTTCCGGACACGAGCCGAGTCTTCAATCTTCTATCTTCGTAGTCCGGGAGTCCGCGGATATTGATAGTCCGGCTGTCCGGACGCTTCTAGTCCAGACTCCTCAAGAGCCTCGAACCAGTCTTCAATGACGATAAGTCCGGCGTGCATAATGTTCGGCATTGCAAGGCGGGTTCCTCCTGAATAATTCGAGAAGATAATGAACACCAGGATAGTGTCCGGCTCTGCAAAATAAATTCCACATTCCAACATAGAGAGAATAAAATATACACTTAACTCAATCTGCTGACGTATTATGCGGCGTGACATCACCCCGCAGCCAAGCCCTTGTTTGGATTGTTTTTATTATTCCGCCTCAGCACATTTAGTGAAGCGGTTTCCTTGGCACATCTTGTCGAGGCAGAGATCGTGTTCCCTTTTATTCCGGGATCCTCATCAATACGTGCGTGGGTAACCCAACCGTTCTCGTCGCCACGCCTCCTCTATCGAAGGGGAATCTCAAACGGTCACGGAGACGGCCCTTGGTATTATTTCCCCTTTATAAGAGGACCAAGGCCTGTCCTTGTCTTTCAACCTTGCATCGAATCTTTCCTCCGCTCCCCGTTCCAACACCTAGAGCTTCAGATTCGAGCACCTCGGATCCACAATAATGTCCGGCTCCGACCTCCAGGGCCGGTGGATGCCCTCCTCCGTCACGGAGGAGGACATATTGGCCAAGCACTGCCCACGGTTTCGCAGTTGCTGCCCCAAGGCAGGCCGTGCCAGCCCGAGCCCGGCGAATCGCTGCTTCGATCTCACCTCCGTCGGGGATTAGGCTTCCCGATGGATCCTTTCGTGAGGGGGCTCCTATTCTACTACGGGCTGGACTTCCACGACTTGGCTCTGGAGTCCATCCTCCATATCTCCGCATTTATCATTGTCTGCGAAGCCTTCCTCCGCGTCATCCCCCACTTCGGCCTGTGGCTGAAAACATTCAAGGTGGAGCCGAAGATGATCGGGGGGCGTTAAGCGGAGTGCGGTGGGGCGACCATAAGCAAGAAGGTCGATGCCCCATGGCTCGAAGGTTCCTTCCAAGAGGAACAGGGATTGTGGCAGCAGGAGTGGTTTTACATCACCGCTCCAAGGGGCGCAAGCAAAGCCGCCGCCTCCTTCCGCCGGGACCTCCACGGCAACTAATGTCATGGGTCAACCAAGGGCTTAATTGGGGCCGTCCGAGGACGTGCCCGCACCGCAGGCCGGATTCGAGACCTCCAAACAAGGGAGATCGACCGGTCAAGGTGATACAAGTCATGCTAATCGTGCACCTCCTGCCTCGCAAACGCCGCCCTCTCCGCCTATGGGAGTTCAATCCGAGGGACCTCGTATTCTCCAAAGATTTTATGGGCGCGACACCCACGGAGATGTACAAGCTGTTCTTCGGACCGCAGTAGCGTGTCCGGATTCGCCGAGGACGCTGGCTTAAGCCGCGATCGCCGGATACTCGTGTAAGTAGCTCAGAGCTCGGGCATTCTATTCAGATGCCTTTCAAAAGATCATCTCCTGACCCTTTTGTTCTTTACAGGAATGGGTGGCGCGATCGAGGCCGATAAGGTGTCCGCCCCTCCTCGAGAGACCGCCTTGGAGCCCGTGGCTGGTCGAATGTTGGAGGTTGCGCCCACAGAGGGGGGGCGACGGGTAGATAAAGGAGCTAATACATTGTCCAAAGAGGCGATCAAGAGGAGGGAGCCAAGGATCCTTCCTTCAGAGAGAGAGAGGACCGCCTCAAGATCCGGAGGTCAAAGCCCCTAAGCGTGGGAAGAAATCTCCGCCGGGGTCCGCGTCGGAGAGAATCCGACGCGCAATCATCGCCAAGGACCAGCCTCCAACGAGCCGTGAGTATGAAAGAGGAGTTTTAATAAGGAAGTACCTTCGCTTATGCTTCAGAGGTAACCAAATATTTATATCGCAGCTTCGGATCTGCAGCTGCCTCACATGAGTTCATCCTCGGGATCTTCTTCGAGATGATGGAGAGCGACACGCCTCCGTCTCGCCAGCCCAAGAAGATGAGGCGGGCGAGCCCGGTGTCGTCGCGAGGGCGTTCCCGAGTCCGGAGGGGCCAAAGGGTTCAACACCCACCAGAGTCCGGCCGGGAGAACTGAAGAGTTTGCTTGAGAGGGCGTCCATTTCAGAAGATCACCGTGCGTTAATGCGTATGATGATTGGAAGGATTTCGTCCGCTGAAAGTGGCTTGCGTGACGCTGCCATGAGCTTGCTGGCGGGATTTGAGGTATACGAAAATAGCGCACCCCTTTGTTGTTCTAACAGTTTGTGCATATAAAAAATGTGCCCTGTATAGATAGTAGCCCCTGAGACTCGGTAGGTTGTCGAAGACGACAGCGTGCCGAGGATCGAAAATCTAAACAACTCAGGTAATGAATACCGCTGCTCGACATGGTGGCGGATAGTCCGGGCCACCGGATGATCGGGCTTATGAATCGAGTCGACAATCGGACATGGCGGATGCCGATATCGCACTTGTCAATCAATGACTTGACGAGTCGCAAGGTAAATAAATTCTCCGCAGCCGCTTTATTGAGTGGGTTAAAGCCCTCCTCGATAAGTTATATGTTGTTTATACGACAGTCTTTCTTTGCTGTGGAGAGTTTTCGGGCGAGCTTGCACAAGCTAAGGAGCAAGCCCGAATGAGTGATGCGGTTGCTCGCTGCGGGCGGCCAAGAGTTGAAGGCCGAAAAGGCTGCGGACTGCCTAAGCAGGGGCGGTGGTGGCGATTAGCCAAGAAATTAAAGGATGCTACCGATCGTGGCGAGGCTCTTGAAAAGGAGCGCCTATCGGGCGGGAAGACTCAAGAAGGCCACCGCCGAAGCCAAGGATGCCCATTCGCAATGCGGGCTATGAAGGAGGAGCTGCGCCAAGCCGAGAAATCGTGGTCGCAAGCCTTTTCTTATCGTCGCCGGTTTATGGATGCCAAGTCGCCAATTTGAGCGGCAAAGGAGTTCGGAGGATCCGTACATGGATTTAGTCTGAAAAGCGGCCGATGCCGCTAGACACTTCCGAGCCAAGGGGATCACGAGGCGGAAGAGTTGTATTGGTCTCAATTCCACAGCCCGGATCGCGCCCTTCCTCTGACGGACAGGTTGGCCGAATGGGGCGAACTGAATAGACTGTCCGGACTTGCCATGACTGACATCGTGGCCCATATCTAGCCAGAAAGATCCAAGGCGACGAGCTACTTTGGCTTATTGCAGCAATTCCTTGGTGCGGTGCCGCATATAAGGGAGATGAAGCGGTCAGCCTGCATCGAGGGCGCGCGGATGGCCCTTGCTCGTGTGAAGGTTGTAGGATCGAAAGTATGTCTAGAGGGGGGTGATTAGACTACTTGACAATTTAAAAGTTTAGCCTTTTGATTAAGACACGTTTTTGGCAAGTTCACAATGATGTTCAAGTCAAGTATCACCCTACACATGCAATTCTAGAGTTATGGCAGCGGAAAGTAAATTGCACATGTAGTAAATAGAGGTGGAGAAGAGCAAACGCAATTTGGAGACACGGAGATTTTTCTCGTGGTTCCGATAGGTGGTGCTATCGTCAATCCACGTTGATGGAGACTTCAACCCACGGAGGGTAATGGCTGCGAGAGTCCACGGAGGGCTCCACCCACGAAGGGTCCACGAAGAAGCAACCTTGTCTATGCCATCATGGCATACGCCCACGGAGGACTAGCCTTACTCGGGGTAGATCTTCACGAAGTAGGCGATCTCCTTGCCCTTACAAACTTCTTGGTTCAACTCCACATCTTGACGGAGGCTCCCAAGCGACACCTAACTAATCTAGGAGGCACCACCTCCAAAAGGTAATAGATGGTGTTGGTGATGATGAACTCCTTGCTCTTGTGCTTCAAATGATAATCTCCCCAACACTCAACTCTCCTCACCGATTTGGCTGTGGTGGAAGAAAGGATTGAGTGGAAAGCAACTTGGGAAGGCTAGAAATCAAGTTTCATATGGTGGGAGTGGAGCAACTTGATCTCAACACAAGGGTAGGTAGTTTTCTTCTCGAAATGTAAGGTAGGAGTGGTAGTTCTTTCGATGGCTCTCTCCACGAATGAAGAGGAGGTGGAGGGTATTTATAGCCTCCACACAAAATCCAACTGCTACACACATTTGACCAATCTCGGTCAGACCGAAGTTGACAACTCGGTGAGACCGAAAGTTCAAATCTTGTGAACGTTGGGATTTTCGGTGGGACCGAAAATACAATCTCGGTTAGTCCGATTCTTCCAAAGGCTAGGGTTTGCCATTCTCGGTGGGACCGACTTTATCATCTCGGTGACACCGATTTGATTACGTATGTTCATGTAAGCTTGGCAACACTAGTTTCGTGAGACCGAGTTTGGAATCGGAAAATCCAAATTACTAGGGTTTGGGTATATGGTCGAGGTGGTTCATCTCGGTGTGGTGAGTTTATGGAATCGTTGGGACCGAGATTACTTATGAGTATATGTTGGAATGAAAGATTGTCGATAGTTTGGGAGATAGATCACTAAGCACTTTGAGCAACCAGATCATTATCATAACCTCATCCCTTTTAATAGTATTGGCTTTCCTATGGACTCAATGTGATCTTGGATCACTAAACCAAAAATAGAGTCTTGAGCTTTTGCCAATGTTTTCCTTAGCATTTTGAGGGTCCACATCATCGGTCATTGCCATACCCATATCAATGAACTTTCTCAAATGATACTCAAGAAGTTATTAGTTCAATGATATATATGTTGTTATTAATTACCAAAACCACCCGGGGATTAGTTGCACTTTCAATCTCCCCCTTTTTGGTAATTGATGACAACATATAGATCAAAGCTTCGACAAATGATATAATCAATGAATAATATCGTCGCTTTGAGAAGTATGTGATAAGCAAGAGCTCCCCTAAATTTGTGCATTATTTAAGATTTGCGCTTGAATGCAAATGCACAATCGATTAGGATCATGGGTCACTCTTCCATGTCACATACATCTTGGTGGAGCGCACAAAATGATAAGAATGAATAGCATGCACCCAATCACCAAGACATGAGTAAATGATCATACAAGATATGAATAACATAAGATAAGCATTAAGCACACATTAAGGCATAGTATGATCAAGCACTCATCAAAGTAGAGCAAACGAGTATCAAACACACGGAATGTCTCAAAAACTCAAAAGTATCTCAAAGAAAACCGCAAACGAAAGAGCAAAAGCGAGCACTCTCTCTCGAAGTCCTATGATCTATACAATTTCTCCCCTTTGGCAACAAGTTACCAAAAGTTCGAAGGTATAGAGCTAAACGTCACTAGGGACTCTGTGGCGGCTCTCATGCAGGTTGATGGAGTGGAGATAGCTGCATCTTCAAAGGCTTCGGTGAAGTCTGTGGAGCTGGAGGAGGGACATTGGAGCTAGAGTTGGAACCGATGGAGCTGTGGGAGGTGCCGATGTAGTAGCCTGGGTCATCCTTTGGAATAGCAAATGATCTGGGTCTTGTGGGAACTCGAGCAGGCTGCTCATAGTCATCCCGACTAAATCACCTTCCATCTCCTTCATGAGCTCTGCCTTCTCCTCTTGGCTTCCTCAATATCTCGCCTCAAGCTTGTTAACAAAGTGACTTGCACTTGATCACCTTGACATCCAGAGCATGGAACTTGTCTTCAACTATCCTCTCAAGACTCTCCCGAGACGCACTATGCTTGCCAAGGCGTAGTTCAATCCTCTAGGTAGCTTCAAGAAGTTGTTCTCCAACGCTCTTGGGTTTGTTCTTCTGCTTGTCCGCTTCCTTCTCGCTTTAGCTTGTTTGGCAGCTTCAGACTTAGCTTGACCTTCAATGATGTGGGATCATCCTCACCATCACAACTTCATTATCCTCATGTTCAGGCTGCAGTGGCAAGTGGGGTCTATCCAACAAGTAGGTGCCCGTGCCAAACTTGGCATTGATGAGCATCTGAATGTGCGGGCAAACCCACATGACCTCTTCTCGTCTGCTGCATCCCTCTTGATAGTCTCAACTATCGTGTCCATCACCTTGAAAGGTGCCTTCGATCTAGAATATTCAGCATGTTGATAGAATAGCCTCTTATCATGCGATGATCTCGGACTTGGGCATCAAGGTATGCCTCGTAATAGTGTTAGTGGTTGGGAGACCTGCTCAAGATGATACATCGAGCCGAGCTTCCATATCTCTACCTTGGTCGGTACCTCATTGTACATATTTTTCATAGACTCATGATTTTTCTTTGGAATTCCATAGACATCAACATCATCATCTCTTGATCTCGGAGCATTCAGCGTGCTGCCCACTCTTCAACTGTTGAAGAGAATCTCGCCTTCATCCATCCATACAATTACGCCATCCGGATAGAAATGAGTCAGGCATAGAATTGCATGATCATCTCATCATTCCAAGTCATCGGTTTACGACCAACGAACTCGCAACTCCACATGCAAAGGTGAAGCTCTCATGCACATGTGGGAAGTAGTCTCTGTGCTCTTCACTATCAATATATTCCCAGTCAACATATCTAGTGTCAGCAACAATGGGCTTCTTGTCCATAAGCACTGTCTCATAGAAATCTTGTTGCTCTCTGGTGTGGAACCTTGAGTCAACAGTAGTCCTTCTCCTTGTGGCATATGGATCAGCTTGCCTCCATAGCCTGAGACCTTTGTCTTTCCTTTCCTTCATGTTTTCAGCTCGAGGATGAGCATCATTGTGGACTGGCACTTTCTGTCTGAGTTTCAGCAACACATGTGCCTCTTCATCTGACTCAGCTGGTGGCACATTGTCTTTCTTCTTGTCTGACGCAGGAATGTTTCTCACTGTTTTCTTGGGCTTGGCAGCAGGCTTGGCTTGAGCTGACTTTGCTGGAGCTGATGGCTTAGACTTAGTAGGTGCTCCTGCCTCGATGGCATCTCCCATCAACTTAGGCTTCGAGGAGGTGGGGTGCTTCCTCATCTGAATCATCATCACCGCTTCATCATGTACAATCCTCTTCCTCTTGGAAGTTTTCTTTACCTTGCTGGATGTTTCTTCTTCCATGCTCAACTTCTTAGCAATGTGGACTTCTTCACTTTGTCGGTGCCTTTCTTGGTTTGTTGCCCTTGATAGTCTTTGGCAACCACTTTCTTCTTAGGCTTAGAAGAAATCTCTTCCTCAAAGAATAAAATCGAATCCTCTTCATCGAATTCCTCTTCTTCCTCGCCCCGTGGCGCAGGAGGCAAACCACTTGGTGTGCTCCTCTCACCATCATCGGAAAAGCTGCTGGCTTCAGACTAGTGCCCGCCTCGAATCTCAACCGGTGATTCAGACTGCTACGCTGTCACTTGCATCCGACATGGTGACAACCCGTGAATAGATTAGGTATAGGCGTAATAGAAGAGTTATCACAAACTGCGAAGATTTTCAAAAGAATAAGTTCAAATTTCAGTTTTAGGTTTTCACAGAATGCATTTCGTCGATCGAGTCTAAAATTCGTGAATCCGAAGTGTCTAAATAGAACCATTCACACCACTTTCGGTTGGACCGAAATGGGTTTCGGCTAGCCGAGAACACTAGGGTTTCACTAAATCCTCATTCGGTCGTACCGATTTGCACAACTTCGGTTGGACCGAAAAGTGCAAAGGTAATGGCCAGAGGCCAAATCGGTCATCCGAGAATGTAGAATCGGTCACACCGAGATGTGTTCGTGAAACCTAACCCTAAAATTTTTACTCAATTTCGTTCTAAGAACAAATCTGTTGGATAGGAAGATTTCAAACGTGGCAAGAAGCTGGGCAAACCAATCGTGTATTGAATCAGAGGTTGAAACACGAGAGGGATCGAAACTCACCCTAACTTGGTGGAGTTTCTCTACGGCGGCAACGGCACGGTGAGATTGACCGTTGACGGCGACGGAGACCCGCAGCGAGGGCGCACAGGCGACGACGGAGACGATCCGGAGACCACGGCGATGGCAGCTAAGGGTTTGGGGGCGAGGCGTTTGAAGAAAGAATCAACGCGCGCTGCCCTCAGGTATATATACCCTTCGGCTGTCGGTGGGACCGAGTTGTAAAACTCGGTGGCACCGAGATGGTTAATCGCAGCGAGCTACTCATTTCGATCACGCCGAAAATTGTAACTCGGTTTCACCGAGGTGAAAACCTAGATCAATCCAAGTGATTTGGTCCGTCCGATTTGAGTGAGTTGGTTTGACCGAAAATACTTAGAAGGTTTTGGAATTTAAGCTTTTGACGGATCGGTGGCTCCGAGTGCTCCTCACTCGGTCTGTCCGAAAAAGACTTGTCCAAAGTTTGTGATATAAGCATGAATAGAGTTTGAGACAAGAAAGCATAGATAGCTAGGGGAGGAACTTAGGCATTCTTGTCCATCCATTTGGTCAAAAAAAAGAAAAAATCCAAAAGACCAAAGCAACAAATGGATGTCCTCAAATGGATAAAATTATGCATCCAACATGCTCACACAATAAGATAGCAAATGAAATATGTGTCAAACATGCACAAACAAAACACTAGCTACTATCACACAATTTGTCGATGACTAGGTCATCTATATATGAGTATATTGACTTAGGAGTCAAATGAGAACATTTGATCATAGGTCATACTCATCGTTTAAGCACAAGTGGGGTTACCACTTTTACATAAAGCATTAATGTGTTCACATCATTTGAAGATGCTTTAGCTCAATTCTTTAGAGCAAAGCTCCCCTTGATGTGAGAACCCTTTTAAAGGGTCAAACTAACCTTGGGTTGTCGAGAAGACTTCATGTAGATGTTGAAGATGTGGATGCTCAATGTTGATGAAGATCATCAAGAGTTGGGAGCAATCCTTTGGATTCGGCACTTTCAATACCTACATGGGTTAGTCCCACAAGGAACAAACAAGGATATCCATGGACATAGATTGAAGTACACAATAGATGATGTCCATGAATGCAATGATTACCTTGTCCCTTGACTTACCAACAAGAGGGTTTGTGACTCCATGAACTAGTGCAAGATGTGGAAGTTGATTGCACAAGTTCTTGCCAAAATGAATGTGAGTGAAGTATGTTGGCGGAGTCACCCTCAAGAACTCTCTAGTTCTTCTTCTTCGGGATCCACATCATCTTGATGGGAATCCTTGGGGTAGTAGTTGAGCTTGACGAAGTAGAACTTGAAGTTTCCTTGGGAACCCACTTGACCATGGCCTTGGGTGCTTCAATAAATGCATCAATCTCCTCTTGAAGCTTGTCCTTGCCTTTTAGCTTGTGGTCTTGTGGTGGAAGGTCATCTTGAGCTTGTTCCACATTGGAAGAAGTAGGATCATACTTCTCCTTTTGAGAAACAAACTTTGGAGTGGGATATTGACCTTCTTCCCATTCAACACCCTCGGCGTTGAACTTTCGCTCAAAACCAATTCCTTGATTCTTCCGGTGCCTTCCTTGCTTGCGAACAATTTCTCAAAGTTCTTGCTTCCGCAAGGCTCTTGTAGACACCTTTCTCTATAATCCCTTTCAATAAACTATTTTCTTGCTCAAGTGAAACTTGGCTTGAAATATTGTTAGTGGAATCAAGAGAATTACTAGAGGCAACAATATTGGATTTAGCATGGTTATTGTTACTACTAGATGAAGAATTTTTCTTATGCTTGTCATGCTTAGTTTTAATAGGTGGCAAGAAATTAGACAAGAGAAGTCGTTTGGCAAGATATGAAGAACTCTCCTTTCGAAGATCGTCATTGATAGCTTTTAGAAACTCATGTTCTTGCTCTAGATTGAGCTTCTCGAAGCGTAGCTTCTCATGAGATCTTAGGAGCTCTCTATGATCTTCTTGAGTTGTTTCATGAGCTAACTTAAGAGTGTTTAGTTCTTTAGTTAGACGCTCAATCTCCTTCATAGCATTGTCATTCGACTCTTCTCGACTATAAAGACTACTAGCATGTTCATCATTACTAGGCTCACTAGATTTATCATGTAAAAGCTCATCTTCACCAAGCAAGTCATCCTCATCACTATCAAAGTCAATAAATTCAGGATGTGATACCTTGGGGCCTTTAGCCATGAAGCATCTTCCAATTCCCTCATTTGGTGAATCAAATAAGTCATAGGAGTTGGAGTTGGAGGATACGAGAGCAAGACCGCAACACCTTCATCTTGATCAGATTCGGAGTTGGAGTGATAGCTTCTTTCGGAGTGATTGTCGAGTCGGAGCCGAGACCCATTCACCAACATGAGCTTGATGTTTTCTTCTTGTGTAGCTCCTTGATGACTTGTCTTTCCTTTCCTAATCCTTGCTTCTCCGAGAGGATCTTCGCTCATAACGATCATCTCTACTCCTTCTCTCTTTCCGAGGCGACTCTTCTCTTGAGCTTCTTCTTCTTGGAGATTCTTCTCTTCTCTTGTGGGGAGTCGAACACTCATTTGAGTAGTGTCCGGTCTTCCACAATTGTAGCAGCTTCGATCACGACTAGAAGATCTCTTTTCATCATATGATCTAGACTTTGAGCTTCTTTCTTTGCTTCTACTCTTGTAGAATTTGTTGAAGTTCTTCACCATTAGACTTATCTCTTCATTGGAAACTAGCTTGTCACTTGAGGTTGTGGGAGCTTCACATGTAGCTTTGTAAGCACCACTTGACTTGTTGTGAAGCTCTTCCTTGTCTTTAAGTGTCATCTCATGAGCAACAATCCTTCCAATGACTTCGGTAGGCTTGAGATTCTTGTAGTTTGGCATCATTTGGATCAAAGTGCACACGGTGTCATACTTTCCATCCAAAGCTCTGAGAATCTTCTTGATGATGAATCGGTCGGTCATTTCTTCGCTTCCTAAGCCGGCAATCTCATTTGTGATGAGAGCAAGCCTAGAGTACATTTCAGCGACTCCTTCACCTTCCTTCATCTTGAACTTGTCAAGTTGACCTTGAAGAACATCTAGCTTTGATTCCTTCACGGACTCGGTACCTTCGTGCATTTCACCAAAGTATCCCAAATCTCTTTGCATTCTCAAGACGGCTGATCTTGTTGAACTCCTCGGGACACAAAGCATTGAAGAGAATGTCACAAGCTTGAGCATTGTTCGCAACATCCGCAGATTCATCCGCAGTAGCTTCGCGATCCGAACTTTTCCTTCCTCGAAGAACTCTCCTTGCAAACCAACACAAATAATGCCCCATGCGGTAGGGTTATGTCCAAGAATATGCATTTTCATTTTATGCTTCCAACTAGCAAAATTTGAACCATCAAAGTAAGGACCTCTCTGAAAATTACCCTCACTAGACGCCATACTCTCCTAGGTTGTGAAACCAAGCTTATGGAGTCCAATGCAATGGAAACCAATCCAATGGAGACCAAAGCTCTGATACCACTTGTAGGATCGAAAGTATGTCTAGAGGGGGGGTGATTAGACTACTTGACAATTTAAAAGTTTAGCCTTTTGATTAAGACACGTTTTTGGCAAGTTCACAATGATGTTCAAGTCAAGTATCACCCTACACATGCAATTCTAGAGTTATGGCAGCGGAAAGTAAATTGCACATGTAGTAAATAGAGGTGGAGAAGAGCAAACGCAATTTGGAGACACGGAGATTTTTCTCGTGGTTCCGATAGGTGGTGCTATCGTCAATCCACGTTGATGGAGACTTCAACCCACGGAGGGTAACGGCTGCGAGAGTCCACGGAGGGCTCCACCCACGAAGGGTCCACGAAGAAGCAACCTTGTCTATGCCATCATGGCATACGCCCACGGAGGACTAGCCTTACTCGGGGTAGATCTTCACAAGTAGGCGATCTCCTTGCCCTTACAAACTTCTTGGTTCAACTCCACATCTTGACGGAGGCTCCCAAGCGACACCTAACCAATCTAGGAGGCACCACCCTCCAAAAGGTAATAGATGGTGTTGGTGATGATGAACTCCTTGCTCTTGTGCTTCAAATGATAATCTCCCCAACACTCAACTCTCCTCACCGATTTGGCTGTGGTGGAAGAAAGGATTGAGTGGAAAGCAACTTGGGAAGGCTAGAAATCAAGTTTCATATGGTGGGAGTGGAGCAACTTGATCTCAACACAAGGGTAGGTAGTTTTCTTCTCGTAAATGTAAGGTAGGAGTGGTAGTTCTTTCGATGGCTCTCTCCACGAATGAAGAGGAGGTGGAGGGTATTTATAGCCTCCACACAAAATCCAACTGTTACACACATTTGACCAATCTCGGTCGGACCGAAGTTGACAACTCGGTGAGACCGAAAGTTCAAATCTTGTGAACGTTGGGATTTTCGTGGGACCGAAAATACAATCTCGGTTAGTCCGATTCTTCCAAAGGCTAGGGTTTGCCATTCTCGGTGGGACCGACTTTATCATCTCGGTGACACCGATTTGATTCTGAATGTTCTGAAGCTTGGCAACACTAGTTTCGGTGAGACCGAGTTTGGAATCGGAAAATCCGAAATTACTAGGGTTTGGGTATATGGTGAGGTGGTTCATCTCGGTGTGGTGAGTTTATGGAATCGTTGGGACCGAGATTACTTATGAGTATATGTTGGAATGAAAGATTGCTGATAGTTTGGGAGATAGATCACTAAGCACTTTGAGCAACCAGATCATTATCATAACCTCATCCCTTTTAATAGTATTGGCTTTCCTATGGACTCAATGTGATCTTGGATCACTAAACCAAAAATAGAGTCTTGAGCTTTTGCCAATGTTTTCCTTAGCATTTTGAGGGGTCCACATCATCAGTCATTGCCATACCCATATCACTGAACTTTCTGAAATGATACTCAAGAAGTTATTAGTTCAATGATATATATGTTGTTATTAATTACCAAAACCACCTGGGGATTAGTTGCACTTTCAAAGGTGCATTATCCGGAGATGGATGCCATCGCCGTTGTTGCCCAGGGTCCGGATGGAAGCCGGCTCCCTGCCGAGCACTACTTCGGAGAAGTCATGCGCGGTGCTCGTAAAGTAGAGGCGCAGTGCTCAAAGAATGTAACGTTCAAATGAACGCAATACCTTGTAAATTAATGATTATAGTATGAATGCTTTTTATACTTGTGGTTCCAAGTAGTAAAACTTCTCTGTCTGCGGCGTTTATGTATACTTGTGTATAACCCGAAAGATGCAGATCTTGACTTGCCCCTTTGCACAAGGTCTTTGGGTGTTCGCAAAATAGCGCTTTTTCACACTTAATCTGACGTCTTGGTCCTGTTATAAGGAGGTGGTAGCGTAGCGAACTAGGCAATCCGGACTATGGTGCTTTATTTCTTTCACTTAGCCAATGGAGCTCGAGGGTGGGGCTATGATATAGCCCCTAATGACACCGCACATCTCCGGATTCGGGGTGCGTATGTGCCTGACCGGGAAGCGGTCCTTCGTCAAGGCGGGGAATTCTAAACATTCCGGTAGTCGATCAAGTGGCTGACTAGACTCTCACTATATCATGACAGTCAGTTTTCGGCTTTCTCTACTGAGGTGCTCGCCAAATTAACTGGGGCACAATCGCATAGTTCCCCGGTGCCGCGTTAGCCGGGTGATCTGAGCGTAACGAAGGCAAAAAACACGGGAGCCGGCAAACCCAACATTTGACCCAAGACATGATTCGGAGCTGATGCATATAATGCCTAACTTGAGACGCCGAACACTCCGAAGGTGTTGGACTTTATGATAACGGGCAGAATTATGCCCTAAGCCCCTTGTGTCCGTGCACGGCATTGTCTTACGACGCGCCGATGCCAAAGCGTCAGCTCGCCTTTGGCTATAGGAAGAAGCCGAGGAGATTTAACAACAAGAGACAGAATAAAAGGTCTACATAGGGTCTTAATCAAAAGAATCCTTGCGACGGGTCCCTACTGCGTCTGCGCTACTGTGTCTCCGTTCTTGCCGTTATCCTCGACGATGCGCACGTTGTTCATCTGTAGAAAGAGAGGAACACTTTAGTTTTAGAAACAGTTCGTGCAAAAAATATGCAAAAGAATAAGTGTAAATAATTAAGGCTAGGTTTATATGAAACCGCGGTTAGTTGTGCGCGCAGCCCCTTGTGAGAGGGTATGCGGCTAGGGAGCCCCTAGTCTGCTGAGTCCGGATTCGTCTATCCGAGTCCGGGGTCTTTAAATGACCCGCGCACTGAAATAGCGCCATGTGGACCGGGCATCTTAAGTGTAAGAGACGCGTAATGTGGTATGGCGTTGAATCGGACAAAAGCCTGTCGTCCCAATAGTGCTTGATATTCACTTTTGAATGGGACGATATGGAAAATTAACTTTTCGCGTCGAAAGTTGTTCGGCAACCCGAACACGACTTCTAGTAATATCGAGCCTGTGCACTTGGCATAAGGGCCTGGCGTAACTCCTTTGAAGGAAGTGCGGCTGTGTCGAATTTTGGTAGGGTCTATCCCCATCCGACGGATTGTGTTTGAGTATAGCAGGTTTAAGTCACTACCTCCGTCCATTAGGACCTTTGTGAATTGTAGTCCGTCTATTACCGGATTCAATATCAGGGGAGTCCGTCCCGCGTTTCGAACACTTCTGGAATAATCCAGGTGGTCGAAAGTGATTGGTTTTGATATCCAATCTCCATGGTTTGCTGGGCTGGACCGTGCGAAGCTCTTTTTAGAAAGTGCCGCACTATTTTTCCGTGTCCTCACATGAAGTGAGTTTACTGCTTTGACCCCTTGTGGGAAAGTCTTTTGTTTTCGGTGCCTCGTGGCGGGGTTTATCTTCTTTGCTTGACGCGTCGAGCCCCTTGTGTTCGGCGTTTAGTCGGCCGGATTGTTTGAAAACCCAACAATCCTCGTGGGTGTGATTTGCGGGCCTTAAAGGTACTGTGGATTTGGCATATTCGACCGAATTTTATGTAGGTTGGACAGTTCGTCATTGTCATCCTTGAGGGGCTGAGTTTTACTATTTGGCCGTGAGCTTTTAAATCCGGCGTTGACTGCCGTGCTCTTTGGGCTTTTCTCTTTATTCCGTATTTGCTTTCTTTTACTGCCAGTGATTTTCCATTTCCATCTCATATCTCGGATGTACTTGGGTCATTTGGTGTCTGCATCTTGCCAGCCAGCTATCCTCTCTGCACGTAAGCGGGTCATGAGGCTTGTTAGTGCGGTCATTGTCCTCGGTTTCTCTTGACCGAGGTGTATGGCGAGCCATTCGTCTCGAACATTGTGCTTAAAAGCTGCTAAGGCTTCAAGCGTCCGGACGATCGACTATTTGGTTCTTTTGGTAAGGAACCTGTTCCAATTTCAGCGCTTACTCTCCGGGCTGTTGAGTTATGTGACTTAGGTCATCTCAGATCCGGAGGCCGGACATAAGTCCCTTGAAAATTTGCTCTAAACGCTTCCTCGAGCTCCTCCCAACTTCCAACAAGATTTTTCGGGAGGCTTTTGAGCCAATGACGGGCTGGCCCTTTAAGCTTGAGGGGTAGATATTTTATGGCGTGGAGATCATCTCCTCTGGCCATATGTATATGTAGTATATAGTCTTCTATCCAGACTCCAGGGTCTGTTGTTCCATCGTAAGCTTCTATGTTTATGGGTTTAAACCCTGCTGGGAATTCATGATCCAAAGACCTCATCGATGAAGCATAGTGGGTGTCGCGCCCCAGATTTGTATGCGTGCCGCTATCGTCGGACACTTGATGTGTTCCTTTGCTTATTGGGGCTGTCTTTTTGGGTCCGTAGATGGACCTGGCTGGGCCATTGGACGGTGGGGGCTTTATGGCCTCCTCGTCGAATTCTGGGAGCAGCTTACGCTTCGGGTAGCTCTTCTATTGGTGGCCGTTGCCGTGTTTATCTGTGGTTTTGAGTACTTTGCTCCATCTCGTTCGGAGCGCGTCTTCCGCTGTGTTGAGCTTCCGTTTTTCTTTCTTCAGGCTTCTTGCTGTAGCGATGAGCCTGCGTTTGAAAAGTTCTTGTTCAACGGGCTCCTCGAGTTAAATGCGTCATTGGGGCTTGTTTCGTCTTGGAGGGAGGTATATAGTTGTGATCCTCGACCTTTTCTTCTCGCCGCCTTTCGTGAGGGCTTGCGCATCCTCCTGCGCCGAGTCTTCTTGGAGGGGTTTGTCTTCGCACTCTCTGGGTATTGTTATTTCTGTGCGGAATCTCCATTCTTGTTGTGGCGGGATTTAGAGCGGCGCCCGACGCCGGGCGTTTGGGCTGCTTCTTTAGAGAATCTTCCTCCGCTGCTTTCTCGCCATCCCTTCTTTTGGGGTATCCACCATGTAGGCGTCATATGACGAGGTGGCCTTCCAGTGCCTCTCGTGGTATTTGGTCTGATTCGCCTCGGTATCGCCGTCCATAGCGTCGATGTCATCGAGTCGTATTCTAGCATGTCGGTTAAATCCTCGGCGAGTGGCTACAAAGTGGGTGGTGGGTGGGCTCTGAATTTCTTCATCGTCCGTACTCCAACCGCCCCGCCATAGTCCGCCAGATTCTCCGATAGCGAGAGATGCTTCAGAGAATTCAGGATATCGCCAAAAGGCGAGTGCTGAAAGATGTCCACGGCGGTGAATTCCATAACCGGCGCCCAATCCGGTTTAATTGGCAGGGGCGCGGGAGGCTCGGAGTCCGGCGAGGAGTCCAGCGTCTCGGGATCAGGAGTTTCGCAGGGGACGAGATTGGTATTCGGCTCCATCGCCGTAGATGTTGAAGCCCCCAGGGCGGCGTCTATCCACCTGCCCCCGTCATGGGCAATCGGCTCCGGGCTAGTAGCCGGAGCGGGTTCAAGTGCAGCCTCCAAAGCACTGTCCGGCGGCAGAGCTAGATCATGCCCATCGTCACAGTGCGGCGCGCTTGGATGTGGCTCGAGTTCGTCGAAGATCAAGTCTCCGCGGTCATCGGCCGTGAAGTTCAAGCTTCCAAATCTGACCTGACGGCCCGGGCGAAGCTTCGATCTGCTCGGATGGCCAAGAGAATTGGCCGCAGTGCAAAGCCGCCGAATCTGAAGATCTGTCCGGGAGAAAAGTCTCACCTGTCTGGCGTTGATGGTTGAAGATGCCATCGAGCCTATCGGTGACGACACGAGGAACTCTCAATGAAAGCACCAATGTCGGTGTCAAACCGGCGGATCTCGGGTAGGGGTCCCAATGTGCGTCTAGGCGGATGGTAACAGGAGACGAGGGACACAATGTTTTTACCTGTGTTCGAGCCCTCTCGATGGAGGTAATACCCTCGTCCCGCGATTAATATTGATGATATGGGTAGTACAAGAGTAGATCTACCACGAGATCAAGGAGGCTAAACCCTAGAAGCTAGCCTATGGTATGATTGTTGAGATGTAATGTTCGTCCTATGGACTAAGGCCCTCCGGTTTATATAGACACCGGAGAGGCTAGGGTTACACAGAGTCGGTTACAATGGTAGGAGATCTACATATCCGTATCGCCAAGCTTGCCTTCCACGCCAAGGAAAGTACCTTCCGGACACGAGCCGGAGTCTTCAATCTTCTATCTTCGTAGTCTGGGAGTCCGGCGGATATTGATAGTCCGGCTGTCAGGACACCCCCTAGTCCAGGACTCCCTCACCCTTCTTCATGGTTTATGGAGCGGAAGAAGTTCTCCCAAGTGATATTCTCCATGATTGACCCCGAGTGGCAGCTTACGTTGAAGCGGATAATGAAAGAGCATGCCAGGATGCATTAGACCTGTTAGATGAACAACGGGATATTGCGGCAGCTCGTTCGGCGATTTATCAGCAAGACCTGCGGCGTTATCACAGCCGCCGGGTTAAAACCAGGACTTTCCAAGAAGGCAACTTGGTGCTCCGGCTCATCCAAGATCAGACTGACATGCATAAGTTATCTCCACCTTGGGAAGGGCCCTTTGTGGTCAGCAAGAATCTGAACAACGGGTCATACTACCTCATCGATGTCCGAGAGCACAAGGACTCACGCAAATCAGAGGAGGAGACTTGCCGGCCGTGGAATATATCTCATCTTCAGCCTTACTACACCTGAGCCACAGGCTCCCACTATGTATATATTTTTGACAATGTACATATTATGATCAATAAATAAACCAGCATCCTTGCTAAAGCGGGGCCTCTGCCATTTCGTCTCATATATCTTCTTGGTTACATGGGGGCTCATGCTTATAAAGCGGAGTTTTTCATTAAACCGGCTTATACAACAAAGCTTGGGAGCTTCACACCCCAAGGGACCAAAGATAGTCTATTGCCATGCACAGCTCAAACATAGGTACCCATTGAGCACAACTCACAATGTTACTTGGGGGCTCTTTGTGCACAACAACAAAGAGTTTGAAATGACCCTTGTAATAGGCTATCAAGCCAGGCTTGGAAGCCAGGTGTATTCACCTAAAACCCCGGGTTAACCTGCCTTCATCAAGTAAGCCACTCCGTCCAGGTAATCCTGGTGTGACCCGTCGTACACTTGACAAGTCAATCTTATACAGACTCTGAACTTGTCAAAGTTAAAACGACGATTGGTTAATTGGAGGCCCATCTTAAAAGGCTTTGTCAAAATGGTTTAACTCAGCGGCCTGGCAGCCCATGAAAAGCCTTGAATTTGGGCCTGGCAGCCCTTGAAAAGCCTCGACTACAAGTTTTTATTTGATTTTGTTTTTTGCAAGTTTTCTCTCCTTTGATAAGGTTTTGAGTTAAACCAGTGTCGATTGACCCAGCCTGACTATAAGTCATTACATCAACCCAGTGTTTCTTAACCCGGTATAGCTGTCAACTATCAGTTGTTAGCACATAATCAATTTTGAACCGGTGTTTCTTAGCCCGGTCTGGCATTGACTATAAGTCGCCAGGACGATCATCCGGTGTTTACCATAACCTGACATGGCTTATTATGCACCAGCATAGCATGGTGGGAATTATCAACACTCAAAATTTGGGTTATCACCCTTACTACAAAGATTGGTAAACTAAAGACGTGGTTCAGTATCACATGTATGATATACTTCATATTTCATTATTTTTACAGCCTTGGTTATAAAACTCTGGCTCTATATTGGGTATCATAAACCGTCTGTCGGTAAACCGTCCGAGCAATTTTAAGTTTCTCAAATGCAGAAAACAGGATTGCATGAAATTACTAAGGCACATGAGCAAGCATAGCAACAATCATGACGGGTTAAATAATGTCATACAACAGTGCATGATGGCAACATATCAAAGTATTTCAACTAGCCTATTACAAGGCGCTTTGATGCCCAAAAGAATAACTGTTTGTTGCACAAGACGTAATCCGCGAAACTAAAGCCAGTTGCCGGATTATGATTCGTCACTAGACTGACGTGAAGTTGATGGATCGTCGTCCGCCGGTTCAACCTTTGCCTCCCCATCCACTGGTTGGAAGTCAATGGTGGCCCAGTCAATTCCACACAAAGCTCGGAAGACAGCTTCATCACTTATAAGATCTGACGGTTCAAGGTCAGGAGCATAAGTATGCTTACGAGTTGGCAGGATTAAATTTTGGGCTTCATAAACCGACGCAGCAATCCGTATGTTGTCTGCATCATAGATGGACCGGTGATAAGACAGATCAGTCTCTTCGGCCAGTTTGCTAGCAAGTGGGCGCATTTCCTTTGTCAAAGCTCTAAGGGCATCCTCGTCAAAATCCGACCCATCTTCTTTTTGTCTTGGATAATCATTTTCGATATCCACCGGATCAAGGTCAGCTATCCAAGCCTTCACCCGAGTCAGTGCAGATAAAGCGCCAACCCTTGCAGCAGATCTCTTCATTTCTTCTAGCTGGGACGGTGTCATGGAGAGCTTGGCCAATGTATCTTTGATTAAGGTTGGCGCCGGTTTGTTGTATGAAGCAGTGCAGATAACTCGTTGAGCGCCGGTATATAGCTGCTCAATTAAGGTATAAGTAGCCTTTAGCTTTTTGCGCATATCTGAGCCAAGATGGGCGACACGGCTACCTGCAATGGTTACAATATTGTTGTTAAACCGGCGGTTTCAAGGATGATGAAGTACGGTTCATTACAAAGATACTTACCAAAGACAGCAGAAGTCATAGCATTGATCTGCCACTTTAAACCAGTCAGCTCTTCCGCTACCGGTTTAAGGGCCGCTTTAGCATCCTCAGCCCGTTTCAACAGAGTGGCCTTCTCAGTCTCCCAGTCTGCCCGCTCACCTTTGAAGCCATCTTTCAACTGCTCCATGGTGGTTAAAGCGCCCTTCAACTAATCTTTGGCCTTGGAAGTTTCTGCTTGCCGGGACTTGATATTTTCTTGAAGATCGGCGATTTGGGAATCCTTGTTGCTCAAGTCAGCCTGCAAGACATATAGTAAAGTTATTACTACTTTCTCAAAGTCCCAAGCACATAACAAGTTATACACTTGGCACTTGGGGGCTAATGCGGATTGCTTTTATCAACTAGTTTTTTAAAGTCCCAAGCATACAATAAGTTATATACTTGGCACTTGGGGGCTAATGCATATCGGTTCAGTTCAAGGTCATCCAGGTTTTAACAATAAACCAAATCATATTGATAACTGGAATGAATTTTGGAAGTTATGTCACAAAAGATATACCGGTTCATCTTAAAGGTATAAACTGGTCTACAAGGGCTACGCAAGCAACATTCAAATATTCTCCTACTATAAGTCCCGGTTCACCTTCATATTGATGAACCGGCCCTTGGGGGCTACTAGACTTGATCCTTGAAGCAGGATATAAAGAAGGAAGATTTATGAAACGTTCGAACAGGAATTACCTCATAGCGCTCCTTCATCAAGTTGACTAAACCGACCTCATAATCCCGGCTTGTATATAGGCGGTTTAAGTATCCAGAGTGGAGATCTTGAACATTGAGATGAGCATAGCTGGACAGATCCGTCTTCCACTTGCCTTTATCCATGGTAGAGAATTCTTCTTTGGCACTGTGCTTGGATAAAGCGACAGGGTTGCCAGGAGTAGTGTGGCCAAAACCGGTAATTACCACATCATCGGTCATGCCATCAACAATTTTATCTGCGTTGTGTTGACACACGAACATGTCACGTGTACCCTCGATGCCGGGGGTGATGCACCGCAGCTCATGTCGAAGGAGACCCGACCGACAGCGCGATACGCAAGACAGTCGGCGGGTGCTTTTGCAGACCCGAAACCCCGCGCACCCGGGATGGACCCCATCAGGGATTGCGGCGGCTATGGGCTGCCCTAGGTCGATTCGCTCGCCCCTAGAGCCTCGGGATTCGCAGCTCTCAAACACGAAGAACGAGAGAGAAAAACGGTGGAGAGATAAAACGTAGATGAAAAAGTAGTATATTGATTTGTTCGATTGTGTGTTGTTCAATCGGCCGTCACCCCCAACATATATAAGAGGCGGCTGGACTTCCCGTACAAGTAAAGGATTCATCTAGGCTTTCCTTACAAGAAAAATTACATCAATTCGCGTCCTAGAGTCCTAGTTCTATTCCAACTCGGATTGATCTGAATCTGGCCCAACTTCTGTCTTCCTCCTTGTGCAGGCCGCCGAGCCTCCATATGACCTCCGATCAAGATGGCCCAAATATCAAACTTGTGCGCCTCGACGATACGAACAACTCTCATGTTGATCACTTTTTCAAATAAGGCCATCTTGAATACTTTTCGAGGTCATCTTTACCTTCCAGTCGGACTCGGTCTTGCGGTAGACTGAATTATCCGAGTCTTGTAGTGAATTTTTAGGCCATATACTCCCTCCATCTAGGTGAGTAAGTCATCTTAGGTTGTGCACTGTGACCAAGGAGGAGGGGAAAACAAGAGTACTTAATGTTCATTTGCTAATTAATAGCATTGCATGCAATGAACTAACCACTGCATGTCGTGTTTGGTAGTCTCAAGTCATTAAAAGCATGCACACCCCACATCTCTTATTGGTTGATATGTGAAGAAATGAGAAACGAGTTAGAATTTAATGCACCGTGCCTAAGTGTTTTGGGAATATTTGGTTTTCGTAAGATGACTTACACACCTAGACGGAGGGAGTACTATCTCTGATGACAATGACTCCAAAACCAAAGTTTACCGTCTTGATGATAAACTTCTGTATTGAACACTTCTTCACCCGAAATCATCTTGATAAACTTTTGGGCACATGTTCAGTTTCACTTGGATTTGAGCTCATCCACTCGGATATTAGAGTCTTTCACTCGGATGGCCCGACTGGACTTTTTCACTCGGATGACTATGTTTTCACTCGGAAGACAAATGATGACCACATTTTCAGTCGGAAGACAATCTTTTACTCGATCGGTAGGTTTTCACTCGACCTTTTACTCGATCGGTAGGTTTTCACTCGACCTTTTACTCGATCGGTAGGTTTTCACTCGACCTTTTACTCGATCGGTAGGTTTTCACTCGACCTTTTACTCGATCGGTAGGTTTTCACTCGACCTTTTACTCGATCGGTAGGTTTTTAACCTTTTACTCAATTGGTAGGTTTTCACTTGACCTTTTACTCGATCGGTAGGTTTTTACCCGAAAGGTAAGCTTTCACTCGACCGGTGAGTTTTCACTCGGATGGTAAGCTTTTCACTCGACCAAAAACATAGCCTGATCTTGATTTGTCTCCCCAAGTCTCATACGACCTCATTGAGATGAATTATATATGAAAATCGATCGGCTCGACGAGACGAAACTTTCCCATGTTGAAGTTTTTCCGATTCAAGGACTTCTTAAGGGCCGAATTGCTCGCGCGACCCATCAGACAACGCGTCTGGTACCTTGCGCCATATTTCCATTCAGCTTCGGCCTGCAGTGTATTACCTCTAACTTTTGCATATGAACTCGGATTGAGATGATTTATATATCAAAATCGATTGCCTCGACGAGATGAAGACAATTCCTTTAGAATACTTCTTCATCCGAGGTCGTTTTGAAGGCATGATCGGCCGAAAACCACTCGGAATGTTGAATTTTGTCACTCGGAGTACAACTTCGGCCACCGAGATAAGGTCGAATGGCGATAAATTAAACATCAAAGTTATTCCACTCGGCGACCTGAAACTTTGCATGCTGAAAACTCTTTCACTTGAGGCCATCTTACTTGCCTTTTGTACCTTGCCAAAATCCGATGTCAACAGATGCCCCCTGCTTTTTCAAGAAAGCTTGCACGCCAAAAATAATATGCATGGTGTTTGTTCTAAGGACGATGTCAACACTCCATCAGCCATTTATTTTCCTCGTATGCGATAATTATGTATCGGACATGTTTGTGCTAAGGGCGATAATCGATATCGCCATTGCCTACTCAAAGCTTCTGCCACACACTCGGGTGGTACTTCTTCAAATATTTTCCGTTGAGAGCTCGGGGTAACAATGCCTTGAATTGATTCTACCAAATATGAATTTCCAGAACAACCCTTGTAATCCTAAAAGGACCTTCCCAACTTGGAGACCACTTCCCGAATTTTCTATCTCTTGAACCAATCGGCGAATCACTTTCCAAACGAGGTTCACCAACTTGAAAATTCTTCAACTTAACTTTCTTATTGTAAGCTCTTGCAACCCTCAACTTGTCTCTCTCTATGGACTCCAAAGCAACCAAACGTTTATCGGCAACTTCATCAATATTGTCCATCATCAAGTTATAAAAGTCCACCGCCGATAAATCATTTTGTTTGGCTATTCTCAAAGCATTCAAATTTACTTCTCTTGGTAAAACGGCCTCTTGACCATATACTAGCTCATATGGAGTTACCTTCAGAGCACCATGCCTTGAAATTCTATGTGCCCATAAAGCTTCGCATAACAACTCATGCCATCTCCTCGGATTATCCTCAATCTTCTTCTTGATGAGCTTGATTAAAATTTTATTGCTAGACTCGGCTTGTCCATTAGCTTGGGCATAATATGGAGAGGAATTGAGGAACTTTATATTATAAGATTCGCAAACTCTCGACTTGGTGTGACATAAAAGATGAACCTTGATCTCAGAGTTAATGTTTGAGGAATCTCAATCTATGAATAATGTGTTCGGTTATGAATTGAATTACCTCCGTATGTGTCATGTTCTTGA
This sequence comes from Aegilops speltoides, assembly GCA_021437245.1. Taxonomy (NCBI): domain Eukaryota; kingdom Viridiplantae; phylum Streptophyta; class Magnoliopsida; order Poales; family Poaceae; genus Aegilops; species Aegilops speltoides. Next base: position 416,916,171 of record CM038143.1, read on the forward strand.
GAGGTACCGCTTGCACCATTTAGTGAAATAATCGATTGCCACCAATACGAACCGATGCCCTTTTGAGGAAGACGGGTGGATTTGTCCAATGAAATCTAAACCCCAACCTCTGAAAGGCCACGGTTTGATAATAGGATGTAACATAGCAGCAGGAGCCAATTGAATATCACCAAACTTTTTGACAAGCTTCACACCCTTTATAATATCTGAAGCAATCATTAATCATAGTCGGCCAATAAAACCCAGCACGTCGCAATAACCATTTCATTTTGGGAGCCGACTAGTGAGTGCCACAAATACCTTCATGTACTTCTCCCATAGCAACTCTTGCCTGGTCCTCATCCAAACACTTTAGAAGAACGTCATTGACTGTTCGGCGATAAAGACCATCATCTCTCATTGTATACTTGAAAGCCATACGCCGAACAGCCCTGTCCACCCTTTCACTCGGATTGCACAAGTAATCAACAATGGGCTTTCTCCAGTCGGAATTATCACCTGCACTAGATTTTTTGTTAATGGCCAAATTAGTGGGTTCAGGTTTGGCCTCTCCCATATTGGCAAGACAAGACATCGGTCTTTGAGAGATATGAAACATGCCATGATCAACATGATATCTAGATGCTTGCTGTGCCAACTCATTTGCTTTCCAGTTGTCATGTCTAGATATATGTGCAATGCTAAAACAATCCAAAGTAGAAATTATATCTATACATTTATCAAGATAAACATTAAGTGATTCGTCAAAACACTGAAAGACTTTGGATATTTGCTGCACCACTAGTAACGAATCGCCGTAAGCCTCAATATGTGTAACACCTATAGCAACTAACATCTCTAGACCGAATAACAATGCTTCATATTCGCTTGATTGTTTGTGCAAAAAATATTCTAAGCGGCATGAGGCTTCAAAAACAGCACCATGAGGAGATATATAAACAATACCAACACCTTGGCCATTGCTACAAACTGAACCATCAAAGTACAATCTCCATGGCACTAATGAAACAAGGTTCATATCAACATCATGCTTGTCATTAATCCGATGTTCAACAATGAAATTAGCAACAATTTGGCCTTTCATGGATTTTAGAGATTCATAAGCCAAATCATACTCAATCAAAGCATAAGCCCACTTGCCAATTCTACCACTAAGAATTGGCCTATACAACATGTACTTAATGACATCGGTTTGACAAGCTACTATACAAGCACTCGGCACTAGGTAATGTCTCAATTTTGTGCAAGCGTAATATAAGCATAGACATAGTTTTTCAATAAATGTATACCTTGTCTCGGCGTCAATAAATGTCTGCTCAAATATGTAATGTCATGCTCTTTTCCTTCAGATCTTGAGTCAAAACAGCACCAATAACACCTTCCTCTGCTGCGATATAAAGTTTAAAAGGCTCTCTATGCTTGGGTGCTTTCATCACGGAGGAGTGCACAAATAATTCTTGATCATATCAAAGGCTTCTTGCTGTTTTGCCCCCAAGTGAAATCAACATCATTCTTTAAGCAAGGATAGGAGTAAATGCATAAACTTTCCCCGACAGATTACCTATGAACCTTCTCAAATAATTGACCTTGCCAAGGAACTTTTGCATATCTATCTTGCATGTTGGAGCCTCCACTTTACTCAGATGGCCTCTATCTTTTGGGATCGATTTCGATGCCATTTTCATGAATAATGAAACCCAAAATTTGCCACCGACACGCTAATGCACACTTCAAAGGATTCATCTTCATCCATACTTTTCATCCTTTCAAAGCTAAACGCAAATCGGCCTAGTGAGATTCAAAAGCATCCGATTTGACAACAATATCATCAATATAAACTTCAAGTATGACACCGAGTAAATCATGAAAAATCAAATTCATAGCCCTTTGATATATGGCCCCAGCATTTTTCAATCCAAATGTCATCACTGTCCACTCGAATAAACCAAGGAAACCAGGACATCGGAAAGCTATTTTGTACATGTCCTCTTCGGCCATAAAAATTTGATTGTATCCGGCATTACCATCTAGAAAGCTAATAACCTTATGTCCAGAAGCATCATTAATAAGCATATCGGCTATTGGCATGGGATACTCATCTTTGGGTATAGCCCTATTCAAATCTCTGAAGTTAATGCACACCCTCAACTTTCCGGATCCCTTCTTCTCTACTGGGACAATGTTAGAAATCCACTCGGCATACCTGCAAGGTCGAATGAAATTAGCTTCAAGCAGTCGGCCGATCTCTTCATTGATCCGGTCATATGTTGTCGGATTAAACTTTCTGGCCGACTGTTTATAAGGTCTAAAACCGGCTTTTATAGGCAACCGATGCTCCACTAGCTCTCGGTGCATCTCATGATATTCCCACGCAAAGCAATAAACATATTCTTTCAATAGCTCGATTAATTTAGCCTTACAATCGGCTTTCAAATTTTTTTTATAAATGTCGGTCGAGTGACTGAACCATCTCCAATATCTATCTCTTCTAATGGATCAGCCGATGTAAAACCTTGTCCAAGTTTATCCATGTCATCCAACTCCTCTATAGACTCATACATATCGTCCTCACTTGGACCGATATTTTACAAGACGCTTTTGTAACCACTGAATTAGAATCCATTTAAACATATCATACCTTGGAGCCGATTGCATTCATCGGCTTTAAAGACACGGGCACAAAACCATTCTTGGTCGCTGAGAAAATCAAACTCGATAAGTCACGTCCGTCAAGCAAGTAGCATTGGGATGTTGCTAATCCACCGATGCATCGCCAAAGCAACACAGCCGAGTTATCCGCATGAATGAATTCCACTTCATCATCAACCCATCAATCAAAAACTGGTGCATAGTGGATGGCACGCTTTGGTTTGCATGAACCCAATCACGGCCTAGTATAACATTGTAGTTACCTTGCACCTCAAATGACAAAGAATGCACGTACCAAAGTTTTGCTTCCGATTGTAAGCTCCACATACATTACACCTTTGGCTTCAGCTTTCTCTTTGCCTTCAAACCGTTGAGCACCATATTGGTCTTGATCAATTCTTCATCAGGCAAACCCAATTTCTTGAAGACCGAATAGGGCATAAGATTTACCACATCACCTCCATCCACAAGCATCCGAAAGTGAGCGGCGACCCATTGATATGACCTCCGAGATATAACGGTTTCAGATCGTTCATCGGTTCTTTTGGCTTCTCGAATATTGCATTTTAGGGCCAAAATCCAGTGAGCCACCTCCCTTCCTCATCTACAACACGAAACTCAGCAGGTAAGTAATACACCATATTGATATCCATACCTTCATGAACCGGCGTAGACTCATAGTCCAACATATCAACCTCTTCTCCAAGTGGATCGACCGATTCTGAAATCTGGCCGAGTGAAGGAGAAGTAAGAAGTGTCGCAGACGATGTAATAGCCGTCACATCATCCTCCTTGGGTGGTGTAGGCACTTCTGTGATAGATGTAGAAGCTTATGTATCTTGTATTTGTTTTGGCCTCCACACTTGTTTTGTTGGAACCATGGGCCGAGTGTCATTGAACAACTTATCCCTTTGCTTCTCGGCCTCATGCTCCGCCATCTCTTGACTCCTTAACCTCTGTAGTTTCCTCTTCTGTGTCTTTGTTAGCCCTGGAGGACACCACTTTGGTCGAGTGTATTTAGCATCTCTCACCTTTACTTGGCTGGTGCTTGCTTCATGGTCATTAGCCGAGTGCTTTGGCGTGATAGAAAGTATTGGCTCAGTTGAGTGATTATGCACAGTCGGCTGCTGTATGGGGAATGTTTCGGTGCCCAAGATAAGTGAGTCGACATCCATTTTCTCCTTGCCTTTGCCCGACTCCACTACTGCAACATTTGGTGACTTAACACGCCATTCCTTTCGATTTTCCAGATGCATGAAATTTCCATTCAGGCGCACCTTTTTACTTGGATGGAATCCACTCGGATTGATGTCACTCGGATGGAATCCACTCGGATGGAATCTACTTGACCATATTTTTTCACCCGGATAGCTTCCACCAGGGTGCATTCTTACACTTGGATAATTTCCATCCGGTCGTATGTTTTGACCAGCCGACCGATAGTTATCGATGTTCAGTCGGCCATTATATGAGTATTCAAGTCGGTCCCAAACAGTTTGCCTCTGCTCTTCTGGAAATAATGCCTTTGGTCCACTCGGTTTCATATATTGATTGAACATATCATCTGATGGTGACCTTGGTCGCTTCAAATATGATGGCCGGTTAGAGCTGGAACCAGCCGACTGGTTGGCGTATTTAAACAACAACATGTCAAAAGTTGGTTTGATTCGTTTGCGCTGCACTTTGGCTTTGTTCATCTTCCACTTGCCAACTTCAGGACTCTTGGGCTTAACAAATTTGACTCGAACGTCTTGCTGTACTTGTGCTTGCCCCCCGAGTGTAGGATTCTTGATGGTGATTTTGATCACTTCCTTGCCATCGGGTTGCTTATCAAGCACAACCTGCCTCCCCAAGATCTTGTCACCCTCCTTGTCTTTCCTGGGTTCACCAACAATGACATTAGCTTTATTAGCAGATTCAGCTACCTCTGGCCGAATGAGCAGCTTCTTCCCCTCCAAATCCATGGTATTCATTGGAAAAGGCTGTTTATCAACTTGCAGCTCAGAAAAGTTCAATCGTCCGTCATTAATGGCCGATTGTATCTGTCGTCGAAAAACATTGCAATCATTAGTAGCATGAGAAAAAGAATTATGATACTTGCAATAAGCACGCCGTTTTAGCTCTTCAAACGGCGGTAAAGTATGAGATATTCTAATAATCTTAGCCTGCAGCAAGGCATCAAATATTCTATCACACTTAGCAATGTTAAAAGCAAACTTCATTTCTTCATCGCGATTCTTATGAATCAGTTTCAGATCATTGCAAGTAAAGGGTTTGGCCTTAGATGGCCAAACAAATTCAGTAGAAAAAACATCACCCTCATCGTCCGAGTGATCACTATCATATTCCACCATATTCATCTTTGGACGATCGGCCTTGTATCTATGCATTTCTTTGAGGTCTTTGCTTCGGCTTTCCTGAGCCAAAGCCCTTTGTAAGACTTGGTTGATATGTAAAAACTCGTAGCCTTCTAGCTTTTCTCTAATGGGAGTTCTCAAACCACTCAGCGCTAGGTCTGCCAAGTCTCTCTCGGTTATCACCAAACTAAAACACCGGGTTTTTTGTTTCTCTAAATCTCTTGACGTAATCGGAGACCGCATCATGCTTCTATTTAACCGATGTTAGATGTGACAACTTGAGTTCATTGTCGCCGCTATAAAAGTGATCATGAAATTTCTGTTCTAACTGCGACCAAACCCGAATGGAACCATGTGGTAAAGAAGAAAACCATGAAAATGCAGTACCAGTTAATGATAAAGGAAACAAACGTACTTTCAATTCATTCAATGATCCCGCTCACCCAATTGTGCTAAATATTGACTAACATGCTCCCATGTGGTTTTTGTGCCTTCTCCATTAAACTTAACAAAATCTGGAATTTTATATCCTGGAGGGCACTGGATGGCATCAAAGTACTCGGGGTACGGCTTTTGGTAAATCCGATTCCGAGGTAACTCAACTCCAAAATTCTCTCGAAGCATCTTAGCCATCTCCTCTCTAAGATTAGCTAAACCATCATCCATAGTAGATGATGAAGCTGGTGGCAGTGGCATAGGAGGAGTAGGGTTACTAGCTGTAGGTAGGAATTGTGGCAGGTATGTCGACCCATAATTTGCTAGTGGTCGAGTGGTTGTAGCTGTAGGTAAGGTTGGGTTCGGCGTTACCACCGAACCTGGCATGCTCATAATAGGATTAATGGGTGCAGCCACAATCTGATTTGTTTGGGTAGGATAATAGGTGTCACACCCTAGCTAGTTCATGCATTAGAGTGTTGCATCATGTCTATTTTTTCAACAGAAACCTGAAATGGGATTGCTGTAACTCCCAAATTTCTCCTCAAACAAACTAGGGTTTACTAAAATATTTTCGATGAACCTGAATGCCTTCTAAAATGTCCATCATTTTTGTCTTGGTTCATAAGCTCTGCCAAAAGTGATGCACAATTTCCTAGGTCATCCTAAGGTCTTTGAATTAAATCATAACTATTTGAATTTGGGCATTTTAAAATTTATAAAATATCTCAAATGTCCAAATATTCCCAAACTAAAATGTTTCATGTTGGTAATATTCCAACAATGGACCAGAGTAGTTTGGTGAATTTTAGAACCTTCTAGGTATTTTAAATAATTCAACAAAGTTACGTAAAAATAGAAAAGAAAAGAACAGAAAGAACTTACCCGGCGCACCACCGCCCACTAGCCAGCCCACCTGCCGCCCAGCCCAAAGACTGCTGCCAATGAGCTGCTTGTCGACTGTGCAGCAGGCAGGTGCTCGACGGCGAAGCACCGCATGGGTGCCACGCACCTGCCGCCGCCTCGCCACCTCCCTCGCTCTTGCCACGATGGGGATCGCCTCCTCTCTCTCCCGCACCCCCTGACGTCCCTCTCCTCTCCAGCTTGCCTCCTCGCCCCCACGCCATGGCCGACGCCACTGCCGCCAAGACCACCGCCGTAGCCGCTCTCCGTCGACCCCACGCCGCCATCGGTCCAGACGCTCCGCCGCCTCGACTTTTTCGAGCTAGCCGAGCCTCGAAGCGCCAAGGCCTCAAGACGCCGCACCAGCCTCGCCGAGTCCGCCGCCGCGAGATCCCTTCAACGCCGCCGCCGCCAGCTCGCCCCTCGACCCGCCGGTGGCCTCTACGTGAGCTCGTGGAGCTCAGCTACCTTCCCTACCCTCTCTCTCTCTCACTCCCGACCACAGCGAGCGACGAGCTCACCCGCGACGCGCTGTCATGACCTCGCCGCCGACGTGTTCCCGCCATCCTCCGCCACTTCACCGTGTCCATCGCGTTCACCACGACGCGTTGAGCTAACCACGCACTTCCCGCACCTCACCGCACACCCACCTCGAAGTTCGCTCACCCGAGCTCGGTGGCCGCCAAAGCGCCGCCGGCGCCAACTCCGCCACCCCGAGCCCAACCACCACCACCAATAGACGCGGCTCACCTCAAGAACTCAGATGCCTTCCGCCGACCCATTTGGTCGCCGGAATGGCAAAACCACTTCGCCGCCGCTGGCTGGCTCGCCGCGCTAAACGCCGTGGGTTTGACCTCGCTTTGACCACGGTGGGCCCAGTTGACTCCCGGGTCTATGACATGTGGGCCCCTCGCTAATTAACCTAGTTTAGTTTTAATTAAATTCTAACTAAACTAACTCCCATCGACATGCGGGACCCATCGGTCAGTTTGACCTGACCAGCCCGCTGACCACCGACGCTATCATGACACAGTGGTCGACGCATTAATCTAAATTATCGAATTATTTTTACACAGAAATTCCGTAAAATGTTTCAAACTTCAAAAATTCATAGAAATTAATCAGAACTCCAAATGAAACAAATTATATATGAAAAATGATCAGAAAAATCCAATCTATCCATCTGTACTGGTTTCATGCATGTTTACAGAAGCTAACCTGCTGTTTATCACAGAACAAGATATAACACTTTAAATGATCATATATGAGTTTGGAAATTGCATCTTTGGTTCAAAATGCTCCAAACCCATCTGATCTTAGTTGCATTAGCCCAATGCACTCATTTTGCCATGTCTCATTGCATGCATCATATTGTTGCATCTTGTTTGGTAATGTTGTGTATCGGTGTTCTCTCATGCGTGTTCTCGCCTCGAGGAGTACCGTGATAACCCCGACGAAGAGCAATACCTGCACCGACCAACAAGCAACCAACCATTTGATCATATCGATAAAATCCCATGTTCTTGCTCCTGCTCTCGCATCGCATTAAGACAACGCGATTCAAACTGCTGTGTGTGCTGCGGTAGTTGAACCCATTTCTCCGCATGACCTGTCATTGCCACAAGAATTAGATGAAACCCACTAGCATGTGTAGGAGTTGATTGAGCCATATGATTGTGTTGTTCCTACCTTGCTATGCCTGCTATGCTTAGAGTCGTGTCGTCCGGTTCATCGGGTGATGGCTAGAGTGAAATGATCGAGTCGGTATGAGAGTAAGGTGTTGAACACGATTTGGTAAAGGTATCGATGAAAGGCCATGTAGGAGTACATGGTGGGTTGTTTCATTGAGGCCGCCCTAATCGAGATCTGTATGTGTGATTTAAGAATCAGCTACTACCATACATTGGGCCCTCAAATATGACCCCGCCGACTTCTTATTCACGCTAGTCCTCCGTCCAGAGTCGCAAGTAGTTTCGTGTTTGTAGCTCATCGAGGCCGTGGACAGCGCCGACCGTAGGGGTGGGCTGTGATGCGGTAGGTACGTGGCACGGTGTACCGGATGCCCGCTTGGTATCTCGGGAACCCTGTTCACATCGCTTGGGGCTGTGAGCGAAACTTCGCCGAACTCCTCATAGATGGAACCCAAATAGGCGATAAACCCGACTAGAGACTTGAGTGTCAGGTAGGTCGTGGTCTACACCCACGCCGGCTTTCGCTGAAGTCTACCGAGCACATGTCGTGTGCGACGCTAAGTGGTGGAAACATGTATGAAGAAGTACACCCCGCAGGTTAACATCATCTATTCAATAGCCGTGTCCGCTGTAAAGGACTACTTGGTTGCCTATACAGCTTCATAGACAAGTAAATGGATACTACTAAAAGCCTCAAGATAAGCGTGAGTGCCGAGGATGGCTCTTCCGTGGGAAGACGGAGGTGGATCCTCGTGGTGTATTGAAGTGATGAGTAGTGGACTCGAAAAGCAAAACTATTTCAAGTTGGTGTCTCAGAGGATAGCTTAGCCATGAGTCAAAGCTGGCTTGTCTGCAATAACCCCACCAACCCTTCTTGATAATATGCATGTATGTAGGATCTGATAAGTCTTGCTGAGTACCTTTGTACTCATGTTGCTTTAATTTACATTTTTCAAGATGCCACAAACCCTTCCGACGGGTTCTTCGTAGACGCTGACATCGATGAGTAGACTAAGGCCCGTGGTGATCCCGAGCAAGTGAAGGACCATGTAGTATAGCTAGGCTTACCCAAGCCTCTTTTATTTTACTAGTTGTCTGTACTCGCACAAAACACTTCCGCTGTGGCTTGTATGCTTGTATGACTTGTATGTGGGTCGTGTGACCCGTATTTGTGTGTATGATATGTATGGCTCTCTCGAGCCTTTAAATAAAGTACTTGTGTCGAGAGTCATGTTGTGATGCCTTGTTGTATTTGCACATATCGAGCATATTGTGTGTATGATTGAAATGCTTGGTATGTGTGGATCCGACTATCTAGTTGTTTATCTTTAGTAGCCTCTCTACCGAAATGTCTCCTAGTGTCTCCACCGAGCCATGGTAGCTTGCTACTACTCCGAACACTTAGGCTGGCCGGCATGTGTCCTTCTTCGCTCTCGTGTCTCGTCCTTCGGGAAATGTCACGCATTGAGTACCGGAGTCCTCGTTAGCCCCACAGCCCGGTTTACGGAGTCCTGCTAGCCCAACAGCCTTGAACTTACTTGCCGATGACCGACACGCTCGATGTCGGGTCATGGATGCCTGTCCTCGTAAGTCTGTGCCACTTTGGGTTTACGACTAGTCATGTCACCGGGCCCTTATCATATGGATGCTAGCGACACTATCATATACGCAGCCAAAAGGCTAAACGGTCCCGGCCAAGGTAAGGTGGCACCTGTTGGGATACCGTGCGTGAGGCCGCAAAGTGATATGATGTGTTACAGTGCTAGATCGATGTGACATTGAGTCGGGTCCCGACAGCGTTGGCATCAGAGCCGGACTGCCTGTAGGTTCTCCAAGCCAAACCGGTCGATGTTGAGTCTAGAAATGCTTTAGTTATATGTAGGGGAATTGATTGTGGGATGGTACGTAAGGCTCTTTTTACTCCTTTACCTCATGATATTCTCGATCCGAGTCACCCATTCTTCCACCGGGGTTAAGGATTAGGATCTCTTCTCTCTATTAGGCTCACGTGTTACTAATCAAGAGTACCTTGTAGGTTTGATGGTTACAAGCCCGGTTCAGTTTTACTATCCCGTTATGTTACTAAATTGGACCCGTAACCTTGATATGATATTGTTGAGTGGTTATGCAATTCTTTGTATAATGTCTCAAATCCTTTTGAGCATTTACAATGTTATGTCTGTCCAAATTCGCCAGAAATTCTAATGTCTTTGCATTGTGGTTATAAGCTTCCAGATGGCCACTCGTGACCAAAATCAAGTGGTTCGTCTGACCAGATGCATTGGTGTGACCGGTCATACAGCCATGCTAGTTCGGTTATGATCGAAGCGGATACCGCTGGTACCCGAATACACAGCTTGAAGAGCAAGATCGAGACTTTAATCAAAGCCAGATCTTTGCACCGCTCGGTGTTTCTCTTATCCTGGTTCCACCGAGGCCCTTCACAGCTCCTATGGGCTTGGTGTTACTATTGATATGGCGGTGCAAGATGCTGCGATTCCATGATGACCATCATGCGAGTCAGACCGCCTGCTTCGCAACACCGACTTCCCAGATATGCCGGGTTCACTTCGAGCGCTTGGTTATCTTCGAGCCATCTATGCCGATTCCAACCAGAGGACTCACTAACCCGCACCACCGCCGAGCTGCTCGAGGACAAGGACCGAGAGAGTCGGGCCTTGAGGATGGAGCTCTTCAACGCCTGCGTTGATCACCGGGCCACCTTGACTCGCTTTTGCACCGCTGCTCAAGCTGGTTATATGGATATGAGAGACTTGTATCCTGTCAGTTCTGCTCACGCCGACATGATGGATCGGCGTGATGTGGGGGCATCACCCCACCTCGTGGTCCTCGCAGCCACCGCTCGCTGGTCCAAGACCTCACCTTGCCCTTATGGTCCACAGTGCTCCTCAGACCGCCTGCTTCCTGACGATCACGCTGAACTCCTGTGCTACGGAGGAGACTTCTATGAGAACTACTACGAGACGCCTCGAGTTAGTAGTAGTTTCACTAGTATTGTAATAGTTGTATTTCCACCGCCCCGCGTGACTCGTGGAATATGACTTAGTGTGTACTAATTCGAGGTGTAAGAAAAATAATGTATAGGAGCTTGGTATGCCTCCGATGAGATGTAATCTTCCTTTCACCGTAGTAGTACTTTGTTTGGTCTTGTACTAAACCTTGTATGGTGTGTATGACGATGGAATAAAGAAGCAGTTTCAGATTCACCATGTCATACGGATGATCATCTTGCATTCCAAGTTATCTATTACATTCTACATTTCTATGTCGTAATCTTGCCATCCCGACTAAATCCTTGTCTTGTTTTCCTAGGATGGTTAACACCAAGAACAACCCTGCTCCGCCAGAGCAGGCAAGGCAGCGGAGTTGGAGAAGCTAACCTGCCTCACCCTCCTTCTCCGCCGGGTTATGCCGAGGCCGAGAGAAACAAACGGAGACCAACCGCTTGTCGGAGCGTATCGAATGTAACACAGCCCATCATCGAGAAATAACTTGGTGTCGCCGCTGACTTCATCAAGTTACACCCACCTACCTTCCACCACTCCGCCGAGCCTCTCGACGCCGATGATCGGCTTCGCAAAGATTACTCACAAGCTGCGCTCAGATCGGTAGCCGAGGTCGACAAGGTCACCTTTGCTGCATATCATCTTGAAGGCCCCGCCAGCCTCTGGTGGGAGAACTATATGGCTATGCGCCCAGCTGGCCATGTCACTACTTGGGCAGAATTCAGCGAGGCTTTCCGTGAACATCACATTCCGGAGGGTCTCATGGATCGTAAACGTGAGGAGTTCTGCAGCCACCCAAGGCCGCTCTCCGTGGACGCCACAGCAGAGAGTTCGTAATCTCGCACGCTATGCTATCAAGAGGTCTCCATCGACGCCAAGAAACAGCAAGGTTCCGCAAGGGACTTAGCCCCAACTTCGCCGAGATCTCCGCTCGCATGAGTGCACCTCTTCCGTAAGCTTGTTAACAAAGCCATCAGCTGAAACTGGTCGACCGATTTCAAGCAACACGCAAGCATGGTCGTGATATGGGTTCCTCATCCGTGCCGACCACGTAAGCGCCGTGTGGGTGCCTAACACCGCCTCGCCACCCAGATTCACACCGAGGCCATCCTTCCAGCGCCGCGCCTTCAAAGAAGATGCACCAGCTAAGCCCTATGGTGGGCCAACCAACAATGCTCCTCACGCCCAGCCCCGTGACGTGCTTCAAATGTGGGAGTCAGCCACTACATGCGCGATTGTCCTCGCACCAACCCCAACCAGCCCGCAAAGTTGTCTGGCCGTGGCAAGCCAGCAGAAAGGTGTTCTATGCTGCCGCCACCACCGCACGTGGCCATGTTAATTGTGTCTCACCAAGAGGCCCAAGAGGATCCCAACGCCGTTTCGGCACGCTTCTTGTTAATTGCCACCCGCATCCGTTCTTTTCGATATCGAGCATCTCATTCATTCATATCCGAAAGCTATGCTCGCTTGCACAACACCGCATTCAAGGATATGCCCACCTCCATGGTAATTCAAACCCGGGATCTAAATGGCAAACTTCTAGAGTAAGCCATGGAAATGAAATTCAGGTCGACAGACTTGTTTTCCTTGCATCGCTGATAGCTCTCAAATCTTCGGATATAAATATCATCTTGGGTATGGACCGGATGTCAGCCCATCATGCCAAGATTGATTGTTTCTCTAGGACTGCTCAACTTACGCACCCTCGGGAAAGATAGTCAATGTCTTGACCCAATATCCAAGCGCCAACTATATTCTCTTAATGCCACCATTGCTGCACTCAAGACGCTCCGTAGTCCGTGACTTTCCGGATGTCTTTCAGAAGAATTGCTGTGTGTTCCACCGACAGAGATGTTGAATTCGTGATAGACCTCATTCCAGAACTGCCCCAATTTCTAGAAGACCCTATAAGATGGCACCCCTAGAACTAGCCGAACTTAAGAAACAACTCGATGAGGCCTTGAAAAGGGTTTCATCCGCCCTAGTTCATCTCCTTGGCTTGCCCCGCCCCTCTTCGTCAAGAAGAAGGATGGTACGGACCGGATGGTTGTAGATTATCGACCCGCCAACTTGGTCACAATTAAGAACAAGTATCCGCTTCCCGATCAACGATCCGTATGATCAGCTCGCAGATCCTCGCCTTCTAAGATGGATTTGAGGTTAGGCTACCATCAAATCAAAATCCAAACGGGACATTCCCAAACGGCCTTTGTTACTCGTTACGCCAATACGAGTACACCGTCATGTCCTTCGGTTTAACCAACGCCCACCACCTTCTCCCGTTAATGAACTCAATCTTCATGGAGTATTTGGATAAATTCGTCGTGGTTTACCTCGATGATATACTCATCTACTCCAAGAACGAGGAAGAACATGCCAACATCTAAGGCTAGTGTTGATGAAACTTCGAGAGCATCGCCTTTATGCCAAGTTTTCTAAATGCGAATTTTGGCTGCCGGCGACCTATCTAGGACATGTAATTTCTCGTAAAGGTATTGCTGTCAACCCCGAGCGAAGTTCAAGCCGCCCTTAATTGACTCCACCGAGTCGGTCAAGCAAGTTCGAGTTTCCTTGGCTTAGCGAAGCTATTGTCGCCGCTTTGTCGAGAACTTCTCCAAAGTTGCTAAACCTCTAACCGAACTCCTCAAGAAGGATAAAAGTTCGAGTGGACTCCACAATGTGAGCACAGCTTCAGAACCGAAAAGACGCTTAACTTCGCTCCCGCATCGGTACCACCAGATTTCTAAGGACTTTGTTATCTATTATGACGCCATGACAAGGACTAGGCTGTATTCTCATGCAAGATCGACACGTAATTGCTTATGCTTCACGGCAATTACACCCACATGAGGAAAACTATCCTACTATGATCTAGAGCTTGCAACTGTAGTCCATGCACTCAAAACCTGGCGACATTACCTTCTTGGTAATCGCTATAAATCTACACCGATCACCAAAGTCTGAAGTACATATTCACCCAACCAGATTTGAATCTCGTGCAAAGACGTTGGGTTGAGTTGATCTCAGATTTCGACTTAGGAATAACTTATACCCCAGAAAAGCCAACGCCATGGCTGATGCGCTTAAGTCAGAATCTTATTGCAACAACCTAATGTTGCAACAAAATCAACCACTTCTCCACGAGGAATTTCGGAAGCTTAACCTTCACATTGTTCCTCGAGGGTTCCTTTCCACCTTGGTGGCGAAACCTACTCTTATGGATCAAGTCATCGCTGCCCAAAAACGAGATAAAGGAATATCCCGGATTAAGGAGAACATTGTTAGCGGAGATGCTAAATGTTTCTCTACAAATGATCATGGTGTTGTATATTTTGAGAACCGTCTAGTGGTTCCCAAGAATCAGCACATACGGCAGCTGATCCTTAAGGAGGCTCATGAATCTCCTCTCACCATTCATCCCGGTGGCACTAAAATGTATCAGGACCTACGCCAGAGGTTCCGTGGACTAGGATGAAGAGAGACATTGCTCAATTTGTTGCTAATCGCGACGCCCGTCGTCACAGTAAAAGCAGAGCATCAACGGCCTGCCGGCACCCTTCAACCCTTAGCTATTCCTCGAATGGAAATGGGATAAAATCAGTATGGATTTCATCACCGGTTTTCCCAGACCAAGAGAGGGAATAATGCTATCTTTGTCGTTATCGACCGCCTCTCCAAAGTAGCCCATTTCTTACCTGTCATGAGAGTATAACCGCTAGTCAGCTAGCGACTTGTACATCTCCTAATAGTGTCTCTTCATGGTGTTCCATTGAAATTAACTCGATCGAGGAAGTCTCTTCACCTCTCGATTTTGGGAAAGTTTCCAAAACGCTATGGGAACCCATCTTTCCTTTAGCACCGCTTTCACCCTCAATCAAGTGGTCAAGTAGAACGCGTCAACCAAATCCTAGAAGACATGCTTCGAGCTTCATATCTCATTCGAATGGATTGGGAGAAATGCCTTCCATTTGCCGAATTTGCTTATAACAACAGCTATCAATCTAGCTTGGGCAAAGCACCTTTTGAAGTTCTCTATGGACGAAGGTGTCGAACACCTCTTAACTGGTCGAAACCGGGAAAGATAATTTTGGCCCGGATATGATCCAGAAGCGTAAGAGCAAGTTCGATCGCTCGTGAAAAGTTGAAAACAGCCCAATCTCGCCAAAAGAGTCAATATGACCGAAAACATAAGGCTATGACTTACGAGGTTGACGAGAAGGCTTACCTTCGGGTTACTCCTTTGAAGGGAACCCATCGCTTCGTATCAAAGGCAAATTGGCTCGCCACATTGGACCCTTTCGCATTCTTGCCAAACGAGGAGAAGTTGCCACCAATTGAACTACCTCCACATCTCTCCAAAGTCCACGACGTCTTCCACGCTTTCAACTCAGCGCTGCTTCTCGATCCTATCCGTGGAGTGGACCACTAAACGCTTGATCTTCAAGATAATCTCACATATCGAGAATACCCCGCTCAGATCTCGATCGCCGAGCGCACCACTCGACGGCATAATATCAAGTTTCTCAAGGTTCAATGGTCGCACCATTCCGAGAAGGAAGCTACTTGGGAAAGGGAGGATCGCCTTCGACTTGAGTACCCCGCCTCTTTTCCGGAGGAACCTAAATCTCGGACGAGATTCTTTTGAGTGGGGTGAGTTGTCACACCCTAGCTAGTTCATGCATTAGAGTGTTGCATCATGTCTATTTTTTCAACAAAACCTGAAATGGGATTGCCGTAACTCCCAAATTCCCCTCCTCAAACAAACTAGGGTTTACTAAAATATTTTCGATGAACCTGAATGCCCTTCTAAAATGTCCATCATTTTTGTCTTGGTTCGTAAGCCCTTGCCAAAAGTGATGCACAATTTCCTAGGTCATCCTAAGGTCTTTGAATTAAATCATAACTATTTGAATTTGGGCATTTAAAATTTATAAAATATTTCAAATGTCCAAATATTCCCAAACTAAAATGTTTCATGTTGGTAATATTCCAACAATGGACCAGAGTAGTTTGGTGAATTTTAGAACCTTCTAGGTATTTTAAATAATTCAACAAAGTTACGTAAAAATAGAAAAGAAAAGAACAGAAAGAACTTACCGGCGCACCACCGCCCACTAGCCAGCCCACTGGCCGCCCAGCCCAAAGACAAGGCCAATGAGCTGCTTGTCGACAGTGCAGTAGCAGGTGTGCTCGACGGCGAAGCACCGCATGGGTGCCACGCACCTGCTCGCCGCCTCGCCACCTCCCTCGCTTTGCCACGACGGGATCGCTTCCTCGCTCTCTCCCGCACCCCCAGACACCCCTCTCCTCTCCAGCTTGCCTCCTCGCGCTTCCACGCCATGGCCGACGCCACTGCCGCCGACCACCGCCAGAGCCGCTGCTCCGTCGACCCCACGCCACCCATCAGGTCCAGACGCTCCGCCGCCGACTTCTTCGAGCTAGCCGAGCCCCGAAGCGCCAAGGTTCTCAAGACGCCGCACCAGCTCGCCCGAGTCCGCCGCCGCCGAGATCCCTTCAACGCCGCCGCCGCCAGCTCGCCCCCGACCCCGCCGGTGGCCTCTACGTGAGCTCTGTGAGCTCAGCTACCTTCCCTACCTCTCTCTCTCGCCTCGCACAGCACCACAGCGAGCGACGAGATCACCCAGACGCGCTGTCATGACCTCGCCGCCGACGTGTTCCCGCCATCCTCCGCCACTTCACCGTGTCCATCGCGTTCACCACGACGCTGGAGCTAACCACGCACTTCCCGCACCTCACCGCACACCCCACCTCGAGTTCGCTTCACCCGAGCCCGGTGGCCGCCAAAGTCGCCGCCGGCGCCAACTCCGCCACCCCGAGCCCAACCACCACCACCAATAGACGCGCTCACCTCAAGAACTCAGATGCCTTCCGCCGCCCATTTGGTCGCCGAATGGCAAAACCACTTTCGCCGCTGGCCGGGCTCACCGCGGCTAAACGCCGTGGGTTTGACTCGCTTTGACCACGGTGGGCCCAGTTGACTCTCGGTCTATGACATGTGGGCCCACGCTAACTAACCTAGTTTAGTTTTAATTAAATTAATAACTAAACTAATCCCATCGACATGCGGGACCCACTCGTCAGTTTGACCTGACCAGCCCGCTGACCACCGACGCCATCATGACACTAGTGTCGACGCAATAACTTAATTATCGGAATTATTTTTACACAGAAATTCCGTAAAATGTTTCAAACTTCAAAATTCATAGAAAATAATCAGAACTCCAAATGAAACAAATTATATATGAAAATGATCAGAAAAATCCAATCTATCCATCTGTACTGGTTTCATGCATGTTTACAGAAGCTAACCCACTGTTTATCACAGAACAAGATATAACACTTTAAATGATCATATATGAGTTTGGAAATTGCATCTTTGGTTCAAAATGCTCCAAACCCATCTGATCTTAGTTGCATTAGCCCAATGCACTCATTTTGCCATGTCTCATTGCATGCATCATATTGTTGCATCTTGTTTGGTAATGTTGTGTATCGGTGTTCTCATGCAGTGTTCTCGCCTCGAGGAGTACCGTGATAACCCCGACGAAGAGCAATACCTGCACCGACCCGTCAGCAAGCAACCAACCATTTGATCATATCGATAAAATCCCATGTTCTTGCTCCTGCTCTCGCATCGCATTAAGACAACGCGATTCAAACTGCTGTGTGCTGCGGTAGTTGAACCCATTTCTCTGCATGACCTGTCATTGCCACAAGAATTAGATGAAACCCACTAGCATGTGTAGGAGTTGATTGAGCCATATGATTGTGTTGTTCCTACCTTGCTATGCCTCGCTATGCTTAGAGTCGTGTCGTCCGGTTCATCGGGTGATGGCTAGAGTGAAATGATCGAGTCGGTATGAGAGTAAGGTGTTGAACACGATTTGGTAAAGGTATCGATGAAAGGCCATGTAGGAGTACATGGTGGGTTGTTTCATTGAGGCCGCCCTGCTAATCGAGATCTGTATGTGTGATTTAAGAATCAGCTACTACCATACATTGGGCCCTCAAATATGACCCCGCCGACTTCTTATTCACGCTAGTCCTCCGTCCAGAGTTGCAAGTAGTTTCGTGTTTGTAGCATCATCGAGGCCGTGGACAGCGCCGACCGTAGGGGTGGGCTGTGATGCGGTAGGTACGTGGCACGGTGTACCGGATGCCCGCTTGGTATCTCGGGAACCCTGTTCACATCGCTTGGGGCTGTGAGCGAAACTTCGCCGAACTCCTCATAGATGGAACCCAAATAGGCGATAAACCCGACTAGAGACTTGAGTGTTCAGGTAGGTCGTGGTCTACACCCACGCCGGCTTTCGCTGAAGTCCGCCGAGCACATGTCGTGTGCGACGCTAAGTGGTGGAAACATGTATGAAGAAGTACACCCCGCAGGTTAACATCATCTATTCAATAGCCGCCATCCATGTAAAGGACTACTTGGTTGCCTATACAGCTCATAGACAAGTAAATGGATACTACTAAAAGCCTCAAGATAAGCGTGAGTGCCGAGGATGGCTCTTCCGTAGGAAGACGGAGGTGGATCCTCGTGGTGTATTGAAGTGATGAGTAGTGGACTCGAAAAGCAAAACTATTTCAAGTTGGTGTCTCAGAGGATAGCTTAGCCATGAGTCAAAGCTGGCTTGCTGCAATAACCCCACCAACCCTTCTTGATAATATGCATGTATGTAGGGTCTGATGTAAGTCTTGCTGAGTACCTTTGTACTCATGTTGCTTTAATTTACATTTTTCAAGATGCCACAAACCCTTCCGACGGGTTCTTCGAGACGCTGACATCGATGAGTAGACTAAGGCCCGTGGTGATCCCGAGCAAGTGAAGGACCATGTAGTATAGCTAGGCTTACCCAAGCCTCTTTTATTTTACTAGTTGTCTCAGACTCGCACAAAACACTTCCGCTGTGGCTTGTATGCTTGTATGACTTGTATGTGGGTCGTGTGACCCGCATTTGTGTGTATGATATGTATGGCTCTCTCGAGCCTTTAAATAAAGTACTTGTGTCGAGAGTCATGTTGTGATGCCTTGTTGTATTTGCACATATCGAGCATATTGTGTGTATGATTGAAATGCTTGGTATGTGTGGGATCCGACTATCTAGTTGTTTATCTTTAGTAGCCTCTCTTACCGGAAATGTCTCCTAGTGTCTCCACCGAGCCATGGTAGCTTGCTACCGCTCCGAACACTTAGGCTGGCCGGCATGTGTCCTTCTTCGCTCTCGTGTCTGTTCTTTCGGGAAATGTCACGCATTGAGTACCGGAGTCCCGTTAGCCCGCCACAGCCCGGCTTATCGGAGTCCTGCTAGCCCAAAGCTACAGCCCGAACTTACTTGTCAATGACCGACACGCTCGATGCCGGGTCATGGATGCCTCGTCCTCGTAAGTCTGTGCCACTTTGGGTTTACGACTAGTCATGTCAGCCCGGCCCTTATCATATGGATGCTAGCGACACTATCATATACGCAGCCAAAAGGCTAAACGGTCCCGGCCAAGGTAAGGTGGCACCCGCTGGGATACCGTGCGGATGATATGATGTGTTACGTGATCGATGTGACATTGAGTCGGGTCGCAGGTAAAGATTTTGCATCATTATGTGTTAGATGTATTCTTCTCGAGCTAGATCGATGTGACATTGAGTCGGATCGGACATGGTGGATGATGATGATTGATCTTCGATCCCCAACGGAGTCGCCAAAAAGTGTGTTGACACACGAACACGTCACGTGTACCCTCGACGCTGGGGGTGATGCACCGCAGCTCACGTCGAAGGAGACCCGACCGACAACATGACACGCAAGACGATCGTGGGCGCTTTGCAGACCGAACCTCACAAGACCGGGATGGACCCCGTCAGGGATTGCGGCGGCTATGGGCTGCCCTAGGTCGATTCGCTCGCCCCTAGAGCCTCAGGATTCACAGCTCTCAAACACGAAGAACATGAGAGAAAAACGGTGGAGAGATTAAACGTAGATGAAAAAGTAGTATATTGATTTGTTTGATTGTGTGTTGTTCAATCGGCCGTCACCCCCAACATATATAAGAGGCGGCTGGACTTCCATTATAAGTATAGGATTCATCTAGGCTTTCCTTACAAGAAAAATTACATCAATTCGTCCTAGAGTCCTAGTTCTATTCCAACTCGGATTCAGTCTGAATCTGGCCCAACTTCTGTCTTCCTCCTTGTGCAGGCCGCCGAGCCTCCATATGACCTCCGATCAAGATGGCCCAAATATCAAACTTGTGCGCCTCGACGATACGAACAACTCGCATGTTGATCACTTTTTCAAATAAGGCTGAGGGAGTCCTGGACTAGGGGGTGTCCGGACAGCCGGACTATCAATATCCGCCGGACTCCCAGACTACGAAGATAGAAGATTGAAGACTCCGGCTCGTGTCCGGAAGGTACTTTACTTGGCGTGGAAGGCAAGCTTGGCGATACGGATATGTAGATCTCCTACCATTGTAACCGACTCTGTGTAACCCTAGCCTCTCCGGTGTCTATATAAACCGGAGGGCCTTAGTCCATAGGACGAACATTACATCTCAACAATCATACCATAGGCTAGCTTCTAGGGTTTAGCCTCCTTGATCTCGTGGTAGATCTACTCTTGTACTACCCATATCATCAATATTAATCAAGCAGGACGTAGGGTATTACCTCCATCGAGAGGGCACGAACACAGGTAAAAACATTGTGTCCCTCGTCTCCTGTTACCATCCGCCTAGACGCACAGCCGGGACCCCCTACCGAGATCCGCCGGTTTTGACACCGACATTGGTGCTTTCATTGAGAGTTCCTCTGTGTCGCCACCGATAGGCTCGATGGCATCTTCAACCATCAACGCCAGACAGGGTGAGACTTTTCTCCCGGACAGATCTTCAGATTCGGCGGCTTTGCATCGGGCAATTCTCTTGGCCATCCGAGCAGATCGAAGCTACGCCCGGCCGTCAGTCGATTTGAAGCTTGAACTTCACGTCCGATGACCGCGGAGACTTGATCTTCGACGAACTCGAGCCACATCCAAGCGCCACCGACTTTGGACGATGGGCATGATCTAGCTCTGCCACGGACAAGTGCTTTGGAGGCTGCACTTGAACCCGCTCCGGCTACTAGCCCGGAGCCGATTGCCCATGACGGGGCCAGGTGGATAGACGCCGCCTTGGGGGCTTCAACATCTACGGCGATGGAGCCGAATACCAATCTCGTCCCTGCGAAACTCCTCGATCCCGAGACGCGGACTCGCCGGACTCCGAGCCTCCCGCCCCCGCCAATTAAACCGGATTGGGCGCCGGTTATGGAATTCACCGCCGTGGACATCTTTCAACACTCGCCTTTTGGCGATATCCTGAATTCTCTGAAGCATCTCTCGCTATCGAGAATCTGGCGGACTATGGCGGGGCGGTTGGAGTTCGGACGACGAAGAAATTCGGAGCCCACCCACCACCCACTTTGTAGCCACTGTCGAGGATCTAACCGACATGCTAGACTACGACTCCGAGGACATCGACGCTATGGACGATGATGCCGGAGACGATCAGACCAGTGCCCACGGACACCGGAAGGCCACCTCGTCATACGACGCCTACATGGTGGATACCCCAAAGGAAGGGATGGCGAAAAAGCAGCGGAGGAAGATTCTTTGAAGAAGCAGCCTAAACGCCAAGCGTCGTGGCGCCGCTCAAATCCCGCCACAACAAGAATGGAGAATCCGCATGGGAGACAATAACACTCGGAGAGTGTCGAAGACGATCCCTCCTCGCAAGACTCAGCGCAGAGGACGCAGGCAAGCCCTCACGACAGGCGGCAGATGAAGGGGTTGAGGATGATAACTATATGCCTCCTCCAAGACGGCGAGCCTCAACGATGATGAATTCGTCATACCCGAGGATCCTGTCGAACAAGAGCGCTTCAGCGCAGGCTCATAGCCACGCAAATAGCCTAAAGAAAAGCAGCAACAATTTTCAAGCTGATCAAGATCTACTAGCCGATCGATGGACCGAGGTCCTCGCGTCAAGAGTATAAACTCGAACTCCCTCCAAAAGTTACCCAAGACGCAAGCTGCTCCCCCGATTAGAGGAGGAAGCATACATACCTTTACCACCAGCGCACGACATGGCTGACCGACCGCCCCGTGGTCGCGACAGAGAGGCATTCAAGGCCCCAGCCAAGACCGTACCCCGACATCGATCTAGGAGTACGAAGCCAAAAGGGAACGCGCCGGACTTGCGAGACATCTTGGAGGACAAAGCAAGGCAATTCAGATCCATCTATGGATCACGTGGGCGCCCTACGACCCACGACGAATACCATCGCGCCGGACATAACGCCGGCCAGGCCGAACACAGGAGACAACGCTCCCTCGAGCTGCGTCGTGATATTGCTCAATACAGGGGCGCCGCACACCCGTTATGCTTCACTGATGAAGTAATGGATCATCAGATCCCCGAAGGGTTCAAACCCATGAACATCGAATCTTACGATGGTACAATAGACCCCGCAGTGTGGATCGAAGATTATCTTCTCCACATCCATATGGCCCGCGGCGACGATCTGCACGCCATCAAATATCTCCCGCTCAAGCTTAAAGGACCAGCTCGGCATTGGCTTAACAGCCTGCCCGCAGAGTCGATTGGGTGTTGGGAAGACCTGGAGGCCGCGTTCCTTGATAACTTCCAAGGTACATACGTGCGACCACCAGACGCCGATGACCTAAGCCACATTATTCAGCAGCCAGATGAATCGGCCAGACAGTTCTGGACACGGTTCTTGACAAAGAAAAATAAAATCGTCGACTGTCCGGATGCGGAGGCCCTCGCAGCCTTCAAACACAACATCCGGGACGAATGGCTAGCCCGGCACTTGGGGCAGGAGAAGCTGAAATCCATGGCAGCCCTCACATCATTAATGACCCGCTTTGCTGGAGAGGATAGCTGGCTAGCCCGCAGCAATAATCTCCGCAAAATTTCCGCAGCCCGACTCCAAGGACAATCACGGCAGGTCACGTCGAATCAAAAACAAACGCCGCATTAACGGCGACGACAAAGAGGATACGGCAGTCAATGCCGGATTCCGAGGCTCCAAACCCGGTCAACGGAAGAAGCCATTTAAAAGAACAACTCCGGGCCCGTCCAATCTGGACAGAATACTCGACCGCTCATGCCAGATACATGGCACCCCCGAAAAGCCAGCTAATCACACCGATAGAGATTGTTGGGTGTTCAGGCTGGCTGGCAAGTTAATTGCCGAACACAATGACAAGGGGCTAAATAGCGACGACGAGGAAGAGACCCGGCCGCCGAACAACAGAGGACAGAAGGGTTTCCCCCCGCAAGTGCGGACGGTGAATATGATTTACGCGACCCATATACCCAAGAGGGAGAGGAAGCGCGCACTACGGGACGTCTATGTGATGGAGCCAGTCGCCCCGAAGTTCAATCCATGGTCATCCTGTCCGATCCCTTTCGACCGACGAGACCATCCGACTAGTATACGCCATGGCGGATTCGCCGCATTGGTCCTAGACCCAATCGTCGATGGATTTCACCTCACAAGAGTCCTCGATGGACGGCGGCAAAGCAGCTCGAACCTCGCTTTATCGGGACACAAGGCGCAAAATGGGCATAGACCCATCCAGATCAAGCCTACTAAGACAACCTTCAAAGGTGTCATCCCAGAGTGGAAGCCAACCGCAGTTCCGTCCCACACCGAAGTGGTCTTCGGATCCCGGATAATTTCCGGCGAAGAGTTAATCTTCGATATGGTCCCGCTCAGAAGCGGCTATCACGCCTCGCCGGACGAACCGCGTTGCAAAGTTCAACGCAGGCGCATTATGCATACCTAAAGCTCAAGATGCCAGCCCTCGCGGAGTTATCACGGTCAATGGGAATACGGAACGCCCCTCCGAACGGAGGAACATACAATGCTCGCGGCGTAAGTACTGAGCAGCCTTCACGGCAATTCTCTAGTCCGCAATTAAAAAGCCGGATGCATCAAAGCGCCCGAGCAACACTAACTAAGACCACCGGCGCGATCGAGCATCGCCAGAGTAATGCGCCCCCACCCTCGCCAGCGTATGATCACAAGAATAACACTCGCGTACATCATTACGCTTTGGAGATACCATGGGCGCAGGGAGGGCTTAACCTCAAGGATTGAAGAGTGCGGCTCGATCACACCAGGGCTCGTGCTAGCGCGCCCCTTGGTTTTATTTTTTATCTTTTCTTTTATATATACAGGACTCTACCAAATAGAAGCCCCTTGACGGCGAACTTGCCGAACTCACGATACAACAATCGTGGATTAAAGAAGGCTGCGATTTAACACTGTGTGGTCTCCGTTACGAGCATTAAATTCAATTACATACACCAAGTCTGCAGCTTATCCCTAGAGGGGGACATGTTAATTTAGTCCGAATCCCTTGCTTACCGCACTATTTGTATCAGTCCGCTTTATTAGCAGACCTTCTTTCATAAATAACACAACACTTCCTTTTTGCAAGCTTATTACCTTTTCATGGCAATTACGTTATCCTTTACAAATGTTCATTATATGACATATTGCACCCGTATATTTTGGTACGGCCGAATACACCAGGGGCTTCTGTTCCCCATATTACGGTGTGATTAAGTCCGAACACTTTCACAAGTGCGGCACCCCGAACTTATAGCATTATATGAATCAGCTCTGAATCATGTCTTGGGTCAATAGTTGGGTTTGCCCGGCCCTATGTTTTGGTACCTTACGCCCGTTCCGTCGGCTAAGGTAGCACTAGGAGAACCACTATGATTGCGCCCGGTTGAGCAGGTTAACGCCTCGATGGAAAGCTAAAACCGATCGCATGATAAGGCGAGAGACTGTCGCTGTTCGAGAGGTCTTTTGGGTCCCTAAAGACTCATGCCGCTTGAGCGAAGTTCGGATGATGTCCGACAAAGGCGTGGATAGCGCCCCGGATTCGGTCTTCCAAATACCAGGGGCTTCGCCGAAATTTAAAAGTATAGAATTCTATGGCTAAGTGAGAGTGTTCAAGCATTATAAGTCCGGTCGCCTTGTTCGTCGTGTTTAGCGCCTCCCTAGATGGACCCAAAGATGGGAACAAGAGTGCTCAAGTTTATCACCGAACACCCCAAAGACTTTCGTGGCTTGGGGGTGAAGCCAACGACTTGCCATCTCTTAGATTTAACAAACGGCCGCACAGAAGGTAATATTTTAAATTCAACAAAGCGTTGCTCACGGCGCATATAAACGAAATTTTCAGCGCACAGGATAAATATACAGCAAGTTCACTCAAGGATTACATTAAGGGGGCACTCATCCGCAATATCGCAGGCTCCCTTCAGGACAACTTTATAATATCGCTCCGGCGTACGGTGCTCCTTGCCCGGCGGCGGCGGATCCGTGAGAAGCTTCTCCGCATCCAGCTTGCCCCATTGCACCTTTATGCGGGCAAGGGCCCGACGAGCACCTTCAATGCAGGCGGAGCGCTTTATCACATCCAGCCTGGGGCATGCATCCACCAGCTGCCGCACTAGGCCAAAGTAGCTGCCAGGCATGGCCTGCCCAGGCCACAGCCGGACTGTGAGGCCCTTCGTGGCCTCCTCAGCTACCTTGTGGAGTTCAACCAGCTGCTTCAGCTGGTCGCTTGGGGGCACCGGATGGCGGCCTCGAAGATACCGAGACCAAGACCTTCTCCGTTGAGCTCCCCTCCTCGCCACGATAGAACGCAGCGGCATCAGACGCACTACGCGGCAGATCTGCAAATGCCCCTGGAGAGCTCCGAATTCGGGTAAGTATCCGGTAATTTACATTAACATGCTTGCTCTGCATGAAAAATACCTTACCCGCTGCTATCTTCTTCATGTCCTCTATTTCCATATGGGCCCTCTGGGCCTCGGCCTTGGCGGATTCGGCCCTATCGAGAGCCGAGGCAAGCTCGAACTCTCGAGTCTTGGAGTCACGCTCCAAGCTCTCATGTTTTTTCATGAGAGCCTGGAGCTCTTGCCGAACTTCCGCCACCAGCGCCGCTTGCTTTTCTCGCTCAGCTCGTTCTGTGGCCGCATTGCATTCGGCCACGGACACGGCATTCTTCAGGGCTGCCACCTCGTTAGTGGCCCCTGCATTACATATTTCATCCTGGTTAATCTTGTTTGCAACCAAAACCCTTTTCTGTAAGGTACTTATTCAAAGTGGTGTTATTCACCTTCTTTTTCCTTGAGCTGCCTCTTGGCATGGCCGAGCTCTTGCTCCGACCGCTCAAGGTCCTTCTTCAGCGCCTCAACCTCCGCTGTTAATGCGGCAGAGGTCAACACAATACCTGCAAACCCATATTGACATATGTTAGAAACCTGCGATATCTTGTTAAAGATCCTTAGTCCGGCTTTTCTTTCCGAACACCGACTAAGCATCGAGGCTACCGTCTATGCGGTATTATATTACTTAATTTTAACCTTCTTACCTCAAAGCTCGTTAGAAGGTTGTTGCGAGCTTGGTCGGCCCGCCTTCGAAGCTGGACCTTCTCAATCACCGCACTCATGAGAGTGCGGTGTTCTTCCTTGATGGAGGCGCCTTTGAGCGCCTCCAGCAGGTTGTCCGGTGCCTCCGGTTGGATGGAGGCCGCCGGCGTCACGGTCCTGCCCCTCTTTCGAGGGGGCTGCTTGCCGGACTCTAGAACCGCTACGGGTTCCGGAGTAGAGTCCGGCACGAAGTCCGGGGGGCTGCCTGACGGCGCCTCCGGAGCCTCCTCCTGGCACGTCCCCCTGTGGGATTCCGCCTCGTCGTCCTCGGCGCGTGGGGTAGAGGCAGTTGGGATGGAATTTACATCCGACGGCGCCAACGACCCGCTCATCGAGTCGGGAAAGTCGTCACCGGCCGGACTAAAGAAACAATGCGGCATTAGAACGACATCAAGTGACATACTATAATACGGCATATGAATGATACGGATACTTACGATCTTGCGGACGCCGGCCCTTGAGGCCATTTCTTCCTCGCCAACACCGATGTTGGCGAAACTGTTCGGGGGAATAGTTCTCCCCCTCTTGGACCCTCCGGCCGCCCCAATTGGGGAGGCCTTCCTCTTCTTCTCTCCCTCCTCTGGGAGAGAGTACTCCTCTTCCTCCTCCTCGTCTTCGGGGGAGGAGTCCTCGTCGTCGTCGTCAGATGCTTGATTACGGGAACTCTTTCGAGTCCCTCGGCCACCTTCTTGGCCTTCTTCTCCGCACCACGTCACGGTGCGGAACCAGCAAACCTTGCTAAATGGGCATTCACCGGTTCTTCCGCATGGGAGCCGGGCTGATGAGCAGCTCGGCCTTCTCCATCCATTCCTGTCAAAGGAAGAGGCCGATTAAAAACCTCGCTAGAGTCAATCTAATTACTACAAGTGTCCCATAATGGGGTCGAATCACTTACCCCGTCAGACGGAGACTGCAGGCTGAATCCGTGGTCTTCGGTCATGGATGCGGGCGCATCGGCGCTCTTGAACAGCACCCTCCAGGCACCTTCGTACGTTGTGTCGAAGAGCCCGCTCAATGTCCGGTGCTGTTCGGATTAAACTCCACAGATTAAATGCCCTTTCTTGGCATGGGAGAATCCACGGAGGAGCATGACTGGACCACGTCGACGAGCCGAGCCCATTGCTCACCAGCTTCTTGATGCAGGTTCGAAGTCCGGTCACCTCCACCGGGTCACCCCACTGCAAGCCCTTCTCTTTCCAGGAGGTGAGCTGCGTGGGGATTCCAGATCTAAATTCAGGGGCCGCCGCCCATGTAGGCTCGCGCGGCTCGGTGATATAGAACCACCCGATTGCCACCCCTTAACGGAGTCCACGAAGGTCCCTTCTAGCCAAGGGACGTTGGGCAACTTGCCCAACATAGCGCCTCCGCATTCCGCTTGCGTCGCCTTCACAACCTTCGGCTTGACGTTGAAGGTCTTGAGCCACAGGCCGAAGTGGGGCCGGATGCAGAGAAAGGCCTCGCACACGACGATAAACGCCGAGATGTTGAGGATGAAATTCAGCGCCAGATCATGGAAATCCAGGCCATAGTAGAACATGATCCCCTGGACGAATGGATGGAGCGGAAAGCCCAGTCCGCGGAGGAAGTGGGGAAGGAAAACAACCCTCTCGTGAGGTCCTGGGGTAACGCAGCTGCCCGCGTCAGGCAGCCGATCGCGCGATGTTTCCGGAAAGGTATCCGCGTCGCAAGCAGCTTGGTGATGTCCTCCTCCTTGGCGGTGGAGGCCATCCACTTGCCTCCCCCTCCGGACATGTTCGGAGAAGAGTCGAGGCGGAATGCGCGAGCTTGAGCGTTGGAGCTTCGGTTCGCGGGGATGGATGAGCAAAGGAGGAAGAAGGCGTAGGTGAGAAGGTAAATCCTTATCCCTTATATATAGGCGGACAAAACTATGCGTCCCTCACCGGCCTGATAAAACTCGCTTATCTCCCAAGCGCCACCATCAATGGCGCGGTTGGGTTACCCACGCACGTATTGATGAGAATCCCGGAAAAAGGGGAACACGATCTCTGCTTCGACAGGACATGCCAAGGAAGCCGCTTCGCTAAACGTGCCGAAGTGGTACAGTAATTCAAACAAAGGCTTGGTGCCGGTGTGATGTCATGCCGCATAATACGTCAGCAGATTGGATCGGTGTATATGTTTTATTCTCTCTATGTTTGGAATGTGGAAATTATTTTGCAGAGCCGGACACTATCCTGGTGTTCATTATCTTCTCCGGATTATTCAAGGGAGGAACCCGCCTTGCAATGCCGAACATTATGCACGCCGGACTTATCGCCATTGAAGACTGGTTCAGGCTACCGAGGAGTCTGGACTAGGGGGTGTCCGGACAGCCGGACTATCAATATCCGCCGGACTCCCAGACTACAAAGATAGAAGATTGAAGACTCCGGCTCGTGTCCAGAAGGTACTTTACTTGGCGTGGAAGGCAAGCTTGGCGATACGGATATGTAGATCTCCTACCATTGTAACCGACTCTGTGTAACCCTAGCCTCTCCGGTGTCTATATAAACCGGAGGGCTTTAGTCCATAGGACACAACATTACATCTCAACAATCATACCATAGGCTAGCTTCTAGGGTTTAGCCTCATTGATCTCGTGGTAGATCTACTCTTGTACTACCCATATCATCAATATTAATCAAGCAGGACGTAGGGTATTACCTCCATCGAGAGGGCCTGAACCTGGGTAAAAACATTGTGTCCCTCATCTCCTGTTACCATCCGCCTAGATGCACAGTTTGGGACCCCCTACCCGAGATCCGCCGGTTTTGACACCGACAAAGGCCATCTTGAATACTTTTCGAGGTCGTCTTTACCTTCCAGTCGGACTCGGTCTTGCGGTAGACTGAATTATCCGAGTCTTGTAGTGAATTTGTAGGCCATATACTATCTCTGATGACAATGACTCCAAAACCAAAGTTTACCGTCTTGATGATATGCACAACTTCTGTATTGAACACTTCTTCACCCGAAATCATCTTGATAAACTTTTGGGCACATGTTCAGTTTCACTCGGATTTGAGCTCATCCACTCGGATATTAGTCTTTCACTCGGATGGTCCGACCTGACTTTTTCACTCGGATGACTATGTTTTCACGCAGAAGACAAATGATGACCACATTTTCAGTCGGAAGACAATATTTTACTCGATCGGTAGGTTTTCACTCGACCTTTTACTCGAGCGGTAGGTTTTCACTCGACCTTTTACTCAATCGGTAGGTTTTCACTCGACCTTTTACTCGATCGGTAGGTTTTCACTCGACCTTTTACTCGATCGGTAGGTTTTTAACCTTTTAATCAATTGGTAGGTTTTCACTCGACCTTTTACTTGATCGGTAGGTTTTTTCCCGAAAGTTAAGCTTTCACTCGACCGGTGAGTTTTCACTCGGATGGTAAGCTTTTCACTCGACCAATAACATAGCCTGATCTTGATTTGTCTCCCCAAGTCTTATACGACTTCATTGAGATGAATTATATATGAAAATCGATCGGCTCGACGAGACGAAACTTTCTCGTGTTGAAGTTTTTCCGATTCAAGGACTTCTTAAGGGCCGAATTGCTCGCGCGACCCATCAAGCAGTATCTGGTACCTTGCGCCATATTTCCATTCACTTCGCCTGCGATGTATTGCCTCTAACTTTTGCATATGAACTCGGATTGAGATGATTTATATATCAAAATCAATTGCCTCGACGAGACAAAGACAATTCCTTTAGAATACTTCTTCAGCCGAGGTCGTCTTGAAGGCATGATCGGCCGAAAACCACTCGGAATGTTGAATTTTGTCACTCGGAGTACAACTTCGGCCACCGAGATAAGGTCGAATGGCGATAAATTAAACATCAAAGTTATTCCACTCGGCGACCTGAAACTTTGCATGCTGAAAACTCTTTCACTTGAGGCCATCTTACTTGCCTTTTGTACCTTGCCAAAATCCGATGTCAACATGTTGGACGGTTTAGCAGAGGTTCTTGCTGGGCTTGGTGGACCGACGGCTGGACTTGGTGGATCGGCAGCTGGGCTTGGCGGATAAGCATGAGGACTAGTTGGATTAACTTCTGGTGGATCCACATAAATATCCTGACCTTGTGGCACCAGATCATCAAGAGTAATATCCGTGTCTCAATCGACAGCTTCTGAGGTCCTCTCCGGTTCAATAGCCGGGTTATCATCAGTTGGAATAGTCAGCTTAGCCTTTTTACTGAGACGAGCTTTGGCCCTGAAAGAAGAAATGAAAAGGTCAAGACAATAAACCGGTGTAAGGCATAAAGAAACCAAATCTGCTATACTTACCCAGGAACGGTCTTGAGGGGAGGCATCTGTGTGGTTAATGAATTGCCAGAGGACGAATTGGTGGTTCCCTGATAATTCGAATCAGACGAATTAAGAGGGTATCGGAAGTAACCCGCCTTGGGATAAGATGTATTAGAAGTACAAGAGACCTCTGGACAGCATTTTCGAACCGGGGTGTCCGGTAAACCGGAGGAGGTAACTTGTTGGCCACTATGTCGGGTTGTGCGACGAACTTCATGTTGCTGTGTCTTCAAAGAAAAGTGTGGATCCAAATAAGCAAGAGGATGTGAGTGTTTTACTTTCCGGACTGCGCGACGGAGTTTTTGTACTGGCACATGATCTGAATCAGAAGAAAGGTAAATTACCTCTACATGATCAGCACGGCTGGCTTCCACATCATCCTGATAATGATCATTGTCAATAAGGTGCATGAAAAATGAACCAAGGGAATCAAGTTCTACCTCTGATTCCGAGTCATCAACATCTTCGGCCGGATCAGGGGACTCGGCGGTCCTCTTCTTTGCTGGCTTCTTTGAGGCCTTGCTCTTAGCACGAGGCGCTCTCACCGGTTTATCTTGTGGTTTAGCCGGTTTTTCTTGAGATTTCCTCTTCCAAAATGGGTCATTGCTCTGCAAAGATAAGCAGAAGGTCATCAGAAAGTGTCAACAGGGGGGCGAATAAAAGCAGAAAGATACAATTCTTACAGCTGGCGGTTTATGGGAGGCATAATAGGGACGCAGCCTAGTCTTGCTGCATTCAGATATCGGTTCATCCAACATCTTTTTGACAGCTTCAGTAATCTCTTCATCAGTTATCTGGATATCAATATGACGTTGAGGGTCTTTCAATTCTCCTGTGTACTCGCACACTAAACCGGGATGCTGGCTTAAGGGCAAGATACTCCACGAAACCCAGCAACGGACAAGGTCAGTACCGGTTAAACCGTTTGCCATAAAAGCCCGGATCTTGGAAATCTGTGGTGCATATTTCGATCATTCCTTTGCAGTAAGACGTTGAGGCAATGGATGTTCATTACTGAGCCGGTGAGCACGATAACCCGGCAGAGGATTTTCATCATCAGGAGCGGTATTCCGGCAGTAAAACCACGTTTGATTCTAGTCCTTGGGGTGGCTGTGGTGTTTGGCGTGAGGAAAATTGACTTCTTTCCTTTTCTGAATTGACACCCGCCAAGTTCAGTGTTGGGGCCGTCAGTAAATTCAGTACGACGGTTCAAGTGGGAGAAGTCCTCTGAAAAGCTCGACGGTCGGTTCTTCTTGCAAATAAACCTCACAAAAATACTTGGAAATTGCAAATGTTGGACACAAAATTCGGTCCAATATCTTGAGGGTGGAGTTGGAAGCTGGCAAGTACATCCCGGAAATTTTTTGACCCGGGAGGGCTAAACCCTCGGTCCAAATGATGTACAAAGACAACTACTTCTCCATCTTGAGGTTCAAGATGATTTTCAGTACCCAGGGCTCTCCAATGGATGGTTTCTTGCTTTGCTAAAGCACCGGTCACAACATAACTAGTAAGTTGCTCTTCCGTAACCCAGGAGGGAGCCCAATTGCAAGAGAAGAACTGTTTGGCCATTTTTGATGAGAAGCTGTAAAAGAAGTTCAAAACGCCGGATTACGGTTCAAGATTGATATGCATAAACCGGCGCCAGGTCAGGGGAAGGAATCAAATAGGGAAAATGTACATGTTAAACCAGATACTGATGCTCAGGTAAAAATGGCGGTTTAAGAGAGGGCTAATGGTACCTGACGGATTATCAACTTTTTACGGTTAAACTACCTACAGTGGTATGAAAGAAACAGATCTGAATAATTCCTAAGTGTTGCGCAAACAGGTTTTTCAAATTGGTGTGATAATTTCGGATCTACCGCAGTTCTACAAAAGGGGATAAAATTTAAAAACCTAAAGGTCGCGACAGCAGAAAAACACATATGCTTGGACGGGATCTCATGCAGTAAAAAGTGGTTTCTGAGGGTGACTAGGGGCACTAAACTATTACTGTTCACCTTTAACTATCAGTTTCAGTTCAAGCTATGAGATCTAGGAAAGAAAAAGGACGAACAATGAAGAACACCGACGAACAGCGGAACCCTAATGCAGATCTGATATTTGGAAAGAGGAGTACTTACTGATGCTGCGGGGCAGTGGAGGTGCGTTGCAGTTTATCTGGTCAAGAACAGGTTGATGCAGCGGCCTTGTTGGTGCAGGCGCGAAGATCGACGACAGCGGCGGAGCTCGGGCTCTTCGGTGTCGCAAGGAAGAAGAAGAGATGAAGAGGCAAGGGGGAGAATGGAAAGGACATCCGGTCTTATTTATAAAGGCGAAGGGATAAGTGACAGGCGCGAGAATCGAGGAGCCAAAAATTGGACATCTGATACAACTGTCGTTTCGGTCTCCGAAAATTAATTAATAAAAGAAGTATTTACAAGGTTTTATACAAAGATGATGTCATGACGATTCGTTGCAATCTTAGAAGATGACGTCATGGCGGTTTATCAAGTTTATATGGAGAAGATGTCATGGTCGTTTACAAGGATCATAGGAGGATATTCGAGGAATTTTTCTAAGTGTTGAAGATGTTGGAAATATGCCCTAGAGGCAATAATAAATTAGTTATTATTATATTTCCTTGTTCATGATAATCGTTTATTATCCATGCTATAATTGTATTGATAGGAAACTCAGATGCATGTGTGGATACATAGACAACACCATGTCCCTAGTAATCCTCTAGTTGACTAGCTCGTTGATCAATACATGGTTACGGTTTCCTGACCATGGACATTGGATGTCGTTGATAACGGGATCACATCATTAGGAGAATGATGTGATGGACAGGACCCAATCCTAAGCCTAGCACAAAGATCGTGTAGTTTGTATGCTAAAGCTTTTCTAATGTCAAGTATCATTTCCTTAGACCATGAGATTGTGCAACTCCCGGATGCCGTAGGAATGCTTTGGGTGTCTGAAACGTCACAACGTGGCGGGTGGCTATAAACGTACACTACGGGTATCTCTGAAAGTGTCTGTTGGGTTGGCACGAATCGAGACTGGGATTTGTCACTCCGTGTGACGGAGAGGTATCTCTGGGCCCACTCGGTAGGACATCATCATAATGTGCACAATGTGACCAAGGGGTTGATTACGGGATGATGTGTTATGGAACGAGTAAAGAGACTTGCCGGTAACGAGATTGAACAAGGTATCGGGATACCGACGATCGAATCTCGGGAAAGTACTATACCGCTAGACAAAGGGAATTGAATACGGGATTGATTGAATCCTTGACATCGTGGTTCATCCGATGAGATCATTGTGGAACATGTGGGAGCCAACATGGGTATCCAGATCCTGCTGTTGGTTATTGGCCGGAGAGTTGTCTCGGTCATGTCTACGTGTCTCCCGAACCCGTAGGGTCTATACACTTAAGGTTCGATGACGCTAGGGTTATAGGGAATAGATGTACGTGGTTACCGAATGTTGTTCGGAGTCCCGGATGAGATCTCAGACATCACGAGGAGTTCCGAAATGGTCCGAAGGTAAAGATTTATATATGGGAAGTCATCATACGTGTCACGCCCAATATGCGACCCTATCCAAAAGGAACTCGAAGGTCCCACCAAGGATAGACCCGCATATTGAAACGCTTTTGCAAGGTGGATATCATTACATCAACATTACATAATAGATGGGGATACATACATAAGGCATACAATGCCACACGAATACAACATCATCTTACATAAGAGCACCATCCGACTACGGATGAAACACAAATGAAACTCAAGCGACATCCACCACCGCTAGCCCAGGCTGCCGACACGGAACCTATCCCCGATCGAAGAAGAAGCGGAAGAAGAACTCCAAACAAGCAAACATCGCTCTCGCGTCATGATCATCGCATAACCTGTACCTGCAACTGTTGTTGTAGTAATCTATGAGCCACGAGGACTCAGCAATCCCATTACCATGGGTATCAAGACTAGCAAAGCTTAAAGGGAAAGGAAGGGGTAAAGTGGTGAGGTTGCAGCAGCGGCTAAGCATGATATGGTGGCTAACATACGCAAATGAGAGCGAGAAGAGGAGCAAAGGAGCGGTCGTCAACTAGTAATGACCAAGAAGTGATCCTGAACTCCTACTTACGTCAAACATAACCCAAAGACCGTGTTCACTTCCCCGGACTCCGTCGAGAAGACACCATCACGGCTACACACACGGTTGATGCGTTTTAATTCGGATCTGGTGTCAAGTTATCTACAACCGGACATTAACAAATTCCCATCTGCCACATAACCGCGGGCACGGCTTTCGAAGATAATACCCTGCAGGGGTGTCCCAACTTAGCCCATGATAAGCTCTCGCGATCAACGAAGGATATACCTTCTCCCAGGAAGACCCGATCAGTCTCGGAATCCCGGTTTACAAGACATTTCGACAATGGTAAAACAAGACCAGCAAAGCCACCCGAATGTGCCGACAAATCCTGATAGGAGCTGCACATATCTCGTTCTCAGGGCACACCGGATTGTCCAAACTTCCGGTAGGCCAGCCCAGAGTTGCCCACGGTGGCCATCGGCGGTGACAAGTTGGACCAACACTCACGACGAGCACCGCCCGGGGGTAAAAATAAGATGACCCTCGAGGCGCGACTCCCAAGGAAAAAAGGGCTAGGTGAGGCAAATGGTAAAACCAAGGTTGGGCCTTCTTTGGAGGAGTTTTATTCAAAGCGAACTGTCAAGGGGTCCCATAAATCACCCGACCGCGTAAGGAGCATAAAATCCGGGAACATAACACCGTATGACGGAAACTAGGGCGGCAAGAGTGGAACAAAACACCAGGCATAAGGCGAGCCTTCCACCCTTTACCAAGTATATAGATGCATTAATAATATAAGAGATATTGTGATATCCCAACATAACCACATCCACCATGGAGCAATCTTCAACTTCACCGCAACTAACAACGCTATAAGAGGGGCTGAGCAAAGCGGTAACATAGCCAAACAACGGTTTGCTAGGAAGGGTGTCAAAGGTTAGAGGTTCATGGCAATTTGGGAGGCTTGAAGAGCAAATGATAGGTAATGCAGCATAGCGATAAAACGAAGCAACTAGCATAGCAATGATAGTAGTGAGACCCAGGGCAGCGGTCATCTTGCCTGAAATCCCGCAAGGAAGAAGAACGAGTCCATGAAGAAGATGAAGCCACGAAGATGAACCAAGCGTAGACGAACGAATCCTCACGATCTCAACGAAACTGGAACTATCGAGAAGAAGCACACAACATAGTAAACACACCACACATAGACAAGACATGATGCACAACAAGCATGATTCATGACAAAGCTACATGGAGCTACTCATGACAAGAGAGGATGCATACAAGAATAACACATCAAGGCAAGTTAAATGAGGCCGAAAACAACCTATAACAATTCCGGTAAGTCCTCATATGCAAATTTCGAAATTGGTCCAGATCTGAACAAACATTAAGTTGAAGTTGTTTAATAGAAAGTTAAGATGCACCAAGATGATTTACACGAGATTCTAGTCAAGTTACATATAAAGTTCATTAGATTCGGAGCTACGGCCTAGAAGATATGAGCAAAACAAGTTAAACATGGTATTGATGCAAAATGCATACAAACATCAAGCAAACACTTCAAAACAAGGATGTAACATGATAATATGGGGCACACTCAATACGGAGCAACGGTTCAACACATACGCACTATACAAGACATAACAACAATCTGTCCAAAACAGCAACTAGGCATATTGCAAGCATCAAAACAATATGCTACAGCACCCCAACATAATAACAAAAGGCATGGGCGTGAAGTACAGGTAAAGCATGACAAAACATAAACACTGAGCTATCTCCAGAAATCACTAGAACATGCTCAAACACACATGGCAAGATTGCAAATAATAATAGTTTCAGACTTTGCAGAAATAACATCAGGTTGCAATGTTTAGAGCTATCAAACAACATATTACAGGAACTTAACATGGCAAACAAAGGCATGGCATGAATCTACTAATTGCATAGAACAAAAGTCCCTTACTGACTATGAGCCAAAAAGGATCAGAAGATATGATGGCGCCCATGTAAACATGGCAAATAATATGACAGATTCATACATGACAAGAGCAACAATAAGTAGGCATGTTGGTGAGCTTGAACCACTCACCACAGAGCAATACATGGCATGACAAGGCAACCAACAGTAAGAAGACATGCTTATGAAGCTAAGCATGGCAAGAACAAGTTCATAGGGTGCATGGTTCACTAGAAAAGCACATGGCCAAAACTGAACTTAATTTTAACAGGATGACAACAACATTAGTAAGCAAATTTGGAGCAAGATTAGAACATGTTGCAGCAGGCTATAAATGCAACCAGGGGCATGAATGGATAAAGCATGATATGTATAACAAAACATCCTTAGTGAACATCTCCATATTATGCATAGAATGACTAATAGCAGCAGGTTTACATAGCAACAAAATGTAACAGAATCAGTCAGGAAAACAGCAACAGCAAGTACCCTCCTTAACAAGCTTGATGCACTCAACACACAACTCACAAAAATACATGGATTGCACCTCTGGAAAGATGGCATGACATATATCAAAATACATGTAGACATCAACCTCATAGGATGCACACATCAAACATGGCAGAAATGACAAATGAGCATGTTATAACAGCTTCAGCAGATTAACATCACATAGCACTCTTACAACGATGATTCAGGCATCAATATGAACACAAATGAACATGATGCAATGGAATAAAATGAAGTACTCGTCGAGGCGAACAATTTGACATATTACACGCACGAAACGGAGCAGTATGCAGCAAGTTATGATGCGATGAACATGGCATGATAATGCAAATATTTTCGGGACTTGGACGAAAAACGGGGTCAACCTTGCAGATCCAGATCGGGCACGGGAACCGAGGTTTATCCGGAGCTCGCCGGAGACGGGCGACGCAGCGGCCGGAGCTGGAGGCCGCGAGGCGGAGCGACGCCAATGAGGGGCTGCTGCGAGGGGGCCGGCGGCGGCGGCGGCGCCGCACGGAGGCGGCGAGGCGCGGGCGCGGAGCGGGCAGTGCGGAGATGGCAGGCGGGAGTTCAGCAGGGCCTGGCGGCGAAGCGATGAGAGGGCGTCGGCAGCCAGCCTAGCGGCGGAGAAGAGGAGCGCCTGCCGGCGCGGAGCTCCAGGCGGCGGCGGCGGAGATCTGTGGCAGGCGGGCAGCCCTCGGGCCCTCGGACCGCGATGGCGAAACGGCGGCGGCGGGACAGGTGGCGGCGCGTGAGAGGCTGGGGCGGCGGCGCGGGTGACGTGTCGCGTGGTGATTGGCTGCAGCGACGTGGCCGACGGACATGTCCGGCGCGAATGGACATGTCCGGCAGCGCGCGGAGGAAGATGCATAGGGTTTCATCCGCGAAAATCCGAGGGGGTGCACATATTTATAGGTAGAGGGAGCTAGGAGTGTCCAAATGAGGTGCGGTTTTCGGCCACGCGATCGTGATCGAACGACCGAGAGCATGGAGGGGAGTTTGCTGGGTTTTGGGCCACTTTGGAGGGTGTTGGGCTGCAAGACAAAAGAGGGCTTTACGGTTACCCGGTTAACCGTTGGAGTATCAAACGACCTCCAAATGGCACGAAACTTGACAGGCGGTCTACCGGTGCTATACCAAGGCCGCTTGGCAAACCTCGGTCCATTCCGAGAATGTTTAACACCCACACACGCAAAGAGGCAAAAAGGGAACGCCGGAGGACATAGGAGTGCCGGATTGCAAAACGGACAACGGGGAAAATGCTCGGATGCATGAGATGAACACGTATGCAAAATGAAATGCACATGATGACATGGCAAAGTGCAAGACGCAAGCAAATGACATGGCAACGACGGCGAATAACTGGCCGACACCTGGCGCATGGGATCTGGGGCGTTACAACTCTCCTCCACTAACAAGAGATCTCGTCCTGAGATCTTAGGACCGAGACGGAAGAGAAAGAGGAAGAGGTGAAGCAAGAACTCAAGAGAAGAAGCAAAGAATCGAGAACAGTCGAGAAGAAGAGAGGAACAATGAGAATGACGAGAATCGAAAGCTCACGGAATCAGATAGACTATGAAACCACTTTGGTTAGAACGAGATAAGAAACGAATAAGACTGAAAGGATTTAGGCAGAACTCCGGCTAAACATGGAAAGAATAGAACATGAACTTCACAAGATGGGATGTCACTTGACGACATAAGCAACGCAATGCCTCCGGAATAATTGAAAGAATGGAAGAAAAGAACTTAGAAGGAAGGATTGAACGGAGTTGTTGAGAAAATCAACAACGACAAGAATTGCTTGTTGTGGACTTATGGATAACATCTCAAAGTTATGAGGTGATCTCCGACCACAAGCGGAAAAGATTGAATAGCTGAGAAGAACAAAGAAATGCAAAACTCCACTTCAAAAGAATTCGGAGAATTAATTGCACTTCGAGACGCGAGAAGAAAAGATACTTGAACTCCTCCAACAATATCTTGATGAACTCTTGAAGAAAGAATTAAATCGTGAAGAACCACCGTGAAGAACTCCGGTGACAAAAAGGATGATTACATAGAATGAAGGATGATACAATAAGATTAACACTTGTGGTGATTTAGATGGAGGTTCCGACGAGATGGCCGAGGAAATTTGAACTCTGGAAAAGAAAAGATGAAAACACTTGGAACTAGAATTTATTCACCAAGAACAAACTCCGAAGAAAAGGGATTACTCACTTGGATGAAATAAGAATAAGATTTATTGTATGCTTATCCTTCATCAAATTAAATTGATGACAAGCAATGGATTTTTCATATTACTTATCCTTCTTGAAAAAGATTGAGAAGTGACATATCGTGAACTTGAGAAGGTCTTCATGAACCACCGGTAGGATTGAAAAGAACGAATGTATTAAAAATGATAATGAAGGAAAAAGAATCTCGAACGAACCACCGTAAGAATTCAAAAATTGAATGATGAAAGAGAATGAATCACTGGGAAGAATTAGAAAAAAAACCAATATGCTAGAGGGGATTTAGATGCAAAAGAACAAAGAGATCATGAGCTGATTAAAGAACACTTGAACGAAGCACCGGGATAATTAGATAACGATAGCTGAAATGTGAGGACGAAGAATTCTTCTGGAACGTTGGCCTCCGGTGAAAAGAAACGGAAATCAACTCCTGACATACTCCGGATGGGTGAGAAAAGGAATATCTGACAAATGGAATAAATCGAGAGAGTAACATGAAGCTAGAACCACGAATCTTCGAGAGAACAGACAAGATTTAGAGGAAAAACTCTTCTTCGGTCTTCAAATAACGACGAGAAACAACACCAAAATTACTGAGATACTCCGGTAGGATGAAAAGCAGGGAGGTTGAGCCAATCATGAAAAGAATTTGAACGAGATCTTGGAGTAGGCATGTGACTGATGGGATCCATTCTTATGTCACACTTCGAAGGAATTTGAAAATAACTCCGGGAGAATTAGAAGAGTCAGGTAAGATCCTGGGAAAAGACCTGTGGGTTAGGGCCCACTAAAAGAAAACACCGTTGGAAAAGATTGTTGAACAAATAGATGATGCACCGGAACAAATGAAATATTTGAATGAGGTGACACCCTCAAATTAATTGGAACATCGACGAATCTCCTGAGATGTCTTGAGCACTCCGGAAAGATAAACTGGCGAGAGGC
Source organism: Aegilops speltoides (assembly GCA_021437245.1). NCBI lineage: Eukaryota > Viridiplantae > Streptophyta > Magnoliopsida > Poales > Poaceae > Aegilops > Aegilops speltoides. Next base: position 416,956,837 of record CM038143.1, read on the forward strand.
GAACAAGCAGGAAAAACACTTGAGCCGAGGAAAAGAATATGATCAACACCGAAAAACTTGAATTGAGTGCACCGGAAAAGAAAAAGAGATGAAGAATGTCGAACAAAATGAGAATTCACCGGTTGAAATAATTGAGGGAAGACTGAAGAGGCTCCGTACGAATGAAATTGATGGTCGAATGAGACTCAGGCACCGGGAAGAAAAAGGGTGGGAGGGCGGGAAAACAAAGGCACCTGGAAGGGAGAACCAACGAATATCTTGCAGAGAAAACACCAGTTAAAATCATTGAGGAAAGAAAGCAAAGACTTCGCACGAGTAGGAAGGATACTCGATTACGGACTCCGACTCCGAGATGAAAAAGGGGTGGGCGGGTGGGAAAAATAAAGGACAACTTCGGACAGGGAAACAACGTCGATTGAAAAGAGTTGAGGATTGATCTCGCGAAAGACAAAGAGGTTTGTGTCAACTTGATGAGAGATGCACCGGATAAAAGAGGATGGACAACTCACGAAACTAACCACGTGAACCTAAAGAAAAATTTGAAGGGGAAGAGGAGTAGTTCAAAACACCTACGTCAAGATTCCTCACCAGAGCGACGAAGGGGCAGAGGAGTAAAAGAATTCCTACTCTCCGATATAACTAGACTCCAAAAACAGTTTTCTTCTAGACTCAACGACGGCCAAACTACACGATCAATCAAGGGGGCTCCTAAGGTCGGTCGAGGCTGTGATACCAACTTGTCATGCCCAATATGCGACCCTATCCAAAAGGAACTCGAAGGTCCCACCAAGGATAGACCCGCATATTGAAACGCTTTTGCAAGGTGGATATCATTACATCAACATTACATAATAGATGGGGATACATACATAAGGCATACAATGCCACACGAATACAACATCATCTTACATAAGAGCACCATCCGACTATGGATGAAAACAAACAGAAACTCAAACGACATCCACCCTGCTAGCCCAGGTTGCCGACCTGGAACCTATCCCCTGATCGAAGAAGAAGCAGAAGAAGAACTCCTTCTGCGCCCACGACATGGTGCGTCTCTAGTCGCCTCTACTCCTTCTGCGCACATTGTCTATCAAGGCGGCTGCATGCCTAATGATGATGTGGGTGAGATCTTCTAGGACTCAGATGATGACGAGGAAAATTATGAGACACAAGGTGACGTACACCGTCAAGGTCCACGGTCAAGGGGGTGCTAAGTGCTAAGTGCTTAGATGTGCTTAGATGAGGTGCTAAGTGCATTAAATGGCTTAGTAACTCAAGTCTTCAATGCATAGGTGCTTAGTTTATTGTTGCTAAGCTTGCTTCATTTAGTTAGCTATAGAATCAAAACTGTCTTTCCACCGTTTCTTTGTGCGGCCACCAAACTAGTCTCTCTCTTCTTAATTAACTTGCCACATCATATTTTATGCCTACGTGGCAGGCTTAGCAGCTATACATGGTGGAGCACTAGGAGAGGCCAAGGCTGGTCATAGTGGGGAGTAACTTATACTGTAACATATTACTATGTTACTCTAAACATCTCTATAAACTGGAAAGGAGGGAGTAGTAACATAGACTAGTGTCATATGCATGAAACTACTAGTGAGTATGGGAGCACATGATATTTCCCCGTCCGGATCGATCCCAAGTTGGCTTCTCACCTTCTTGGCCCAACAAAACCCCCTTCCCCCTCCCGTGCGCGCTTCGCGCCCGGCGCCAGTTGAGCCCGTCGCTCCACATTGATGGCAAGTCAGGGCGACGCGACCTCTCATTGCTTCCGTTGTTGAAGCGGCACGCCGACCGAGGGCACCGCCCACTGCACGCCCGACATTTCAGACTACATAGTGGAGAGTAACTTTAGAGCAAGTACTACAATTAGATGACATAAGTAGGCTATAAGGATTTAAATATAGTATTTGTGCTTAGTTGAAGGAGAGAGAAGATCAGCGGATTGTAAACTTGTAGCCGGTTGTTGCAGGATCCCCAACATACTTTGTGAGACAAAATGTGGGGCCATTATTAATGATATAGTATTTATACTAAAGGGACTAACGGACGCCTTAATTACTCGGTTTTTTGAGACAAACCTTGGTGGGGCTATTATTGACTTGGACGTGGGGTTTGGGGGCCAAAGGCTTACTATTATACTTGGTCTTACTCGCACGACCGACCTGACATGCTCTACCCTAGACGCCGCTGTATCATATGGTTTTGCACCATTCCAGATCTTAGCGCCGCCACGCAATTCTTCTCTAGCGCTCCTTCCAAAGATACATCATGAGAAGGGACAGCAGATCCTCAAACCCCGCCTTTCGTGATCCCAGTATGGGAGAGGCGATCAGGTTTTTGGGGAGCACACTCTGTGATGCTGCCGGCGACGACTTCCTCAACGACAGCCTTCTTCCCGACCTCGGTAACCTCTTCATCAACGACATGAGTGACAACATCAACCACAGCGGTTCAGCTCATTTATCTGAGATGTGATTCTGTCCTCCTGGTTTAGTCCGCATCATTACTTTGATGTTTGCAATTGTCGTCATGATCTATTTACTACTAATCCGGATTAATCTCATAGTAAATTGCTCATATATTCAACAATCCCATCCAAAAACCTGATTATAGGCAATTTACTCTGAGTGGTTTTGCTGCGCTTTTGAAGCCGCCTACTTTTAAGGGGGTGCAAAATAAAAGGTGGCGCACAAGAGCAGTATATTGGTTTCAGATCATGTACTGCTATGACGCCACTAAGGGTAAGCTTGAGGGCGATCTGAATCCTACACAACAAAAAGCTTTTGAGAACATGGATACCCTCTTCAAAGCCGCCCTGCTGAGTGTTCTTGACGATTCCATTGTGGATTCATATATGTCGTTTGACAGCGGCAAAGACATGTGGGCTGCGCTCGAGGCCACGTTTGGGCCCTCGGGCGCTGGCAATGAGTTGTACGTCATGGAGCAATTCTGTGACTACAAGATGACTGATGAGCGCTTTGTTGTTCAGCAGACTCATGAGATACAATCACTCTCTAAGGAACTTGAGTACTTTAAGTGTGTGTTGCCGGACAAATTTGTTGCTGGCACCATCATTGCCAAGCTTCCACCTTCGTGGAACGATTTTGCTACTTCTCTGAAAAACAAGAGACATGAGTTTTCTGTTTTGGATCTCATTAGCACTCTTGATTTTGAAGAGAAGGCGAGAGCAAAAGACACACGTGCTCGGGTCGCTGAGGGAGCTTCTAGTGCCCACATGGTACACGAGAAGAACTTCCAGCCCAACCAACCCCAAAACAACAAGAACAAATCTTAGGGGAAAGGCATGTTTGATGCAAAGAACAAGCCGTCACATTCTACCAACTTCAAGAAGAATTCTCATAACGGGAAGGGATACAAACCTCAATTTTGGTAGCACCGCACAAAGTTTATATGGCTGCATCTACCTGCTGTCAGCTAACCTCATGGTGCTCCAGGTATTCCTACATTTGTAACTAGGTACAATGACCACCACAAGATGAAATTAGCTTATTCGTATGTTGACTTGCTGAATGTAGTGCCGAACGATCCTGTCATGTGTGGAGGAGCAAACAAGAAGTGCAGCCGAAGGTGGAAATCAACCAAGGACTCATGAAATTATATATAATCTTCCTTAGGCAGGTCAGTATCCCCTTTGTCCAGATGATCTTGTTTTGTCATGCCAAGCTATTGATATGTGCTACTATTTTGCCACACCGTTTAAGTATCGCTACTGTTTTCCTATCTTTTCAGATTCAGGACAATGAAGATGATTTGAGGGGAACTGCCCAATATGGACTCACGTTGAGTCATCTCTATTGCCTCATGTGTTTGCTACAAATGTGTCAGCATCAATTGCAAGATGAGGCAGCTAGCTAGCTATGGAGTTGCCAACATGCTCAAAGTGCTCGCAACATTGAGAAGAAAAAAGCATGCCCAGGAAATTAATGCGTGCGCAGGGAGGTCCTTTACTCAGAGAAGCATCGATGGATTTTCTTTATTTCCACACCTTCTCACAGCTTTGTATTGGTTATAGTATGGTGAATCATTGAGATGCATAAACATGCTGAACTTTTGTTCTTCTGAATGTTAGTATGCATACCGTATCTTCTGAAGCTTAGTTTAATGTGAGTGTCTGCATCCAGTACCGCATCCTCTAATTTGGTGGATGCCAAGTTGAAAAAGGTTACCGATGAGTAGCCATAAGCTGGAGGCGTCTCTTTTTTTCTTTCGAATGGGCAATAAGCTGGAGAGTGTCTCGGGCTGCCTCTAGCACAAGGCCCTCCAGTACGAAAACGGGCAGCCGACTAGGCCGATACAAAAGCCTATCCATCTTAAAGCCCATTTGTTTTTGTTTTTTGCGAGAAGAAGCCCATATTTCTTGAAGAGGGGGCGATCCCAGAAAAACCCTCCTCCCTCCTCGCTTCCACTTATACTCCCTCCGTCCGGTTTTATTAGGCCCATGAGCCAATTGCTAAGACCGAGAAGATGCACATAGATTTGCTCAAAAAAAATAATGAAAAAGAAGATGCACACAGAGAAAATAAATCTCCTTAATTTACTCCATAACCACCCTATTAAATAGGCCTAGTAACAAACCAGGCGCATGCAGTGGCTAGCGGGCACATGCATCCTGCATGCATGGCCAGCCAGCCAAGTCCATGCGCTAGCTCCAATGCAGCAACGCAAAAGAAGAGAGCGGTTCTTCAGAAAAAGTGAGTAGTTAGTGCAGCGGGCCTTATAAACACAAACAACTCGCTCTCCCGCTTCTGTCTCCCCCCAATTCCCCCCGCTCCCCAATCTTCCTCACTCGTCCAGAAAACCCCCGCTCACCTACTTCCTCACTCATACAGAAAACGCTTGCTCTTCTTCTTCCACTCCTACAGAAATCCCTAGCCCTCCTTCTTCCCCACACGCACTTCCACTAGGCTCGTCTCTGGCTACTCTGCTCAAACCTGTGAGCTCGGCACGACGCCCATAAGGAAAATGGAGTCGGCTGGACCCAGCTCCAAGAAGATGAGGCTCCCGCCAGCGGTGACGCCGATTGTAGATCCCGCACCCGGTAGCACGGGGAGAAGCGGCGAGGCCCCCCCACCCGGACCTGAGGAACCGGTAGAATCTCTGGTAGACCGCATCAGCGATCTCCCGAACGTCATCCTTAAGGAGATCATCTCACTTTCCCCCACCAAGGATTGCTGCCGCACACAAGTCCTCTCAACTCGGTGACACCCTCTATGGCGCACCGCGCCCCTCAATCTCGACTGTCGTCAAATATCTGTCCTTCCTGAATTTGATCTCCTCAGATCCATCGTCTCCTCTCACCAGCAGGGCCCCGTTCAATGCCTCTGCATCCCGACACGCTACCTGCTGTCCACACCCGGCATGATGGACGCTTGGCTTACATCCCCTGAATTCGAAAAACTCTAGCAGTTTGAGTTGTACCATTACCACAAAAGTTTCATACCACGAACACACCAAGGATTCGTGCCCACACCACCGTTGTCCATCTCGCAGTTTTCCTCCTCTCTCCACACCGCCACCTTCGCCCGATGCCATCTACCAAATGATCTGGTACAAATGCTTCGACTCTCACTGCTAAAAAAACCTTTCGCTTGTGGTGGTTTATCTTTCAGAGGCCTCACTGCACATCATCATCCACTCCAGTTGCCTTGGCCTGGAGCACTTGCTGATTGTTTTTGGAATAGAAATCCATATCAGTTGTATCCAAATAAAGTCGCCTCACCTTAAAAGCATTGGAATTTGTTTTGAAGGATAGCAGCTCATCATCGAAGATGCCCCTTCACTTCAAAGGTTGCTCCTTGATAATTGTTATAGGCCTTCACAAATATCTGTCGTCTCTACGCCCAAACTGGAGACCTTGTGTGTAATTCGTGACCCGTTTAATGATCACAAGGAGTTGGTGTTTGGCTCCTCACTTTTTCAGGTACCGTATATTATCATCTACACATTTGTAATCATAAGCTGCATTTTTCATTTGTGCGCATAAGTTTTATATCATCTTGGAGTACACTTTGGGTACTAATATTATGTTATATGCTCAATGAAGACTTTGTCCATTGATAGCCTATCAATGCTGCTGGATTCTGTCAAGATCATATATATCAGAATGTTTAGTTTTGATCTGAACATAATTATTGGCTTGCTGCAATGCTTTCGATCTCTGGGGAATTTATATATAGAGGTGATGATTTCAAGCACATTGAAAGCCCGTATATATTGTACTAGAATTAATTGTTCAGCTGTCGTTCTTTCGACATACTCTTTTTTTAGGCCTTAACTGTTTTCAATCTTCATGTCTACTTAGGCAGAACCACATGGAGCAAAACATATAACCAATCGCTGGCGTAATAAGCACCAGGATTTTCCTAGTTCTCATGACATTTGTTTGAGGACAATAACGATGGAAGGATATGCATCCAACCAAGCAAACAGAAGCTTTGTCACATTCTTCCTGTTGAATGCGAGGTTACTATTGTCCATGAGGCTTAATTTTTACCGCAAGAGATTTCTCATGGACGGACATGTTGAACAGCAAAAAAAGAAGTTTCAGGTGGACAAATGGGCTTCTAAACGTGCTCGGCTTCTATTTACAACAAGTTGTAGTCATCCTGAAATAAATTTTTTTGCACAGGATGTTGATTTTATGGATCAGACCGATCCATTGGTTTGTGACTACAAAAAAGAGTGGTTGGGCTAGATGTTACTGCCATGTTCAATCTGGGTTTTGTCTAAAAATTTGATGAACAATTAATCCTTGGGCTTTTTGTACCATTTGTATGCTTGAGTTGCATGTTGTTGCCCTCGTACTCCCCTCCACCTGCCACTACATGCCGCATCTTCCATGGTTGTTGTTCGTTCCCGTCTGAGGCCTCGCCGTCGTTCTCCGCCTTGGTTGGCTCGCTGTGCCCGCCACCGTCTGGCATTGTCAACATGGTCAACAACCAAGAGGAATCAGGAGATGGCTGTACGTGGAGAGGCCGACAGTAGGGACCCACCAGGGTCATTGCATTTCGCAAGCAGGTGCCCCGTTATTACAAGCCAAAAAATACTTCCTCCTAATTGTTTAACAACTAGGTCCCACACCATTGTCAATGTAGTCAATAAACGAGTAAATTGCACAACAAGCGGATAACACCAGGGACCCAACAGCTCGCCAGTTGTTTTTAGTTTCAGACATGGAGCTCAACTGCACTCTGCGCGGGGGTCGTGGCCCGTCTAGCCCACGATTACGCTTTTATTAAGCACATAACGAGCCCAGTTGATATATTTTTCTTTCTGAAAATGGCTAGCCCAGTTCTTTTTTTTTTGGAGAATACCAAAACCGAGGCCTACTTGCTTTTCACAGTCCTGCTGGGCTTCAAAACTTTCAAGACGAGGAGGGATGTAAGTAGTAAGAAATGGGCTTCCCCAAAAAATGGGCTATAAGTTGTAAGAAATGGGCTGTAAATTTTTAAACCAAAGCCAACCAGCAATTCCATTAAAATATCATTTTTTAGGATTTCTCTACTCTCTACTCTTATAAAAAACAAAGCCAACTAGCAATTACATTAAAATATCATCTTTTCTCCCACAAGATAAACTACTCATACAAATGCATCTTCATGTTCCGTGCAACGAACGGGCATCTTGCTAGTTCATATTCTAAATTTCATTCATTTTTTGCGGAGAATTATTTTTGAATTTTATTTTGATATAATTTTTAAAAACTTATTTTTAACGTGACTCGAAATTTCGTGATTAAAAGAGTTAGGACCCCACCGAAATATGCAAAATTTCGTTGATTTTTTTAGTAGTGCCCAGAATATATGGTCTGTCATGCTAATAAAAAGAATATGGGCTTCAAATATCCTTAAGAATTAGCAAATGGGCTGTAAATTATTGAAAATAATGGCTAATGGGCTGTATGCCGTTTTCCACAGATTTGGAGGCTGACTTCTGGGCCTACTAGGTTGACGATGACGTTGTCCTAAATTTTTTTTGACGCATACGCAAGGCTTTGTCAACTTAGTCAACACACAGAAGTGACTGTTGGATGTCCATCCAATGGCCACCGTGTTTCTTCAATCTCTGATCTTCCTGCTCCAGCCACCCAAACCAGCGCGGCGGGACTGCTTGCTCCCTCCTCCCGTGGCTGGCTGTGCTGCCGCCAGGCCATCCCTCTAACCACCCACACATCCTGTTATTTTTGGGCAACGTTAGCCTCACTCCGCAGCCGACCAGTCAGCGCTCGTACTCCCCTCAGTGTGGGCATCTGCTACGGTGGCTTCGCTGGCTCGGGGTGGTTCCCTTCCTGGGCCTCGCCCTCATCCATCACGTTTGTGCTCTCGGCGTGGCGAGGTCAACATGGTCGACAAACAATAGCCATCGGAAGAGGCTAAAAGTAGGGGCCCACACAAGGAAATGCCTCCTTATTATGCGCAAAATAATGATTCCTCCACCCGACAGCTGGGACCCACCGGAAGGGCCTCTGTATTTCACGAAAAAAACGTTCCCCCCGCTGTCAGCTCGGACCAACCAGAAGTGCCTCCTTATTACGCACAAAAAATGAATAGCCCCCCTGCTAGCTGGGACCCACCATGGTGGGAGGCTGACTTATGGGCCTACTAAGTTGACGGGGACGGAGGGCTTTGTCAACTTAGTCAATAGGAACGATTCTAGCTCCAGTGACCGTACGATGTCCATGCAACGATCGTAGTGCTTCTTCAACCTCTGGTCTTATTGCTCGAGCCGCCCAAAGCAGCACCGGTCATGCCGCATGCTCCTTCCTCCCGTGGCCGGCTGTGTTGCCGCAGAGGCCTCACCGCCCCTACTATTCCCACCGCTGGCCAGGCCCTGCAGCGAAGGCAGCCTCACACCACAGCCGAACCAGTGAACCCTCGTACTCCTCTCCGCGCGGGCTTCCACTGCCGCATCTTCCCCGGCTCCGCGTTGTCCCCTTCCTAGGCCTCGCCGTCGTCCACCGCCCTGGTGCTCTCGGCGTGGCATGGTCAACGTGGTCAAGGAATGACTTCCATCGGAAGAGTACTGTATGTGGAGAGGCTGACAACTGGGTCCATGGTGGCCGCAAGGAAGTGCCTCCTTATTACGCGCAAAATAATAATTCCTCCACCTGATAGCTGGGACCCACCGGACGGGCCACCGTATTTCGTGAAAAAAAAGTTTTCCCCCTGACCGCTGGGACCCACTAGCTACATGTTCGCACGCAAGGAAGTGCGTCCGAAAAAAAAACAATTCGCCCCTGACTGCTGAGACCTACTAACTACATCTTCGCACGCAAGGAAGTGCCTGACAGTCGGGACCCACCTGGTCGAAGCGTACGTAGTGTTGTCATTCTGGTCGCGAACGTGTACGTATATACTAGTCGATGTAGAAGCGCGCACGTGTCGTAGTAGAGGCGCACACATGTCGTAGTAGAGGTGCGCCCGTAGCATATACATGTACGTACAACGGCCAGGGTGCAAGAAAGTAAATACGGCCACGTACTTACATATGGGCGGGGTCTCGAACGCCTACTTGCGCATACGTACGGCAAGGGCTCGTGTACATGGCTGGGTCGGAACGGAGAAACATCGTCGTTGTCGTGTTCATGGGGAGTGGATACACCAAAAGGAAGCGATAACGAGGAACAACGGGACGCGGCGAAGGAAAATTCCCCCGAAAAACAACCAAAACGGCAACGCAAACGCCGCCCGAAGACCCGCCTCGATAACAACAGCACCCATACTGACCCAGCCGTAGAGCAGGGCGAACCAGTGGACGACGGACATGCCACCAAGCAACCATCCAAAAAGGATGAATTGGACAAGCAACCCATCCCCGACAAAAACAACAGTCCAGACGATCTCACGCCGGACAAATCACCGGAGCATAAGAACCTCCACAAAAGGCTTGTCGCCACTGCAAGAAGTTTGAAGAAGCAGAAGGGGAAGCTCAAAACAGCGGAAGACGTACTCAGAATGAGATGGAGCAAAGTACTCAAGACCGCAGATAAATACGGCGGTAGTCACCAAGCAAAGAGCTACCCGAAGCGCAAGCTGTTGCCCGAATTCGACGAGGAGGCCGTAGAGCCCCCACAGTCAAAAAACAAAGAGGTCGCTGGCGGATAGGCGACGGATGATGGTGAGAGCGGCAAGCGGCGCCGCACACAAGCCGGCACACGATCCACATAAGGATCCTAGCAAAAAGGATGGCCTAGTCAGGTCCATCTATGGGCCAAAAAAGAAGGCTCCAGGAAGCAACACAACACGCCGAGTGTTCGAAGATAACGGCGCACCTAAATACAGGGGCGCTGCACACCCTCTATGTTTCACCGATGAGGTCTTGGAACATGAATTTCAGTGGATTCAAGCCCGTAAACATAGAGGCATCTGACGGAACAACAGACCACAGTCTGCGGATTGAGGATTACATCCTACACATACATATGGCTAGAGGAGACGATCTCCATGCCATAAAATACCTACCCCTCAAGCTCAAAGGGCCAGCTCGGCATTGGCTCAAAACCCTCCCAGAAAATACCATTGGAAGTTGGGAAGAGCTCGAGGATGCGTTTGAGAAAATTTTCGGGGACTTATGGCGCCCTCCGGATGCGCATAATTTAAGTCACATAACTCAACAGCCGGAGAGTCGGCGCAAATTCTAGAACAGGTTCCTCACCAAAAGAACCAAATAGTCGATTGTTCGGGCGCCAAGCCTTAGCAGCCTTTAAATATAACGTCCGTGACGAATGGCTCGCCGACACCTCGGCAGGAAAAACCAAGAACAATGGCCGCTAACAAGCCTCATGACCCGCTTTTGCGCTGGGGAAGATAGCTGGCTGGCAAGATGTAGCACCAGCGACCCGAGTACATCCGAGATCAGGGATGGAAATGGGAAATCACGACACAGAAAAGATCAGCGCCGGATTAAGGAAAACGGCCTAAATAGCACGACGGTCAACGCCGGGTTCAAAAGCTCTCGGCCGAATAACAAAACACTACCTCTTAAGGACAACAGTGATGAGCTATCCAACCTAAACAAAATCTTGGATAGGATATGTCAAATCCACAGTACCCCCGGGAAACCTGCAAACCATACCGACAGAGATTGTTGGGTCTTCAAGCAGTCCAGCTGACTTAACACCGAACACAAGGGGCTCGACACACCAAGCGAAGACGATGACGAACCTCACAAGCAGAGCACCAAAAAACAGAAGATTTTCCCACGAGAAGTCAAAACAGTGAACTCACTTCAAGTGACAACAAGGAAAAATAGTGCGGCACCTACTAAAATATGCGCCGCACGGTCCACCCCAGCAGAGTCCCGAAACTGGATGTCAAAACCAATTACTTTCGACCCCCAGGATTACTCCAGAAGTATTCAAAACGCAGGAAGGACTGCTCTGATATTGAAGCCCATAATCAACGGACTAACATTTACACAAGTCCTAATGGATGGCGGCAGCGATTTAAACCTGCTATATCCGGACACAATCCGCAGAATGGGGATAGACCCTACCAAAATTCGCCATAGCAGCACTTCCTTTAAAGGAGTGACGCCAGACCCTTACGCCAATTGCACGGGCTCCTTACTACTAGAAGTTGTGTTCGGTTCATCCGGCAACTTCCGTCGCGAAAAGCTAATCTTCCATATCGCCCCATTTAAAAGTAGCCACCAAGCACTATTGGGACACGAAGCTTTCGCCCGCTTTAACGCAATACCGCATTACGCGTCTCTTACACTTAAAATGCCCGGTCCACGCGACATCATCTCATTAAAAGGTAACTTCGAGTGTTCCTCGACCATGGAAGAACGTGAGACTGCCTTGACAGCCACACACTAATCCGGCCTTGCTAATCAAAGCCCCTAAAAAACAGGTCATCCAGACCCCGGACACGGTTAGGCGAGTCCGGCATAAATAAACTAGGGGCTTCCTAGCCGCATACCTCTTTACAAGGGGCTGCACACATGAACAATGAGAGCCAATAAAGCTCAACTTTATTCATTTTAAACCATACTTTGTTTTAAATACATTTTTCGCACGATATCTTTCCAAAACTAAGTTATTCTCTTTTACAGATGAACAACGTGCTACACCCGTCCAGGATACAGCACAATGGAGACACATGCGCAGACGTGCAGCAGGGACCCGTTGCAAGGATTCTTTTCAGATTAAGACCCTGCGTAAACCTTTCTTACTGTCTCTTGTTGATACACATCCCCCGGTTTCCCACCATAACCGAGGAGGAGGCTGGCGTTTTGGCATCGGCCGCGTCAGAAGTTCTCGCCCGTACCTGGACACTAGGGGCTTAGGGCATGGTTCTGCCCGTTACCATAAAGACCGAATACCTCAGGGAGTGTTCGGCGTCTCGAGTTAGGCCTTATATGCATCAGCTCTGAATCATGTCTTTGGTCAAATGTTGGGTTTGCCCGGCTCCTGTGTTTTGCTGCCTTACGTTCCGCACCATCGGCTAACGCGGCACCGGAGAACTCTGCGATTGTGCCCGGTTGGTGGCGAGCACCTCGATGAAAGCCAAAAAGCGATTGTCATGATATAGCGAGAGACTGGTCGACCACTCAATCGACTCTTTGGAATGTTTAGAATTCCTCGCTTTGACGAAGGACCGCTTCTCGGTCGAGCACACACGCGCCCGAGTTCGGAGCGCGGTGCTTCTAGGGGCTATATAGTAGCCCCACCATCGACTCCTATGGCTAAGTGAAAGTGATAAAGCATTATAGTCCGGTTGCCTAGTTTGCTCGCTACCACCTCCTTCAAAGGACCAAGGCGTTGGATTAAGTGTGAAAATCGCTTTTTGCAAACACCCCGCACCATGTGCGTGGGGGCTGAAACAAAGACTGCCATCTTTCAGTTATATATACATATACATTAACGGCCGACAGAGATATTTCAATACTTGAGCGCACAAGTATAAAAGGCGTTACATTATAAATATGGTTTCACAAATCATACATGTCATTTGAACATAACATTTTTTGAAACATCGCGACTCTATTAAGCAGCGCCTGCGGAGACTTCCTCAAAATAGTGCTCGGCGGGTAATCGGCTTCTGTCCGAACCCCGGGATGCAACATCGGTGGCATCCATCTCCGCCCAGTATGTTTTGACACGGGCGAGAGCCATCCGTGCACCCTCTATGCATGCCGACCGCTTCATCGCCTTGATATGCGGCACCGCCCCAAGGAATTGCTGCAATAAGCCAAAATAACTCTTCGGCTTGGGCCTTTTCGGCCATAGATGAGCCACCACATCCGTCATGGCAAATCCGGACAATCTATTCAGCTCAGCCCACTCAGCCAACCGTTCGGTTAACGGAAGTGGACGCTCTGGACTATGGAATTGAGACCAAAAGAGCTCTTCCATTTCATGATCCTTCTGGCTTCGAAAGTGCACGATTGCGTCCGCCGCACTCGCCGCCAAATTCTGATAAGTATCCTCCGCACCCCACAACTGGCCCAACTGAGCATACTTTGGATCCGTGAACTTCCTACGCAGCAGAAAGGGCTTTCCAGCCGCAATGTCTCCGGCCTGACGCAGTTCCTCCTTTGTAGCCCGCATTGCAGAACGGACATCCTTGGCTTCGGCGGTGGCCTTCTTCAAGTCCTCTTGCTCCGCTTGGCGTTCTCTTTCAAGAACCTCATCGCGGTTGGTAGCATCTTTCAGTAACATGGCCATTCCGGCCATCTCCTCCCTGCTTCGGCAGTGAGCAGCCTTTTCGGCTTTTAGCTGCTCAGCTGCCTTCGAGGCAGCCGCATCACTTTTTCTGGATTGCTCCTTGGCTCGAGCAAGCTCTGCCCGAAGGTCCTCCATAGCAGCGGCGCCATCTGCATCAAGCATACATGTTGTGAGGTGTGGGCATCAGCCCCCTTACCAGGTGACCGCGGAGAAACCACCTACCTTGTGACTCGTCAAGTCGTTTATTGACCAGCGCGATGTCCGCATCTACAACGTCGAGTTGCCGCTTCAGTTCGGCAACTCTATCGGTCCGGCTGGCAACCGAACGTTCCGCCACCTGCATAGGAAAGGTGACATTTTATAACTGAGGTTATGATCCTCGGCACGCTGTCGTTTTCGACAACATACCGAGTCTCAGGGGCTACTATCTATCTGAGCGCACTCTATGTGCAAATCTGTCAAAAGGTATGTCATTTTTTGCGTACCTCAAACCCCGTCAGCAAACTTCTGACGGCCACATGCAACCCGCTCTCAGCGGATGAGATCCTTTCAATCACCGTACTCATTAATGTACGGTGATCTTCTGAGATAGACGCCCTCTCAAGCAGATACTTCAGCTCCACCGACCGTACACCAGCTGGTGCCGAACTCTCCGGCCCCGCCGGACTCGGGGAGACCCTCCGTGACGACACCTCAGGGTCGTCTGCCCCGCCTGACGGTGCGGCAGATGGAGGCATTTCGCTCTCCATCATCTCCGGACAAAGGTCCCCCGAAGAGGAGCTCTGCTGAGAAGGGCTGAGATCCGAACTACAAGGTAAGAGCTTCGGTTATCCTCAGAAATAAAAATAGGGATGTTCCTTATTAGAAAACTCCCCTTTTTCTACTTACGGCTCGCTGGAGGGCTGATTCCTTTGGGGAGACAGTGCGGCCGGGACTCCTCCCGGCACAGGACCTTCCGGTGCAGATTTCTTCCCCCACTTTGAGGCCTTAGCCTTCGGGTCTTCGGAAGCGGTCCTCTTCTCCCCTTGGAGGGAGGGATTCTTGATTCCCCCCTCATTGAGAGCCTCCTTAGCAGAGGCGGTAGTTTTGCTGTTCCCCCCTTCGCCCTCCTCCGAAGGCGCAACCTCCAACATCTTGACTAACAAGGGATCCGGCGTGGTCTCAGGGAGGGGGGGCGGACACCGTATCATTTTTGCTTGCGCTATCCACTCCTGTTCAAAGGATAGCTGGTTAAAAGGCAAATCCATGATAAATAAATGGATGGTATGTTCAGACACAGGACTACTTACTTGAGTATCCGGGCGATTGCAGCTTAGGACGGCGTCCTCGGTCAAGTCCAGACACATCTCTTGTGATCCGAAGAACAGTTTATACATCTCCACAGGTGTCGTACCCATGAAGTGTTGAAGAGCTCGTGGTCCCCGGTTGAATTCCCACAGGCGGAGGGGGCGTTTGCGAGGCGAAGGCGCCGAATCAGCATAACTGCGTCCTCTGACCAGATTGATCTCCCTCTCTTGGAGGTCTCGAATCCGGCCCGACAATATGGGTACATCCTTGGGCGGCCCCAGTCAAGCCCTTTGTTGACCCACGACGTCAGCCGTTGTGGAGGGCCCGAGCGAAAGCGGGCGGCGGCCTTTGCTGCTGCCCACAGGAGCGGTGATATAGAACCACTCCTGTTGCCTGGCCGAGCTCCTCTGAAAAGAGCCCTCGGGCCATGGAGCTTGACCCTCTTGCTTATAACCGCCCGCCCTTTTCTGCTGGCGCCCTCAATCATCTTTGGTTCCACGTTGAAGGTTTTGAGCCACAAACCGAAGTGAGGGGTAGTGCGGAGGAAGGCTTCACAGACAACAATAAATGATGAGATGTGGAGGATGGACTCCGGAGCCAAGTCATGGAATTCCAGCCCATAGTAAAACATGAGCCCCCTCACGAAGGGATCCATCGGGAAGCCTAGACCCCGACGGAGGTGAGACATGAACACGACACTCTCGCCAGGCTCGGGAGTAGGAATGACTTGCCCTTGGGCAGGCAACCTATGCGAAATCTCGTAGGTTAAGTACCTGGCGTATCTCATCTTTAACACATCCTCTTTTGTGACGGAGGAGGGCATCCACCGGCCCTGCAGGTCGGAGCCAGACATTGTCAAAGGTCTGGAGTTCCCGAATCTGGAGCCCTGGGTGTTGGAACTCGGGGCGAGGGGCGGATTCGATTGAGGATTGAAGAAAAAGAACGGGCCTTGGTCTCATTATAAAGAGGGAGAATACCAAGAGCCATCCCCGTGACTGTTTGGAACTCGCCTTCGGCGGAGCGGGCGTGGCATCGGGTGCGGTTGGGTTACCCATGTCCGTATTGATGGGAATCCCGGAATAAGGGGAACACGATCTCTGCTTCGACAAGACGTGCCAAGGAAACCGCTTTGCTAAACGCGCTGAGGTGGTATAATAAAAACGATTCGAGTAAAGGCTTGGTTGTGGTGGGATGTCACGCCACAAAACAAGTCAACAGATTGAACTTGTGTGAATTTTATTCTCTCTATGGTGGTACGTGGACTTTATTTTACAGAGCCGGACACTATCCTGGTGTTCACAATCTTCTATAAATTATTCGAGGAGGAACCCGCCTTGCAATGCGAAGACAATATCTTGCGTCGGACTCGTCGTCATTGAAGCCTGGTTCGAGGGCTCTTGAGGAGTCTGGACTAGGGGTGTCCGGATAGCGAACTATCATCATTGGCGGACTCCAAGACTATGAAGATACAAGATTGAAGACTTAGTCACATGTCCGGTGGGACTTTCCTTGGCGTGGAAGGCAATCTTGGCGATACGGATATGTAGATCTCCTACCATTGTAACCGACTCTGTGTAACCCTAGCCCTCTCCGGTGTCTATATAAACCGGAGGGTTTTAGTCCATAGGACACAACAACAATCATACCATAGGCTAGCTTCTAGGGTTTAGCCTCCTTGATCTCGTGGTAGATCCACTCTTGTACTACCCATATCATCAATATCAATCAAGCAGGAGTAGGGTTTTACCTCCATCGAGAGGGCCCGAACCTGGGTAAAAACATCGTGTCCCTTGTCTTCTGTTACCATCCGCCTAGACGCATAGTTCGGGACCCCCTACCCGAGATCCGCTGGTTTTGACACCGACAGGGAGGCAACCGGCTGGGTCGGAATGGAATGCGTCGTCATGTTCATCGGGAGGGGGTCGGATGGAACAGCCGATGGAAACGAGGCCTGGCGTACCGTAGAACGGAGGAAATAGCCTTGTGTTCGACTGACCACGTTCGAAGCGGGATCCTGTTCATCGAGAGGGGCCTGGCATACCGCAAAACGGAGGAAACGGACTTCTGTTGGACCTCCTACGGTCGAAACGGGGTCCTGCTGATTGGGAGGGGTGTGGCGTACCGCAAAACGGAGGAAACGGACTTGTGTTGGAGCGCTACGGTGAAACAGGGTCTGTTCATTGGGAGGGTGTGGCGTGCATAACGGGACTCCACGGGATCTGTTCATCTCCACCGTCGACCTCCTCCAGCTTCCACGGGCTACTGTTCATCCACCGTCGACCTCCTCCAGCCTCCACCTGCGACTGTTCATCCATGGGCTCCTGTTCATCCAGCCTCCACCGCGCGCTACTCCACCGGCTACTGTTCAACCAGCCCTCTCCTTGGGCTCCTATTCAACCACCCTCCACGGGCTACTGTTCATCCAGCCCTCCACCGGCAACTGTTCAACCAGCCCTCCACGGGGTCGTCCTGTTCATCCAGCCCTCCACGGGGTCCTGTTCATCCAGCCCCAAACCGGCTCGATCGATCGGGGTCCTGTTCATCCAGAGGCAACACCACGGGGTCGTGTTCATCCACCCTCACCGGGAACTGTTCATCCAAACCCCGCAGCAACGCTCACTGTTCATCCAGAGCCAGTATCGATTGGCTTCAGTTAGCAGTAGTAGCAAAGGAATCGCTCAATCGCTCGGGTTCAGTAATGCGTAGCCTGCCGTGCAATCGCTCGGGTTCAGTTAGGCGACGCCTCACTCGGGTTCAGTTAGAGCCCAACGCCTCGCACCCACACGCGTACGATACAAGAGAAACACGCATCGCTCGGCCCCCGACCACCCACCATAACCGGGAACTCCCCAAAATTTTCCTTGCGCTCGCTTCTACCATGGTTTTTTCCGTCATGGATGGCCCAAAGAATGTCGTGTAGCTGCGTCTCCGGCCCGCCCAGGACGGAAAGCCCATTTTCTATCATGATTTTTTCTCATAGAAGTAGGAGCCCACCACATCTATGATGATACCGGGTTTTGTCACAGTTATCATCATAGAAGTGTCATAAGTATGACAGAAAAAAATTTCGTTCGGCCCAAAATGTCATGGATGTGTGTTTTTTTGTAGTGCATACGGCTCTGAATGTGACAAACCCGTTGACTAAACTTCTCTCATGAGCAAAACATGATCACACCTTAGTACTCTTTGGGTGTTAATCACATAGCAATGTGAACAAAATTATTGATTCTAGTAAACACTTTGGGTGTTCGTCACATGGCGATGTGAACTATGGGTGTTAATCACATACAAATGTGAACTATTGGTGTTAAATCACATGGTGATGTGAACTAGATTATTGACTCTGGTGCAAGTGGGAGACTGAAGGAAATATGCCCTAGAGGCAATAATAAAGTTATTATTTATTTCCTTATATCATGATAAATGTTTATTATTCATGCTAGAATTGTATTAACTGGAAACTTAGTACATGTGTGAATACGTAGACAAACCATATTGTCCCTAGTATGCCTCTACTAGACTAGATCGTTAATCAAAGATGGTTATGTTTCCTAACCAAAGACACATGTTGTCATTTGATGAACAGGATCGCATCATTAGGAGAATGATGTGATGGACATGACCCATCTGTTAGCTTAGCATTATGATCGTTACAGTTTCATTGCTACTGCTCTCTTCATGACTTATACATGTTCCTTAGACTATGAGATTATGCAACTCCCGAATACCGGAGGTACACCTTGTGTGCTATCAAACATCACAACGTAAATGGGTGATTATAAAGATGCTCTACATGTGTCTCCGAAGGTGTTTGTTGGGTTGGCATAGATCGAGATTAGGATTTGTCACTCCGTGTATCAGAGAGGTATCTCTGGGCCCTCTCGGTAATGCACATCACTATAAGCCTTGCAAGCAATGTGACTAATGAGTTAGTTGAGGGATGATGCATTAGGGAACGAGTAAAGAGACTTGTCGGCAATGAGATTGAACTAGGTATGATGATACCGACGATCGAATCTCGAGCAAGTAACATACCGAAGGCAAAAGGAACAACGTATGTTGTTATGCGGTTTGACTATTAAAGATCTTCGTAGAATACGTGGGAGCCAATATGAGCATCCAGGTTCCGCTATTGGTTATTGACCGGAGATATGTCTCGGTCATGTCTACATAGCTCTCGAACCCGTAGGGTCCGCACGCTTAACATTCGATGATGACTTATATTATGAGTTATGTGTTATGATGACCGAAGTTTGTTCGGAGTCCCGGATGAGATCAAAGACATGACGAGGAGTCTCGAAATGGTCGAGACATAAAGATCGATATATTGGAAGGCTATATTCGGACATCGGAAAGGTTCCGAGTGATTCGGGTATTTTTCGGAGTACTGGGGAGTTACGGGAATTCACCGGGAGAAGTAATGTGCCTTATTGGGCCATACGGGAAATAGAGGAGGCATGCCAAGGGGAGGTGGCGCGCGCCCCCCATCGGTCCTAATTGGACTAGGGGAAGGGGCGGCGCCCCCCTTCCCCTTTCCTACTCCCTTTCTCCTTCCTTCTCTCCTACTCCTAAAAGGGAGAGGATTCCTACTAGGACTTGGAAGTCTAGTAGGACTCCATACACTTGGCGCGCCCCTAGGGGGCCAGCCTCTCTCCCTCCCTCCTTTATATACGGGGTAGGGGCACCCCAAAGACACACAAGTTTCTCTTAACCGTGTGCGGTGCCCCCTCCACAGTTACACACCTCGATCATACCATCGTAGTGCTTAGGCGAAGCCCTGCGCCGGTAGCATCATCATCACCGTTGCCACGCCATCATGCTGACGGAACTCACCCTCGTCCTCAACTGGATCAAGAGCACGGGGGACGTCATCGAGCTGAACGTGTGTTGAACGTGGAGGTATCATATGTTCGATACTTGATCGGTTGGATCACGAAGAAGTTCGGCTACATCAACTTCGTTATTGAAATGCTTCCACTTTCGTTCTACGAGGGTACATAGAAAACACTTTCCCCTCTCATTGCTATGCACCACCTAGATAGATCTTGCGTGATCGTAGGATTTTTTTTTCAAATTACTGCGTTCCCCAACACGGACATCATCCCGCGTGATTGGCCCATGGTAGAACATGCCTGTAGGTTCGAGGACCTGCTTCATGATCACTTGCGCAAGTTCACACTGTACGTGATAAAACTCAGCTCGGATTCGATGGTCTGGTGTCTTTCCTATGCTTGTGGCCCAGTTGACAATCTTGGCATCATTGGTACGAGGTGACATGCGAAGGCGTTGATTATCCCTTTTGTACTTGTGATGCATGAGGGAGAATCCATCAGCCTTACTGGTGTGTGGTTGCTGGATGCAGCAGAAGTCGGTCTTATGGCTGAAAGCCAGCCCGTGATTCCTATACTTTTTCAACTTGATATGTTAGACATGCTGAAGGTTAACAAGGCACTATCGAGAACACTCTTTATGTGCTTGTAATCCTTTTTCTTGAGGTTCTTCGATGAGTCCAAGTGCATAGCATGGGAGTATTCTGGGTACAGGACGATGAGGACGCCTCCCCCACCATGCAAATTAAGTACACCTCAAATTAGCCTCCATGCTTGCAAAGGAATGATTAACACTTACGAAAGGATATGCGCGAATGACTTATGCGGGATGAAAAGGCAAGAGAATCGCTTCCTTGTCCTTATTAGCGATCATGAAGTCGCCGATGTACTTGCTCGCATAGTCACGGTGCTCTTTGCAAACTGCCAAGAAGCTCTCGTGCATATACTATGGGTTCGCAACGCAGATATATTTTATGTTCTCAATCCTGATGAAGTAGTTGAGATACAACGCATACATGCGGATGAACTGGAAATCCAGCTTGGTCATGTGGAACATGTCATAGATGTGGTCAAATCGCAGGATGAACTTATTCGCGGGCCATCTCTCGACGTAAAACTTCCCACCCAACACTTGAGCCGCGTAAAGCGGGTATACTGGTTTTTCTGAGATGAGAAGGCTTTTTTCTCTAGCCAGCACATCTTCATGGAGTCTCCTTAGATCATTGTTCAGTATGTGCTCTAGGGCTTTCGCAGGTAGGATCGGTTCACCGGCGACATGGAAACGCTTCGCACCTTCAATAGGTACTCTATCTACCACCAGGGGCTTCATAGGCGGCTGGCTGCTTGAAGCAGCTCTGGCGCCTTTCCTGTCCGATCTCCTCCGTTGCTTCTTGGCGGCTGGCAGTAGTGAGCCCACCATACCTTCCCTAACCACCACCCCCAGTGTCGTCGGGCTAATCAGTGGACGACCCTCGGGTTTGTTGGAAATATGCCCTAGAGGCAATAATAAAATGGTTATTATTATATTTCCTTATTCATGATAATTGTCTATTGTTCATGCTATAATTGTATTGACCGGAAACCATAATACACATGTGAATACATAGACCACAACATGTCCCTAGTGAGCCTCTAGTTGACTAGCTCGTTGATCAACATATGGTCATGGTTTCCTGACTATGGACATTGGATGTCATTGATAATGGGATCACATCATTAGGAGAATGATGTGATGGACAATACCCAATCCTAGGCATAGCACATGATCGTGTAGTTCGTTTGGTAAAGCTTTTTTAATGTCAAGTATCATTTCCTTAGACCATGAGATTGTACAACTCCCGGATACCATAGGAATGCTTTGGGTGTACCAAACGTCACAACGTAACTGGGTGGCTATAAAGGTGCACTGCAGGTATCTGCGAAAGTCTCTATAGGATTGGCACGAATCGAGACTGGGATTTGTCACTCTGTGTGACGGAGAGGTATCTCTGGGCCCACTTGGTAATGCATCATCATAATGAGCTCAATATGACTAAGTAGTTGGTCACGGGATCATGCATTACGTAAAGAGTAAAGTGACTTGCCGGTAACGAGATTGAACGTGGTATTGGGATACCGACATCAAATCTCGGGCAAGTAATGTACCGATTGACAAAGGGAATTGTATACGGGATTGCTTGAATCCTCAACATCGTGGTTCATCCGATGAGATCATCGTGGAACATGTGGGAGCCAACATGGGTATCCAGATCCCGCTGTTGGTTATTGGCCGGAGAGCTGTCTCGGTCATGTCTGCATGATTCCCGAACCCGTAGGGTCTACACTCGTAAGGTTTGATGACGCTAGGGTTATAGGGAAGGTTTGTACGTGGTTACCGAATGTTGTTCGCAGTCCCGGATGAGATCCCGGACGTCAAGAGGAGTTCCGGAATAGTCCGGAGGTGAAGATTTATATATGGGAAGTCATCATACGGTCACCGAAAGTATTCAGGGGTTTACGGGTATTGTACCAGGACGACCGAAGGGGTTCCGGGAGGGTCCACCTGCCCCGGAGGGCCCTATGGGCTGTATGTGCAAGGGAACCAGCCCCTAAGTGGGCTGGGTGCCACCCCCTAGGGCCCATTGAAATAACATGCGGTGCCCCCATGTTTGGTTTTCGTAAATGATGACAATCTCTATGGACTAATGGTTGCCTTGAGTTATATTTGAAGGTTTTGTCCATAGGCTTTTCTTGAAGTCCATGTGTTGGTTTCAAGGAGTTTATGAGTTGACCAAGGTGCTATTAAGGAATTATCCAAAGATTGGTCATGTGAGTGTTGAGCTTATTGCAAGCATGTCTTGAAGAAGAAGATTGTGTGATCATTCATGTTTACCTTCAGGACATCATTCAAATGAAGAGAGTTGGAAAGATTCAAGGTTGATCAGGACTAAGTCAAGAGTGAATCAAGTTGATCAACTCGCAAAGCGTAGAAGATGTACTGAGAGGGATCAAGTGATCCCATGGTATGGTAAGCATTGTCAATTACGCTCTATGTACTAACCCATGGTCTTCGTGAGAGTTCTTTGTGGGGTTAGGATGCGGTGTGCAAGTTCAAGTGATGCATCACGAAGAGATCAAGTGCTTGAAGCTTGCCGCCCATTATGGCGGCAATGGACTTGTGAAGATGAGCCGAAGAGTGGCTCACCCATAGTGGGCTATGGGGGAGCAATCATCTAGTCTTCATCGAGCCAACGCAATCAAGAAAGGTGGTCCAACTTGAGGGAGTCAAGATCGTCATCATCTAGCTCAAGTGGACCATGTGCAAGTCAAAGGTTTTCCCTTGATAGGTTTTCTATTTTACTGGTCTCATGGTGGTAGTTGGGAGACCGGGTTATGGGATAATTTGCTGTACTATCAAGGGGGGCTCTCAAGTTGGTAGCTTGATCGTATTGTTAGTAGAGAGCTCAAACCATTGCATCCTTGCATCATGTTTCTTGGTTCTTGTTTGGTTCTCTTTGTGAGTCTTAGAGCCTATGGTCATCTTGATGACAAGCTTGAGTTCATCGAAAACGGAGTTCGCTTGCGTCTTCTATGATGTTTTCGGTGTTGGAGGTTTTACCGGTCTTATCCGTGGAAGGGTTCTCACCATTTTCTTATGGGCCATTTCTAATTTGCTTCTTATTGATATTTCTTTAAAGATTGTGTTAGCCCTTGTTTCTATCTTTCCAACAAACTTGGTTTCATCGAATTCGGAGTCTGTTTGCAAAAGTTGTGGCAGTTTTGGTGTTCTGAAAAGGCTGTAGCGGTACTACCGCGAATTGGAGCAGATGTAATTTTTTACTACCGCTCCAGAGCGGTACTACCATGGCTCCTACAGCGGTAGTACCGGTCCGGACCAAAAACTCGTCCCGAGTCCTGCGGTGGTAGGCCCGGATGTAATTTTTTCGTACCGCTCGCAAGCAGTAGTACCGCTACCCTTAGCAGTAGTACCGCTACCCCTAGCGGTAGTACCGTGAGGTCAAGCAGTACTACTGCTCCGACGGTTCTTCTAGCCTTTTTGCCTCCTCGCTATTGTGTTTCAATGGGGAACTACCGCCCTAGTGGTAGTACCGCTCCTTGGAGCGGTAATACCGCTCTGTGTGGGCTGTGAGCATAACGGTTGGATTTTTTCCCTCCTATAAAAGGAGGTCTTCTTCCCTAATGAACCTAATCATTTTGAGCTCATGTTCTTCCTCCATTATTGACCTTATTCGAGCTTGCTAACTCTCAATCCCTCCAACGATTCTTGCTAGTTCCCGAGGGAAAAGAGAGAGGAGATCTAGATTCATATTTCCACCAATCACTTTCTCCTCTAAGTGAGGGGAACCCCTTGGATCTAGATCTTGGAGTTCTTCGTGTTCTTCTTTCGTTCTTCCTCTCATTTTCCTCCCTAGCATTAGTTGCTTTGGTGGGATTTGGGAGAGAAGGACTTGGGCACTCCATGTGCCCTTGCCATTGCATTTGGTGCATCGGTTTGAGTTCTCCTCGGTATTACGTGGAAGTGAAGTTTGAGAAGCTTATTACTCTTGGGTGCTTGGTACCCTTGATCTTGTTACTCTTGGGTGTGTGGATACCCTAGAGCTTGTTCCTCTTGGGTGCCTTGGCGCCCTAGACGGTTGGTGTTGTTCGGAGCTCAATCATTGTGGTGTAAAGCTTGAGCAGCGTCGGGTCTCAATTAGGTTGTGGAGATCGCCCGAGCAATTTGATGGTGCACCGTGACCGCCCCAAGGGTTGCCAAAGTGTACGGGTTCGGTGACTGCCCCAAGGGTTGTCATTTGTACGGGTTCGGTTACCGCCCTCAAGGGTCCCTTAGTGGAATCACGACATCTTGCATTGTGCAAGGGCGTGAGGAGATTACGGTGGCCCTAGTGGCTTCTTGGGCAGCATTGTGCCTCCACACCGCTCCAAATAGAGATTAGCATCCGCAAGGGTGTGAACTTCGGGATACATCGTCGTCTCCGCGTGCCTCGGTTATCTCTTACCCGAGCCCCTTTACTTATGCACTTTACTTTGTGATAGCCGTATTGTTTCTTGTCATATATCTTTCTATCACTTAGTTGTTTACCTTGCTTAGCATAAGTTGTTGGTGCACATAGGTGAGCCTAGTTGTTGTAGGTTTTGTGCTTGTCAAATTAACCGCTAGGTTTATTCCGCATTTGTTCAAGCCTTAACCGTAATTATTTTAAAGCGCCTATTCACCCCCCCTCTAGGCAACATCCTCAATGTTTCAATTGGTGTCAGAGCCTCGTGTCTCTTTATTAGGCTTTACTGCCTAGAGAGTAAAGATGTCGACTAGGAGATTAGGATTCTCTAACACCCTTAGTTTTGATGGCACAAATTTTGATGTTTGGGTAATTCGCATGCTTAATCTTTTTGGGGTCATGGACCCAAATTTAGAGCAAATTGTAGATATGGGCTTTTCTCCTCCAAAGAATCCACAAAGATTATCTTTAGAGGATGAGAAAAACTCTTATCTCAATGCTCAAGCTTCTAATGTGCTTTTCGATGCTTTGAGAAATGTAGTTATATTTCAACGCATGCCGTTCCGGGATGCTCATGAGTTGTGGACGAAGCTTCAATATAAATGTGGTGTGTCCAAGATTTGTGGGGTTGATTGTTCTCCCTCCACCTCCAGCCATATAGTCTTCTCAACTTCTTCTACTTCACCTACATGTGGTTTGCCACAAGGCAATGATATGGTGAGTAGTGTTAGTCATTGCAATGATGATTGTATGCTTATTTTGGATGATCCTTCATCACTATATTATTGCAATGCTCCTTCTTTGGGCTTTAACACTTCGATCACTCCGAAGTTTCACATGCTTGTGTTTATAGTCCTTGGATATCATGTAGAAATTGCTTGACTAAATCTCATGATGATATGCTTGCTATATCTTGTTTCCATGATAAAAATGCATGTATTTCCTCGAGTTGTTGTGCTAACAATGTAGAGGAAACCCAACACTCCATGGAACAAGATGTGGTCTTGAATGGTGCTTCAAGGGATCCTACATCATCATTTATTGCTTTTTGCCTTATGGCCAAGGCTTCAAAGGTATCTCCCACTTTGAATCCCAATATATCTTGTGATGATATTGATGATGGAAAGAGTGATGATGATGTCGATTATGATGAAGAGAATGATGATGTTGCCCCCTTAAAAATTAAGGGGGAAATGATTTTTAAAGCTCTTCTTAAGAATAAAATTGCTCGTTCCAACTTCATGGAAATCATATTGATTGCTATTGAGAGCAAGAAATATATTGATGAGTTGGAATCTTGTCTTGAGGAGCATGAGGTCACCATTGATAAAATGGAAGGTCATGAGCATGATTACGCTAATGAGATTGCGGACCTCTCTCAAGCTCTTGAACTTGAACAAACCACCAAGGAATCTCTTGAGGAGACTTTTGCTCTAGAATTATCTAGAGTGAAGGAATCTAATGATAGAGCTCTTGAGGTGGCCAATGTTTTTGAAACTAAAAATGCTAAGCTTGAAGTTGCTCATGCTAGACTCCTTGAGGATTTTGAGCACCTCGAAAATGGCTCAAGGGTCATCAAGGGTGAGCTCATCAAACTCACCGAGTCTCATGCTCAACTTGAAGCTTCTTATTTAAAAGAGCTTTGCAAGTTGCCTTCTCCTCTTGTTGTTAATGATGATGCTTGTGCTACTAACTCTATTTCTTGTGAAGCATCCATTTTAAAGGAGAATGTTGAGCTAAGGGCTCAACTTGAGTTGCTATCTAGCAAGTATGGGAAATTGGAAGAAAGTCATGAAAAGCTTTCTAGCTCTCATGATGATCTTCTTGTATCCCATAATGTGCTAAAAATAGCTCATGAGGCTATGATTGCTAAGGTAACATATAGTGAGCCTCATGTGGATACTAGCACTACTTCTAGTCAAAATAGTATATTTCCATGTGCTAGTCCTTGTAATACATCTACTCACAATGTTGGTACATCTTGTGATGAATTGCTTTCCTTGCCTTGTTGCTCTAACGATGAATCTTATACTTCATCTAGTACTTGTGTTGAGACTAACCATGTAGAGGAAATCAAAGAGCTCAAGGCCCAAGTCACTTCTTTGAAGAAAGACTTGGAAAAGAGTCATCAAGGGAAATCCACACTCAACAATATCTTGAGTGTGCAAAAATCCCCCAATGACAAAGGTGGACTTGGATTCAACTCCAATAATAAGAAGAAGTCCAAGATGAACAAAAGGAAGGGCCAAGAACAAGTCAAGAATTCGGCCAAGATTGTTTGCTTCAAGTGCAAAGTAGAAGGGCATCATGTTAGATCTTGCCCATTGAAGAAGAAGGCCATTAGTGTCAAGCAACAAGGGAAGAGGGCACAAGTTCAATCTCATGCTCAACCTCAAGTTGAAGAAAGGACTCTTCCCAAGAAGACTCAAGTTAATGCTTCTCTTGTTGAGAAATCAAGTGAGAAGAAAATGAAGAGTAGACGTTGCTACTTATGTCGTGAGAAAGGCCACGTTGCTTCTTCATGCACTAGTCGTAACTTATCCAACCCAATTACTATTGATGATATCTATTCTCTTTGGAAGGATAAGGTCGGCAATGTGTTTGCCAAGTTTGTTGGTACTCAAAGTGTGTAGGATCGAAAGTATGTCTAGAGGGGGGGTGATTAGACTACTTGACAATATAAAAATTCAGCCTTTAGATAAAGACAAGTTTTTGGCAAGTTCACAATGATGATCAAGTCAAGTATCACCCTACACATGCAATTCTAGAGTATTGGCAGCGGAAAGTAAATTGCACATGTAGTAAAGAGAGGTGGAGAAGAGCAAACGCAATTTGGAGACACAGAGATTTTTCTCGTGGTTCCGATAGGTGGTGCTATCGTCAATCCACATTGATGGAGACTTCAACCCACGGAGGGTAACGGCTGCGAGAGTCCACGGAGGGCTCCACCCACGAAGGGTCCACGAAGAAGCAACCTTGTCTATGCCATCATGGCATCGCCCACGAGGACTAGCCTTACTCGGGGTAGATCTTCACGAAGTAGGCGATCTCCTTGCCCTTACAAACTTCTTGGTTCAACTCCACATCTTGACGGAGGCTCCCAAGCGACACCTAACCAATCTAGGAGGCACCACCCTCCAAAAGGTAATAGATGGTGTTGGTGATGATGAACTCCTTGCTCTTGTGCTTCAAATGATAATCTCCCCAACACTCAACTCTCCTGACTGATTTGGCTGTGGTGGAAGAAAGGATTGAGTGGAAAGCAACTTGGGAAGGCTAGATATCAAGCTTCATATGGTGGGAGTGGAGCAACTTGATCTCAACACAAGGGTAGGTAGTTTTCTTCTCGAAATGTAAGGTAGGAGTGGTAGTTCTTTCGATGGCTCTCTCCACGAATGAAGAGGGGTGGAGGGTATTTATAGCCTCCACACAAAATCCAACCGTTACACACATTTGACCAATCTCGGTCGGACCGAAGTTGACAACTCGGTGAGACCGAAAGTTCAAAACTTGTGAACGTTGGGATTTTCGGTGGGACCGAAAATACAATCTCGGTGAGTCCGATTCTTCCAAAGACTAGGGTTTGCCAATCTCGGTGGGACCAACTTTATCATCTCGGTGACACCGATTTGATGATGAAGATTCTGAAGCTTGGCAACACTAGTTTCGGTGAGACCGAGTTCGAATCGGAAAATCCGAAATTTCTAGGGTTTGGCTATATGGCTGAGGTGGTTCATCTTGGTGTGGTGAGTTTATGGAATCGGTGGGACCGAGATTACTTATGAGTGTGTATATGAAGTGAGGAGTGCCGATAGTTTAGGAGATATATCACTAAGCACTTTGAGCAACCAGATCATTAACATAACCTCATCCCTTTTAATAGTATTGGCTTTCCTATAGACTCAATGTGATCTTGGATCACTAAACCAAAAATGGAGTCTTGAGCTTTTGCCAATGCTTGCCTTAGCATTTTGAGGGTCCACTTCTTGAGTCATTGCCATACCCATATCAATGAACTTTCTGAAATGATTCTCAAGAAACAATTAGTTCAATGATATATATGTTGTTATTAATTACCAAAACCACCGGGGATTAGTTGCACTTTCAATCTCCCCTTTTGGTAATTGATGACAACATATAGATCAAAGCTTCGACAAATGATATAATCAATGAATAATATAAATCGCTTTGAGAAGTATGTGATAAGCAAGAGCTCCCCTAAATTTGTGCATTATTTAAGATTTGCGTTTGAATGCAAATGCACAATCGATTAGGATCATGGGTCACTCTTCCATGTCACATACATCTTGGTGGAGCGCACAAAATGATAAGAATGAATAGCATGCACCCAATTACCAAGACATGAGTAAATGATCATACAAGATATGAATAGCATATGATAAGCATTAAGCACACATTAAGGCATAGTATGATCAAGCACTCATCAATGTAGAGCAAACGTAGTATCAAACACACGGAATGTCTCGAAAAACTCAAAAGTATCTCAAAGAAACCGCAAATGAACGAAAGAGCAAAAGCGCAAAGACAAAGCACTCTCTCTCTCGAAGTCCTATGATCTATACAATTTCTCCCCCTTTGGCAACAAGTTACCAAAAAGTTCGAAAGGTATAGAGCTAAACGTCACTAGGGACTCTGCTGGCGGCTCCTGTCTGGGTTGATGGAGTTGAGATGGCTGCATCTGCAAAGGCTTCAGCTGATGTCTGAGGAGCTGGAGGAGTGGACACTGGAGCTGGAGCTGGAACTGATGGAGCTGTGGGAGGTGCTGAGGCTGTAGTCCTGGTGTCTGTCACTGGAATAGCAGCTGATCTGGGTCTTGTGGGAACCGGAGCAGGCTGTTCATAATCATCCTGGACTAGGTCATCCTGCATCTCCTTCATGAGCTCTTCCTTCTCCTCTTAGCTTCCTCGATATCTGCCTCAAGCTTGTTGGCGGTGACTTGCACTTGATCGACTTGACATCCAGAGCATGGATCTTGTCTTCAACAATCCTCTCAAGACTCTCCTGAGACTGCACAATGCTGGCCAGGCGTTGTTCAATCCTCTGGGTAGCTTCAAGGAGCTGCTCTCCAACACTCTTGGGTTTAGCTGCTGCTGCTGCTTCCTTCTCAGCTTTAGCTTTCTTGGCAGCTTCAGACTTTCCTTGACCTTCAACAGACGTTGGGTCATCCTCATCCATCACAACTTCATTGTCCTCATGCTCAGGCTGCAGTGGCAAGTGTGGTCTATCCAACAAGTAGGTGCCCGTGCCAAACTTGGCATTGATAAGCATCTGAATGTGCGGGGCAAATCCACACGACCTCTTCTGGTCTGCTGCAGTCCTCTTGATAGTCTCAACTATCAGGTCCATCACCTTGAAAGGTGCCTTCTGATCAAGTATATGCAGCATGTTGATAGAATAGCCTCTTATCATGCGATGATCTCCAGACTTGGGCATCAAAGTATGCATCAGAATTGTGTTTGTGGTAGGGAGACCTGCCTGGAGATGATACACTGAGCCGAGCTTCCAGATCTCTACATCCTTAGCTGGTACCTCATTATACATGTTCTTCATAGACTCATGGTTTTTCTTGGGAATTCCATAGACATCAACATCATCCTCTCTTGGCACTGGAGCATTCAGCAGTGCTGCCCATTCTTCAACAGTTGAAGGGAATCTTTGGCCTTCAGTCATCCATGTGATCTTTCCATCTGGATAGAAATGAGCTGTGGCATAGAATTGCATGATCATCTCATCATTCCAATCATCACCGACCAACAAACTCAGCAACACCACATGCAGTAAAGCTCTCATGCACATGTGGAAAGAAGTCTCTGTGCTCTTCACTGTCAATATATGCCCAGTCAACATATCTAGTATCTGCAACAATGGGCTTCTTGTCCATGAGCACTGTCTCATAGAAGTCCTGCTGCTCTCTGGTGTGGAACCTTGGATCTATAGCAGTTCTTCTCCTTATAGCATATGGATCAGCTTGTCTCCATAGCCCGAGACCTTTATCCTTTCTTTCCTTCATGTTTTCAGCTCGAGGATGAGCATCATTGTGAATTGGCAATTTCTGACGAAGTTTCAGCAATACAGGTGCCTCATCATCTGACTCAGCTGGTGGCACATTATCCTTCTTCTTCTCTGAAGCTGGGATGTTCCTGACAGTTTTCTTGGGCTTGGCAGCAGGCTTGGCTTGAGCTGCCTTTGCTGGAGCAGATGGCTTGGGCTTTGAAGGTGCTCCTGCCCTGATGGCATCACCCATCAACTTAGACTTCTGAGGAGGAGGCTGTGGAGCTTCCTCATCATCATCATCATCATCATCTGCTGCTTCATCATGCACAATTCTCTTCCTCTTGGAAGTTTTCTTTACCTTGCTTGAAGTTTCCTCTTCCATACTCAGTTTCTTAGCAACAGTGGATTTCTTCACTTTGCTGGTGCCTTTCTTGGTTTGCTGCCCTTGATGCTCTTTGGCAACAACTTTCCTCTTTGGCTTGGAGGAGATCTCTTCCTCAGCTATAAAATCAGAGTCTTCTTCATCAGAATTCCTCTTCTTCCTGGCCCTGGTGGCTGCAGGAGGCAAACCACTTGGTGTGCTCCTCTCACCATCATCAGAAAAGCTGATGGCCTCAGGACTAGTGCCTGCCTCTGGAATCTCAGCAATTGGGGATTCAGACCTGTTCTGGCTGTCACTGGCATCTGACATGGCTGACAACCTGTGAATAGATTAGGTGTAGGCAGAGTAGAAGAGTTATCACAAACTGCAGAAGATTTTGCAAAAAAATGAGTTCAAATTTCAGTTTTAGGTTTTCACAGAATGCATTTCGGTCAGACCGAGTCTAAAATTCGGTGAATCCGAAGTGTTCAAACAGAACCATTCACTCCACTTTCGGTTGGACCGAAATGGGTTTCGGTCTTGCCGAAAACACTAGGGTTTCACTAAATCCTCATTTCGGTCGCACCGATTTGCACAACTCGGTTGGACCGAAAGGTGTAGTGCAATGGCCAGAGGCCAAATCGGTCATACCGAGAATGTAGAATCGGTCTCACCGAGATGTGTTCGGCGGAAACCTAACCCTAAAACTTTTACTCGAATTTCGTTCTAAGAACTAATCTGCTGGATAGAAAGATCTCAAACATGGCAAGAAGCTAGGCAAACCAATCGTGCATAGAATCGGAGGTTGAAGCACGAGAGGGATCGAAACTCACCCTAACTTGGTGGAGTTTCTCTACGGCGGCAACGGCGCGGAGAGAGTGACCATTGACGGCGAAAAACTCTGCGGCGAGGGCCTGACGGACAGCGGAGGCGATCCGGAGACCACGGCGGCGGCAAAGAAGGGGTTTGGGGCGAGGCGTTTTGAAGTAGGAATCAACGCGCGCTGCCCTCAGAGTATATATACCCCTTAGCTATCGGTGGGACCGAGTTGTAAAACTCGGTGGCACCGAGATGGATAACTGCGGGCAGTTACACACTTCAGTCACGCCGAAAAGTACAACTCGGTTTCACCGAGGTGAAAACCTAGATCAATCCAAGTGCTTTCGGTTGGACCGAGTTTGAGTGGGTTGGTCTGACCGAAATTACTTAGAAGGTTTTGGAAGTTAAGCTTTTGACGGATCGGTGGCTCCGAGTGCTCCTCACTCGGTGGGTCCGAAAAAGACTTGTCCAAAGTTTGTGATATAAGCATGAATAGAATTTGAGACAAGAAAGCATAGATAGCTAGGGGAGGAACTTAGGCATTCTTGTCCATCCATTTGGTCAAAAAGAAAAATCCAAAAGACCAAAGCAACAAATGGATGTCCTCGAATGGATAAAATTATGCATCCAACATGCTCACACAATAAGATAGCAAATGAAATATGTGTCAAACATGCACAAACAAAACACTAGCTACTATCACACAATTTGTCGATGACTAGGTCATCTTTATATGAGTATATTGACTTAGGAGTCAAATGAGAACATTTGATCATAGGTCATACTCATCATTTAAGCACAAGTGGGGTTACCACTTTTACATAAAGCATTAATGTGTTCACATCATTTGAAGATGCTTTAGCTCAATTCTTTAGAGCAAAGCTCCCCCTTGATGTGAGAACCCCTTTTAAAGGGTCAAACTAACCTTGGGTTGTCGTAGAAGACTTCATGTAGATGTTGAAGATGTGGATGCTCAATGTTGATGAAGATCATCAAGAGTTGGGAGCAATCCTTTGGATTCGGGCACTTTCAATACCTACATGGGTTAGTCCCACAAGGAACAAACAAGGATATCCATGGACATAGATTGAAGTACACAATAGATGATGTCCATGAAAGCAATGATTACCTTGTCCCTTGACTTACCAACAAGAGGGTTTGTGACTCCATGAACTAGTGCAAGATGTGGAAGTTGATTGCACAAGTTTCGCCAAAATGAATATGAGTGAAGTATGTTGGCGGAGTCACCCTCAAGAACTCTCTAGTTCTTCTTCTTCGGGATCCACATCATCTTGATGGGAATCCTTGGGGTAGTAGTTGAGCTTGACGAAGTAGAACTTGACGTATCCTTGGGAACCCACTTGACCATGGCTTTAGGTGCTTCAATAAATGCATCAATCTCCTCTTGAAGCTTGTCCTTCCCTTTTAGCTTGTGGTCTTGTGGTGGAAGATCATCTTGTGCTTGCTCCACATTGGAAGAAGTAGGATCATACTTCTCCTTTTGAGAAACAAACTTTGGAGTGGGATATTGACCTTCTTCCCATTCAACACCCTCGGCGTTGAACTTTCGCTCAAAACCAATTCCTTGATTCTTCCGGTGCCTTCCTTGCTTGCGAACAATTTCCTCAAAGTTCTTGCTTCCGGCAAGGCTCTTGTAGACACCTTTCTCTATAATCCCTTTCAATAAACTATTTTCTTGCTCAAGTGAAACTTGGCTTGAAATATTGTTAGTGGAATCAAGAGAATTACTAGAGGCAACAATATTGGATTTAGCATGGTTATTGTTACTACTAGATGAAGAATTTTTCTTATGCTTGTCATGCTTAGTTTTAATAGGTGGCAAGAAATTAGACAAGAGAAGTCGTTTGGCAAGATATGAAGAACTCTTCTTTCGAAGATCGTCATTGATTGCTTTTAGAAACTCATGTTCTTGCTCTAGATTGAGCTTCTCGAAGCGTAGCTTCTCATGAGATCTTAGGAGCTCTCTATGATCTTCTTGAGTTGTTTCATGAGCTAACTTAAGAGTGTTTAGTTCTTTAGTTAGACGCTCAATCTCCTTCATAGCATTGTCATTCGACTCTTCTCGACTATAAAGACTACTAGCATGTTCATCATTACTTGGCTCACTAGATTTGTCATGTAAGAGCTCATCTTCACCAAGCAAGTCATCCTCATCACTATCAAAGTCAATAAATTCAGGGTGTGATACCTTGGGGCCTTTGGCCATGAAGCATCTTCCAATTCCCTCATTTGGTGAATCAAATAAGTCATAGGAGTTGGAGTTGGAGGACACGAGAGCAAGACCGGCAACACCTTCATCTTGACTGTAGTCGGAGTTGGAGTGATAGCTTCTTTCGGAGTGATTGTCGGAGTCAGAGCCGGAGACCCATTCACCTACATGAGCTTGATGTTTTCTTCTTGTATAGCTCCTTGATGACTTGTCTTTCCTCTCCGAATCCTTGCTTCTCCGAGAGGATCTTCGTTCATAACGATCATCTCTACTCCTTCTCTCTTTCCGAGGTGACTCTTCTCTTGAGCTTCTTCTTCTTGGAGATTCTTCTCTTCTCTTGTGGGGAGCCGAACATTCATTTGAGTAGTGTCCGGGTCTTCCACAATTGTAGTAGTTTCGATCACGACTAGAAGATCTCTTTTCATCATATGATCTAGACTTTGAGCTTCTTTCCTTGCTTCTACTCTTGTAGAATTTGTTGAAGTTCTTCACCATTAGGCTTATCTCTTCATTGGAAACTAGCTTGTCACTTGAGGTTGTGGGAGCATCACATGTAGCTTTGTAAGCACCACTTGACTTGTTGTGAAGCTCTTCCTTATCTTTAAGTGTCATCTCATGAGCAACAATTCTTCCAATGACTTGGTAGGCTTGAGATTCTTGTAGTTTGGCATCATTTGGATCAAAGTGCACACGGTGTCATACTTTCCATCCAAAGCTCGAGAATCTTCTTGATGATGAATCGGTCGGTCATTTCTTCGCTTCCTAAGCCGGCAATCTCATTTGTGATGAGAGCAAGCCTAGAGTACATTTCAGCGACTCCTTCACCTTCCTTCATCTTGAACTTGTCAAGTTGACCTTGAAGAACATCTAGCTTTGATTCCTTCACGGACTCGGTACCTTCGTGCATTTCGACCAAAGTATCCCAAATCTCTTTTGCATTCTCAAGATGGCTGATTTTGTTGAACTCCTCGGGACACAAAGCATTGAAGAGAGAACTCTCTAGTTCTTCTTCTTCGGGATCCACATCATCTTGATGGGAATCCTTGGGGTAGTAGTTGAGCTTGACGAAGTAGAACTTGACGTATCCTTGGGAACCCACTTGACCATGGCTTTAGGTGCTTCAATAAATGCATCAATCTCCTCTTGAAGCTTGTCCTTCCCTTTTAGCTTGTGGTCTTGTGGTGGAAGATCATCTTGTGCTTGTTCCACATTGGAAGAAGTAGGATCATACTTCTCCTTTTGAGAAACAAACTTTGGAGTGGGATATTGACCTTCTTCCCATTCAACACCCTCGGCGTTGAACTTTCGCTCAAAACCAATTCCTTGATTCTTCCGGTGCCTTCCTTGCTTGCGAACAATTTCCTCAAAGTTCTTGCTTCCGGCAAGGCTCTTGTAGACACCTTTCTCTATAATCCCTTTCAATAAACTATTTTCTTGCTCAAGTGAAACTTGGCTTGAAATATTGTTAGTGGAATCAAGAGAATTACTAGAGGCAACAATATTGGATTTAGCATGGTTATTGTTACTACTAGATGAAGAATTTTTCTTATGCTTGTCATGCTTAGTTTTAATAGGTGGCAAGAAATTAGACAAGAGAAGTCGTTTGGCAAGATATGAAGAACTCTTCTTTCGAAGATCGTCATTGATTGCTTTTAGAAACTCATGTTCTTGCTCTAGATTGAGCTTCTCGAAGCGTAGCTTCTCATGAGATCTTAGGAGCTCTCTATGATCTTCTTGAGTTGTTTCATGAGCTAACTTAAGAGTGTTTAGTTCTTTAGTTAGGCGCTCAATCTCCTTCATAGCATTGTCATTCGACTCTTCTCGACTATAAAGACTACTAGCATGTTCATCATTACTTGGCTCACTAGATTTGTCATGTAAGAGCTCATCTTCACCAAGCAAGTCATCCTCATCACTATCAAAGTCAATAAATTCAGGGTGTGATACCTTGGGGCCTTTGGCCATGAAGCATCTTCAATTCCCTCATTTGGTGAATCAAATAAGTCATAGGAGTTGGAGTTGGAGGACACGAGAGCAAGACCGCAACACCTTCATCTTGACCAGAGTCGGAGTTGGAGTGATAGCTTCTTTCGGAGTGATTGTCGAGTCGAGCCGGAGACCCATTCACCTACATGAGCTTGATGTTTTCTTCTTGTATAGCTCCTTGATGACTTGTCTTTCCTCTCCGAATCCTTGCTTCTCCGAGAGGATCTTCGTTCATAACGATCATCTCTACTCCTTCTCTCTTTCGAGGTGACTCTTCTCTTGAGCTTCTTCTTCTTGGAGATTCTTCTCTTCTCTTGTGGGGAGCCGAACATTCATTTGAGTAGTGTCCGGGTCTTCCACAATTGTAGTAGTTTCGATCACGACTAGAAGATCTCTTTTCATCATATGATCTAGACTTTGAGCTTCTTTCCTTGCTTCTACTCTTGTAGAATTTGTTGAAGTTCTTCACCATTAGGCTTATCTCTTCATTGGAAACTAGCTTGTCACTTGAGGTTGTGGGAGCATCACATGTAGCTTTGTAAGCACCACTTGACTTGTTGTGAAGCTCTTCCTTATCTTTAAGTGTCATCTCATGAGCAACAATTCTTCCAATGACTTCGGTAGGCTTGAGATTCTTGTAGTTTGGCATCATTTGGATCAAAGTGCACACGGTGTCATACTTTCCATCCAAAGCTCTGAGAATCTTCTTGATGATGAATCGATCGGTCATTTCTTCGCTTCCTAAGCCGGCAATCTCATTTGTGATGAGAGCAAGCCTAGAGTACATTTCAGCGACTCCTTCACCTTCCTTCATCTTGAACTTGTCAAGTTGACCTTGAAGAACATCTAGCTTTGATTCCTTCACGGACTCGGTACCTTCGTGCATTTCGACCAAAGTATCCCAAATCTCTTTTGCATTCTCAAGATGGCTGATTTTGTTGAACTCCTCGGGACACAAAGCATTGAAGAGAATGTCACAAGCTTGAGCATTGTTTTGCAACATCCGCAATTCATCCGCTGTAGCTTCACGATCCGGAACTTTTCCTTCCTCGAAGAACTCACCTTGCAAGCCAACACAAATAATGCCCCATGCGGCAGGGTTATGTCCAAGAATATGCATTTTCATTTTATGCTTCCAACTAGCAAAATTTGAACCATCAAAGTAAGGACCTCTACGAAAATTACCCTCACTAGACGCCATACTCTCCTAGGTTGTGAAACCAAGCTTATGGAGTCCAATGCAATGGAAACCAATACAATGGAGACCAAAGCTCTGATACCACTTGTAGGATCGAAAGTATGTCTAGAGGGGGGTGATTAGACTACTTGACAATATAAAAATTCAGCCTTTAGATAAAGACAAGTTTTTGGCAAGTTCACAATGATGATCAAGTCAAGTATCACCCTACACATGCAATTCTAGAGTATTGGTAGCGGAAAGTAAATTGCACATGTAGTAAAGAGAGGTGGAGAAGAGCAAACACAATTTGGAGACACGGAGATTTTTCTCGTGGTTCCGATAGGTGGTGCTATCGTCAATCCACGTTGATGGAGACTTCAACCCACGGAGGGTAACGGCTGCGAGAGTCCACGGAGGGCTCCACCCACGAAGGGTCCACGAAGAAGCAACCTTGTCTATGCCATCATGGCATACGCCCACGGAGGACTAGCCTTACTCGGGGTAGATCTTCACGAAGTAGGCGATCTCCTTGCCCTTACAAACTTCTTGGTTCAACTCCACATCTTGACGGAGGCTCCCAAGCGACACCTAACCAATCTAGGAGGCACCACCCTCCAAAAGGTAATAGATGGTGTTGGTGATGATGAACTCCTTGCTCTTGTGCTTCAAATGATAATCTCCCCAACACTCAACTCTCCTGACTGATTTGGCTGTGGTGGAAGAAAGGATTGAGTGGAAAGCAACTTGGGAAGGCTAGAGATCAAGCTTCATATGGTGGGAATGGAGCAACTTGATCTCAACACAAGGGTAGGTAGTTTTCTTCTCAGAAATGTAAGGTAGGAGTGGTAGTTCTTTCTGATGGCTCTCTCCACGAATGAAGAGGGGGTGGAGGGGTATTTATAGCCTCCACACAAAATCCAACCGTTACACACATTTGACCAATCTCGGTCAGACCGAAGTTGACAACTCGGTGAGACCGGAAGTTCAAAACTTGTGAACGTTGGGATTTTCGGTGGGACCGAAAATACAATCTCGGTGAGTCCGATTCTTCCAAAGACTAGGGTTTGCCAATCTCGGTGGGACCGACTTTATCATCTCGGTGACACCGATTTGATGGCAGAAGCTTACAGAAGCTTGGCAACACTAGTTTCGGTGAGACCGAGTTCAGAATCGGAAAATCCGAAATTTCTAGGGTTTGGCTATATGGATTAGGTGGTTCATCTCGGTGTGACTGAGTTTATGGAATCGGTGGGACCGAGATTACTTATGAGTGTGTATATGAAGTGAGGAGTGCTGATAGTTTAGGAGATATATCACTAAGCACTTTGAGCAACCAGATCATTAACATAACCTCATCCCCTTTTAATAGTATTGGCTTTCCTATAGACTCAATGTGATCTTGGATCACTAAACCAAAAATGGAGTCTTGAGCTTTTGCCAATGCTTGCCTTAGCATTTTGAGGGGTCCACTTCTTCAGTCATTGCCATACCCATATCACTGAACTTTCTGAAATGATTCTCAAGAAACAATTAGTTCAATGATATATATGTTGTTATTAATTACCAAAACCACCCGGGGATTAGTTGCACTTTCAAAGTGGTGTCAAGAAAAGAACCATTTGGGTTGCCAAGCCTATTGTGACTAACCTCTTAGGACCCAACTTGGTTGGGGACCAACAAGCTCAAACTTGATCAATAGGTGTTGTTGGAGGGCATTGGAGACTTGGCTACATTATGAAGAATTAAGGGTACTTCATCATTCTTTTTCTCTCAAGCCAAGTCAATTGGATTATCAAGTTTCTATCTTATATCCAATGTGCCTCCTTGCGGTAACTTGTACTTAAATTGTTTACATTGAAAGTTACTTTCCCCCTTGCATGTTTTGGTTTTGTTACTTGCATGGGTTTGTATATGTTGTGATTCCAACTTGCTTATCTTGAGCAATCAAGTATGTGTGTGTGGGTTTGCACATCATGTACGTGTGTGTCGTGCATTGAGACTTTATGCTTCTTGTTTGTACCCTAGTTGGCTCTTGTGAGTGATTAATGGAATATCCCATTATGGGGGAGTGATGTGGGTTGTACACCTCACAATCCTATAATTGCGTGTACATGAGTAATACCATCCAGTATTGATATTTAAGATTATCTAGTCGCTATGTGGTATGTCTTCTCATGAGAAATTCAAATTCTAAATAGTCCATTAATTATCTCTTGTTGGATCCTCTTATTGCCTCTTGTTAAGTTTTCTTCGTTGGTACCACATTATGGGGGAGTAATATGCTATGTATATTACTAGCCTAGAAAATGTGTACATTTGAGATTTTGTCACCTAGTGTTGATATTGTAGATTATCTTGTTCCTAGGTCGCATGTTAGCTCTACAAGTTGCAATTTGCTTGTGTTTGGTGTGAAGATGATGTTGGATATCCTTGCTATATACCAACGGGAATTATTTCCAAATACTTCTTGTCTTATGACAATTGGTACTCACTTATGTGTGGTAGAAATTATTGATCATCTTTACATTGGCCTTTGCTTTTATTTGCCTTATCTCGTACCTAGGATTGTGTCAACTCCCATTGTTTTCCGTACCACTTGTGGATCTTGTTATTTTCTTGATCTTCTTTAGTGTTTTCTAGATATAGTGAAGTGGTGATCCCACCTTGTGCATTTTGTATTCAAATGCAAATTCTATATAATGCACTAGTCTTGGGGGAGCTATCCTATTTTCTATAAAACACTCATATTGTGATCTATATTAAGTGTGTGTTGGTGGATGGCAAGTCGTTTCTTTTGGTACTTTGTGCCAACATGAAACATTGTAGAGAGCTTGATTTGTTTGGAACCATCCTCTCCTTTGGGAGTCTGACATCTTTTTTTGTGTGTTCCAATGGATATCTCATTCCTTGATGTATCTTTTAATGATATCTTCCAAGTGATGATTTCTCCATTTGGTATCCTTTTCACTTGGTTTTTCCTTATATTTTGGCATCGGTTCTTGAAAGTCTGGAGCATGCATTTTAACTTCATGTAGTTCCTTTGGCATGTTTTCTTTCTTTGACCCAATATATAGGGGAACCTCCACCAAGTCTCAAATTGGATGAGATGTGCATGAGATTCATTTTCATATCTATATGCACACATCTATGTGGAGTTTGTCCTATGTATTGTTGGTTCTCTAACTCTTTGGTCCCAATGAGTTTGGGTACCATTTCGTTTGTGTTGTTGTTCTAGGAACAATTGGAGATGCATTGGATACTCGGCTCATTCAAAAGAAAGGTGTTGTCACCATGTGCTTATTGGAATCAAGCTAGGATGATTAATGAACTACTTTCTACCTTCAATTGGTATCTACTACATCCTTCCAATGCTATCTCGGTAACAAGTATCATCATCTACTACATGCACACATTATTGCATCAATCGTGTGTAGATTGTATCATGGCATGTTATTCCTTCTTTCTTGTGATACTTGTTTCCTTTCTCAAAGCATCCCAACAATGATCTCTTGTTGATAGTTGTGATGTCTTTGATGGTTGTGTGGTAGGAATTCATTTATATACAATAAGACCATATCTAGCCTTGGGCTATGCTTCCAAGCACATATCTTATTGGTATATGTATGACTTCCTTTTGGATATCTTGTTCCTTCATGTTGTAACTATTTCGGGTGTACATCCTTCTTTGTAGATATATATCGTCATGATTTCGTCTACCTAGACCCTTATACACTTGAGAGAAATTACATCTCTAGATGTTTTCCTTTCTTTCATGTCCACCTTGTCTTTCTTATGTTATTTCTTTGGTGGCTCTGTGAAAGCTTTTGCCTTGAGTGCGTGTCTTATCTCGTTGCATCTTGATGCACTCTTGTGTGGTGAAGATTATTTTCCTCATGCTTGTCTTGACGAGGCTTTTGCCATCTTAATTGGTATCCCCTGTCTTGATGATGCTTATGTTTTCTATCTT
The DNA here is from genome assembly GCA_021437245.1 of Aegilops speltoides. Lineage (NCBI taxonomy): Eukaryota > Viridiplantae > Streptophyta > Magnoliopsida > Poales > Poaceae > Aegilops > Aegilops speltoides. Next base: position 416,998,210 of record CM038143.1, read on the forward strand.
CACCTTGGGTTGTCACAAGTGTTGGTTATTCATTTTGCATATTTAGTGTTCTTGTGAACCCATTTGCTTAGTTGTGTGTGAGAATGAAAGGCTTTGCATCGTGTATCTCATTCATTCGAGACTATGTTGATGCTTATGCTCATCCGTATATTAGTCTTCTCATGTGCTTTGCCATGACTCACACACATCATTTTGGTTGAGCCTATTCTTAAGTTGCCTCTTTTACATGTTGCTCAACCATGTGTTTGTTGCAAGTGCTAGGCTTAGTTTCCTTTATGCTCACTTGCACTTGTTGTTTGTTTCTACTGATTTTGGGGGAGCTATGATCCTATTTTGTGCACTTTATATCCAAATACAAAAATTATTATGTGTTCACAAATCATGGGGAGCTTCTCTACTTATTTAGAACACTCCTTTGCTCATATCATAATATCCTTCATTCATGTGGCTCATAGGATCTTTGGTCTAGTTGGTTCAATTGATATCCTTTGATTGCTTGCTTCAATTGGTATCTTTTGATTGCTTGATTTCTTGTTTCTCTCTTTGTTATGTCTTCGTGGCATATCATTCTTTTGCAATCTTTGGGCCTCAATATAGTTTGTCTTCCTCCAAGTATTTACCATTGGATATGTGTATTGCATTCCACTCTCATTTTGAGAGATACACAATTTATGGAGGAACACTCTTTATATTGGCCTTCTAAGCTTTTCACCCATTTTGGCAATCGATGCCAATGGGGGAGGAGTTTCAGAGAGTTTTGTGGAGAAGTTTTCAGAGTTTTCTCCTTGCTTTAGTTTTGGTTCCTAAGCATTTGCATCCCATTCTCATGCATCATTGGTTGTTGCATTGCATGGTGATGCATAACTCCTTGTATAAACTCTCTTGAAAGTTATTGTCATCAATTACCAAAATGGGGGAGTTTGAAATAACATGTGGTGCCCCCATGTTTGGTTTTGGTAATTGATGACAATCTCTATGGACTAATGGTTGCCTTGAGTTATATTTGAAGGTTTCGTCCATAGGCTTTTCTTGAAGTCCATGTGTTGGTTTCAAGGAGTTTATGAGTTGACCAAGGTGCTATTAAGGAATTCTCCAAAGATTGGTCATGTGAGTGTTGAGCTTATTGCAAGCATGTCTTGAAGAAGAAGATTGTGTGATCATTCATGTCTACCTTCAAGACATCATCCAAATGAAGAGAGTTGGAAAAACTCAAGGTTGATCAAGACTAATTCAAGAGTGAATCAAGTTGATCAACTCACAAAGCGTAGAAGATGTACCGAGAGGGATCAAGTGATCCCATGGTATGGCAAGCATTGTCAATTACGCTCTGTGTACTAACCCATGGTCTTTGTGAGTGTTCTTTGTGGGGTTAGGATGCGGTGTGCAAGTTCAAGTCATGCATCACGAAGAGATCAAGTGCTTGAAGCTTGCCGCCCATTGTGGTGACAATGGACTTGTGAAGATGAGCCGAAGAGTGGCTCACCCATAGTGGACTATGGGGGAGCAATCATCTAGTCTTCATCGATCCAACACAATCAAGAAAGGTGGTCCAACTTGAGGGAGTCAAGATCGTCATCATCTAGCTCAAGTGGACCATGTGCAAGGCAAAGGTTTTCCCTTGATAGGTTTTCTGTTTTACCGGTCTTATGGTGGTAGTTGAGAGACCGGGTTATAGGATCGTTTGCCATACTATCATGGGGGGCTCTCAGGTTGGTAGCTTGATTGTATCGTTAGTAGAGAGCTCAAACCATTGCATCCTTGCATCATGTTTCTTGGTTCTTGTTTGGTTCTCTTTGTAAGTCTTATAGCTTATGGTCATCTTGATGACAAGCTTGAGTTCATCGAAAACGGAGTTCGCTTGCGTCTTCTATGATGTTTTCGGTGTTGGAGGTTTTACCAGTCTTATCCGAGGAAGGGTTCTCACCATTTTATTATGGGCCTTTTCTAATTTGCTTCTTATTGATATTTCTTTAAAGATTGTGTTAGCCCTTGTCGCTAGCTTTCCAACAAACTTGGTTTCATCGAATTTGGAGTCCGTTTGCAAAAGTTGTGGCAGTTTTGGTGTTCTACCGCGAATTGGAGCGGATGTAATTTTTTACTATCGCTCCAGAGCAGTACTACCGCTGCTCTTACAGCGGTAGTACCGCTCCGGACCAAAAACTCGTCCCAAGTCCTGCGGTGGTAGGCCCGGATGTAATTTTTTAGTACCGCTCACAAGCAGTAGTACCGCTACCCTTAGCAGTAGTACCACTACCCCTAGCGGTAGTACCGTGAGGTCAAGCGGTACTACCGCTCCGACGATTCTTTTGGCCTTTTTTGCCTCCTCGCTGTTGTGTTTCAAAGGAGTAGTACCGCTCCTTGGAGCGGTAGTACCGTTCTATGTGGGCTGTGAGCATAACGGTTGGATTTTTTTCCCACCTATAAAAGGGGGTCTTCCCCAATGAACCTAATCCTTTTGAGCTCGTGTTATTCCCCCATTATTGACCTTCTTCGAGCTTGCTAACTCTCAATCCCTCCAACGATTCTTGCTAGTTCTTGAGGGAAAAGAGAGAGGAGATCTAGATCCACATTTCCACCAATCACTTTCTGCTCTAAGTGAGGGGAGCCCCTTGGATCTAGATCTTGGAGTTCTTCGTGTTCTTCTTTCGTTCTTCCTCTCATTTTCCTCCCTAGCATTAGTTGCTTTGGCGGGATTTGGGAGAGAAGGACTTGGGCACTCCGTGTGCCCTTGACATTGCATATGGTGCATCGGTTTGAGTTCTCCTCGGTGATACGTGGAAGTGAAGTTTGAGAAGCTTATTACTCTTGGGTGCTTGGTACCCTTGAGCTTGTTACTCTTGGGTGTTTGGACACCCTAGAGCTTGTTCCTCTTGGGTGCCTTGGCGCCCTAGACGGTTGGTGTTGTTCGGAGCTCAATCATTGTGGTGTAAAGCTCCGGGCAAGCATCGGGTCTCAATTAGGTTGTGGAGATCGCCTGAGCAATTTGATGGTACCAGTGACCGCCCCAAGGGTTGCCAAAGTGTATGGGTTCGGTGACCGCCCCAAGGGTCGCCATTTGTACGGGTTCGGTGACCGCCCTCAAGGGTCCCTTAGTGGAATCACGGCATCTTGCATTGTGCAAGGGCGTGAGGAGATTACGGTGGCCCTAGTGGCTTCTTGGGGAGCATTGTGCCTCCACACCGCTCCAAACGGAGATTAGCATCCGCAAGGGTGTGAACTTCGGGATACATCATCGTCGCCGCGTGCCTCGGTTATTTCTTACCCGAGCCCCTTTACTTATGCACTTTACTTTGTGATATCCGTATTGTTTCTTGTCATATATCTTGCTATCACTTAGTTGTTTACCTTGCTTAGCATAAGTTGTTGGTGCACATAGGTGAGCCTAGTTGTTGTAGGTTTTGTGCTTGTCAAATTAACCGCTAGGTTTATTCCGCATTTGTTCAATCCTTAACCGTAATTATTTTAAAGCGCCTATTCACCCCCCTCTAGGCGACATCCTCGATCTTTCACCCATGCGCTTAGGGTTGGGGGGGGACCTAAATGGGGCGCCCCCCTTGGCTTGGGGGCAAGCCCCCTCCCCTTGGCCGCCCCCCCTCTAGATCTCCTCTAGAGGGGCCGACCCCCTTCCCCCTTCACCCTATAAATAGAGGGGAGGAGGGAGGGCAGCCGCACCACATCCAAGGCGCAACCCTCCCCCTCTCCAACACCTCTCCTCCTCCATTTGAGCTTGGCGAAGCCCTGCCGAAGAACCGCTGCTCCACCACCACCACGCCGTCGTGCTGCTGCTGGAGCTGTCTTCCTCAACCTCTCCCTCCTCCTTGTTGGATCAAGGCACGGGAGACGTAACCGGGCTGCACGTGTGTTGAACGCGGAGGTGCCATTGTTCGGCGCTTAAATCGGAATCCACCGTGATCTGAATCGCTACGAGTACGACTCTTTCATTCGCATTCTTGTAACGCTTCCGTGTCGCGATCTTCAAGGGTATGAAGATGCACTCCCCTCTCTCTCGTTGCTAGTTTCTCCATAGATTGATCTTGGTGATGCATAGAATTTTTTTAAATTCTGCAACGATGCCCAACAGTGGCATCATGAGCTAGGTCTATGCATAGTTTCTATGCACGGTTAGAACACAAGTTGTTGTGGGCGTCGATTTTGTCAATTTACTTGCCATTACTAGTTTTATCTTGATTTGGCGGCATCGTAGGATGAAGCAGCCCGGACCGACCTTACATGTACACTTACGTGAGATAGGTTCCACCGACTGACATGCACTAGTTGCATAAGGTGGCTAGCGGGTGTCTGTCTCTCCCACTTTAGTCAGATCGGATTCGATGAAAAGGGTCCTTATGAAGGGTAAATAGCAATTGGCATATCACATTGTGGTTTTGGCGTAGGTAAGAACCGTTCTTGCTAGAAACCTATAGCAGCCACGTAGAAAAAACTTGGAACAACAATTAGAGGACGTCTAACTTGTTCTTGCAGCATATGCCGTGTGATGTGATATGGCCAAAAGGATGTGATGAATGATATATATGTGATGTATGAGATTGATCAAGTTCTTGTAATAGGAATCACGACTTGCATGTCGATGAGTATGACAACCGACAGGAGCCATAGGGGTTGTCTTAATTATTGTATGACCTGCGTGTCAGTAAATAACGCCATGTAATTACTTTACTTTATTGCTAAACCATTAGCCATAGTAGTAGAAGTAATAGTTGGAGAGACAACTTCATGAAGACACGATGATGGAGATCATGATGATGGAGATCATGGTGTCATGCCGGTGACGATGATGATCATGGCGCCCCGAATATGGAGATCAAAAGGAGCAAAATGATATTGGCCATATCATGTCACTATTTGATTGCATGTGATGTTTATCATGTTTTTACATCTTATTTGCTTAGAACGACGGTAGCATAAATAAGATGATCCCTCATAAAATTTCAAGAAAGTGTCCCCCCTAACTATGCACCGTTGCGAAAGTTCGTTGTTTCGAAGCACCACATGATGATTGGGTGTGATAGATCCTAACGTTCGCATACAACGGGTGTAAGCCAGATTTACACATGCAAAACACTTAGGTTAACTTGACGAGCCTAGCACGTACAGACATGGCCTCAGAACACAAGAGACCGAAAGGTGGAACATGAGTCGTATAGTAGATACGATCAACATGAAAATGTTCGTCGATGATGACTAGTCCGTCTCACGTGATGATTGGACACGGCCTAGTTGACTCGGATCATGTATCACTTAGATGACTAGAGGGATGTCTATCTGAGTGGGAGTTCATTAAATAATTTGATTAGATGAACTTAATTATCATGAACTTAGTCTAAAATCTTTGCAATATGTATTGTAGATCAAATGGCCCATGCTAATGTTGTCCTCAACTTCAATGCGTTCCTAGAGAAAACCAAGCTGAAAGACGATGGTAGCAACTATATGGACTGGGTCCGGAACTTGAGGATCATCCTCATAGCTGCCAAGAAAGCATATGTCTAGATGCACCGCTAGGTGAAGCACCCCTTTTCCCAGCAACTCAAGACGTTATGAATGCCTAGCAGTCGCGTAGTGATGATTACTCCCTGGTTCTGTGTGGCATGCTTTACAGCTTAGAACCGGGGCTCCAGAAGCGTTTTGAGCAGCACGGAGCATATGAGATGTTCCAAGAGCTGAAAATGGTTTTCCAAGCTCATGTCCGGGTCGAGAGATATGAAGTCTCCGGCAGGTTCTACAGTTGTAAGATGGAGGAGAATGGTTCTGTCAGCGAGCACATACTCAAGATGTCTGGGTTGCACAACCGCTTGTCTCAGCTGGGAGTTAATCTCCCGGATGACGCGGTCGTCGACAGAATGCTCCAGTCACTTCCACCTAGCTACAAGAGCTTTATGATGAATTTCAATATGCAAGGGATGGTGAAAACCATTCCTAAGGTATATTCAATGCTGAAATCAGCGGAGGTGGAGATCAAAAAGGAACATCAAGTGTTGATGGTCAATAAAACCACTATTTTCAAGAAAGGCAAGGGTAAGAAGAACTTCAAGAAGGACGGCAAGGGAGTTGCCGTGCCCGATAAGCCGATTGCCAAGAAGCCAAAGCATGGACCCAAACACGAGATCGAGTGCTTTTATTGCAAGGGAAACGGCCACTAGAAGCAGAACTGCCCCAAGTACTTAGCAGACAAGAAGGCCGGCGACACCAAAGGTATATGTGATATTATTAATGTGTACCTTACCAGTACTCGTAGTGGCACCTGGGTATTTGATACTGGTGTGGTTGCTCATATTTGTAACTCAAAACAGGAGCTGCGGAATAAGCGGAGACTGGCGAAGGACGAGGTGACGATGCGCGTCGGGAATGGTTCCAAGGTCGATGTGATCGCCGTCGGCACGCTACCTCTACATTTACCTATGGGATTAGTTTTAAACCTCAATAATTGTTATTTAGTGCCTGCTTTGAGCATGGACATTGTATCTGGATCTCGTTTAATGCGAGATGGCTACTCATTTAAATCTGAGAATAATGGTTGTTCTATTTATATGAGAGATATGTTTTATGGTCATGCCCCGCTGGTCAATGGTTTATTCTTAATGAATCTCGAACGTGATGTTACACATATTCATAGTGTGAATACCAAAAGATGTAAGGTTGATAATGATTGTCCAACATACTTGTGGCACTGCCGCCTTGGTCACATTGGCGTCAGACGCATGAAGAAGCTCCATGCATATGGACTTTTGGAGCCTTTTGATTATGAATCATTTGACACATGCGAACCATGCCTCATGGGCAAGATGACCAAGACTCCGTTCTCCGGAACAATGGAGCGAGCAACCAACTTGTTGGAAATCATACATACTGATGTGTGTGGTCCAATGAGCATTGAGGCTCGCGGTGGCTATCGTTATGTTCTCACCCTCACTGATGACTTAAGTAGATATGGGTATGTCTACTTGATGAAACACAAGTCTGAGACCTTTGAAAAGTTCAAGGAATTTCAGAGTGAGGTAGAGAATCAACGTGACAGAAAAATAAAGTTCTTACGATGAGATCGTGGAGGAGAATATTTGAGTCACAAATTTGGTACGCACTTAAGGAAATGTGGAATTGTTTCACAACTCACGCCGCCTGGAACACCTCAGCGTAATGGTGTGTCCGAACATCGTAAACACTCTATTGGATATGGTGCGATCTATGATGTCTCTTACCGATTTGCCGCTATCATTCTGGGGATATGCTTTAGAAATAGCCACATTCACTTTAAATAGGGCGCTGTCTAAATCCGTTGAGATGACACCATATGAATTATGGTTTGGGAAGAAACCTAAGCTGTCGTTTCTAAAAGTTTGGGGATGCGATGCTTATGTCAAGAAACTTCAACCTGAAAAGCTCGAACCCAAGTCGGAAAAATGCATCTTCATAGGATACCCTAAGGAAACCATTGGGTATACCTTCTACCTTAGATCCGAAGGCAAGATCTTTGTTTCCAAGAACGGGTCCTTTCTGGAGAAAGGGTTTCTCTCGAGAGAAGTAAGTGGGAGGAAAGTAAAACTTGATGAAGTACTGCCTCTTGAACCGGAAAGTAGCGCAGCTCAGGAAGATGTTCCTATGGTGCCTGCACCGACTAGAGAGGAAGTTAATGATGATGATCAAGGTACTTCGAATCAAGTTGCTACTGAACTTCGTAGGTCCACAAGGACACGTTCCACACCAGAATGGTATGGCAACCCTGTCCTGGAAATCATGTTGTTAGACAACGGTGAACCTTCGAACTATGAAGAAGCGATGGTGGGCCCAGATTACAACAAATGGCTTGAAGCCATGCAATCCGAGATAGGATCCATGTATGAAAACAAAGTATGGACTTTGACAGACTTGCCCGATGATCAGCGAGCGATAGAAAATAAATGGATCTTTAAGAAGAAGACGGACGCAGACGGTAATGTTACCTGTTGGGGAACGTAGTAATTTCAAAAAAATTCCTACGCACACGCAAGATCATGGTGATGCATATCAACGAGAGGGGAGAGTGTTGTCCACATACCCTCGTAGACCAAAAGCGGAAGCGTTAGCACAACGCGGTTGATGTAGTCGTACGTCTTCACGATCCGACCGATCAAGTACCGAACGCACGACACCTCCGAGTTCAGCACATGTTCAGCTCGATGACGTCCCTCAAACTCCGATCCAGCCAAGCTTTGAGGGAGAGTTCCGTCAGCACGACGGTGTGGTGACGATGATGATATTCTACCGATGCAGGGCTTCACCTAAGCACCACTACGATATTATAGAGGTGGATTATGGTGGAGGGGAGCACCGCACACGGCTAAGAGATCCAAGTGATCAATTGTTGTCTCTTGGGGTGCCCCCTGCCCCAGTATATAAAGGAGCAAGGGGTAAGCCGGCCGACCAAGGAGGAGGGCGCGCCAAGGGGGGAGTCCTACTCCCACCGGGAGTAGGGCTCCTCCTTTCCTTGTTGGAGTAGGAGAGAAGGAAAGAGGAGGAGAGGGAGAAGGAAAAGGGGGCTGCACCCCTTGTCCAATTCGGACCCGAGGGGGGGGGGCGCAGGCCTCCTTCCTTTTGGCCTCTCTCCTCTATTTCCGTATGGCCCAATAAGGCCCATATACTCCCCGACGAATTCCCGTAACTCTCCGGTACTCCAAAAATTACCCGAATCACTCGAAACCTTTCCGATGTCCGAATATAGTCGTCCAATATATCGATCTTTACGTCTCGACCATTTCGAGACTCCTCGTCATGTCCCCGATCTCATCCGGGACTCCAAAATCCTTCGGTACATCAAAACACATAAACTCATAATATAACCATCATCAAACTTTAAGCGTGCGGACCCTACGGGTTCGAGAACTATGTAGACATGACCGAGACATGTCTCCGGTCAATAACCAATAGCGGAACCTCGATGCTCATATTGGTTCCCACATATTCTACGGAGATCTTTATCGGTCAAACCGCATGTCACACCCTGATTTTCATGGCACAACACTTAAGCTAATAAATCTTGATAAATTGTGTTTTGACAAAAACTTTTGAGTGTTTTGTCTTTGCTATGATTGAATGTTTCTCTGCTGTTTGCAAGTGCTCTAAAAATCAAATAAATCCTCCAACTCCTATACTTCATCTCCTTGCTCCAAACTCTTGAACCAATGATCATGCCATGTGTATAGGACATAAAAATATTTTCTTACAAAAATAATTTGGCCAAATAGTATTTTCAAAAATTAGTTTTTCAAACACCCCTAAATTGAGGTTTGCACTGCAAGTACTTAATTAAGGGCAGTAAAAATCTTTCTAAAAATATATTTGACTCCTATTAGATATAGGATACCCATAAACCACAAAAATATAATTTTGAAAGTTATTGTCCTATTTTATTTAAAAGCTTTTTCTTAAGGCCAGAAATGGTCTTTAATAGGGAAAACTTATTTTATTGTTTTAAAAATATTTGACAAAAATCAGGGAAACTCAGTGGACACATATTGTCCATATATAAGAGTTTCAACACATGGTCATGTTCAGAGTATTGGTCAAATCCCTCAAAAACCCTTTCTGGATATTTCATGCTTTTGAAATATTTACAAAGGAAATATTCTACAAAAATTCCAAGAAAATCCTATCATGTCACATATGACATATTAGATGATCTTGCCAAGTTTCATGACTTGGAGAACAAGATAACATCATCAAATCTTCTCAAAACCATTTCTGTCCATTTTGAAGTTTGAGCAACTTTACATTGCCAAACTTGTCCAAATGCTCTCAAACTTGGTGCACATTCTCAAATGGTCTAATAATTCATCTAGACCAAATGACACAAGTTGGAGAACAAGTTATATGTATCAAAGTGCCCCAAAACCCTCTCTGACCAGGATCAAATTTGAACAACTCTACATTAACAACTTTCTCTCCTTCATTCCACCTTTTGTGAGAATGATCACATGACCAAATGAGGCCACTACACCAAGTGGTGCATCAAGGAGAATATATTTGCATGGCTAAATCTTGGAAAGCCCATTTCTGTTGATTTCTAGGGTTTACCAAAGTTGCATTGGCAAATTTGCCCAAATGAGCTCAATCTTGGTGGAACATCTTATTTTCTCATGCCATTTGACCCTGTCAAGCCTCATGACAAGGGAAGTCCATTTTCTTGCCCAAACCAACAACAAACACCTTCTGCCATTTTTCCAAAATCATCATTTTGACCACTTCCACTATTCTCCATGAGCTCAACTTGTTACCACAGCTCCTCCTAGTCCCCTTGCACGTCCAAAGAGCAATGGCAAATCCACACTCAATTATTGGAGGGTAAAACCCCACTTTCCTCTCTGGACAGCCCTTTTTCTCTCTCTCCTCAACCTCTCTCCTCTCCTAGTGGTTCACCAGGGGCATCCAAGGCCCTCTCCCTTTCTTTACTACTCGCTAGCACTCTCGGACACAAGTGGCGCGCCCACTTCCCCTTTTTATGCCATGGCATGCCAAAGCGTGCTCAGGCCTTCTGGTGCTCCCACGCCTGTAGCTGCTCTCTGCCCAAGCCACCCGACCACCTCGAGCCTCCCCCTCGCGCCAGTCGAGGTGCATCGGCGTCCGCAACATGCTACGCGGTCGGCCCCCTCCTCTCTCCTCCTCCCCGCGCCTCCGCGCTAGCAAACAGAGGCCGCCGAGCGCGCCAATGGTGCAGCTCACACGCGCGACACCCTGGCCCTTCCCCCGCTTCTTCTCTCCCCTCCTCTCGCCCTGGACCAACCCCACGAGCACCCCAGACACACCCACGCGCGTCCCCATGGCCTCCAGCAACGGCTAGGAGCCCGCCGAGCGCCCTGTCCACGGTGCACCTCGCCCCTCCTACTTAAGGCAGTCCCTGGCCTCCATCTCTGCTCCATTTGCTTCCCCTCTCTCTCGTGCACCCCATGGACCAACTCACATCTCTCCCCGTGCCCTCCATCCACCGCAATGGCCGGAGCTCTGCCGTCGGGCTCCACCTAAATCCGGGCTATCCCGAGCCACTCCTCTCTCCCTAGCCACTCCGGTACCCTCATACCATCACCACAAGCCCCTCCCGTGCTTCTCCCTCTCCTTCCCATGGCCGTGCTGTCGAGTTTCCTCACCACCGCCGGCCTCGCCTGTGGTGTGCTCGCGTCCGGCCACCCCTGAGGTCGTGGCGCACCTCGTCGGATGCACCACTCTCCCCTGAGCCCCCCGGTGTGCTGGGCGTCACCGGAGGTGACCGGAGCCACCGGAACGAGCGCCGACAAGCGTTCAGCCCCGCCTCCTCTGTCTCCTTCGTCGCGCGCGGGAGGAAGAAGACGACCCTGCGGGTGGGCCCCGTGGGTCAGCGACTCAGCCGGCGGGCCCCGCCGTTTAAGTGGAGACGGCTTCCACCGTTACCGCCTCTCTCGCGTGAAGGCGTATTTCGAGAAGCCGCCGACGTAGCCCTCACAGCGTCTTGGCCGAGCCGCTGGGCCAGCCCAGTGGAGCCCTGCTGCTATCCCTCGCCCAGAGCGCGCCGCCGCCGCCCAGATCCAGCCCGTTTCGGTAAAACCTTGGTCTTTTTCTTTTTCCAATCAACTTCAAAATTCCACAAATAAATGAAATCAACTCCAAATTTGATGATTGAAATATCTTATGACTCCATAAATCATGAAGTTTCACATGGTGCTATTTGCACATTTTTCCAGAAACTTTCTCTTCATAAACATTTATCAAATCCCATTTTTCCATTTCTGTCATAAACTTTAGAACATCACAGAAGGCTCAAACTTGCTCCAAATGCCATGATTCCAATTCCTAGATGAATCTAAGCTCATAACCTAGTTTATGAACATTTTTCTTGATACTTTCTGTACCACATAAATTATTGAGCCATTTCTTCATATTTATCAACTTTGCAAATTCATAGGAAATTCATTTGAACTCCAAATCCAGTGAAACCAATTCCTAGATGCTTCTAAAATCATCCTTTGTTAAATGGGTGCCTTTGCTCATTTTTCAAAATAATTCTTCTGTACACTTCTTGTAATCCCATAAACCCCTTTATTCCATCCTATCGAAATGTTTAGAAATATCCATAGATCCACTTCCATTGAAACCACTTTGGTCAACCCTCATATGACCAGAGGTATCCCAGAAAAGTCCAACTCATATTTTAGAGCACTTTTATTTCCTGCCTTGTTGTTTTGCTTATTGTGGTTGCTTTCGACGATAGTTGACGAAGTAGACGGAATGCTCAGAGTTGGACCAGAGATATTTGAAGACCTCGAAGACTTTGTTAAAAACAGGCAAGCAACCCTTTGACCATGTCTATGAAACCCTTTTTATGCATGTCATATATAGCTTTTTATTATTGTTGCATCGGAATCATGGTGAGATGGTGAACCACGTGGGTTTGTTGCCTCTGTTACTTCCTCGTTGATACTTGCATTGTGCATGGCCCTACCTTCTTATGAGGGCTATGCCGGTGGGAGTAGATAGGATGCTAAAAGTAGTTGCTACGCAAAAAGGGACGGGTTTATGCATGGTGAAGGAGACAAAGCTTTTTCAAAGGACTTTTTGAAAACCCCGTCGGGTGCCACTTATGCCCGAGGGAGATGATGAGATGGGTGACCACTTGATGACGAAGTGGTGTGCCAAGGAAAGTGTGTGTTGTTTTCAAAACGGATTGGTCGGAGTTGCGACCGTTATTCCAACCTTACATGCACAACCACTCTACCCTTATATGGGAAAGGGCATTATTGAGTACCTAGACCGATACTAGCTTGGAGCCCGCATTACTAGTGACGGGGGAGAGTTGGTGCTCTCTCTTGGGATGGGGTCGTGCCAGGTAGGGCGGCCATGACTGTTTTCACAGGGCACCGGACACACCGTTGGTACCCCGTGCCAGTGGTATGTGATAAGTATGGGAGCGAGGCTCCAAGAAAGTGTTATGTGAAAAGTTGGGCACGGGGTTTACTACCAATCGAGTGGACTCCATGTTAGTGTCGTCTAGGGAAAGGTAGTGATCGGGTGCTTACCCCGGGTACTTGAGGTACCGCGGGTCGTGGATGACACGGAAGTTCCCCGGATCTAGTGGGTAAAGTGTGCAACTTCTGCAAGTGTAAAACTATTCGAATAGCCGTGTCCACGGTCAAGGACAGTTGGGTAACCGCTCTTGGGCTACGTCCACTTGTTTACAAACCAAGTGTGTGTGTGTGTGTTGATGAAATGACATGGGTCAAGTCAAGGGACTTGACATGATTGAGATGGGTTGGTGCCCACTCTATTTATGTCAGATGGGTTGGTGCCCACTCTATTTATGTTCGATGGGTTGGTGCCCACTCTATATATGTTGATATATGTAACCTGTCCTCATGGTCACTTGAATCCTCTTGATGCATGCTATACAAGTTGTTGAACATATCATTGCACTCAAAACTAGCTTTCTGCAAAAATTTACCTATGTCATGCATTGTTGTATCTTGAACCAAAACATGGGTTGCTTGCGAGTACATTCAAAGTACTCATTGGCTTGCCACTGGTTATTTTATTGGCCAGGCATGAAAGAACAGGATATGATGAGGAATACTTCGGTGACGAACATGCGAGCTAGGACGCTTCGGTCAATGAATGCTGTAGGGTTAAGGTAGATGGCATGGGTCCAAGTTATCGACGAAGATTTCCGCTGTGATGCTATACTCAAGACTCGACCATAATGGTCCTACTTGTGTAATACGGTATGTATGGATGTAAGACTCTTGTTATTCAGCTTCTGTGTGTTCAGTGAGCATTGATCTCTGGGATCACTGTACACGTGCATTCGGTGATAATGACTTATGAGTCGGGGTCCCCACAGAGCTGGTATCAGAGCCATCCTGACTGTAGGAAGCCTTAGTTAGCATGGTCGTTAGTTAGGGTAAAAATATTTCCAAAACTACTACTAGTTTTCAAAATTATCTATACTTCTCTTCCCTTCTCAGTTCTTCAAAAACTAAGGTATACTTTCCTTATTGATCTCTTCCCCTTTCAAAACCTATGGTCGCTAGAACCCTTATGCCCCTGACCACTGGATTCCCTGTGATCCTCGTGGATAATCTAGAAGGAAGACGCCTTACCAGACATTCACCCACATCTCCTAAACACAAGATTGGCGACACCACAACAAGACGACACCAACAGAAGGTACATCCTCGAGAAATGAGGACATGAAGACCCAGGAGATGGCGACACCCTTGACACTGCTCCAAGATGATGCAACCTTAGCCTACGATGATCAGGGCATAGGATATGCAAGATCATGGTACACATCGCTAGTAGAGCAACCCTGTCCTTACCATTGTTGTGTTGGCAACCATCGGTGGATGAGAACCTAGCCATCTGGTCCGCCTCACTATAGTGAGCAGGAAAACGGTTCTCTTCATCCCCCGCTCTTGGTGACGATACTGGCAACAGCGTATCTGGCAGATTGGACCTCTACTATGCCTTGTTAGTGTCATTACATAAAGGATTACCTACCCGGTACCGTCGACGGCTTAGAAGAAAAAAAGGGATCGTCGTGAATAAGGAGACAATAGAAGACCAAGTCAATACTAGTTATGAGGAGCCACCTTCACCCCATCACTTCAACAGGCGAGAAGTTGTTGAAGATTCTTCAGGCTCAACCCGGATTGTTTCATCGAACAACTGCAAGAGACATAGCAACACCTGAGGAAAACTCGAGATCGCATGAGGCACAAGGCACGATTGCCGAGTCCGAGAACCCCTAGGGTAGGATGAGTCGTGTACCCCCTATGCGCAGTCGAGTCCGTATGATGGTTCGAATAGAACCATGATTGTGTGTTGCTTGTTTTTATTTGTTTGTGTTTTGATATCAGTCACCCCTTTTGCCCTAGGCAACAAGTACGCGACTATATCAGCTGCCTTGTTTTGTTGTTTGTGTTTGGCCCTTTTTGGCACTTGTTTGTTTGCACCTGCACTATAGAACCCCCTTTAGGCAACCCACCTCCTCTATGCTACTTTTCCCTCTCGTCTCTCTCTCCTCAACTGAAGACCAACAAGACAAGGTGCACCAAGAAATCTGCTTCGGCAACCAACTAGCAATGAAGACTTTTGTTGCAGCCTCCTCGACCAAGTGAAACCCCGTAGAGTTATGTTTAACCCTCCAGACTAGAAACCCATTCCTAGACCCTTCGAGACTTCATGAGATACCCCAGTCCTTAACCATGTGCTTAACCCATAGAATTGCAAGAGAACCTGTTAAGCCTCCTTGGGTTCATTATGGAACTAGTGGACATAGTGAACGAGCACATTATCATCCTAAGATAGCACCAAAACTGGCGATGCCATAGGGAAGACCAGTTTGAGGATATAGGATTTGAGGACGGACGACTTGGTGAGTTTATATCAATTACTTTGAGGAATCGTCCGAGACTATTTGGTGGATTATGAGGCTACCATGTTGGTGATGAACTTGGTGGGATCATGATTATAGAGTAGCATAGCTTTCGTTACCCCTGAGTAAATTGGATTTATATGACAATCATGATCGCAAGCTGGAAATTCTTGGAAGTATTTGGATTTGTCTTAGGCAGGGGATATTGATAGGTGATAGTTGATATTACGATAATGACTTGGGGGAAAGTGTAGAAATTCTCGTTGGACATGAGATTTGGATCTAAGTGGGTGATTCTAATTGAATATAGTTGCAAAGTATGTATACATGGTTCGGAGTAAATTGGATTTAGACTGATGATCTTGATCATGACACCATGTTTCTCGGTGGACGATAAACTAGGAGATTGGACTAATTGTCGGAGTTTATTTAGGGAGTCTATATAAGCTTGACCTTGGAGTTTACTTGACTATGATAATGGAAATTGGTGGACTGACTATAGTAAGGTAGCCTTCCCAAGATTTGTGGATTATAGGATATTGGAAGATCATGTGGAACACCAAAGATAGGCGTTGGATTTGTAGAATTAATGGACTATGCAGTGATTAATGGAAGTTAACAGGTTGTTGGAGTTGATTCATAGGAAGGAAACAGGATCTTGGAGTGGCTTACGACGTGTTTCCTTAGGATAGAGATGCACTATCTTGGACCTTGGGTCAATAGACTAAGCACTTGGATGGTGGATATTAAATCCAAGCTTGTATGCTCTACCCATGGATTTTTAGGGGTAGCCACACACATGAGTTTGGGGATTGTAGACATATATGATTTTGTTAGACCTCCCCCTGGGAGTCATGAGGATAATAATAGCATGAGTGATGATTGGAGCTGACCTACAAGAGTTGATGCTTTCGGTGGTATAAGGTTATTTGTTTAAAGAACTAGATAGGACAATTGGCATCTCAGAAACCGTGCTTAGAGATAAGATGATAAACGTTCACTCGCACACTAGAATCCTTGAAACCCTTAAGCCCACCAAGCCACGATATGGTAGGAATCACAACCATGGGCTTTGGCTCTAGGACAAGGAAACCTTGGCCAATACCCAACCATGACCACCACCGATACCCCAACCTATACCCTATGTACCCCGTGGGCAAAGTCTTCACGGAGTACTCGGACAAGTTAGTTGCCATCTTTCCTTGATGACATACTTGCCTACCCGAAGACGGAAGAAGAACCATTCAGCTAGTTAGGGAACGTCTGAAGATCGTCATGCCAAGGAGGAAGAACTACCCCTACCACCATCATCAAGAAGTAGACATCCGCGTCGAAGACCAGGTGTATCTGCAAGCCACTTCTCTCTAAGGAACCAAGCATTTCCATCACAAGGAGGTCCACACCAAGATGTATCAAGACCTGAAGGAAAGATTCTGGTGGCACGGATGAAAAGGGAGATTGCCACCTATGTTGCAAAGTGTGACGTATGCCAGAGAGTCAAAGCTGAGCATCAGCGACCCGCGGGATTGTTGCAACCCCTCAAGGTGCCTGAATGGAAGTGGGACAAAATCAGGATGGACTTCATCACCGGTTTACCCAGGTCAAGCAAGGGACATGACTTCATATGGGTCATTGTTGACCAGTGGACCAAGGTGGCCCACTTCATTCCTGTCAAGACGACCTACAAGGGGAACCAGTTAGCCAGTCTCTACATCAACCGAATCGTGAGCATTCATGGCGTTCCCAAGGAAATTGTGTCGGATAGAGGAACCCAATTCACCTCAAGGTTCTGGAAGAAGTTCCGGAGGCCATGGGGACCAAGTTGTCCTTCAAAGATTTGCTTTCCACCCACAGACCGGAGGTCAGACAGAACAAGGGAATCAGATACTCGAAGACATGCTCCGAGCCTGTGTCTTAGCATATGGAGCTAAGTGGGAGGATTGCCTCCCTCTCGCCGAGTTCTCTTACAACAACAGCTGTCAGTCAAGCCTTCAGATGGCACCATTTGAGGTGTTGTATGGACGGAAATGCCGCACACCCCTCAATTGGTCAGAAACCGGAGAAGGACTTGTCTTTGGGCCCGATATCCTCCGTAAGGCCGAAGAGCAAGTCCAGCTTGTCAGAGAGCGTTTGAAGACTGCCAAGTCAAGAAAAAGAGCTATGCTGACTCACGTCGTCGAGACATGACCTTCCGGGTTGGAGACCATGTTTATCTCCGGGTCACCCCTCTCAAAGGAACCCAGCGCTTCCATGTCAAAGGAAAGCTCGCCCCAAGATTCATCGGCCTTCTGCAAGATCACTCCAAGATTTAACAACCTCTTCTGAGATCACTACGAGACAAAGAGAAGACAGTTAGCAGATGGAGTTTCCACCTAAGTTACCTGGGTGCACAATTCTTTCCATGCATCACAACCCCCGGAAATGTTTTCAACTTCCTAGCTAGCCCGAGCACTGATAAGGACACTAACCACCAAGCCATCGACCCCTAGCCCAATCTAACCTACCACGAACTACCCATTAGCAACCTGGATCAAGAAGAGCATCATACACGAAGCCACACCATCAAGTACTTCAAGCTCAGTGGAGCACTACACGGAAGCAGAAGCAACATGAGGACTTGAAGACTACCCCGGATCCAGTTTTCATATTCCTTTCCACGCCTAGTTGGGGAATCTCGGGGACGAGATTCTTGTAAGGGGGGTAGGTCTGTCACACCCTGATTTTCATGGCACAACACTTAAGCTAATAAATCTTGATAAATTGTGTTTTGACAAAAACTTTTGAGTGTTTTGTCTTTGCTATGATTGAATGTTTGTCTGCTGTTTGCAAGTGCTCTAAAAATCAAACAAATCCTCCAACTCCTATACTTCATCTCCTTGCTCCAAACTCTTGAACCAATGATCATGCCATGTGTATAGGACAAAAAAATATTTTCTTACAAAAATAATTTGGCCAAATAGTATTTTCAAAAATTAGTTTTTCAAAAACCCCTGAATTGAGGTTTGCACTGCAAGTACTTAATTAAGGGCAGTAAAATGTTTCTAAAAATATATTTGACTCCTATTAGATATAGGATACCCATAAACCACAAAAATATAATTTTGAAAGTTATTTTCCTATTTTATTTAAAAGCTTTTTCTTAAGGCCAGAAATGGTCTTTAATAGGGAAAAATTATTTTATTGTTTTAAAAATATTTGACAAAAATTAGGGAAACTCAGTGGACACATATTGTCCATATATAAGAGTTTCAACACATGGTCATGTTCAAAGTATTGGTCAAATCCCTCAAAAACCCTTTCTGGATATTTCATGCTTTTGAAATATTTACAAAGGAAATATTCTCCAAAAATTCCAAGAAAATCCTATCATGTCACATATGACATATTAGATGATCTTGCCAAGTCTCATGACTTGGAGAACAAGATAACATCATCAAATCCTCTCAAAACCATTTCTGTCCATTTTGAAGTTTGAGCAACTTTACATTGCCAAACTTGTCCAAATGCTCTCAAACTTGGTGCACACTCTCAAATGGTCTAATAATTCATCTAGACCAAATGGCACAAGTTGGAGAACAAGTTATATGTATCAAAGTGCCCCAAAACCCTCTCTGACCAGGATCAAATTTGAACAACTCTACATTAACAACTTTCTCTCCTTGATTCCAACTTTTGTGAGAATGATCACATGACAAAATGAGGCCACTACACCAAGTGGTGCATCAAGGAGAATATATTTGCATGGCTAAATCTTGGAAAGCCCATTTCTGTTGATTTCTAGGTTTTACCAAAGTTGCATTGGCAAATTTGCCCAAATGAGCTCAATCTTGGTGGAACATCTTATGTTCTCATGCTATTTGACCCTGTCAAGCCTCATGACAAGGGAAGTCCATTTTCTTGCCCAAACCAACAACAAACACCTTTTGCCATTTTTCCAAAATCATCATTTTGACCACTTCCACTATTCTCCGTGAGCTCAACTTGTTACCACAGCTCCTCCTAGTCCCCTTGCACGTCCAGTAGCAATGGCAAATCCATAGCTCAATTATTGGAGGGGTAAAACCCCACTTTCCCTCTCTGGACAGCCCTTTTTTCTCTCTCTCCCTCAACCTCTCTCCTCTCCTAGTGGTCCACCAGGGCATCCAAGGCCCTCTCCCCTTTCTTTACTACTCGCTAGCACTACTGGACACAAGTGGCCGCGCCCACTTCCCCCTTTTTATGCCATGGCATGCCAAAGGCGTGCTCAGGCCTTCTGGTGCTCCCACGCACTGTAGCTGCTCTCTTCCCAAGCCACCTGACCACCTCGAGCCTCCCCCTCGTGCCAGTCGAGGTGCCTCGGCGTCCGCAACATGCTACGCGGTCGGCCCCCTCCTCTCTCCTCCTCCCTGCGCCTCCGCGCTAGCAAATAGAGGCCGCCGAGCGCGCCAATGGTGCGGCTCACACGCGCGGCTCCCTGGCCCTTCCCCTGCTTCTTCTCTCCCCTCCTCTCGCCCTGGACCAACCCCACGAGCACCCCAGACACGCCCACGCGCGCCCCCGTGGCCTCCAGCAACGGCTAGGAGCTCGCCGAGCGCCCTGTCCACGGTGCACCTCGCCCCTCCTACTTAAGGCAGTCCCTGGCCTCCATCTCTGCTCCATTTGCTTCCCCTCTCTCTCGTGCACCCCATGGACCAACTCACATCTCTCCCCGTGCCCTCCATCCACCGCAATGGCCGGAGCTCCGCCGTCGGGCTCCGCCTAAATCCGGGCTATCCCGAGCCACTCCTCTCTCCCTAGCCACTCCAGTACCCTCATTCCATCACCACAAGCCCCTCCCGTGCTTCTCCCTCTCCTTCCCATGGACGTGCTGTCGAGTTTCCTCACCACCGCCGGCCTCGCCGCTGCGGCCGATGGTGTGCTCGCGTCCGGCCACCCCTGCGGTCGTGGCGCACCTCGTCGGATGCGCCGCTCTCCCCTGAGCCCGCCGGTGTGCTGGGCGTCACCGGAGGTGACCGGAGCCACCGGAACGAGCGCCGGCAAGCGCTCGGCCCTGCCTCCTCTGTCTCCTTCGTCGCGCGTGGGAGGAAGGAGATGACCCTGCGGGTGGGCCCCGCGGGTCAGCGACTCAGCCGGCGGGCCCCGCCGTTTAAGTGGAGACGACTTCCACCGTTACCGCCTCTCTCGCTGGCGATTTCGAGAAGCCGCCGGCGTAGCCCTCAGCGTGCGGCCGAGCCAGCTGGGCGCCCAGTGGAGCCCTGCTGCTATCCCTCGCCCAGAGCGCGCCGCCGCCGCCCAGATCCAGCCCATTTCGGTAAAACCTTGGTCTTTTTCTTTTTCCAGTCAACTTCAAAATTCCACAAATAAATGAAATCAACTCCAAATTTGATGATTCAAATTTCTTATGACTCCATAAATCATGAACTTTCACATGGTGCTATTTGCACATTTTTCCAGAAACTTTCTCTTCATAAACATTTATCAAATCCCATTTTTCCATTTCTGTCATAAACTTTAGAACATCACAGAAGGCTCAAACTTGCTCCAAATGCCATGATTCCAATTCCTAGATGAATCTAAGCTCATAACCTAGTTTATGAACATTTTTCTTGATACTTTCTGTACCACATAAATTATTGAGCCATTTCTTCATATTTATCAACTTTGCAAATTCATAGGAAATTCATTTGAACTCCAAATCCAGTGAAACCAATTCCTAGATGCTTCTAAAATCATCCTTTGTTAAATGGGTGCCTTTGCTCATTTTTCAAAATAATTCTTCTGTACACTTCTTGCAATTCCATAAACCCCTTGATTCCATCCTATCGAAATGTTTAGAAATATCCATAGATCCACTTCCATTGAAACCACTTTGGTCAACCCTCATATGACCAGAGGTATCCCAGAAAAGTCCAACTCATATTTTAGAGCACTTTTATTTCCTGCCTTGTTGTTTTGCTTATTGTGGTTGCTTTCGACGATAGTTGACGAAGTAGACGGAATGCTCAGAGTTGGCCCAGAGATATTTGAAGACCTCGAAGACTTTGTTAAAAACAGGCAAGCAACCCTTTGACCATGTCTATGAAACCCTTTTTATGCATGTCATATATAGCTCTTTATTATTGTTGCATCGGAATCATGGTGAGATGGTGAACCACGTGGGTTGGTTGCCTCTGTTACTTCCTCGTTGATACTTGCATTGTGCATGGCCCTACCTTCTTATGAGGGCTATGCCGGTGGGAGTAGATAGGATGCTAAAAGTAGTTGCTACGCAAAAAGGGACGTGTTTATGCATGGTGAAGGAGACAAAGCTTTTTCAAAGGACTTTTCGAAAACCCCGTCGGGTGCCACTTATGCCCGAGGGAGATGATGAGATGGGTGACCACTTGATGACGAAGTGGTGTGCCAAGGAAAGTGTGTGTTGTTTTCAAAATGGATTGGTCGGAGTTGCGACCGTTATTCCAACCTTACATGCGCAACCACTCTACCCTTATATGGGAAAGGGCATTATTGAGTACCTAGACCGATACTAGCTTGGAGCCCGCATTACTATTGACGGGGGAGAGTTGGTGCTCTCTCTTGGGACGGGGTCGTGCCAGGTAGGGCGGCCATGAATGTTTTCACAGGGCACCGGACACACCATTGGTACCCCGTGCCAGTGGTATGTGATAAGTATGGGAGCGAGGCTCCAAGAAAGTGTTATGTGAAAAGTTGGGCACGGGGTTCTCGCTAATCGAGTGGACTCCATGTTAGTGTCGTCTCACGGAAAGGTAGTGATCGGTGCTTACCCCGGAACTTGAGGTACCGCGGGTCGTGGATGACACAGAAGTTCCCCGGATCTAGTGGGTAAAGTGTGCAACCTCTGCAGAGTGTAAAACTATTCGAATAGCCATGTCCACGGTCAAGGACAGTTGGGTAACCGCTCTTGGGCTGCGTCCACTTGTTTACAAACCAAGTGTGTGTGTGTTGATGAAATGACATGGGTCAAGTCAAGGGACTTGACATGATTGAGATGGGTTGGTGCCCACTCTATTTATGTTAGATGGGTTGGTGCCCACTCTATTTATGTTAGATGGGTTGGTGCCCACTCTATTTATGTTCGATGGGTTGGTGCCCACTCTATATATGTTGATATATGTAACCTGTCCTCATGGTCACTTGAATCCTCTTGATGCATGCTATACAAGTTGTTGAACATATCATTGCACTCAAAACTAGCTTTCTGCAAAAATTTACCTATGTCATGCATTGTTGTATCTTGAACCAAAACATGGGTTGCTTGCGAGTACATTCAAAGTACTCATTGGCTTGACACGGTTATTTTATTGGCGGTGCATGAAAGAACAGGATATGATGAGGAATACTTGGTGATGAACATGCGAGCTAGGGCGCTTCCCAAATCGTAATGCCCGTAGGGTTAAGGCAGATGGCATGGGTCCAAGTTATCGGCGAAGATTTCATTGCGATGCTATACTCAAGACTCGACCATAATGGTCCTACTTGTGTAATACGGTATGTATGGATGTAAGACTCTTGTTATTCAGCTTCTGTGTGTTCAGTGAGCATTGATCTCCGGGATCACTGTACACGTGCATTCGGTGATCACGACTTATGAGTCGGGGTCCCCACACCGCATAACAACATATGTTGTTCCCTTTGTCATTGGTATGTTACTTGCCCGAGATTCGATTGTGGGTATCTCAATACCTAGTTCAATCTCGTTACCGGCAAGTCTCTTTACTCGTTATGTAATGCATCATCCCGCAACTAACTCATTAGTCACATTGCTTGCAAGGCTTATAGTGATGTGCATTACTGAGAGGGCCCAGAAATACCTCTCTGACAATCGGAGTGACAAATCCTAATCTCGAAATACGCCAACTCAACATGTACCTTCGGAGACACCTGTAAAGCTTCTTTATATTCACCCAGTTACGTGTGACGTTTGGTAGCACACAAAGTGTTCCTCTGGTAAACGGGAGTTGCATAATCTCATAGTCATAGGAACATGTATAAGTCATGAAGAAAGCAATAGCAACATACTAAACAATCAAGTGCTAAGCTAACGGAATGGTTAAGTCAATCACATCATTCTCCTAATGATGTGATCCCATTAATCAAATGACAACTCATGTCTATGGCTAGGAAACTTAACCATCTTTGATTCAACGAGCTAGTCAAGTAGAGGCATACTGGTGACACTTTGTTTGTCTATGTATTCACACATGTATCAAGTTTCCGTTTAATACAATTCTAGCATGAATAATAAACATTTATCATGAAATAAGGAAATAAATAATAACTTTATTATTGCCTCTAGCGCATATTTCCTTCAGTCTCCCACTTGCACTAGAGTCAATAATCTAGTTCACTTCATCATGTGATTTAACACCAATAATCACATCTGTATGTGATTAACATCCATAGTTCACAACGTTATCTGACCAACACCCAAAAGGTTTACTAGAGTCAATAATCTAGTTCACATCGCTATGTGATTAACACCCAAAGAGTACTAAGGTATGATCATGTTTTGCTCGTGAGAGAAGCTTAGTCAACGGGTCTGTCACATTCAGAGCCGTATGTATTTTGCAAATATTCTATGTCTACAATGCTCTGTACGGAGCTACTCCAGCTAATGGCTCCCACTTTCAACATGTATCCAGATTGAGACTTAGAGTCATCTAGATCGGTGTAAAAAGGTTCATCGATGTAACTTTTACGACGAGCTCTTTTATCACCTCCATAATCGAGAAATATTTCCTTAGTCCTCACTAAGGATATTCTTGACCGCTGTCCAGTGATCTACTCCTAGATCAAAATTCTACTCCCTTGCCAAACTTAGAGCAAGGTATACAATAGGTCTGGTACACAGCATAGCATACTTTATAGAACCTATGACCGAGGCATAGGGAATGACTATTCATTCTCTTTCTATTTTTTGTCATGGTCGGGCTTTGAGTCTTACTCAACTTCACACATTGCAACACAGACAAGAACTCCTTCTTTGACTGTTCTATTTTGAACTATTTCAAAATCTTATCAAGGTATGTACTCATTGAAAAATCTTATCAAGCGTCTTGATCTATCTCTATAGATCTTGATGCTCAATGTGTAAGCAGCTTCACCGAGGTCTTTCTTTGAAAAACTCTTATTCAAGTATCCTTTTATGCTATCCAAAATTTTTATATCATTTCCAATTAACAATATGTCATCTACATATAGTTTTAGAAATGTTACAGAGCTCCCACTCACTTTCTTGTAAATACAGGCTTCTCCAAAAGTCTGTATAAAACCATATGCTTTGATCAACTCATCAAACCGTATATTCCAACTCCGAGATGCTTGCACCAGTCCATAGATGGATCGCTGGACCTTGCACAATTTGTTAGCACCTTTAGGATTGACAAAACCTTCTGGTTGCATCATATACAACTATTCTTTAAGAAAATCATTAAGGAATGCAGTTTTGACATCCATTTGCCAGATTTCATAAAATGTGGCAATTGCTAACATGATTCGGACAGACTTTAAGCATCACTACAATTGAGAAAATCTCATTGTAGTCAACACCTTGAACTTTGTCGAAAAACTTTTTGCGACAAGTCGAGCTTTGTAGATGTAACACTACTATCAGCGTCTGTCTTCCTCTTGAAGATCCATTTATTTTCTATGGCTTGCCGATCATCGGGCAAGTCCACCAAAGTCCATACTTTGTTCTCATATATGGATCCTATCTCAGATTTCATGGCCTTCAAGCCATTTCGTGGAATCTGGGCTCATCATCGCTTCCTCATAGTTCGTAGGTTCATCATGGTCTAATAACATGACTTCCGGAACAGGATTACCGTACCACTTTGGTGTGGATCTTACTCTGGAAGACCTACGAGGTTTGGTAGTAACTTGATCTGAAGCTTCATGATCATCATCATTAGCTTCCTCACTAGTTGGTGTAGGAATCACATGAACTGATTTGTGTGATAAACGACTTTCCAATAAGGGAGCAGGTACAGTTACCTCATCAAGTTCTACTTTCCTCCCTGAGGGAGTCCTGGACTAGGGGGTGTCCGGATAGCCGGACTATCATTATCGGCCGGACTCCAAGACTATGAAGATACAAGATTGAAGACTTCGTCACGTGTCCGGATGGGACTTTCCTTGGCGTGGAAGGCAAGCTTGGCAATACGGATATGTAGATCTCCTACCATTGTAACCAACTCTGTGTAACCCTAGCCCTCTCCAGTGTCTATATAAACCGGAGGGTTTTAGTCCGTAGGACGAACAACCATTACAACAATCATACCATAGGCTAGCTTCTAGGGTTCGGCCTCCTTGATCTCGTGGTAGATCCACTCTTGTACTACCCATATCATCAATATTAATCAAGCAGGAGTAGGGTTTTACCTCCATCGAGAGGGCCCGAACCTGGGTAAAAACATCGTGTCCCTTGTCTCTTGTTACCATCCACCTAGGCGCACAGTTCGGGACCCCTACCGAGATCCGCGGTTTTGACACCGACATTGGTGCTTTCATTGAGAGTTCCTCCGTGTCGTCACTTTGTTAGGCTTGATGGCTCCTTCGATCATCAACAACGACGCAGTCCAGGTGAGACTTTTCTCCCGGACAGATCTTCGTATCTGGCGGCTTTGCATCATGGGCCAATTAAGCAGCCATCCGAGCTGATCAAAAGCTCGCCCGGCGTCGGTCAGATTTGAAGTCTAAACTTCACGGTGACATCGCGGAGACTTGATCTTGACGGATTCGAGCCAAACCGAGCGCCCGCACTATCACGATGGGCATGATTTAGCTCTGCTGCGGACGGTGCCTCGAGGCGCACATGAGTCCGCTCCGACCCTTAGTTCAAGCCGACCGCGCGACGAGGATGGGTGGCTAGACACCGCCTCGGGGATGCAACCTCTGGCGATGGGCGAATCGACCTTGTCCCTTGTAAAGCTCGTGACTCGAGGTGCCGGACTCCTCGCCGGACTCCGAACCTCCTGCGCCCCTACCAATCGAATCCGATTGGGCGCCGATCATGGAGTTCACCGCTGTGGACATCTTTCAGCACTCACCCTTTGGCGACATCCTGAATTCGCTAGAGTATCTCTCGTTATTAGGAGAGCCCTGGCCGGACTGCGGTCAGGACGGTTGGGATGCAGATGACGAAGAAATTCAAAGCCCACCCACCACCCACTGTGTAGCCACTGTCGACGATCTAACCAACATGCTAGATTACGACTCCGAAGACATCGACGGTATGGACGACGATGCCGGAGACGACCAAGAACCAGCACCTACTGGGCACTGGAAGGCCACATCAACTCATGACATATACATGGTGGACACACCAAAAGGAAGCGATAACGAGGAACAACGGGACGCGGCGAAGGATAATTCCCCCAAAAAACAACCAAAACGGCGGCGCAAGCGCCGCCCAAAGTCCCGCCTCGATAACAACAACACCCATAATGACCCAGTCGTAGAGCAGGCCAAGCCAGTGGATGACGAACATGCCATGAAGCAACCATCTGAACAAGATGAATCGGACAATCAACCCATCCTCGGCGAAAACAACAGTCCAGACAATCTCACGCCGGACACATCACCGGAGCATAAGAACCTTCACAAAAGGCTCATCGCCACTGCAAGAAGTTTGAAGAAGCAGAAACGGAAGCTCAAAAGAGCGGAAGACGCACTCAGTATGAGGTGGAGCAAAGTACTCAAAACCGCAGACAAATACGGCGATAGTCACCAAGCAAAGAGCTACCCAAAGCGCAAGCTGCTGCCCAAATTCGACGAGGAGGCCGTAGAGCCACCACAATCAAAAAGCAAAGAGGCCGCCTAGCCGGATAGAGGACCAGATGACAGGCCAAGAGCGGCAAGCGGTGCCGCACACAAGTCGGCACATGACACATATAAAGATCTTCGCCAAAAGGATGGCCCGGTTAGGTCCATTTACGGGCCAAAAAAGAGGGCCCCAGGAAGCAACACAACATGCCGAGTGCTCGAAGATAACGGCACACCTAAATACAGGGGCGCCGCACACCCACTATGTTTCACCGATGAGGTCTTTGGATCATGAATTTCAGCGGATTCAAGCCCGTAAACATAGAGGCATCTGACGGAACAACAGACCACAGAGTGCGGATTGAGGATTACATCCTACACATACATATGGCTAGAGGAGACGATCTCCACGCCATAAAATACCTACCCCTCAAGCTCAAAGGGCCAGCTCGGCATTGGCTCAAAAGCCTCCCAGAAAACACCATTGGAAGTTGGGAAGAGCTCGAGAACGCGTTTAGAGCAAATTTTCAGGGGACTTATGTCCGCCCTCCGGATGCAGACGATTTAAGTCACATAACTCAACAGCCCGGAGAGTCAGCGCGCAAATTCTGGAACAGGTTCCTCACTAAAAAGAACCAAATAGTCGACTGTCCTCACTAAACATAATGTCCGAGACGAATGGCTCGCCAGACACCTCGGCCAGGAAAAGCCAAGAACAATGGCCGCACTAACAAGCCTCATGACCCGCTTTTGCGCGAGGGAAGATAGTTGGCTGGCAAGATGCAGTACCAGCGACCCGAGTACATCCAAGATCAGAGATGGAGATGGAAAGTCACGACGCAGAAAGGATCAACGCCGAAATAAGGAAGATGGCCCAAAGAACACAGCGGTCAACGCCGGATTCAAAAGCTCTCGGCCGAACAACAAAACACTGCCTCTTAAGGACAACAGTGACGAGCTATCCAACCTAAACAAAATTTTGGATCGGATATGTCAAATCCACAGTACCCCCGGGAAGCCTGCAAACCACACCCACCGAAATTGTTAGGTCTTCAAGCAGTCCGGCCGACTCAACGCCGAACACAAGGGGCTCGACACGCCAAGCGAGGATGATGACGAACCCCATCAGCAGCGCGCCAGAAAACAAAAGACTTTCCCGCAAGAAGTCAAAATAGTAAACTCACTTCATGTGATAATACGGAACAATGGTGCGGCACCCGCTAAAGTACGCGTCGCACGGTCCACCCCAGCGGAATCCCGAGATTGGATGTCAAAACCAATTACTTTCGACCACCTGGATTATTCCAGAAGTATCCGAAACGTAGGATGGACTGCTCTGATATTGGATCCTATAATCGACGGACTACAATTTGCACAAGTCCTAATGGATGGCGGCAGCGATTTAAACCTGCTACATCCGGACATTCCGCAAGTTGGGGATAGACCCTACTAAAATTCGCCGTAGCCGCACTTCCTTCAAAGGAGTGATGCCAGGCCCTTACGCCAAGTGCACGGGCTCCTTACTACTAGAAGTTATGTTCGGTTCACCCGACAACTTCCGCTCCGAAAAGCTAATCTTCCATGTCGCCCCATTTAAAAGTAGCCATCAAGCACTATTGGGACGTGAAGCTTTCGCCCGCTTTAACGCAATACCGCACTACGCGTCTCTTACACTTAAAATGCCCGGTCCACGCGGCATCATCTCCTTACAAGGTCGCTCAAGACCCCAGACATGGCTAGGCGAGTCCGGCACAAATAAACTAGGGGCTTCCTAGCCGCACACCCCTTCACAAGGGGCTGTGCATATGAACAAAAAGAGCCAACAAAAGCTCAACTTTATTCATTTACTCATACTCTGTTTTAAATACATTTTTTGCACGATTTCTTTTCAAACTAAGTTCATCTCTTTTACAGATGAACAGCGTGTACACCCGTCCAGGATACAGCACAACGGAGACACAGGCGCAGACGTGCAGCAGGGACCCGTCGCAAGGATTCTTTTCAGATTAAGACCCTGCGTAAACCTTTCTTACTGTCTCTTGTTGATTCACATCCCCCGGTTTTTCACCATAACCGATGAGGAGGCTGGCGTTTTGGCATCGGCCGCGTCAAAATTTTCGCCTGTACCTGGACACTAGGGGCTTAGGGCATTGTTCTGCCCGTTATCATAAAGACCGAATACCTTAGGGAGTGTTCGGCGTCTCGAGTTAGGCCTTATATGCATCAGCTCCGAATCATGTCTTTGGTCAAATGTTGAGTTTGCCTGGCTCCTGTGTTTTGCTGCCTTACATTCCGTATCATCGGCTAACGCGGCACCAGGAGAACTACTGCGATTGTGCCCCGGTTCGCCGGGCGAGCACCTCGATGAAAGCGAAAACTTCTTGTCATGATACTGCGAGAGACTGGTCAACCACTCGATCGACTACCGGAATGTCTAGAATTCCTCCGCTTTGACGAAGGACCGTTTCCCGGTCAGGCACACACGCGCCCCGAATTTGGAGAGCGCGGTGCCCCTAGGGGCTATGTCGTAGCCCCACCTTCGAACTCCCATGGCTAAGTGAAAGTGATAAAGCATTATAGTCCGGTTGCCTCGTTTGCTATGCTACCACCTCCTTCACAGGACCAAGACGTTGGATTAAGTGTGAAAATGCGCTATTTTGCAAACACCCCCGCACTATGTGTGTGGGGGCTGAAGTCGAAGACTGCCATCTTTCAGGTTATACACAAGTATACATTAGCGGCCGCACAGGAGATATTTCAATACTTGAATGCACAAGTATAAAAAGCACTTATATTATGAATATCGTTTTTACAAATCATAAAGATCATTTGAACATGACATTTTTTTAGAACTGCGACTCTATTACACGAGCACCCTGCAGGACTTCCCCAAAATAGTGCTCGGCGGGTAACCGGCTCTCGTCCGCACCCCGGGTTGCAACATCGGTGGCATCCATCTTCGTCTAGTATGTCTTCACATGGGTGAGGGCCATCCGTGCACCCTCTATGCATGCCGACCGCTTCATCGCCTTGATATGCGGCACCGCCCCAAGGAATTGCTGCAATAAGCCAAAATAACTCTTCGGCTTGGGCCTATCCGGCCACAGATGAGCCACTACATCCGTCATGGCAAATCTGGGCAATCTATTCAGCTCAGCCCACTCAGCGAGCCGATCGGTCAACGGAAGTGAACGCTCCGGACTGTGGAATTGAGACCAAAAAAGCTCTTCCGTCTCGTGATCCTTTTGACTTCAGAAGTGCACAACCGCATCCGCCGCACTCGCCGCCAAATCCAGATAAAGTTCCTCCGGACCCCACAACTGGCCAAGCTAAGCATACTTCTGATCTGTGAACTTCCTGCGCAGCAGAAAGGGCTTGCCAGCCGCAATGTCTCCGGCGTAACACAGCTCCTCCTTTGTAGCCCTCATTGCCGAACGGGCATCCTTGGCTTCGGCAGTGGCCTTCTTCAGGTCTTCTTGCTCCGCTCGGTGTTCTTTTTCAAGAACCTCATAGCGGTCGGTAACATCCTTCAGCTTCACGGCCATTCCGGCCATCTCCTCCCTGCTGCGGCAGTGAGCAGCCCTTTCGGCTTCTAGCTCTTTGGCTGCCTTCGAGGCAGCCGCCTCACTCCTTCTGGCTTGCTCCTTGGCTCGAGCAAGCTCTGCCCGAAGGTCCTCCACAACAGCGGCACCATCTGCATTAAGCATACATGTTGTAAGGAGTGGGCATCAATTCCCTTACTAGGTGACCACGGAGAAACAACCTACCTTGTAACTCGTCAAGTCGTTTATTGACCAGCGCGATGTCCGCATCTGCAACGTCGAGTTGCCGCTTTAGTTCGGCAACTCCATCAGTCCGGCTAGCCACCGGACTATCCGCCACCTGCATAGGAAAGGCGGGAATTAATACCTGAGATTATGATCCTCGGCACGTTGTCGCTTTCGACAACATACCGAGTCTCAAGGGCTACTATCTATACAGGGCGCACTTTATGTGCAAAACTATCAAAAGGCATGTCATTTTTTGCGTACCTCAAACCCCGCCAGCAAACTTCTGACGGCATCGTGCAACCCGCCCTCGGTGGATGAAATTCTTTCAATCACCATACTCATCAATGTACGGTGACCTTCTGAGATAGACGCCCTCTCGAGCAGATCCTTCGGCTCCCCCGGCCGTACACCGGTTGGTGCCGAAACCTCCAGCCCTGCCGGACTCGGGGATACCCTCCGCGACGACACCTCAGGCTCGTCCGCCCCGCCTGACGGTGCGGCAGATGGAGGCGTCTCGCTCTCCATCATCTCTGGACGAAGGTCCCCCGAAGACGAGCTTAGCTAAGAAGGACAGAGATCCGAACTACAAGGTAAAAACTTCGGTTATCCTCAGAAGCAAAATAGGGATGTCCCTTATTACAAAACTCCCCTTTTTCTACTTACGGCTCGCTGGAGGGCTGATTCCTTATGGGAGATAGTGCGGCCGGGGTTTCCCCAGGCGCAGGACCCTCTGGTGAAGATCTCTCCCCCCGCTTTGAGGCCTTGGCCTCCGGGTCTTCGGAAGCGGTCCTCTTCTCCCCCTGGAAGGAGGGATTCTCGATCCCCCTTTCTCCAAAGCCTCCTTAGTAGAGGCGGTAGCTTCTCTGTTTTCCCCTTCGCCCTCCTCTAAAGGCGCAACCCGAACATCTTGACCAACACCAAATCCGGCGCGGTCTCTGGGAGGGGGGCCGGACACCGTATCAGTTTTGCTTGCGCTATCCACTCCTGTTCAAAGGACGATTGGTTAAAAGGCAAATCCAAGATATGCAAACAAACAATATGTCCGGACACGGAGCTACTTACTTGAGTACCCGGGCGATTGCAGCTTAGGCCGGCGTCCTCGGTTAATTCCGGACACACCTCTTGTGATCCGAAGAACAATTTGTACATCTCCACGGGTGTCGTACCCATGAAGTGTTGGAGAACTCATGGTCCCTCCGGGTTGAATTCCCACAGGTGGAGAGAGCGACGTTTGCAGGGCAGAAGGCGCCTAATCAGCATAACCTGCGTCACCACGACCAGATTGATCTCCCTCCCTTGGAGGTCTCAAATCTGGCCCTGCAATAGGGGTACGTCCTTGGACGGCCCCCAGTCAAGCCCTTTGCTGACCCATGACGTCAGCCGCTGTGGAGGACCCAGGTGAAAGACGGGCGGCGGCCTTTGCCTGCTGCCCCTAGGAGCGGTAATATAGAACCACTCCTGCTGCCACAAGCCGAGCTCCTCCTGAAAAGAGACCTCGGGCCATGGAGCATCGGCCCTCTTGCTTATAACCGCCCCGCCGCACTCTACTTGACACCCCTCAATTATCTTTGGCTCCACGTTGAAGGTTTTGAGCCACAAACCGAAGTGAGGGGTAGTGTGGAGGAAGGCCTCGCAGACGACAATAAACGATGAGATATGGAGGATGGACTCCGGAGCCAGGTCATGGAATTCCAGCCCATAGTAAAACATGAGCCCTCTCACAAAAGGATCCATCGGGAAGCCTAAACCCCGACGGAGGTGGGACACGAACACGACGCTCTCGCCGGGCTCGGGGTAGGAATGACTTGCCCTTTGGCAGGCAACCTATGCGAAATCTCGTGGGTCGTGCACCGCTTCTCTCAGCTTTAGCACGTCCTCTTCCGTGACGGAGGAGGGCATCCACCGGCCCTGTAGGTCGGAGCCGGACATTGTTGCAGGTCCGAGGCGCTCGAATCTGGAGCTCTGGGTGTTGGAACTCGGGGCGAGGGGCGGATTCGATTGAGGATTGAAGAAAAGAAACGGGCCTTGGTCTCATTATAAAGAGGGAGAATACCAAGAGCCGTCCCCGTGACCGTTTGGAACTCACCTTCGATGGAGGAGGCGTGGCAACGGGCACGGTTGGGTTACCCACGTCCGTATTGATGGGAATCCCGGAATAAGGAGAACACGATCTCTGCTTCGACAAGACGTGCCAAGGAAACTGCTTCGCTAAACGCGCTGAGGTGGTATAATAAAAACTATTCAAGTAAAGGCTTGGTAGTGGTGTGACGTCATGCCATAAAATACGTCAGCGGATTGGACTTGTGTACATATTATTCTCTCTACGGTGGTATGTGGAATTTATTTTACAGAGCCGGACACTATCCTGGTGTTCACAATCTTCTATGAATTAATTGGAGGAAGAACCCGCCTTGCAATGCCGAAGACAACATGCGCGCCGGACTCGTCGTCATTGAAGCCTGGTTCGAGGGCTCTTGAGGAGTCTGGACTAGGGGTGTCCGGATAGCCGACTATCATTATCGGCGGACTCCAAGACTATGAAGATACAAGATTGAAGACTTTGTCCCGTGTCCGGATGGGACTTTCCTTGGCGTGGAAGGCAAGCTTGGCAATACGGATATGTAGATCTCCTACCATTGTAACCGACTCTGTGTAACCCTAGCCCTCTCTGGTGTCTATATAAACCGGAGGGTTTTAGTCCGTAGCACGAACAACCATTACAACAATCATACCATAGGCTAGCTTCTAGGGTTCAGCCTCCTTGATCTCGTGGTAGATCCACTCTTGTACTACCCATATCATCAATATTAATCAAGCAGGAGTAGGGTTTTACCTCCATCGAGAGGGCCCAACACAGGTAAAACATCGTGTCCCTTGTCTCCTGTTACCATCCGCCTAGACGCACAGTTCGGGACCCCCTACCCGAGATCTGCCGGTTTTGACACCGACACTCCCACTCACTTCTTTTGAGAGAAACTCCTTCTCTAGAAAGGATCCATTTTTAGCAACGAATATTTTGCCTTTGGATCTGTGATTAGAAGGTGTACCCAACAGTCTCCTTTGGGTATCATATGAAGATGCATTTCTACAATTTAGGTTCGAGCTTATCAGGTTGAAACTTTTTCACATAAGCATCGCAACTCCAAACTTTAAGAAACGACAGCTTAGGTTTATTGGTAAACCATAGTTCATACGGTGTCGTCTCAACGGATTTAGATGGTGCCCTATTTAAAGTGAATGCAATTGTCTCTAATGCATAATCCCAAAACGATTCTGGTAAATCGGTAAGATACATCATAGATTGCACCATATCCAATAAAGTGCGGTTACGACGTTTGGACACACCATTATGTTGTGGTGTTCCATGTGGCGTGAGCTATGAAACTATTCCACATTGTTTTTAAATGAAGGCCAAACTCGTAACTCAAATATTCTTCTCCACGATCAGATCGTAGAAACTTTATTTTCTTGTTACGGTGGTTCTCCACTTCACTCTGAAATTCTTTGAACTTTTCAAATGTTTCAGACTTGTGCTTCATTAAGTAGATATACTCATATCTGCTCAAATCATTTGTGAAGATCAGAAAATAACGATACCCGCCACGAGCATCAACACTCATTGGACCGCATACATCGGTATGTATTATTTCCAACAAGTCAGTAGCTCGTTCCATTGTTCCGGAGAACAGAGTTTTAGTCATCTTGCCCAAAAGGCACGGTTCGCAAGCATCAAATGATTCATAACCAAGTGATTCCGAAAATCCATCTTTATGGAGTTTCTTCATGCGATTTACACTGATATGACCCAAACGGCAGTGCCACAAATAAGTTGCACTATCATTATTAACTTTGCATCTTTTGGCATCAATATTATGAATATGTGTATCACTACGATCTAGATCCAACAAACTATTTTCATTGGGTGTATGACCATTGACAACAATTATTTGCTGACTTTAAATGAATAACCGTATTGCAATAAACATGATCAAATCATATTCATGCTCAACGCAAATGCAAAATAACATTTATTTAGGTTTAACACTAATCCCAAAAGTATAGGGAGTGTGCGATGATGATCATATCAATCTTGGAACTACTTCCAACACTCATCGTCACTTCACCCTCAACTAGTCTCTGTTTATTCTGTAACTCCTGTTTTGAGTTACTAATCTTAGCAACCGAACAAGTATCAAATACCCAGGGGCTACTATAAACACTAGTAAGGTACACCTGTATATCAAATATACCCTTGTTCACTTTGCCATCCTTCTTATCCACCAAATATTCAGGGTATTTCCGCCTTCAGTGACCATTTCCTTTGCAGTAGAAGCACTCAGTTTTAGGCTTTGGTCCAGTTTTGGGTTTCCTTGCGGGGGTGACAACTTGCTTGCCATTCTACTTGAAGTTTCCCTTTCTTTCCCTTTGCCCTTTTTTGAAACTAGTAGTCTTGTCAATCATCAACACTTGATGCTCTTTCTTGATTTCTACCTTCATCGATTTTAACATCACGAAGAGCTCGGGAATCGTTTTCGTCATCCCTTGCATACTATAGTTCATCATGAAGTTCTATTAACTTGGTGATGGTGGCTAGAGAACTCTGTCAATCACTATCTTATCTGGAAGATTAACTCCCACTTGATTCAAGTGATTGTAGTACCCAGACAATCTAAGCACATGCTCAGTAGTTGAGCAATTCTGCTCCATCTTTTAGCTATAGAACTTGTTGGAGACTTCATATCTCTCAAATCGGGTATTTGCTTGAAATATTAACTTCAACTCCTGGAACATCTCATATGGTCCATGATGTTCAAAACGTCTTTGAAGTCCCGATTCTAAGCCGTTAAGCATGGTGCAGTAAACTATCAAGTAGTCATCATATTGAGCTAGCCAAGCGTTCATAACGTCTGCATCTGCTCCTGCAACAGGTCTATCACCTAGCGGTGCATCAAGGACATAATCCTTCTATGCAGCAATGAAGATAAACCTCAGATCAAGGATCCAATCCGCATCATTGCTACTAACATCTTTCCACATAATTTTTCTCTAGGAACACATATAAAACATAGGGAAGCAACAATGCGAGCTATTGATCTACAACATTATTTGCAAAATACTACCAGGACTAAGTTCATCATAAATTAAAGTTCAGTTAATCATATTACATAAGAACTCCCACTTAGATAGACATATCTCTAATCATCTAAGCGTCACGTGATCCAAATCAACTAAACCATGTCTGTTCATCACGTTAGATGGAGTAGTTTTCAATGGTGAACATCACTATGTTGATCATATCTACTATATGATTCACGCTCGACCTTTCGGTCTCAGCGTTTCGAGGCCATATCTGTATATGCTAGGCTCTTCAAGTTTAACCTGAGTATTCCGGGTGTGCAACTATTTTGCACCCGTTGTATTTGAACGTAGAGCCTATCACACCCGATCATCACATGGTGTCTCAGCACGAAGAACTTTCACAATGGTGCATACTCAGGGAGAACACTTATACCTTGAAATTTAGTGAGAGATCATCTTATAAAGCTACCATCCAACTAAGCAAAATAAGATGTATAAAAGATAAACATCATATGCAATCAAAATATGTGACATGATATGGCCATGATCATCTTGCGCCTTTGATCTCCATCTCCAAAGTACTATCATGATCTCTATCATCACCAGCACAACACCATGATCTCCATCATCTTGATCTATATCAATGTGTCGTCACATGGTCGTCTCGCCAATTATTGCTCTTGCAACTATTGCTATCGCATAGCGATAAAGTAAAGCAATTATTTGGCGCTTGTATCTTATGCAATAAAGATACAACCATAAGGATTCTGCCAGTTGCCGATAACTTCAACAAAACATGATCATCTCATACAACAACTTATATCTCATCACGTCTTGACCATATCACATCACAACATGCCCTGCAAAAACAAGTTAGACGTCCTCTACTTTGTTGTTGCAAGTTTTACGTGGCTACTACGGGCTGAGCAAGAACCGTTCTTACCTACGCATCAAAAGCACAATGATAGTTCGTCAAGTTAGTGCTATTTTAACCTTCTCAAGGACCGGGTGTAGCCACACTCGGTTCAACTAAAGTTGGAGAAACTGACACCCGCCAGCCACCTATGTGCAAAGCACGTCGGTAGAACCAGTCTCGCGTAAGCGTACGCGTAATGTCGGTCCGGGCCACTTCATCCAACAATACCGCCGAACCAAAGTATAACATGCTGGTAAGCAGTATGACTTTTATCGCCCACAACTCACTTGTATTCTACTCGTGCATATAACATCTATGCATAAAACCAGGCTCGGATGCCACTGTTGGGGAACATAGTAATTTCAAAAAATTCCTACCCACTCGCAAGATCATGGTGATGCCTAGCAACAAGAGGGGAGAGTGTTGTCCATGTACCCTCGTAGACCGAAAGCAGAAGCGTTAGCGCAACGCGGTTGATGTAGTCGTACGTCTTCATGATCCGGCCGATCAAGTACCAAACGCACGGCACCTCCGAGTTCAGCACACGTTCAACTCGATGACGTCCCTCGAATTCCGATCCAGCCGAGCTTTGAGGAAGAGTTCCGTTAGCATGATGGCGTGGTGACGATGATGACATTCTACCAACGCAGGGCTTCGCCTAAGCACCTCTATGATATTATCAAGGTGGATTATGGTGAAGGGGGGCATCGCACACGGCTAAGAGATCCAAGGGATCAATTGTTGTCTCTTGGGGTGCCCCTGCCCCCGTATATAAAGGAGCAAGGGGAAAGGCAGCCGGCCAAGGAGGAGGGCGCGCCAAGGGGGGAGTCCTACTCCCACCGGGAGTAGGACTCCTTCTTTCCTTGTTGGAGTAGGAGAGAAGGAAAGAGGAGGAGAGGGAGAAGGAAAAGGGGGCTGCACCCCTTGTCCAATTCAGACCAGAGGGGGGGGGCGCAGGCCTCCTTCCTTTTGACCACTCTCCTCTATCCCCGTATGGCCCAATAAGGCCCATATACTCCCCGGCAAATTCCCGTAACTCTCCGGTACTCCGAAAAAAATACCTGAATCAATCGAAACCTTTCCGATGTCCGAATATAGTCGTCCAATATATCAATCTTTACGTCTGGACCATTTCGAGACTCCTCGTCATGTCCCCGATCTCATCCAGGACTGCAAACTTCTTTGGTACATCAAAACACATAAACTCGTAATATAACCATCATCGAACTTTAAGCATGTAGACCCTACGGGTTCGAGAACTATGTAGACATGACCGAGACACGTCCCCGGTCAATAACCAATAGCGTAACCAGGATGCTCATATTGGTTCCCACATATTCTACAAAGATCTTTATCGGTCAAACCGCATAACAACATACATTGTTCCCTTTGTCATTGGTATGTTACTTGCCCGAGATTCGATTGTCGGTATCTCAATACCTAGTTTAATCTTGTTATCAGCAAGTCTCTTTACTCGTTATGTAATGCATCATCCCGCAACTAACTCATTAGTCACATTGCTTGCAAGGCTTATAGTGATGTGCATTACCGAGAGGGCCCAGAGATACCTCTCCGACAATTGGAGTGACAAATCCTAATCTTGAAATACGCCAACCCAACAAGTACCTTCGGAGACACTGTAGAGCTCCTTTATAATCACCCGATTCGTTGTGACGTTTGGTAGCACACAAAGTGTTCCTCCGGTAAACGGAGTTGCATAATCTCATAGTCATAGGAACATGTATAAGTCATGAAGAAAGCAATAGCAACATACTAAACGATCAAGTGCTAAGCTAACAGAATGGGTCAAGTGAATCACATCATTCTCCTAATGATGTGATCCCGTTAATCAAATGACAACTCATGTCTATGGCTAGGAAACTTAACCATCTTTGATTCAACGAGCTAGTCAAGTAGAGGCATACTAGTGACACTTTGTTTGTCTATGTATTCACACATGTATCAAGTTTCTGGCTAATACAATTCTAGCATGAATAATAAACATTTATCATGAAATAAGGAAATAAACAATAACTTTATTATTGCCTCTAGGGCCTATTTCCTTCATTACCATCTATAAAGCTCGGCTTGTTGCTAAGGGTTATCGACAAGTTCAAGGGGTTGACTATGATGAGACTTTCTCACCCGTAGCGAAGCTGTAGTCCGTCCGAATCATGTTAGCAATTGGAGAATTCTACAATTATGAGATATGGCAAATGGATGTCAAAACGGCATTCCTTAACGGCTTCCTTAAGGAAGAATAGTATATGATGCAGCCGGAAGGTTTTGTCGATCCTAAGAATGCTAACAAGGTATGCAAGCTCCAACGCTCCATCTATGGGCTGGTGCAAGCATCTCGGAGTTGGAACATTTGCTTTGATAAAATGATCAAAGCGTTTGGATTTATGCAGACTTATGGAGAAGCCTGCATTTACAAGAAAGTGAGTGGGAGCTCTGTAGCATTTCTCATATTATATGTGGATGAAATACTATTGATGGGAAATGATATAGAACTTTTGGAAAGCATAAAGGCCTACTTGAATAAGTGTTTTTCAATGAAGGACCTTGGAGAAGCTGCTTATATATTAGGCATCAAGATCTATAGAGATAGATCGAGACGCCTCATAGGTCTTTCACAAAGCACATACCTTGATAAGATATTGAAGAAGTTCAATATGGATCAGTCCAAGAAGGGGTTCTTGCCTGTATTGCAAGGTGTGAAATTGAGCTCGGCTCAAAGCCCGACCACGGCAGAAGATAGGGAAAAGATGAGTGTCATCCCCTATGCCTCAGCCATAGGGTCTATTATGTATGACATGCTGTGTACCAGACCTGGTGTAAACCTTGCCGCAAGTTTGGTAGGGAGGTACCAAAGTAATCCCGGCATGGAACACAGGACAACGGTCAAGAATATCCTGAAGTACCTGAAAAGGACTAAGGATATGTTTCTCATTTATGGAGGTGACGAAGAGCTCGTCGTAAAGGGTTACATCGATGCTAGCTTCGACACAAATATGGATGACTCCAAGTCACAAACCGGATACGTGTATATATTGAATGGTGGGGCTGTAAGCTGGTGCGGTTGCAAGCAAAGCGTCGTGGCTGGATCGACATGTGAAGCAGAGTACATGGCAGCCTCGGAGGCAACACATGAAGCAATCTGGATGAAGGAGTTCATTACCGAGCTAGGAGTTATTCCCAATGCGTTGGGCCCGATACTCTTCTGTGACATCACTGGAGCTATTGCCCTTGCCCAGGTTTCACAAGAAGACCAGGCACATCAAGCATCGCTTCAACTCCATTCGTGAAAAATGTTCAAGATGGAGACATAGATATTTGTAAAGTGCACACGGATCTGAATGTCGCAGATCCGTTGACTAAACCTCTTCTGCGAGCAAAACATGATCAACACCAGAACTCTATGGGTGTTTGATTCATCATAATGTAACTAGATTATTGACTCTAGTGCAAGTGGGAGACTGTTGGAAATATGCCCTAGAGGAAAAAATGAAATGATTATTATTATATTTCATTGTTCCTGATAATTGTCTATTGTTCATGCTATAATTGTATTGACCGGAAACCGTAATACATTTGTGAATACATAGACCACAACATATCCGTAGT
The DNA here is from genome assembly GCA_021437245.1 of Aegilops speltoides. NCBI lineage: Eukaryota > Viridiplantae > Streptophyta > Magnoliopsida > Poales > Poaceae > Aegilops > Aegilops speltoides. Next base: position 417,038,756 of record CM038143.1, read on the forward strand.
GAGCCTCTAGTTGACTAGCTCGTTGATCAACATATGCTCATGGTTTCCTGAGTATGGACATTGGATGTCATTGATAACAAGATCACATCATTAGGAGAATGATGTGATGGACTAGACCCAATCCTAAGCATAACACAAGATCGTGTAGTTCGTTTGCTAAAGCTTTTCTAATGTCAAGTATCATTTCCTTAGACCATGAGATTGTACAACTCCCAGATACCGTAGGAATGCTTTGGGTGTACCAAACGTCACAACGTAACTGGGTGGCTATGAAGGTGCACCACAGGTATCTCCGAAACTGTCTGTTGGGTTGGCATGAATCGAGAATGGGATTTGTCACTCTGTGTGACAGAGAGGTATCTCTAGGCCCACTCGGTAATGCATCATCATAATGAGCTCAAGACTAAGTAGTTGGTCACGGGATCATACATTACGGAACGAGTAACGTGACTTGCTGGTAACGAGATTGAACGAGGTATTCGGATACCGACTATCGAATCTCGGGCAAGTAACGTACCGATTGACAAAGGGAATTGTATACGGGATTGCTTGAATCCTCGACATTGTGGTTCATCCGATGAGATCATCGTGGAACATGTGGGAGCCAACATGGGTATCTATATCCCGCTGTTGGTTATTGGCCGGAGAGCTGTCTCGGTCATGTTTGCATGATTCCCGAACCCGTAGGGTCTACACACTTAAGGTTCGATGATGCTAGGATTATAGGGAAGGTTTGTACGTGATTACCGAATGTTGTTCGGAGTCCCAGATGAGATCCCGGACGTCATGAGGTGTTCCAGAATAGTCCGGAGGTGAAGATTTATATATGGGAAGTCATCATACGGTCACCGGAAGTATTCAGGGGTTTACCGGTATTGTACCAGGACCACCGAAGGGGTTCCGGGAGGGTCCACCTACCCCGGAGGGCCCTATGGGGTGTATGTGGAAGTAAAACAGCCCCTAAGTGGGTTGGGCGCCACCCCCTAGGGCCCATGCGCCTAGGTTTGGGGGGGTGACCCTAAAGGGGGCGCCCCCCTTGGCTTGGGGGGCAAGCCCCCTCCCCTTGGCCGCCGCCCCCCTCTAGATCTCATCTAGAGGGGCTAGCTCCATTCCCCCTTCACCCTACAAATAGACGGGAGGAGGGAGGGCAGCCACACCACATCCAAGGCGCAGCCCTCCCCCTCTCCATCACCTATCCTCTTCTGTTTGAGCTTGGCAAAGACCTGCCGGAGAACCGCTGCTCCACCACCACCACGCCGCCGTGCTGCTGCTGGAGCTGTCTTCCTCAACCTCTCCCTCCTCCTTGCTGCATTCCACATCAAAAATGTTGTTTTTATCATTTACCTACTCGAGGAAGAGCAGGAATTAAGCTTGGGGATGCTTGATACGTCTCCAACGTATCTATAATTTTTGATTGTTCCATGCTATTATATTACTTGTTTTGGATGTTTATGGGCTTTATTTTACACATTCATATCATTTTTGGGACTAACCTACTAACCGGAGGCCCAGCCCATATTGCTATTTTTTTTTGCCTATTTCAGTATTTCAAAGAAAAGGAATATCAAATGGAGTCCAAATGCAATGAAACCTTCAGGAGCGTGATTTTTGGAATGAACGTGACCCAGAGGATTTGGAGTGCAAGTCAAGAAGCAGCCGAGGCGGCCACGAGGGTGGAGGGCGCGCCCACACCTACAGGGCACGCCCCCTATCTCGTGGTACCCTCGGGCGGCCACCGACCTACTTCTTCCTCCTATATATATCCACGTACCCCGAGAACATCAGAACAAGCCACGAAAACATAATTGCACCGTCGCAACCTTCTGTATCCGCGAGATCCCATCTTGGAGCCTTCGCCGGCGCTCCGCTGTAGGGGGAATCGACCATGGAGGGCTTCTACATCAACACCATAGCCCCTTCGATGAGTTGTGAGTAGTTTACCACAAACCTTCGGGTCCATAGTTATTAGCTAGATGGCTTCTTCTCTCTTTTTGGATCTCAATACCATGTTCTCCTCGATCTTCTTGGAGATCTATTCGATGTAACTCTTTTTGCACTGTGTTTGTCGAGATCCGTTGAATTGTGGGTTTATGATCAAGTTTATCTATGAGAAATATTTGAATCTCCTCTGAATTCTTTTATGTATGATTGAGTTATCTTTGCAAGTCTCTTTGAATTATCAGTTTGGTTTGGCCTACTAGATTGATCTTTCTTGCAATGGGAGAAGTGCTTAGCATTGGGTTCAATCTTGCGGTGTCCTTTCCCGATGAGGATGCGAGGGCAGCAAGGTACGTATTGTATTGTTTCCATCAAGGATAAAAAGATGGGGTTTATATCATATTGCATGAGTTTATCCCTCTACATCATGTTATCTTTCTTAATGCGTTACTCTGTTCTTATGAACTTAATACTCTAGATGCATGCTGGATAGCGATCGATGTGTGGAGTTAGTAGATGCAGGCAGGAGTCGGTCTACTTGTTGCGGACATGATGTCTATATATATGATCATACCTAGATAATCTCATAGTTATTCGCTTTTCTATCAATTGCTCGACAGTAATTTGTTCACCCACCGTAATACTTATGTTATCTTGAGAGAAGCCACTAGTGAAACCTATGGCCCCCGGGTCTATCTTTTATCATATAATCTTTCAATCTACTTTTATTTGCATCTTTACTTTTCCAATCTATATCATAAAATACCAAAAATATATTTATCTTATCATACTATCTCTATCAGATCTCACTTTCGCAAGTGGCCGTGAAGGGATTGACAACCCCTTTATTGCGGTGGTTGCGAGTTGTTTGTTTGTTTGTGTAGGTGCGTGGGACTTTTGAGGAGCCTCCTACTGGATTGATACCTTGGTTCTCAAAAACTGAGGGAAATACTTACGCTACTATTGCTCCATCATCCTTTCTTCTTCAAGGAAAACCATTGCAAGCTCAAGACATAGCAAGAAGGATTTCTGGCGCCGTTGCCGGGGAGGTCTTCGCTCAAGTCAAGACATACAAAGTACCCATCACAAACTCATCTCCCTCGCATTTACATTATTTGTCATTTGCCTCTTGTTTTCCTCTCCCCCACTTCACCCTTGCCGTTTTATTCGCCCTCTCTTTCCCAATCTTCTCCTCTCTCTTTCGCTTGCCTTTTTTCTGTTTGCTTGTGTGCGGATTACTTGTCACCATGGCGCAAGCTAATACCAAATTGTGTGATTTCTCCAATACCAATAATAATGATTTCCTTAGTACTCCGTTTGCTCCTCTTAATGATGTTGAGTCATGTGAAATCAATATTGCTTGGCTGAATCTTGTTATGAAAGATCAATTCGCCAGCCTTCCTAGTGAAGATGCCACTACCCATCTAAACAACTTTGTGGATTTGTGTGATATGCAAAAGAAGAAAGATACAGATAACGATATTGTTAAATTGAAGTTATTTCCGTTTTCACTTAAGATCGTGCTAAAGTTTGGTTTTCGTCTTTGCCTAAAAATAGTATTGATTCTTGGAACAAGTGCAAAGATGCTTTTATCTCTAAATATTTTCCTCCCGCTAAGATCATCGCTCTTAGGAACGATATTATGAATTTTAAACAACTTGATCATGAGCATGTTGCCCAATCTTGGGAAAGAATGAAATTGATGATTCGCAATTGCCCTACTCATGGTTTGAATTTATGGATGATCACACAAATTTTTTATGCTGGCTTGAATTTTGCTTCTAGAAATCTTTTAGATTCGGCCGCGGGAGGCACGTTTATGGAAATCACTTTAGGAGATGCTACAGAACTCCTTGATAATATTATGGCTAATTATTCTCAATGGCACACCGAAAGATCTACTAGTAAAAAAGTGCATGCTATAGAAGAAATTAATGTTTTGAATGGAAAGATTGATGAACTTATGAATTTTTTTGCTACTAAGAGTGCTCCTATTGATCCCAATGATATGCCTTTGTCTACTTTGATTGAAAATAATAATGAATCTATGGATGTGAATTTTTTTGGTAGGAATAGTTTTGGAAACAATGCTTATAGAGGAAACTTTAAGTCTAGACCGTTCCCTAGTAAGTCCTCTAATAATTATGGAAATTCCAACAATGATTCTTATGGTAATTTTGATAAGATGCCCTCTGATTTTGAGAATAGTGTGAAAGAATTTATGATCTCTCAAAAGAATTTTAATGCCTTGCTTGAAGAAAAATTGCTCAAAGTTGATGATTTGGCTAGGAACGTTGATAGACTTTCGCTTGATGTTGATTCTCTTAAAATTAGATCTACCCCTCCTAAGCATGATATCAATGAGTCTCTCAAATCCATGAGAATTTCCAATGACGAGTGCAAAGAAAGAACCGCTAGATTGTGTGCTAAGAATGATTGCTTTGTAAAGGCGTGTTCTTCTAGTTTCCATGAAAATAATGATGAAGATCTTAAAGTTATTGATGTATCCCCTATTAGATCTTTGTTTTGCAATATGAATCTTAATAATGATGGGATTGGAGATGAGTCAACTTTAGTTAAAAGGCGTCCCAATAATTCAGAGTTTTTAGGTCTTGATGCTAATTTTGGTAAAAGTGGGATTGGAGAGTCAAGACTTTAAATAGCATTGAACCCACTATCTTGGATTTCAAGGAATTTAATTATGATAATTGTTCTTTACAAGGTTGTATTTCCTTGTTGCAATCCGTTGTGAATTCTCCTCATGCTTATAGTCAAAATAAAGCTTTTAACAAACATATCGTTGATGCCTTGATGCAATCTTTTGATGAAAAACTTAATTTGGAAGTTTCTATACCTAGAAAACTTAATGATGAGTGGGAACCTACTATAAAGATTAAAATTAAAGATCATGAGTGTTATGCTTTGTGTGATTTGGGTGCTAGTGTTTCCACGATTCCAAAAACTTTATGTGATATTCTAGGTTTTCATGATCTTGATGATTGCTCTTTAAATTTGCACCTTGCGGATTCCACCATTAAAAAGCCAATGGGAAGGATCAATGATGTTCTCATTGTTGCAAATAGAAATTTGGTTCCTGTGGATTTTAGCGTTCTTGATATAGATTGCAATCTTTCTTGCCCTATTATTCTTAGTAGACCTTTCCTTAGAATGATTGGCGCGATTATTGATATGAAGGAAGGGAATAATAGATTCCAATGTCCATTAAGGAAAGGCATGGAGCACTTTCCAAGAAAGAAAATTAAATTACCTTATGAGTCTATCATGCGAGCTACTTATGAACTGACTGCCAAAGATGGCACTACTTAGATCTATCTTCGCTTTTTTGCCTAGCTAGGGGCGTTAAACGATAGCGCTAGTTGGGAGGCAACCCAATTTTATTTGTGTTTTTTGTTTTTCTTTCTGTTTAGTAATAAATTTTGCATCTACCTTATGTTTAGATGTATTTTTATGTTTTAACTAGCAAAAGTGCACATGCGTTGCAACGGAAGAAACAAATTATCACCCCTAGCCCCCATACCTGTTACTGAAGGAAATATGCCCTAGAGGCAATAATAAAGTTATTATTTATTTCCTTATTTCATGATAAATGTTTATCATTCATGCTAGAATTGTATTAACCGGAAACATGATACATGTGTGAATGCATAGACAAACAACATGTCACTAGTATGCCTCTACTAGACTAGCTTGTTAATCAAAGATGGTTATGTTTCCTAACCATGAACAAAGAGTTGTTATTTGATTAACAAGGTCACATCATTAGTAGAATGATCTGATTGACATGACCCATTCCATTAGCTTAGCACACGATCGTTTAGTATGTTGCTACTACTTTTATCCATGACTTATACATGTTCCTGTAACTATGAGATTATGCAACTCCCGTTTACCGGAGGAACACTTTGGGTGCTACCAAACGTCACAACGTAATCGGGTGATTATAAAGGAGTACTACAGGTGTCTCCAAAGGCGGATGTTGGGTTGGCGTATTTCGAGATTAGGTTTTGTCACTCCAATTGTCGGAGAGGTATCTCTGGGCCCTCTCGGTAATGCACATCATGAAGCCTTGCAAGCACTACAACTAATGAGTTAGTTGTGAGATGATGTATTACGGAACGAGTAAAGAGACTTGCCGTAACGAGATTGAACTAGGTATTGGATACCGACGATCGAATCTCGGCAAGTAACATACCGATGACAAAGGAACAACGTATGTTGTTATGCGGTCTCGACCGATAAAGATCTTCGTAGAATATATAGGAACCAATATGGGCATCCAGGTCCGCTGTTGGTTATTGACCGTGAATAGTTCTAGGTCATGTCTACATTGTTCTCGAACCGTAGGGTCCGCACGCTTAAGGTTTCGATGGCGCTTATTATGAGTTTATGTATTTTGATGTACCGAAGAAGTTCGAGTCCCGGATGTGATCACGGACATGACGAGGAGTCTCGAAATGGTCGAGACATAAAGATCGATATATTGGAAGCCTATGTTTGGAGTTCGAATGGTTCCGGCGAAAACAGGAATTTACTGAGAGTACCGGAGGTTACTGGAACCCGGGAGGTAAATGGGCCATAGTGGGCCTTAGTGGAAAGGAGAAGGGTCAGCCCTAGGTGGCATGCCCCCCTTCCCCTAGTCCTACTAGGACTAGGAAAGGGGCCGCCCCTCTCTCTCTTTCCCCCTCAGGAATCCTAGTCCAACTAGGATTGGGGAATCCTACTCCCGAGGAGTAGGACTCCTTGGCGCCTCCTTGGCCGCCAGCCCCTCCCCTTGCTCCTTTATATCTGAGGCAGGGGGCACCCTAGGACACAAGTATTGATCTACGGATCGTTCCTTAGCCGTGTCGGTGCCCCTCCACCATATTCCACCTCGGTCATACTGTCATGAAGCTTAAGCGAAGCCCTGCGCCGTGAAACATCAAGATCGTCACCACGCCGTCGTCTTGACGGAACTCTCCTCGACACTCGGCTGGATCGAGTACGAGGGCGTCATCGAGCTGTCGTGTGTCAAGAACTCGGGCGCCGAGTAACGGCGCGGGATCGGTCGGATCGCGAGGAGAACGTCGACTACTTCCTCTACGTTGTGATCGCTTCCGCTTGGGTCTCGAGGGTGCGTAGACAACACTCTCCCCTCTCGTTGCTATACATCACCATGATCTTGCGTGTGCGTAGGAAATTTTTGAAATTACTCGTTCCCCAACAATGGTATCGAGCCTAGGTTTTTCTATGGTTTGATGTTTTGCACGAGTAGAACACAAGTGAGTTGTGGGCGATACAAGTCATACTACCTACCAGCATGTCATACTTTGGTTCAGCGGTATTGTGAGATGAAGCGGCCTGCATCGACATTACGCCGTGCGCTTACGCGAGACTGGTTTCACCGCTCGAGCACTCGTTGCTTAAAGGTGACCGGTGGGTGCTGTCTCTCTCACTTTAGTTGAACCGAGTGTGGCTACACCGGTCCTTGAGAAGGTTAAAGCGAGTCTATTTGACGAAATATCATTGTGGTTTTGATGCGTAGGTGAGACTGGTTCTTACTTAAGCCCGTAGCAGCCACGTAAAATTTGCAACAACAAAGTAGAGGACGTCTAACTTGTTTTTGCAGGGCATGTTGTGATGTGATATGGTCAAGGCGTGATGCTATATTTTATTGTATGAGATGATCATGTTTTGTAACCGGTTATCGGCAATCGGCTGGAGCCATATGGTTGTCGCTTTATTGTATGCAATGCAATCGCTTCTGTAATGCTTTACTTTATCACTAAGCGGTAGCGATAGTCGTAGAAGCATAAGTTTGGCGAGGCGACAACGACGCTACGATGGAGATCAAGGTGTCGCGCCGGTGATTTATGGTGATCATGGTGGTGCTGCAAGATGGAGATCATGAAGCACAAGATGATAATGACCATATCATATCACTTATATTGATTTGCATGTGATGTTTATCCTTTTATGCATCTTATCTTGCTTTGATTGACGGTAGCATTATAAGGTGATCTCTCACTAAATTATCAAGAAGTGTTCTCCCGAGTATGCACCGTTGCCAAAGTTCGTCGTGCCCGGACACCACGTGATGATCGGGTGTGATAAGCTCACGTCCATCTACAACGGTGCAAGCCAGTTTTGCACACGCAGAATACTCGGGTTATACTTGACGAGCCTAGCATATGCGAGATATGGCCTCGGAACACGGAGACCGAAAGGTCGGCGTGAATCATATAGTAGATATGATCAACATAAGATGTTCACCATTGAAAACTACTCCATTTCACGTGATGATCGGTTATGGTTTAGTTGATTTGGATCACGTGATCACTTAGATGACTAGAGGATGTCTTCTAAGTGGGAGTTCTTAAGTAATATGATTAATTGAACTTAAATTTATCATGAACTTAGTACTGATAGTATCTTGCTTGTTTATGTTTGATTGTAGATAGATGGCTCGTCTTTGTTGTTCCGTTGAATTTTAATGCGTTCCTTGAGAAAGCAAAGTTGAAAGATGATGGTAGCAATTACACGGATCGGGTCCGTAACGAGAGGATCATCCTCATTGCTGCCTGACGAAGAGTTACGTCTGGATGCACCGCTAGGTGCCAGCTCTTGCTAATGCAACTGCAGATGTTATGAGCGTCTGGCGAGCAAAGCTGATGACTACTCTATAGTTCGATGTGCCATGCTTTACGGCTTAGAACCGGGACTTCAACGACGTTTTGAGCGTCATGGAGCATATGAGATGTTCCAGAGTTGAAGTTAATATTCAACAGAATGCCCGGATTGAGAGATATGAAGTCTCCAATAAGTTCTATAGCTGCAAGATGGAGGAGAATAGTTACATTAGTGAGCATATACTCGTAATGTCCGGGTACTACAATCACTTGACGAATTGGGAGTTAATCTTCCGGATGATTGTGTCATTGATGAAATTCTTCAATCACCGCCACCAAGCTACAAAGGCTTCGTGATGAACTATAATATGCAAGGGTTAGTAAAGACTATACCGAGCTCTTCGCAATGCTAAAGGCTGCGGAGGTAGAAATCAAGAAGGAGCATCAAGTGTTGATGGTCAATAAGACCACTAGTTTCAAGAAGAAAGGTAAAGGGAAGAAGAAGGAACTTCAAGAAGAACAGCAAGCAAGTTGCTGCTCGGAGAAGAAACCCAAGTCCGGACCTAAGCCTGGCCGAGTGCTTCTCTTGCCAGCGCATCGACACTTGAAGCGGAACTGCCCCAAGTATTTGGCGGATAAGAAGGATGGCAAGGTGAACAAAGGTATATGTGATATACATGTTATTGATGTGTACCTTACTAGAGCTCGTAGTAGCACTGGTATTTGATCTTGGTTACTGTTGCTAATATTTGCAACTCAAGCAGGACTACGGATTGCGAACTCGGCAAAGGACGAGGTGACGATCGCGCTGTGGAAATGGTTCCAAAGTCGATGTGATCGCGGTCGGCACGCTACCTCTACATCTACCTTCGGATTAGTTTTAGACCTAAATAATTGTTATTTGGTGCTGCGTTGAGCATGAACATTATATCTGGATCTTGTTTGATGCGAGACGGTTATTCATTTAAATCGAGAGAATAATGGTTGTTCTATTTATATGAGTAATATCTTTTATGGTCATGCACCCTTGAGGAGTGGTCTATTTTGATGAATCTCGATAGTAGTGATACACATATTCATAATGTTGAAACCAAAAGATGCAGAGTTGATAATGATAGTGCAACTTATTTGTGTGACCGCCGTTTAGGTCATATCGATGTAAAGCGCATGAAGAAACTCCATCTTGATGGACTTTTGGAGTCACTTGATTATGAATCACTTGGCACTTATAACCGTGCCTCATGGGCAAGATGACTAAAACCCGTTCTCGGTACTATGGAGAGAGCAACAGATTTGTTGGAGATCATACATACTGATGTATGTGGTCCGATGAATGTTGAGGCTCGTGGCGGATATCGTTATTTTCTCACCTTCACAGATGACTTAAGCGGATATGGGTATATCTACTTAATGAAACATAAGTCTGAAACGTTTGAAAAGTTCAAAGAATTTCAGAGTGAAGTTGAAAATCATCGTAACAAGAAAATTAAATTTCTACGATCGATCGTGGAGGTGAATATTTGAGTTCTGAGTTTGGTCTACATTTGAAACAATGCGAATAGTTTAGCAACTCACGCCACCGGAACACCACAGCGTAATGGTGTGTCCGAACGTCAGAATCGTACTTTACTAGATATGGTGCGATCTATGATGTCTCTTACAGATTTACCGCTATCGTTTTGGGGTTATGCTCTAGAGACGGCCGCATTCACCTGAATAGAACACCGTCGAAATCCGTTGAGACGACACCTTATGAACTGTGGTTTGGCAAGAAACCAAAGTTGTCGTTTCTTAAAGTTTGGGGATGCGATGCTTATGTGAAAAACTTCAACCCGATAAGCTCGAACCCAAATCGAGAAATGTCTTCATAGGATACCCAAAGGAGACAGATTGGGTATACCTTCTATCACAGATCCGAAGGCAAGACATTCGTTGCCAAAAATGGATCCTTTCTAGAGAAGGAGTTTCTCTCGAAAGAAGTGAGTGGGAGGAAAGTGGAACTTGATGAGGTATTAGTACCTTCTCCCTTACTTGAAAGTAGTTAAATCGCGAAAACCGGTTTCGAGACATCTACACCAAGTAGTGAGGAAGTTGATGATGTTGATCATGAAACTTCAGATCAAGTTACTTCAGAACCTCGTAGATCAACCAAAGTAAGATCCGCACTGAGTGATGCGGTAATCCTGTTCGGAAGTCATGCTACTAGATCATGATGAACCTCGAACTATGAAGAAGCGATGGTGAGCCCAGATTCCATAAAATGGCTTGAGGCCATGAAATCGAGATGGGATCCATGTATGAAAACAAAGTATGGACTTTGGTTGACTTGCCCGAGGGTAGGCAAGCAATAGAAAACAAGTGGATCTTCAAGAAGAAGACCGACGCCGACGGTAATATTATCGTCTACAAAGCTCGACTTATGCAAAGGTTTTCGACAAGTTCAAGGGATTGACTACGATGAGACCTTCTCACCCGTAGCGATGCTTAAGTCCGTCCGAATCATGTTAGCAATTGCCGCATTTTATGATTATGAAATTTGGCAAATGGATGTAAAACTGCATTCTGAATGGATTTACGGAAGAAGAGTTGTATATGATGCAACGAGAAGGTTTTATCGATCCAAAGGGAGCTAACAAAGTGTGCAAGCTCCAGCGATCCATTTATGGACTGGTGCAAGCATCTCGGAGTTGGAATAAATGCTTTGATAGTGTGATCAAAGCATTTGGGTTTATCTGAACTTTTGGAGAAGCTTTGTATTTACAAGAAAGTGAGTGGGAGCTCAGTAGCATTTCGATATTATATGTAGATGACATATTGCTAATCGGAAATGATATAGAATTCTGGATAGCATAAAGGGATACTTGAATAAGAGTTTTCAATGAAAGACCTCGGTGAAGCTGCTTACATATTGGGCATTAAGATCTATAGAGATAGATCAAGGCGCTTAATTGGACTTTCACAAAGCACATACCTTGACAAGATTTTGAAGAAGTTCAAAATGGATCAAGCAAAGAAAGGGTTCTTGCACGTGTTACAAGGTGTGAAGTTGAGTAAGACTCAATGCCCGACCACTGCAGAACATAGAGAGAAATGAAAGATGTTCCTATGCTTCACCATAGGCTCTATCATGTATGCAATCTTGTGTACTGGACTGATGTGTGCCTTGCTATAAGTTTAGCAGGGAGGTACCAAAGTAATCCAGAGTGGATCATCGACAGCGGTCAAGAACATCTGAAATACGAAAAGGACTAAGGATATGTTTCTCGTATATGGAGGTGACAAAGAGCTCATCATAAGCGGTTACGTTGATGCAAGCTTTGACACGATCCGGACGATTCTAAATCGCAGACCGGATCGTGATTTACACTAAGCGGAGGAGCTGTCGGTTGGTGCAGTTCTAAACAAAGCGTCGTGGCGGGATCTACATGTGAAGCGGAGTACATAGCAGCTTCGAAGCAGCTAATGAAGGAGTGCGGATGAAGGAGTTCATATCCGATCTAGGTGTCATACCTAGTGCATCGGGTCCAATGAAAATCTTCGTGACAATCTTCGAGCAATTGCCTTAGCGAAGGAATCCAGATTTCACAAGAGGACCAAGCACATCAAGAGACGCTTCAATTCCATCCGGGACTTAGTCCGGTGGGAGACATAGAGATTTGCAAGATACATACGGATCTGAATGTTGCGACCCATTGACTAAGCCTCTTCCACGAGCAAAACATGATCAGCACCAAGACTCCATGGGTGTTAGAATCATTACTATGTAATCTAGATTATTGACTCTAGTGCAAGTGGGAGACTGAAGGAAATATGCCCTAGAGGCAATAATAAAGTTATTATTTATTTCCTTATTTCATGATAAATGTTTATCATTCATGCTAGAATTGTATTAACCGGAAACATGATACATGTGTGAATGCATAGACAAACAACATGTCACTAGTATGCCTCTACTAGACTAGCTTGTTAATCAAAGATGGTTATGTTTCCTAACCATGAACAAAGAGTTGTTATTTGATTAACAAGGTCACATCATTAGTAGAATGATCGATTGACATGACCCATTCCATTAGCTTAGCACACGATCGTTTAGTATGTTGCTCTGCTTTTATCCATGACTTATACATGTTCCTGTAACTATGAGATTATGCAACTCCGTTTACGGAGGAACACTTTGGTGCTACCAAGCGTCACAACGTAATCGGGTGATTATAAAGGAGTACTACAGGTGTCTCCAAAGGCAGATGTTGGGTTGGCGTATTTCGAGATTAGGTTTTGTCACTCCAATTGTCGGAGAGGTATCTCGGGCCCTTTCGGTAATGCACATCATCAAGCCTTGCAAGCACTACAACTAATGAGTTAGTTGTGAGATGATGTATTACGAGCGAGTAAAGAGACTTGCGGTAATGAGATTGAACTAGGTATTGGATACCGACGATCAAATCTCGGGCAAGTAACATACCGATGACAAAGGGAACAACGTATGTTGTTATGCGGTCTGACCGATAAAGATCTTCGTAGAATATGTGGGAACCAATATGGGCATCCAGGTCCCGCTGTTGGTTATTGACCGTGAATAGTTCTAGGTCATGTCTACATTGTTCTTGAACCGTAGGGTCCGCACGCTTAAGGTTTCGATGGCGGTTATTATGAGTTTATGTATTTTGATGTACCGAAGAAGTTGAGTCCCGATGTGATCACGGACATGACGAGGAGTCTCGAAATGGTCGAGACATAAAGATTGATATATTGGAAGCCTATGTTTGGAGTTGGAATGGTTCCGGCGAAAACAGAAATTCTGGAGTACCGGAGGTTACTGGAACCCCGGAGGTAAATGGGCCATAGTGGGCCTTAGTGGAAAGGAGAAGGGTCAGCCCTAGGTGGCAAGGCCCCCCCTTCCCTAGTCCTACTAGGACTAGGAAAGGGGCCGCCCCCTCTCTCTCTTTCCCTCCGGGAATCCTAGTCCAACTAGGATTGGGGGAATCCTACTCCCGAGAGAGTAGGACTCCTGGCGCGCCTCCCTTGGCCGGCCAGCCCCTCCCCTTGCTCCTTTATATCACGGGGCAGGGGGCACCCTAGGACACAAGTATTGATCTACGGATCGTTCCTTAGCCGTGTCGGTGCCCCCTCCACCATATTCCACCTCGGTCATACCGTCGCGAAGCTTAGGCGAAGCCTGCGCCGTGAAACATCAAGATCGTCACCACGCCGTCGTCTTGTGGAACTCTCCTCGACACTCGGCTGGATCGAGTACGAGGGACGTCATCGAGCTGTCGTGTGTCAAGAACTCGGGCGCCGAGTAACGGCGCGGGATCGGTCGGATCGCGAGGAGAACGTCGACTACTTCCTCTACGTTGTGATCGCTTCGCTTGGTCTCACGAGGGTATGTAGACAACACTCTCCCCTCTCGTTGCTATACATCACCATGATCTTGCGTGTGCGTAGGAAATTTTTTGAAATTACTACGTTCCCCAACAGTTGCCTCTTCTTTTCTTTGTCATCATTATCGGTCACGATGTCGGCTACACACTGAACATTCCACCTAAACTTGGAACCAATAAAGAATGGCATTGCCTGCATGGAAAAATAAGCGAACGGTCGCGTTTGAGATCCAGGTCAAATCTGCATAATCTAATGCTTGCGCCTTGTGTTTGTGTGATCCAGATTTTACATCATAGTAGTTTAGTACCAGTCCATGAAGGACACAAACAACCATCAAATTCAACTTTAGTTGAAAACGATCAACACCTTTTTTGCGGATAACACGATCAGCACCAAAAATAATGGAGGTTGCGAGTTTGAATCGCAAAAAAGAACTAATTTTGCCTCATCTCCTAAACGGGATGGTGGGTTTGATTTGTTGGGCCGGGTCGCACGGACAGGTTGGGAGGGCACTGTTTTTTTCAATTGGTGGAATGTTGCGCGGCTGAACGGGGTAGGGGCCAAGTGGCCTAGGACAAACGATTGGTAGAATAGCCTAGCTCAGTATGAAGAAACGCCATGGACATATGAAATGGGAGGACCAATAATATTATACCTCCATTTATATAAAAAATAGTATATATGCCCGTGAGTTACAATGGTAGAAACAATTGACATAAATTTAGTGAGGACTGTATGCGCAAAGATAATGTTCAATGTGTTATAAATTTGGTGCAAGCTTAGTAAGGATTATAAGTGCAAGGAAAAAATGTCAGGTTGGCTGTTGCAACGAAAGTAAAAAATAGCTTAAATTAGTGGGGATCATGTAGGAAAAGAATGGCACTTCATCTTTATTCGTAAGATAAGATATGAATGAGGGCCCACGTCCTTCAAAAAATCTGTAATTGCCGTATATTTACTTCCCCTCTCTTTCCTTTCTCCTTCTTTCTTTATTTCTCATGCAATTAGTGTCTATTTTATTTCTTTTTCTTTCCTTATATCATCCCTGTGACGAATCCCATTTGTCGGCCTATTAACTACTCCTGCGATTAATATGGCATCCACAATAATTACCGTCTATTGCCTTCCTCTCTCTTTCCTTTCTCTTTCCTTCTTTATTTCTCATGCAATGTCTATTTTCTTTCTTTTTGGCTTCACATAATTGAAGTCTATTTCTTTCCTCTCTTTCCTTTCTCCTTCTTTTTTTATTTCTCATATGCAATGTCTATTTCCTTACTCCCTCTCCTATTGCTCTGCCCCTCATTTGTTCCGTCAAGTACAAATCTTATTCATGCCATATTCTTTGCTTAATTTCCGAAGCAGCTCCTTGATGCTTGACAACCTAAGAACGTATATAAACTGGTAAAATTTTATGTAAAATAGCAAGGTGGGACTATTTATGAAAAACAGCCTCCAGCCTGCTCCCCTTGTCCGTCCAATGGGCCGTAGCAGTCGGCCCGGCCCAGCACGCCCGTACTCATTGCCTCGGCCCGTCTACACCTCATCTTCTATTCTTAAAAGGCCGGACGACTACATTAGTGCACTCATGAGCGTAGTCGGACTAGTCTGCTCTGTTGTCATACATCCTATAGACCAGGGATCAAATCCCAATTCTCACCACTTTTTTCCCTGTTTTTTTAATTCAAACACAAATTCAAACTGAAAGCGTAAAATCACGGGAAGAAGCGTATTGTGATGGTGAACCCATGGAATCAATCCGTGCTTTATTATTAGGAAAAGATATCCCTGTTTTTTTAATTCAAACAAAAATTCAAACTGAAAGCGTAAAATCAGGGAAGAAGCGTATTGTGACGGTGAACCCACGGAATCAACCCGTGCTTTATTATTAGGGAAAGACTAGCACAAATGCCCGTGCGTTACAACGGGTGAAATGAAACACAAAACCTACTACACATGTGATTACTCATCATTTCTTATATTCGTTTTCTGATAAATGTGGTAATAAGTTTAAATTGATTGTCGCTTTTTGCAGCATGAATTGTGGATATGAAGCAATCACCCTGATGTTATTCATTTGATGGAAGAGTGGTGGTGCATGGATTAGTCTGATTAATCACTTTTATCTGTTGCTCTTTGGAAAACCCGTGTGTTGCATCATGTGAAGAAAAAATATATCAGATGTTTCCGACCCATGGTAAGCATGGCCCAAGACCTCCACAAGCCCATACCCTCTATTTCAGCACACGTCCATTTGTATTGCCACTTATTATTGCGCTTGCCGTCCATGGCCTTCGAAGCATTCGGGATGGCTAAGCTTAACCGCTCACTCGACCTCGTCGAAGCGTCCACATTGTCCGTCGGCTGACCCCACCGGTTTATTAACCCTACGAGCTCTTTCTCAAACCTCCTCGGCTAGTTTTGGCGGCTTTTAATGGTTGTTTCAAATAATAGATAATTATAATCTAAATTATGTTGCATTCATTTTTGATTTTGAGTGCCTTTTATAAATATGGATTTAAAATTATTGTTTTAACTTATTTAAAAATTCATAATAATTTCTAAGCAAATAATTTCTCCATCATAATCTAATTAAACATTTTAAACTTCCATTTTGAAAGATTAAACTAAATCATTAAGTATATGCATGTCACCTTAAATTCAACTAGAATATTATTTTCAAATTCAAGTAATTCTAATATATTTAGAACAATAGTATCTCAATTTTGAGTTAAAATAAGTAGGATTTTTTTAGTATTTATAAGAGAATTTGTGTACTGCTGGCTGCGTGGCCAGCGATGCATCCATCCTCCTCCGTTGTTGTCCGTCCGTGTGCTCAGCAGCCGTCAGCCCCGTCTATTCACCGTCCATGGCCTTGTTATCTTCATCTGCTCCCATTTCCTCCTGTCTCCCGTACGAGAACAAAGATAATACCTTCCCCTCTTAATATTTATATGCTTAGACGGAACCCGATCTTTATCCTCTCTCTATTAATTCTTTAGGAGGCTTACTGATTTGAGATCCTAGATGTATATAAATTGGTGCAAAAAGGTGCAAGGCAGCGATGTGGGACTAAAAGGAAGCGAATCATATATTCTGCACACAAACATGTGCTAGCTAAGTTTAACTTGGACTTCCAAACTGTTGGATTGGCGGTTATGTTTGTTGCCTCCTCTCCTGCACAGTATTGGGCCGTCACTGTTGTTGGGCTGGTACGGTGGGAGGAGCTTTTCATTGGCGTGGGTGACGCCCACGTGGGCTGCTGCAGACAGAATTTAATACGCCAGCCGTTAATTAGTACCACCTCGTGGAGTATATTTTAAATTCGAACTGAAAGCGTAAATTCACGGGAAAAGAAGTGTATTGTGACGGTGAACCCACGGAGTCAATTCGTGCTTTATTATTAGGGAAATATTAGTGTTTTTGCCAAGTAGAACCTATAGGATAACCTATGGTGATAGTTAATTTGATTATGCTGGAAACTGAAACTTTGCACGCACGAATTTAGTTTTGTTAAATCATAGAAACGTGCTTTTGCGTTGATTCTTTTTGCTGTAGATCAATATACAAATTTCCCAGGACTTCCCATTTTGGTAGGATTTTTAGAGTTCCAGAAGTATTCGTGGGTTATAGATTTCTACAGACTGTTCTGTTTTTGACAGATTCTGTTTTTCGTGTGTTGTTTGCTTATTTTGATGCATCTATGGCTAGCATTAAGTGGTATGAACCATAGAGAACTTTAAATACAGTAGGTCTAACACCAATATAAATAAATAATGATTTAATTACAGTACCTTACGTGGTAGTTTTTCTTTCTTTCACTAACAGAGCTTATGAGATATCCTGTTGAGTTTTGTGTTGTGAAGTTTTCAAGTTTTGGGTAAAGATTTGATGGACTATGGAATAAGGAGTGGCAAAAGCCTAAGCTTGGGGATGCCCATGGCACCCCAAGATATTTAAGAATAGCCAAAGGCCTAAACTTGGGGATGCCCCGGAAGGCATCCCCTCTTTCGTCTTCGTTCATTGGTCACTTTACTTGGAGCTATATTTTTATTCGCCACATGATATGTGTTTTGCTTGGAGCGTCTTGTATGATATTAGTTTTTGCTTTTAGTGTTCCACAATCATCATTGCTGTACACACCTTTTGGGAGAAGCCAACTTGATTGGAATTTATTAGAATACTCTATGTGCTTCACTTATATCTTTTGAGCTAGATAGTTTTTGCTCTAGTGCTTCAGTTATATCTTTTAGAGCACGGCGGCGGCTTAATTTTGAAAAAAATTATTGATCTCTCATGCTTCACTTATATTATTTTGAGAGTCTCTTAGAACAGCATGGTATTTGCTATGGTTATAAGGTCCTAGAATGGTAGGCATCCAAGTTGGGTATAATAAAAACTATCATAGAAAGTGAATTGGATGCTATGATCAATTTGATACTTGATAATTGTTTTGAGATATGGAGGTAGTGATATTAAAGTCATGCTAGTTGGGTGATGTGAATTTAAAGAATGCTTGTGTTGAAGTTTGTGATTCCCGTAGCATGCACGTATGGTGAACCGCTTTGTGATGAAGTTGGAGCACAATTTTATTTATTGATTGTCTTCCTTATGAGTGGCGGTCGGGGACGAGCGATGGTCTTTTCCTACCAATCTACGCCCCTAGGAGCATGCACGTAATACTTTGTTTTTGATGACTTATAGATTTTTGCAATAAGTATATGAGTTCTTTTGACTAATGTTGAGTCCATGGATTATACGCGCTCTCACCTTCCACCATTGCTAGCCTCTCTTGTGCCAAGCAATTTTCATCGGTACCATACACCCACCATATACCTTCCTCAAAACAGCCACCATACCTACCTATTATGGCATTTCCATAGCCATTACGAGATATATTGCCATGCAACTTTCCACCGTTCTGTTTATATGACACACATCATCATTGTCATATTGCTCTTTGCATGACCATGTAGTTGACATCGTATTTGTGGCAAGGCCACCTTCATAATTTTCATACATGTCGCTCTTGATTCATTGCTTATCCCGTTACACCGCCGAAGGCATTCATGTAGAGTCATATCTTGTTCTAAGTATTGAGTTGTAATCTTGAGTTGTAAGTAAATAAAAGTGTGATGATCTTCATTATTAGAGCATTGTCCCAGTGAGGAAAGGATGATGGAGACTATGATTCCCCCACAAGTCGGGATGAGACTTCGGACTAAAGAAAAAAAGAAAAAAAAGTGAAAGGCCAAGAAAAAAAGAAAGGCCCAAAAGAAAAAAAGAAAAAAAGAAAAAATAATAAAAAATGAGACAAAAAGAGAGAAGGGACAATGTTACTATCCTTTTACCACACTTGTGCTTCAAAGTAGCACCATGATCTTCATGATAGAGAGTCTCCTATGTTGTCACTTTCATATACTAGTGGGAATTTTTATTATAGAACTTGGCTTGTATATTCCAATGATGGGCTTCCTCAAAATGCCCTAGTTCTTCATGAGCAAGCAAGTTGGATGCACACCCACTTAGTTTCTTTTGTTGAGCTTTCATACATTTATAGCTCTAGTGCATCCGCTGCATGGCAATCCCTACTCACTCACATTGATATCTATTAATGGGCATCTCCATAGCCCGTTGATACGCCTAGTTGATGTGAGACTATCTTCTCCTTTTTGTCTTCTAAACAACCACCATTCTATTCCACGCATAGTGCTATGTCCATGGCTCACGCTCATGTATTGCGTGAAAGTTGAAAAAGTTTGAGATTGCTAAAGTATGAAACAATTGCTGGCTTGTCATCGGGGTTGTGCATGATTAAATACTTTGTGTGATGAAGATAGAGCAACAGCCAGACTATATGATTTTGTAGGGACAACTTTCTTTAGCCATGTTATTTTGAGAAGACATGATTGCTTTGATTAAGTATGCTTGATGTATTACTATTTCTTATGTCAATATGAACTTTTATTTTGAATCATTTGGATCTGAACATTGATGCCACAATAAATAAAATTACATTGAGAATTATGCTAGGTAGCATTCCACATCAAAAATGCTGGTTTTTATCATTTTCCTACTCGAGGACGAGCAGGAATTAAGCTTGGGGATGCTTGATACGTCTCCAATGTATCTATAATTTTTGATTGTTCCATACTATTATATTACTTGTTTTGGATGTTTATGGGCTTTATTTACACATTTATATCATTTTTGGGACTAACCTACTAACCGGAGGCCCAACCCATATTGCTATTTTTTTGCCCATTCCAGTATTTCGAAGAAAAGGAATATCAAACAGAGTCCAAATGCAATGAAACCTTCAGGAGCGTGATTTTTGGAATGAATGTAACCCAGAGGACTTGGAGTGCAAGTCAAGAAGCAGCCGAGGCGGCCACGAGGGTGGAGGGCGCGCCCACACCTACAGGGCGCGCCCCCTATCTCATGGGCCCCTTGGGCGGCCACCGACCTACATCTTCCTCCTATATATACCCACGTACCCCGAGAACATCAGAACAAGCCACGAAAACCTAATTCCACCGCCGCAACCTTCTGTATCCATGAGATCCCATCTTGGAGCCTTCGCCGGCGCTCCGCCGGAGGGGGAATCGACCATGGAGGGCTTCTACATCAACACCATAGCCCCTCCGATGAGTTGTGAGTAGTTTACCACAGACCTTCAGGTCCATAGTTATTAGCTAAATGGCTTCTTCTCTCTTTTTGGATCTCAATACCATGTTCTCCTCGATCTTCTTGGAGATCTATTCGATGTAACTCTTTTTGCGGTGTGTTTGTCGAGATCCGATGAATTGTGGGTTGATGATCAAGTTTATCTATGAGAAATATTTGAATCTCCTCTGAATTCTTTTATGTATGATTGAGTTATCTTTGCAAGTCTCTTCGAATTATCAGTTTGGTTTGGCCTACTATATTGATCTTTCTTGCAATGGGATAAGTGCTTAGCTTTGGGTTCAATCTTGCGGTGTCCTTTCCCAGTGACAGTAGGGGCAGCAAGGCACGTATTGTATTTTTGCCATCGAGGATAAAAAGATGTGCCTTATATCATATTGCATGAGTTTATCCCTCTACATCATGTCATCTTTCTTATTGCGTTATTCTATTCTTATGAACTTAATACTCTGGATGCATGCTAGATAGCGGTCGTTGTGTGGAGTAATAGTAGTAGATGCGGGCGGGAGTCGGTCTACTTGTTGCGGACGTGATGCCTATATACATGATCATACCTAGATAGTCTCATGATTATTCGCTTTTCTATCAATTGCTCGACAGTAATTTGTTCACCCACCGTAATACTTATGCTATCTTGAGAGAAGCCACTAGTGAAACATATGGCCCCCGGGTCTATCTTTTATCATATAAGCTTTCAATCTACTTTTATTTGCATCTTTACTTTTCCAATCTATATCATAAAATACCAAAAATATATTTATCTTATCATACTATCTCTATCGATCTCACTTTCATGAAGTGGCCGTGAAGGATTGGCAACCCCTTTATTGCGTTGGTTGCGAGTTCTTTGTTTGTTTGTGTAGGTGTGTGGGACTTTTGAGGAGCCTCCTACTGGATTGAAACCTTGGTTCTCAAAAACCGAAGAAAATACTTATGCTACTATTGCTTCATCACCCTTTCCTCTTCAAGGAAAACCAACGCAATCTCAAGACATGGCATCGGCCTACGAAGAACACATGTCTGCGACATCAAACATTCAAAAGGCAACTGAAAGGGAAGACTATGGACATGCTGGTGAAAAGGGTATGACACGTAATTACCGTGAGGGCGTTGAGCTCAGCCAGCAACGAAGGCCCGCCGAGCATGCTTGAGACGGAGGTCGGGCTGCTATGAACAGGAGCGGGACCTTTTGCGGTTGCTTGAGCAAGTGTTGGTGCTGTGATGTTCACTGAATTGCTCCTGACAAAGCTGGGAAGGGGAAAGTCCTGCGGCCCTTCATTTGGATTGCTCTTCGACCAATCGAAAATTGCTGGAATCAAGCTAGCCACCGCGTCACTGACCACTGCATTGACTACCTCAAGCAACTCTCACTACTAGGAAAAGGCATGCTAGTGGCGCACTGGTTTTGCCTTCTAATGGCGCCTTGCCGATGCGCCACCGCATCACGCCATTAGAATTAAATTCTAATGGCGCCTTGCCGATCGCCATTAGTATCTGGTGTTCTAATGGCGCACCGCCTACTGCGCCATTAGTATAGCTTGCAGTGCGCCATTAGAATGCCTCCCAGGGGCCATATGTACAAATGTGCTATGGCATTCTAATGGCGCATTACCAGTGAATGCGCCATTAGTGTGATGATCACAGTGCGCCATTAGTGTCTTTTGTGGTGTGCCATTAGTATGAATATTAGGTTTTATTATTTTTTTTGCTTTTCTGATTTTTGCACAGATTACAAAATATATTATTGCATAGAATATAGACAGCAGCACACAGCAACATCAGATTCATCAAATACAATAGAAGATTAGTCTCCGAATACAATTCATCATATTAGTCTCCGGATTCAAAAGGCCGGACAAAGATAAAACATTACAAGTCTCAAGACCGCGAGTATCGAGTTTGCCTTCACATTACAAGTCGATATCGATCAGCTAAACTACCATCACATAGAAGAGAGCTGTGGTCATCACGATGAGCATCATCGCGATCAAACTGGTCTTCATCCGGTTCCTCCAACGCTCCCTCCTCTCTCCCGCTAGATAGCGGGCGATCTAGATTCGGCCTCCGCCCTAGTGGTGTACCCTTTGTAACTATTACCGCTGAACGGTGAACCTGTCTCCGACACTCCTCCCATCATCGTAGACTCCGGGAACCTTACCCTTGTACACGACTTACGACGGCATCTCTATGCACAAGCCAAACAATGAGACAATACATAAGCAATGTGTAAGTATGCAACAAAAGGATCGGAAGAGAAAAGCAAGACATTAATAACACGATTCATGGTCCTACTAATAAAATAGCATCGATTACATCTAAGTTGAACAACCGTCCAAACCAAAGAGACATACGAATTCATTAAAAGTTTAATTACAACATGAGCCAATCAATGTTTCGTAACTACACATCACTACTTTCGACTCGACTCATCGGACAGAGCGTGGATGAAGCCGCCGTCTGTCGCGATGGTCATGAAATCGCGATCGTTGTCACCTGCATTTGTAGCATTCCATCTATCTCACCGTTGGACGGTTGATTTCGAGGAAGAACTGCCTGACGTATGAAGGACATCTTGATGGATGATGTCCGCAAACTCGACTAGATGCGAAGAATTCTTGTCCGAGGTCCGCGTCTGGACTGCCGACAAGCTCGCGGCCCAATCTTTGAGATTATCCGGTAGCGAAGGTGATGATGGTCCTTACGATCGCCTCGCATGTAATGGAGGGCGTAGTAGGCATCCTTCGACCGCCCGGGCTGCTTGACGCAGCGAACTTCGTATTGTGTGAGAAGATGTGCTTGCCGTACTTACGAACTGTCCTGGTGAAGGTGCCTCCAGATTTGGCGTAGCCGGGGAGAACATCATCAAGAACTTTCTTCACATTTGTGTAGTCTATCATGGAGTTACGGTTCGGGTCGAAATACGTGGCCATGGAATATTTCGGCTTAAGAGGATGAGTGTGCAATGTGTCACCGCACAGAACACGGAATGTTAGAAAAAAAAGAACGATCGAAATCTAAGAAATCATATGTTACGGGGCGGTTAAGGGATGACTTACTCGGGAAAGTAAGGCACAAGGAAGTTATCCTTATCTGCGTTTGCCAGAATGACGCCTTCGAGGTGTGAACTCGCAACTTGGCGGTCCCCAGCGCTGCTCAAGTGCTTGGCACGCATGTAGAAGGGTCGACTATCACGATGTCCGGGGTATTGTCTCTAATGATCCGCATCTGCATGCTCAGCAAAAACAGCCGAACGAAGGTGTAGTGCAACGGATGAAGGTTAAACATAGCAAAGATGTCATCAAACCGCAGGACGATCATACCCCCGATGTCGCCATCCACAAAGCCCTTGCTCTCTGGCACCTTGGCCACGAAAACCGGGTATGCCACATCCTTCTCTCTGAGACGCCGCTTCTCCAAAATCGAACACCGCATGCATGCAGACTCCGATAGCACCGGTTGCAGACATTCAGCATATTTGGCGGTAGCATCGCCCTACCCGCCACATGCACCTCCTCGAGATATCCTTAGGTGAAGGTGGCCCGTCCTGAGCACGGATCGAACTCGGTGCCGGCTGGCTCGCACCGGCGCCCTTGTTAGTCTTTCGCTTCCGGCCCTTCTTCTTGATCTCCTGTAATGGGACCGAGTTCTGCTCACAGACCGCCTTCTTCAGCGTGTTGGGGCTGATAATATTCGCGCCTCGGCTATCTCGAGGCTCGGTGAAGACGGAGCTGGGGCGTGTCACGAGAACTGAACGCCGACGGCGCTTGTTGCAATTGGATTTCTCTGCCGTACCAGCTAGATCGCGGTGGTCTTGGCTGGGTTCTTGAGAAAGAGGCCCGCAGAAATCGTCAGCGTACCCATGTTCGGCAAAGTACTTGTCAACTATGGTAAATGTACCGTCGTCGTTGTCGCCGCCGTCCGGATCTGTGCCATAGGGCTGTCCGGATCTGTGCCATAGGGATGTCCGCAGTCCGTAGCGTTGCTGCGTTCTTGCCATGGGTTGGCGCCGCACGACGGCGCGATCTTGTCTATGGGGTGGTGTCCCCGCCCCAAACGAATCGCTCTTCGCCATAGCAGGGCCGTTTATGCAGTGCCGAGGGTCATCTCATCTTCTTCGTCGCCCCGGTAGTCGAATCGGAGGTAACAACTCGTCGCAGCTCGAAGCACCGGACCACTTCAACCCTATACATTGTGGGTGGCATCGGATTACCGTGGAACATGGGGTTGCCCGGTTGAACGATTTTGCCCTTGGCGACATCGACCAACTCGGCGCCCACAAAGTGCAGAAGAGTGCAAGGAACGTCGGCGGTGCCCTGCGAAAACATGTGTAGGGCATCGAGGATGCCCGACCAAAGGCAAGGAGATGAAGTCATCGGCCGAGAGGCTTAGTTACCGTGATGCCGTCAAGCTCGGCTAATGTCGAGGCACCGCCAACGGCGGGCGCAACCGACGGAGGGGCGCTTCTCGGCGAGGTGCGGTCGGCGACACCCGGTGCATTAAGCTCCAATACCGTGCGGTGCGGAGACACGAATACCGCCTCCGCGGAGACACCAATGGCGCGCCGCCGAGACACCAATGGTGCCGCCATTGAGACACCAATGTCGCCACGCCGGAGACACCAATGGTGCCGCCGCCACACATGCGAAGTTCTTGCCATGAAGCTGGGAACCGGGGGAGGCCCCTTTTGGCCGCCCGCAATCCACGTCGTCAGCCCATGAATCAACGTAGGCACCATGGCTTCGAGCTTCGTTTCCAGCTGTTGTTCCACTTGCTCTTGGACAAGCTCCGGAATCCGCGCCACTTGTGCCTTGAGTGCTTCAACCTCGCGCGTTTGGCTTTCCGAGCTGGCCTTTTTCTCCTTCCGCACACCAGCGGTATAGTATGACCCCCATTTTGTGGACAAGCCTTTGCCAGCCACACGACCAGCTGACGTCGGCTTATCGAGCTTATCCTTCTTTTTCATTACGTTCAACGCCCTATTTAAAGGGGTGTCGAAAGGGGAGCTCTTAGATGACCCCGCGCTACTGCTTTCATTGTCCTGCGAAAGGAACATGAGCCATTTAGAAATATTGGTGATTAATTAGAGTGCAACCATATGGAGCTAATTACGGCGGGGTGTATTCCTTACGAGAACAAGCTCAAGCGCCTGGTCTTCGGATCCGTGGTAAGCTCCTTTGTTATCGGGTCCTCCTTGTACCGGCCCCGACATAGTTCCTGGTCCGCTTGTCACCGCTGTATTTCTCGAAGCGGGCGGTAGGACTTGCTCGGCACGCTCCGCGTCCTCCTTGTCCCATATAGGCTCCGCCACTCTATAACCGCCGGGACCGAGTTTGTGTTCCCCTAAGTTCAACTCCCGCATTTCTTTCCCCCACTGAATTGATTCGGAGCTTGCGGGGCTCTGGCACTTGATCTTGAACTCCTTGTCCTCATCTTCGCTCATCAAATGATATTTCGCCTTGATCTTGTCATAACTATCACCTTTATCAATCATTCTCTTCACCGCGCTTCTCCAAGTAGACAGGGCCGTGCTCATCTTCGTGAGGGCGGCATTGTTCACTCTATTCCCTGAGAGGCGTGTGTTTTCAAATTCGTCGGGAACTTGTATCGTTCGTGCAGCTTCGTGAAGAGGAGGCTGCGCAAATTCCCTCGGTCCTTATGCCTAAGGTTCTCGGTGTTGATCGAGACGGTGTTCCGAGAATGCACCCGAGCTGAACCGCTACCCTTTGACTATATGTTTGGGCTCCGTTGGATTCCGTCGGAGTCCACTTGAGTGAATTCCTCCTTGACGGTGCGGAGCGCATTGAGCGCCGGTCCTTCCTTTGCTTCTTCGGTTGGCTGCCATCGTGTGTGCGCCGCCATCATCGATGGTGGCATCCTCGGCGGCACCATCGGTGGTGTCATCCCCGACGCCACTAGGGGTTGTGTAATCAGGATCGGTGTCTTCCGCGTCATCATAGCGGTGAGGTTGTTGTTCCTCCAACTCTTGGGACATCTCCTGAATTGCTTGCCGCCCAACCACCGGCCTCATCGTTGTGAGCCATGTTTCTCTCTAAATAGGAAAAAAGTTTGGTCAAAAAGATGGTTATTGTCAAGGAACAAGATCATGGTCTCATGATTTAGGGTTGGGCCTAATCACTTGGCTCTATTGCCACCTATGTTGGGTTTATCATCTAGGGTTTATCGATGCTAAGGATAATTCTAAGTTGGGCCTAATCACTTGGCTCTATTGCCACCTATGATTTAATGCAGCAAGAATGGCGAGGCGAGTTGATCCTACTTAACTAAGTACTAAGATAGCCCGCCCATGCATTAGTCGCAAGTACCCCATATGTCCTATTTTTAGCAAAGTCATGCTAAAATTCACGGAAAATTTCAGCATGACCTTTGCTGAAAATAGGACATATGGAGTACCAATTTGCCGAACGGAAGTTAATCGACATTCCGCAAACTCAAGGGCCTCTCGGGGTACTGCAAATTCATCACGACACAATGGTCGGAGACAAAACCCAACAACTTCACAAGTCTTTCACAGATTTGTTTGCAAGTTCGATATGTAATAAAGATAAGCCTCAAAGATGAGCCTCCAATGCTAATTTGTTTGCTTCAAGACAAGATGAACCTCCAATGCAATGTAAGTAAAGAAATCTATGCAATGTATATACACTATAATGAAGAACAAAAATTCATCCTAATTAAGCAAATTCTGATTGTCACAGCCGGTGTTGTGTATTTGACATTTTAATTACATACAAAAACAATGTGGACACAGAAATGTATTGGTAACATCTTTAACAGCGAAGTGCAAGAAATATTCAACCTACATAACAGAGTCTTCAAACAGCCCAAAAGACATCATGGATGAAATGGACCAACAATATGTATACATAAAAGTAATAAAGCAATATATTTAGGCTTTAACAGCAGTGCAAGAAGTTCATCCTAAATAACACATAAACCCGATTCAACATGTCTTCAAACAGCCCAAAGGCAATCATATTACACAAGTATTGAGAGCTCATAACCGAAAAAACAGGCCAACGTTCACTCTTCAACAACAGCTACTCACGACCAGTCCATCAAGGTTCGCTGGGAAGAAACAACTTCCCCACTGGCAACCTCAAGACAATGATTTTTAGCAGTGGACAACAACCATGGACTGTAGGTGTGATCAACAAAGTTCATCCTACTTTAATGATGACGATTTAAATAGTACTGTATAGTTACGGTCAAAAATACATGACTTCCAAACACAAGAATAGCAAAAAACTGGACGGTGATGATGATGAATCCTCATTTGAGTTGCACAATCACTTGCAGACAACACACTGCACCTCAAAACTGCTACCTTAAACCACCTAGTATTTCCTTGGTTCTGAAATATCTACAGCCCGACTGGGTGCGATCGAGATGGAGGGGGATCGAGATCGAGATGGAGGGGGAATCGAGATCAAGTGTCCTCATGAATTCAAAAAGTGCCCATGAAATTTAAAAATATTCATGATATCAAAAAGTGCCCATGCATGAAATACAATCGAGAAATGAAGACTACGATTTAAATACAATCGGTCTTAGCTAGCTATCTCTGTTCACAATCTTCTTGCCCTTCTTTTTCGCAAATGGAGTTCTTCTGTGGAACGGACGTCCTTTAGGTAGGGTGGTCCTGCTTCTTCTTGTGGTGTGTGCTGCTACTTCATCGTCGTCGTCATGTTCGATCTTCGGGTCGCCGTACTTGTCGAAGTCTTGCTCATTGGCTACTCCATCCATTCCGATGATCTTCCTTTTGCCTCTCCTCACGACAACACGATCGGGCTTTGGCGGGTCGGTAATGAAGAAGCATTGGTCCACTTGGGAAGCCAGACCCATGGCTCATTTTTCAGCGGTGACGTTTATACCCATGATCTTGATTTGGCTTCGTATAACCATGGTGGTGAAATACCGTCTTCTTTTATGACGTTTTGGCCCATCGACACGGAACATCGGGACCTTCTCTCGGCAGTAGCTCAGCTCCCAGATCTCCTCGATCCTTCCGTAGTATCTGTCCTTGTCGTTACGGTGTAGGATTCCATCGTTACCCGGAGTTCGATAACCATCGCTCTTCATGTCCTTGTCCTCGGTGTAGAATGTGTAGCCGTTGATATAAATGCGCCTCATAGGTCATCGAGGTTGTGCTCGGCGCCTGTGACAAGGCGAATAGTAGTTGTTCTTCTGCGAAGAATCCTCATGTAAAGGGTACGACGAAGCTTCGCTGAACCAACGCGTGAAACATGAGTTGTGCTCTTTGAGTATATCTCCGTCCGTCCTCTGTTGGCCTCGGTCATTGTATGTCTTCTTAATAAAGGTTTTGTGCTCTACCACCCAAGGATCGACCACGTCTATGTGTTGTAGCGCGACTAGGTTTGCTCTTTCAAAGTCGGTGAGTCGACCCTCGAAGTCGACATGCATTTGGCGACCCTCATGGTGACCCCATCCAGCGAGCCTTCCGAGGTGCTGTTGCTGACGGGCACCAGCGGGTTCCCGATGCCTAGATAATTCGCGATGAGAGATGCACTCTTGGTCATAAAGCCCCGGCTATGCTTCCCTCGGGCGTGACATGTTGCGAACGTATCCTTTGATGACACCATTCATCCTTTCGAACGGCATCATGCAGTGCAGAACGCCGCCCGAGTTGGATGATATCCTCCACTATATGGACCAGCGGATGCACCATAACGTCGAAGAATGCGGGCGGAAGTACATCTCAAGCTCGCATAGTATCACCACGATCTCTTCTGTAGCATTCGAGTTGCCTCACGCCAATCGACTTCCGAGATGGCGTCGAAAAAGTTGCACAGCCAAATAGCGTTTCCGCGGACGTGCGCGTCCATGATCCCACGGTTGCAACTGGAAGTATCTGCGTCATCGAAGACGTGATACCGTGAGACTTCATCCCGCTGAACTTCGCTTCACTGGGTCTAGGTATCTACTTATCTTCCCAGCGTAATCGTAGGAAGTTTTACTCCTAGGAGGCGGTGAAAACTGCTCGATCTCCTCGACTTAGAGTGAAGCACGCGGGAGGATAGTCATTTCCGGTCTTCTTGGCCTTTTTGCCTTTGCGACGACTTTCCGTGTCTGCTTCGCCTCATCATCATCATCATCATCATCATCATCATCATCATCGGCGGAAGCTCCCGCACGATGCCCATTGATTTCAAGTCTACCCTTGCTTTCGGCCCATCTTTGGTCCTCTCGGCATGTTGAGCAGGTACCAAGCGGACTCTCGCACACGTTCTTCGTGATATGCATGACATCAAGGCTGTGAGGCACACGGTGGATCTTCGATCGGCAAGTCCCGTAAAAGACCTCGTTTTCCATACCTTCAGCAGCTGCTCTGGCGCCTTTCGCATCTTTCCCGGCAGTGGGCAGTCTTTCCAATTTTTCAACAGCTTGTCTATTTCCTCGCCGCTCCTCGTACACGGGTGTTTTCGGGATTTGGTTTCACCATCGAACAGATCCTTGCGTTTCCTCCACGGGTCATCGTCGCGAAGCCACCTTCGATGTCCCATGAACACGGTTTTCGAAGACCCGGGATCTCTATCTAGTAGGCGTCGTTGTGTCATCCATGCACCTTACGCATCCGTAAAATCCGTGGACTACCTGCCCGCGAGATATCCGTAATCGAGATAGTCGTGCACCGTCGTGAGCGGTCACGGCTCTCATAGGGAAATATTCTTTCTGCGGCGTCCCACGTATTGGTGGCGTTTTCCACAACGTGTCTAGCTCCTCCTTGACAGCCCGGATCTGATTGATGTCGTTCCTGGTTGTTTCGCCCTTCAATTAGCATACTCATGTGAATGTACTTCCTCTTCATGCACAACCAGGGGGAAGGTTGTACATCCACACAAACACAGGCCAAAAGCTATGTGTGCTTCTCGCGCTGCCAAACGGATTGACTCCATCGGTGCTCGCGCCCGAGATGATGTTCCTTGGATCCTTCCCAAATTCAGGTCTTGAAGTTCAACGCTTGCATCGCTCGCATCCTTAGGGTGACTCAAAGATCTTGCCTTTTTATCTATCTCCGGATCATTTGCGTCATCTTCGCTTCTTCTCCTCCCTATCCGCGTGCCAACGCGGGAGCTTTGCTACCTTAGGGTCCGCGAAATACCGCTGCAGACGAGGAGTGATTGGAAAGTACCACACCGATTTTCGAGGAGCTTTCCTCTTCTTGTATCGAGTGACGCCGCACACGGACATATGGTAGACTCCGCGTGCTCGTCCCGATAAATGATGCAATTGTTCATGCACACATGGTATTTCACGTGCGGTAAATCCAGAGGACACACGATTTTCTTCGCCTCCTCGAAACTGGTCGGGCACTTGTTCCCCTTGGGAAGACGTTCGTGCCAGAATGACATGTTCTCGTCGAAGCATCGTCGGTCATTTTGTGTTTTACCTTCATCTCGAGCCATGGCGTTACTTTCAGCGGGTATCCTCGGGCTGCATCCTTCATACAATGGAGTAACCGTCTATCTCCAGTTGATCCAGCTTGGCTTTCTCTCGGCGGCAGCTCTTGCGTTATCCGTCCGCTTGAGAAGCAACTCTTGAATATGAGGTCCTGCACCCAGCCTCCATCGTCGTCTGCTCGGCATCTTCATCTTCATGATCATGCCCTTCGTCTTGATCTTCCTCATCATCATGTACGACATCTTCTACATGATGATCGTATCAAAGATCACCGTCGTGATCATGTCACGGAGATTCTTCGTCTTCTCGCCCGCCCTCGCCACGGTGGTACTTGTCTTGTTGCCCTTCCTCATTTCTTGCCCGCCCCGCCATGGACGACTTGATAGTCATCTTCATCACCTTGCCACCGATAGCCATCCATGAAACCACGCAAGAGCAGGTGGTCCCGCACCTGCCCGGAATCCGGGTCCGCAATAAGGCTCTTCAACTTGCATCTTCGACATGGACATCTTATCTCCGTCTCGTTCTTTTGAAGCATCTCGGCCTTCGCGGAGCTCAAAAACCTATTCACGATGCCTTCACCATCATGCGGACCATGGTCGTCATGGGTAGAACAAAACGATATGTTAGAACCAAGAAAAAATTTGGCATGACCTTCCCTAAAAATAGGACCAAAAAGAATGCATAGTGCCAAAATTCTGCTAAACGGAAATGAATCAAAACATTCCGGCAAAATATTGGCAACTATCGCATTTTTCAAATACCGTACCTTCAAACACAAACATATATGCAACACCACAAACACTTGCAACACCACAAACATACATAGATCTAGCTAGGCCACAAAAGTGCATGTGCACGTTGTTGGAGCGAGCTAGGGAGAAAAAAAGTAGATCTATATCATGAAGATAGCTTTCCTTACTTACCTATCAAAATAGGTAATTTCACCACTTAATTTTGTTGAATCTATGGTGGAAATGAGGTGAGGAGGAGGAAATGGCGAAATCTTGGAGAAGGAGGTGGATGGAATGAAGTGGGGAAAGTGAGTGGGTAGGTGTGGGCTGTCCAAAATATCTTGTTGGTCTCAGACTTACTAATGGCGCACCTGTCCTCATGCGCCATTAGTAACCCTGATTACTAATGGCGCATCGAGAAGGCGCCATTAGTAGTTTTGCAAAAAAAGAATAAAACAAAATTTAGAGTAATGGCGCACTGCCTGCTTAGTGCGC
Source organism: Aegilops speltoides (assembly GCA_021437245.1). NCBI lineage: Eukaryota > Viridiplantae > Streptophyta > Magnoliopsida > Poales > Poaceae > Aegilops > Aegilops speltoides. The sequence goes on from CM038143.1 coordinate 417,071,055, forward strand.
CATTAGAAGTTATATATAGTAATGGCGCATTGTAGAAGTCATGCGCCACTAGTATGTACGGAAAAATGGAAAAAAAATACATACTAGAGGCGCACCCTCTCCACGGTGCGCCATTAGAAGTTATATATAGTAATGGCGCATTGTAGGCCTCATGCGCCATTAGTATGTATGGTAAAATGAAAAAAAAATCATACTAATGGCGCACCCACTCCACGGTGCACCATTAGTGTCTTCCACTCTAATGGCGTATCCGAAACAGGTGCGCCATTAGTATATAGTAGTGGCGCACTGCCTCCACGGTGCGCCATTAGAATCAATCCTATCTATAGCCCTTTTCCTAGTAGTGTCTTGTTTGTTCTCAGCTTTGGTCTTATTGGCCGCAATTGCGAACTTCTTGTCGATGCTATACTAACTGACGACCAACCGTCTCTTCCTTCTTTCCTCTGGCTCCTCGGGGTAGCACGTCTTCCACGAGGCGCCATCTTCGACGTTGTGCACACATCCATAGGATGGCGGTTTGTACTCCGACACCTTTTTCAGTATGTTCAGGGCCCTGTTGAATGGGGTGTCCCACTTGGGCCTTGCCGACGACTGTGATGACTCGTCGCTTTCAGCTGCCTTTTGGTGCTGCTCTTTCTGCAAAAGGAACGTGGATGGTTTACTAATGTGACAAAACTTGTAGTCGAATTGACTGGAAGCTAATATGATAATGTGGTAATATAACAATTACCAGAAGTCTCATGAACTCCCTTGTGTTTGGGTCCGTGTAAAGTATCTTTTTGATGCGGTCCCACTTGTACCGGGCCCTGATCCAGTCAAACTCTAGTGGGTCGGTGAACTCCGCCAAGGGGTCTGGGATTCCGTGACTTTCACGTTCAGCGTCCTCCTTGGCCCATACGTGCCTCTTCCCCTCGTAACCACAACTTCCGAGGCGGTGGGGAGGCGTGTTCCTGGCCTGGAGCGCCTTCATTTTCTCAGACCTTGCCTTGACTTCTTCTTTAGCGCGAGTCTCCTTGAACTTTTCAAAGTCCTCTTCCTTTAGTCATGGATTGTCAGCATGAATCTCGGACCACAATTCATTCTTCACAATCGCTTTTTTCACCCGAACTTTGCAGGCGGAAAAGTCGTTGGTGAACATCACCATCGCCTTGCTGTTTATCTTTGTCATGGCGTCATTGTCCCATGGATGTTTGCTTTCATCCTAACCGGGGAACAGGAACCTATTGTGCAACTTCTTTAGGAGCATGTGCTCCATATGTGGTATCTTCTTCAACTTCTCGTCGTTGATGTTGGCGGTTTCCCTGAGGATGCATCCTAGTTGATTGCCCAGAATGAGCGCGCTTCCTCCGGCGCTGTTGGCTCTAACTTCTTGGGGTGCATATCCGTGACCACAATTTGTCCGATGCCGAGATCGTTTGGTCTTCGTGACCTCTTCTGCTTCGATGCTTTACCGACTACGCCAGCATCGTTGCCGGTCTCGGGGGTGGTGTCGGTGCCGGTGCCAGTGTCGTTGTCGGCATCGGTGTCGGGGTTGGTGCCACTGCCGCCACCATGCAACCCCATCTGGTGTTCGTCCGGGTAATCAAAATAGTGATTTGCTGCCTCGATGGGGGTCTTCGAGGCGAGCAGATCCCCCGGCTTCGGCGTGGGTAGACATGTTTCCTATTCAACAATTATAAATAAAAGATATAATGAAGAGAAAAAAGGGGCCTATATTTGGTCGGAGTGTTGATTCATTCCCCTTCCGGCAAATCCCGGGCACTCCATATGTCCTAGTTTCTAGCACAAGTCATGCTGAAAATCACGGAAAATTTCAGCATGACATTTGCTAAAAAGTGGACATATGGAGGCCTGAAATTCGCCGGAACGGAAATGAATCAACATTCCGGCAAAACATAGGCCACTCGGATATTTTTCGACATTCAATAACAAAATTATATAACATCAATGACATATATCATTTGCAAAATATATCATTCAAGCAAGTACATAGAGTGAAATGACCTCACTAAACATTGCAAATTAGTGGTCTTTTCAAAAAGCAAAAAGCTTTGCAAAATGATCTCACTAATCATTTGCTACTGTTTTTATTTATAGCTATTATATATACCTACAAAAATTCCTAAATGCTCTCTGCTACTGCCCTAACCAACTAAATTGATATTATATACCCTAAACTAAATTGCCCTAAACAAATTTGCTAAATTTCCTAAACTAAATTGCCCTAAACTAATTTGCTACTTTTTCCCCTAAATGATCTCTCTCTCTCTCTCTCTCTCTCTCTCTCTCTCTCTCTCTCTCTCTCTCTCTCTCTCTCTCTCTCTCTCTGTGTGTGTGTGTGTGTGTGTGTTTGCTACAGTTTGCTAATTTGCTACTAAACTAATTTACTAATTTGCTAATTTGCTACAACAATTTGCTACTAGTTTGCCTTAAACTAATTTACTAATTTGCTACTCTTTTTTATTTATAGGTATTTTATATACCCTAATTAGCTATTGCATTAGCTACTGCCCTAAACAAATTTGCTAATTTGCTAAAAAATTGGCCCTAGCTATATTTGCTTCTGCCCTAATTAGCTACTGTTTTTTATAAATTTTTGCTACTGTTTTTATAGCTAATTTATATACCTACAAAAACTAAGTTGCCATAGGGTTCATATACTTCATCTAAATTTCCCTAGGGCCATGGTCAAAAAAATTGCCTAGGATTCATCTAGAGAGAGAGAGAGAGGAGGGCAGGGGAGAGGAGAGGGAGTGGCTTATAGAGCGGAGACGAGGTCAAGAGCAGGGGAGATGGCAGTGGCGGCGACATCGAGGGCAGGGAATAGGGCGGCAGCGATGACAAGATCGAGGGAAGGGGAGAGGGGGCCCGCGCGGCGATAGTGAGGTCGAGGAAGGGCTCCAGCGACGAGGTCGACGGTGGGCAGGGTCGGCGGAAGTAAGGACGGGTAGGGAGACGGCGGCGATAGATAGTGGGTGGAGAGAGGTGGGAGAGAGAGAGAGGGAGGAATGACTTGGCAAAAATCCGAGCGCTCGCGCGGGGGTTAACTAAAACTAGCAGTAGCATTGGACCAGGACCCAGCACTATAGCTAACTTAGCTATAGCGATGGGTCCTAGCCCAGCGCTACTGCTAACTGTTCCAATTTTTGTTTTTTTAATTCTGAAATACACATAGCAGTAGCGTTTGTTTATGGACCAGCGCTATAGCTAAGTTAGCTATAGCGCTTGGTCGTAAACCAGCGCTACTGCTATAATTCTTTTCTTTTTATTATTTTCCTTTTATAGTTTATAGTTTTCTTTTCTTTTTATTATTTCCCTTTTCTAGTTTTTGTTTTTGTTTTTTTGTTTTCCTCGCACGCAGTCGACGAGAACGTCTCCCTCTCACACCGCGCAAATATCATCGGAACCATGCATGTGGTGGTAATTGAAGGGGATATGATGTATACATCATTTGACCGATAGTGGTTACTTAAGTGTGTACACAAACTATATATATATATACTAGTTAATTGCCCGTGCGTTGCAACGGGGCATAACAAATACTGTGCAACATGTATATCTGTAATATCCTCGTGCACATTAAATGATATTGTCAACTTTTGTGCCATGTTATAAATCACCCTTCTTCTTCATCTTCTTCACCGCTATATCCACTCCCCATTCCAAACTCGTCACTGTCGTTAACGGCCATCCGGCTATCAATCAAATTTTAGGCAAGGGGATACATGGTAGCTTCCCAAAACATGAGAAAGTTCAATACCTTTAGAGAAGTTTTAGGGTGAATATGGAACATAAGTAGTTCTATGTTCAACATAGAACTATGTGGTACACATTTTGGGAACTATGCATTGCTCAATTGCTGTAACTCTATTTTCTGCATTTCTTGTAAATTTTAGCAATACGCAGTGGCATCCGTGCTCGGTCCCAGGTTGAGCTGCATGACAATGGAAACACTGACATTGTGATCACAAATTCTAGGAATATTAGTCGTGATGTGGTGTAGAATTCAAGCTCCTGTCAATGAGACAAATTCCGAAGTGAACCTATCATTATGCCAAAATTTGTATCGAAAGTATTAACTTAATTATTAGTACAGAACCATTATGGTGGACCTTCCACTGGTCAAAAGTTCACATACAAAGACAAATTAAATACTTAGAACCTTGATAACTACATCTCTTAGTATTGATACAGACATTATTGTTAACACATGCTTTAGTGAAAAAGGTGATCCAGAAATTTGGGATGGAATTCTATATACATGTAGAGACATGTCCTTTATACACAAAGTTAATGGAAGAACGTAAATGAAAGATGGCGCTAAATTGCAGGCAGTCATGACAAGATGCAAATTAAGTGCAAAGGGAGAAAAATTCCAAAGTGAATTAGTTTCTTTCAACCCTTTTCTCAGAGCAAGATCATACAGATGATGGACTTCATTTTGATTTTTATTTTCTTTGGGGAGAAAAATTGTTTGCCAAATAATCATCATGAATAATACATAGAACAATTGCATCAATGGTCGAAGATTTACTTAGTCTCATAAATGTGGTGATTCTTGCAAGATATTTTTTATGTAGTTATTGTGTTGATTTGCAAGGCTTTACTCCTTTTCTGTCTTGAAATGATTTAAATAATCGTGTTTTTCTCTGATTGCAAGGCTAAATTGCTCATAGACATAAGAATATTCAAATTATGCTCTAAGCAAGTATAATTGCTTAGTGAATTTTTCAATAGAAAATGAAGTGCAAAATATGAAAATAAACAGAGGTATTTGCTCTTCTTGAGCCAGACCCACCTCAATCTTGTTGAGCCAGGCAAAGGACTTGTCTACCTGCTTCGTCTCCCAGCTGTCGACGACAACCACCACCCTGTCGAACCAATTGTTCATCTTGTCCACCTTCGCCATCTACCACACAGCCACCTTAGTCCACCCGTCCTCCTCCTTCACTTGCTACATCTCCACTGGCAGTGTCGCGCCTCTCAGGACAACCTCCAGGTCAATCTGCGACACCTTACTATTGTTGCTGCTCACATTGGTTGGCGTGCCGATGAAAATTTATACTACTTCACTGGATTCTACATGTCACACATTAATCGATGAGTATGCTTGTATTCTGTACAAAGGCTTATAAAATTATAATCCAGCAGTTGTTCTTGACCATGTGAATTAGTTCTTCTCAAGTAAAATGAACACTCATTCATGAACTTGCATCTGGACATTAATGAAGCTGGATATAATCAGTACAGATCCATAGAAGGAACTACTGTACAATAGAAAAATGAAAACATTAAATGGTGGATAAAAGGAACTGATCATGGAATAGCAATGAAATTCCAAACAATATATTATCACTTGAATTCCCTAACTTTGAATACTGAAAAGGCACACATGAATCTGCTAGACTGATATGAACACTAATATTGTACACATGAATCTGCCAACAAGGTAGCAAGATGACCTTTGGCTTGGCGTGAGGAGCGACACACAGATTGGCACGAATGAGATTGCTTATGCTGTTCTCGCCTCCTCATGTGGTGTCGCCTCCTGCAGCACAACAACACACAACCAATTCAAAATTAGGAAGTTGCAGATTATGAGTCCCTCGTGACTAACCTGGAGAATCAGGGGCGGGTGTAGGGGCTACATGAACTGTGAGAGGAAGGAGAGGACTGGGACGTGGGTCGGCCACAAAGGATCCGACGGAGTCCCGATCGACAGTATGTCAGCCTAGGGGCTGGACCCGGCGGCGTCGGCGGAAGACCAGGAGCTCTTGCCAAAGCCCCCATTGAGGCCGTCGACGAAGTAGCTCCGGACGGCGGCAACGAATCCTTAGGTCCCTGCGTCGGTGACCTCGGGCCGTCGCTGGCGAGTGGCCGCTGATGCTAGATGGGAGGCACACGCACGTCCGACGGGAGATTGGAGGCACAAGCGCAAGCGCAAGATGGGAGAGGGAGGGGACGGGCGGCGGCACCGAATGCAATTTCGACATGGTGGCGGCCGCCAGATCGTGATGGGAATAACGCTAGGTGGAAGGAGGCGGCCGCCAGATCGTGATGTGCTTTCCTTGCGTGAGGCAAGAGGGAGGCGGACGAGGTGGAAGGAGAAAAATCGGGACATGCTAAAAATAGATCGGTAGGAAGCGGTGGACTGGTGGAGGCTGGGAGAAGCGAGGGGCTCGACGAAACTAACGACGTAAGAGGGGAAACGGAACCTTACGGTTCTTTTAGGTAGTAATAATAATATATATATATATATATATATATATATATATATATATATATATATATATATATATATATATATATAGGCTTGCTAAACTATGCCTGCGCGCATTCTGGCCTATTGTACGCTCCAGCCAGTTTGAGCCAGCCAGCCAGTACGTTCTAACTGCTAAGTAACCCGACTCACTAACCAGGCTGAAGGGCGCGACGTGGGACAAAATCGACCGTAACGTATTAAGACCAATGCTCCACACGCTTTGTCCGCCTCCTCCAGAAAAAAGAATAGTAACAAGTTACCATAACGAGGTGCTAATTAATAGAGCTTGTATGCTTTCTGTTACTGCTTAAATCCTTCAAGTGTTTTTTTCAACGAAAAAGCACATGTAGTAATGCATTACTACCCTAGTTTTCCTAGTTTACCATCGACTCAATCATAGCGTAGTAATCCGTTACTACATGGTATTACAATGAAGAGAGCACATGCAGTAATGCATTACTACCCTGATTTTACTAGGTTTCCTTACTACATGGTATTCCAACATAGAGAGAACATGCAGCAATGCATTACTATCATGGTTTTAATAGGTTTACGGTTTATACTACATGGTATTACAATGAAGAGACCACATGCAGTAATGCATTACTGCCCTGGTTTTACTGGGTTTCGTTACTGCATTGTATTCCAGCAAAGCAAGCACATGCAGTAATGCATTACTACCCTGGTTTTACTAGGTGTATGGTTTATCATATCCACTTAATCATAGCGTAGTAAACCCATTTCCGTCCCTACTATCCTCCTTACTGCCAATAAACAGTCACCACAGGGTCAGGATACATCGGACCACGCATGGTAATAAAATTAATTGCCGTTACTTTTTTTACAAACATCATTACCCTAGCGTGGAGCACGGCCTTCTCCGACCCGTAGTCCTGATGAGGAGCGGCCGAAGCGTAGGCTAAGCAAGAGTGCGCGCTCGCTCACAATAGCGCAGCCGTATATATATATAAATGATGGTTTCTCAGCTGTGTCGACGATGTTTCACATTGAGCTTCTTCCCTTTCTTGTTCGTCGCTGAATAATTGAGCCCCTCCTTGTGACTTTTCCGGAACCATGGAGTACGATCTTTCTTAAGTAATGTAGTATTGATTCTTCTTTTCGCGTATGCTTCATCGTCATCGTCATCTTCCCTCATCGGGTTGCTGTATTGGTCATAGTCTTCCTCGTTGGCGACTCCATCCATTGCGAGGATGCTCCTTTTGCCTCTCCTCACAACACGACTAGGATTGGCCGGGTCGGTTATGAAGAAGCATTGTGTCACGTGCTTAGCGTGTACCCATGGCTCATTTTTGGCGATGATGTTAACATTCACGGGAGTGCTCTTCACATCGGGTATAGACATGGTAGTGAAATACTTCTTTTCTCTTACGACGTCCTTAGCCCATCTGACACAGAACATTGTCGCATCATGCATTCTAGCATAGTCAGATCTCTTCGACCCTTTCGTAGAATCATTCAGTTGTGCCATTCGCATCGATCACGCATTCAATTGTAACCCCGGAGTTCTGGTAATCACTGTCCATGTCTTTGGCCTCCGTGTAGAACATGTACCCGTTGATATCGTATGACTGATAGGTCGCAAGTTTGGGCGCGGGGCCATGTGCTAAGGTGTGTATGAGCAATCCGTTTGAACTGCCCTCTTCCAGGGATTTTCAGGAACTTGCTCTTTGAACCAATGCAAGAAAGTGGCGTTGTGCTCTACAGTAACTTCGTCATCTGTCTTGAGCATCCCCTTATCACGGTACTTCTTTGAGATGCTTTATTTGTGCCGTGCCATATATAATCATCTACCACATGTAGGTGTTGTAGCACTAGTTAGTCCTGTCAAAGTCGTTTCGTCGATCCGAGTAGTCCACATGCAATTCCCTCCGGCCGTTGTTGTGACCTTCTCCTTCGAGCCTCCCATCATGCTTCTTGACGGGCAAACCAACAACAGGGTCTTTGACGCCTATATAATTCTCGCAAAAGGAGATGCACTCATGCGTCAAATACCCATGGACGATGCTCCCATCGGGACGGGACATGTTACGAACGAATCCTTTGATGACCCCATTCATCCTCTCGAACGACATCATATTGTGAAGGAATGTCCATCCACGATGTGGACAAACAGATGCACCATGACGTCAAAGAATGCGGGTGGGAAGTACATCTCAAGCTTGCATAGTATGACAATGATCTCTTCTTGTAGCCTTCGGAGCTGCTTCACACTTATGGACTTTCGAGAGATAACGTCGAAGAAGTTGCAGAGACTAGTAAGCGTGTCACAGACGTGCTTCTCCATTATCCCTCTAATGGCAACCGGGAGTATCTGCGTCATCATCACGTGACAGTCATGAGACTTCATCCCGCTAAACCTTTTCTTCTTGTGGTCTAGAAATCTGCTTATCTTCCCATAGTAACCGGAGCTGACTTTGATTCCCATAAGGCACTTGATGAATTGATCGATCTCCTTCGCACTTAAGGTGAAGCAAGAAGGGGGACAATAATTCTCCTCCTTCTTGTTGACTTTTATGCCCCTTTCTCCCTCCTCGGTCTCGGTCTCCGTCTCCTCCATCGACTTTTTATGGTGGAGATCTTTCCTGATCTTCAAATCTTCCAAGTCTTTCCTTGACTTCGGCCCATTCTTGGTCTTCTCTGGCACGTTCATCAGTGTGCCAAGCAAGCTCTCGAGGATATTCTTCATGATATGCATTTGATCAAGGAAATGAAGCGTGTCGTGATTGGGCTAGTACTCCAAGTCCCAGAAAACGGACCTCGTTTTCCATACCTTCAGCAGCGGCTCCGATGCCTTTTTCATCTTTCCCGGTGCGGGGCACTGTTCCCAGTTTTTCAATAGCTCATTGATTTTCGAGCCGCTCCTCTTACGTGGAGGTCCACGATGCTCAGCCATCCCATGGAATAGATCTCCATACTTTCTCCATGGGTCATCCTTCTTGAGCCATCCATGATGCCCCATGTACACGATTTTCCCCGACCCGCCATCTTTCATTGACATAAGCTGCTGAGAGGTTGTATCATCCATGCACCTCATGCATCCGCAGTATCCATGGCACACCTGGCCTGAGGTGTACCCGTAACCAAGATAGTCGTGCACCGTCATCATTAGCGCGGCTCTCATATGGAAATACTCTCCTTTGCTGGCATCCCATGTCCATGCCGGTGTTTTCCATAACGTGTCTAGCTCCTCTTTCAGAAGCCCCATATAAAGGCTAACATTATTTCCCAGTTGTTTCAGCCCTTGAATCAACATGCTCATGTGTACGTACTTTGTCTTCATGCACTTCCATGGAGGCAGGTTGTACATCCATACAAAGACGGGCCATGTGTTGTGGTTGGTGTTCTGGTTTCCAAACGGATTCATGCCATCGGTACTCGCACCAAGCACGATGTTCCTTTAATCTTCTGCAGCAAATCCATATACCGCATTGAATGCTCTCCACTGGCTACCATCTATGAGGTGTCTCAACTTCAGATCATCTCCATCGTCGGGCTTCTTCCTCTCCGCATGCCAGCGCATGAGCTTTGCTTCCTTAGGATCTATGAAATACCGCTGCAGACGTGGAGTGATCAAAAAGTGCCATACAACTTTCGGAGGAGCTTTCTTTCCCGCCTTCTTGTATCGTGAAGCATTGCACACTGGACAGCTGGTTTTTTCCGCGTGCTCCCCCTGATAAATGATGCAATCATTGATGCATGTGTGGTACCTAATGTGCGGCAAATCAAAAGGGAAAACAATTTTCTTGGCCTCCTCGACACTAGTAGGACACATGTTCCCCGCGGGAAGAACTTTATTATGTAGATACTTCAAATGCTCATTGAGGCTTTTGTCTGTCCATTTGTTTTTGGCCTTCATCTTTAGAAGTTCTAGCGTGAAGCTCAAGCAGGTCACCTCGGGATCGCAATCGTCATACAATGGAGTCTTCGAGTCTACTTCAAGTTGCGCCAGCTTGGCCTCCTCTCTAGAAGCAGCTCTCTCGCTAGTCGTACTCTTGCGAAGGAGGTCTTGAACATGAGGGTCCTGCACGACTGCAATTAGTAGCATCGAAGACTGCGGCATGACCATTACCTCTTCTCCACCATGTCCGGACACTTCTTCGCTGTGTCCGGAATCTTCTCCTCCGCCATCATTTCTGGACTCTTCCCCGCCGGCATGTATAGCGCCATCGTCTTCGTGTCGATCGGTCATCTCTTTGTCTAGCCCCATGTCGTTATTCCCTGCCATGTGGACGTCCTCATCATAATCATCTTCTTCACTTATCCACCGAGTATAGCCATCCATGAAACCATTCATCAGCAGGTGCGCCTTCAAAGTACCATGATCAAAAGGGTCCAAAAGGACTCCTGCTTTGCATCTTGCCCTAGAGCTCCGCAACGACATCTTCTATGTCCTCGACGAGCCAAGCAACTAGGGATGCGCCGTATCGCCGCCATCGACGTCATCTTCAAGCTCCCGCACTGATGACCGTCGTCGCCACTCCGTCGTCTCCAAAGCCTCCACCTGAGCTGACGAGTACTCCATGCGACATGTTGTGAGCCCCTGATCTGTTCCTCCTACTCCCGTGCTCTAATTCGAGCTCTAGCCATCATTTTCAACAAGACCGAGAACCACCACCGCCCGAGCTTGTCGCTGGCGTAGCTCTGGCGACCATTTGGTCGTGCCAGTGCGTCCAAACGCTTCACCACACCACGTACAGCCTCGCTCGATCTTCTTTTTGTCTATTTGCACACCGTAGCCTCGACCACGACCTCGTCCGAGCTCTGGTCGCTGCTGCGGTCGTCGCCGGCATTGGCTCCGGCCACCCCGCAGCCACTCATCTGTTCCCCTCGATGCGGGCGAGCACGGGCTCCACCCGGTGGTCTCCGCGCGTGCAGCGGCCGCTCGTAGCGCAAGTCCGGCGAGGTGCCGCCGCGATTTTGGTTGCCGCCGGCCGAACTCCGGCAACAGCCGATGTGGCGGGGTCATTAATGTTGGAAATATGCCCTAGAGGCAATAATAAATTAGTTATTATTATATTTCCTTGTTCATGATAATCGTTTATTATCCATGCTATAATTGTATTGATAGGAAACTCAGATACATGTGTGGATACATAGACAACACCATGTCCCTAGTAAGCCTCTAGTTGACTAGCTCGTTGATCAATAGATGGTTACGGTTTCCGACCATGGACATTGGATGTCGTTGATAACGGATCACATCATTAGGAGAATGATGTGATGGACAAGACCCAATCCTAAGCCTAGCACAAAGATCGTAGTTCAGATGCTAAAGCTTTTCTAATGTCAAGTATCATTTCCTTAGACCATGAGATTGTGCAACTCCGGATATCGTAGGAATGCTTTGGGTGTACCAAACGTCACAACGAATCGGGTGGCTATAAAGGTGCACTACGGTATCTCCGAAAGTGTCTGCGGGTTGGCATGAATCGAGACTGGGATTTGTCACTCCGGTAAACGGAGAGGTATCTCTGGGCCCACTCGGTAGGACATCATCATAATGTGCACAATGTGACCAAGGGGTTGATCAAGGGATGATGTGTTAAGGAACGAGTAAAGAGACTTGCCGGTAACGAGATTGAACAAGGTATCGGCATACCGACGATCGAATCTCGGGCAAGTACAATACCGCTAGACAAAGGGAATTGTATACGGGATAGATTGAGTCCTTGACATCGTGGTTCATCCGATGAGATCATCGTGGAACATGTGGGAGCCAACATGGGTATCCAGATCCCGTTGTTGGTTATTGACCGGAGAACGTCTCGGTCATGTCTACATGTCTCCCGAACCCGTAGGGTCTACACACTTAAGGTTCGATGACGCTAGGGTTATAAAGGAAGTTTGTATGTGGTTACCGAATGTTGTTCGAGTCCCTGATGAGATCCCTGACGTCACGAGGAGTTCCGTAATGGTTCGGAGGTAAAGATTTATATATGGAAGTCCTATTTTGGCCACCGGAAAATGTTCGGGATTTTTCGGTATTGTACTGGAAGGTTCTAGAAGGTTCCGGAGTGGGGCCCACCTGCATGGGGGGACCCACATGAACGTGGGTAGTGGGGGAAAGGCCCCACACCCTGGTCAAGGCGCACCAAGATCCCCCCTTAGAAGGAATAAGATCATATCCCGAAGGGATAAGATCAAGATCCCTAAAAAGGGGGGATAACAATCGGTGGGGAAGGAAATGATGGGATTTCTTTCCTCCCACCTTGGCCAACGCCCCAATGGACTTGGAGGGCAAGAAACCAGCCCCTCCACCCCTATATAAAGTGGGGATGCGCATGGGAGCTTCACACGAAGTTCTGGCGCAGCCCTCCCCCTCTCCCGCGGTGCTTGGCGAAGCCCTGCAGGATTGCCACGCTCCTCCACCACCACCACGCCGTCGTGCTGCTGCTGGATGGATGCTTCCTCAACCTCTCCCTCTCTCCTTGCTGGATCAAGGCATGGGAGACGTCACCGGCTGTACGTGTGTTGAACGCGAGGTGCCGTCCGCTCGCACTAGGATCTCCGATGATTTGGATCACGACAGTACGACTCCTTCAACCCCGTTCTCTTGAACGCTCCTGCTTAGCAATCTACAAGGGTATGTATATGCACTCTCCTTCCCCTCGTTGCTAGTCTCTCCATGGATAGATCTTGGTGACTCGTAGGAAAATTTTGAATTTCTGCTACGTTCCCCAACAGTGGCATCATGAGCTAGGTCTATTGGGTAGATTCTTTGCACGAGTAGAACACAAAGTAGTTGTGGGCATTGATGTTGTTCAATATGCTTACCGTTACTAGTCCAATCTTGATTCGGCGGCATCGTGGGATGAAGCGGCCCGGACCGACCTTACACGTACTCTTACGTGAGACAGGTTCCACCGATTGACATGCACTTGTTGCATAAATTGGCTAGCGGGTGCCAGCCTCTCCCACTTTAGTCGGATCGGATTCGATGAAAAGGGTCCTTATGAAGGGTAAATAGCAATTGACATATCACATTGTGGTTTTTGTGTAGGTAAGAAACGTTCTTGCTAGAAACCCATAGCAAGCCACGTAAAACATGCAAACAACAATTAGAGGACGTCTAACTTGTTTTTGCAGGGTATGCTATGTGATGTGATATGGCCAAGAAGAATGTGATGAATGATATGTGATGTATGAGATTGATCATGTTCTTGTAATAGGAATCACGACTTGCATGTCGATGAGTATGACAACCGCCAGGAGCCATAGGAGTTGTCTTTATTTTTGTATGACCTGCGTGTCATTGAAGAACGTCATGTAAATTACTTTACTTTATTGCTAAACACGTTAGCCATAGAAGTAGAAGTAGTCGTTGGCGTTACAACTTCATGAAGACACGATGATGGAGATCATGATGATGGAGATCATGGTGTCATGCCGGTGACAAGATGATCATGGAGCCCCGAAGATGGAGATCAATGGAGCTATATGATATTGGCCATATCATCTCACTACTATATAATTGCATGTGATGTTTATTATGTTTATGCATCTTGTTTACTTAGAATGACGGTAGTAAATAAGATGATCCCTTACAACAATTTCAAGAAGTGTTCTCCCTAACTGTGCACCTTTGCTAAAGTTCGTCGTTTCGAAGCACCACGTGATGATCGGGTGTGATAGATCCTTACGTTCACATACAACGGGTGTAAGACAGTTTTACACATGCAAAACACTTAGGGTTAACTTGACAAGCCTAGCATGTACAGACATGGCCTCGGAACACAGAGACCGAAAGGTCGAGCATGAGTTGTATGGAGGATACGATCAGCATGAAGATGTTCACCGATGATGACTAGTCCGTCTCACGTGATGATCGGACACGGCCTAGTTGACTCGGATCATGTAAATCACTTAGATGACTAGAGGGATGTCTATCTGAGTGGGAGTTCATAAGATGAACTTAATTATCTTGAACATAGTCAAAAAGATCTTTGCAAATTATGTCGTAAGCTCGCGCTTTAGTTCCACTGTTTAGATATGTTCCTAGAGAAAATATAGTTGAAAGTTGACAATTGCGATTATGCGGATAGTAGAAAGCTTATGTCCTTAATGCACCGCTCAGTGTGCTGAACCCCAAACATCATTTGTGGATGTTGCGAACATCGACATATACACGCTTTTGATAACTACGTGATAGTTCGCTTAAACGGTTTAGAGTTGAGGCACCAAAGACGTTTTCAAAACGTCGCGGAACATATGAGATGTTTCGAGGGCTGAAATTGGGATTTCAGGCTCGTGCCCACGTCAAGAGGTATGAGACCTCCGACGATTTTCTTAGCCTACAAACTAAGGGAGAAAAGCTCAATCATTGAGCTTGTGCTCAGATTGTCTGAGTGCAACAATCACTTGAATCGAATGGGAGTTGATCTTCCAGATGAGATAGTGATGTTTCTCCAAAGTAATTGCCACCAAGCTGCTAGAGCTTCGTGATGAACTATAACATATCAGGGATAGATATGATGATCCTTTAGGTATTCACGATGTTTGACACCGCGAAAGTAGAAATTAAGAAGGAGCATCAATTGTTGATGGTTGGTGAAACCACTAGTTTCAAGAAGGGCAAGGGCAAGAAGGGATACTTCATGAAACGGCAAATCAGCTGCTACTCTAGTGAAGAAACCCAAGGTTGAACCCAAACCCGAGACTAAGTGCTTCTGTAATAAGGGGAACAACCACTGGAGCAGAATTACCCTAAATACTTGGTAGATAAGAAGGCTGGCAAGGTCGATAGAAGTATATAGGATATATATTATGTTAATGTGTACTTTACTAGTACTCCTAGTAGCACCAGGGTATAAGATACCGGTTTGGTTACTAAGTGTTAGTAACTCGAAATAAAAGAGCTACGGAATAAACGGAGACTAGCTAAAGGTGAGCTGACGATATGTGTTGGAAGTGTTTCCAAGTTAGATATGATCAAACATTGCACGCTCCCTCTACCATCAAGATTAGTATTAAACTTGAATAATTGTCATTTGGTGTTTGCGTTGAGTATAGACATGATTGGATTATGTCTATCGCAATACGGTTATTCATTTAAGGAGAATAATGGTTACTCTATTTTGAATAATACCTTCAATGGTCTTGCACCTAAAGGAATGGTTTATTGAATCTTGATCGTAGTGATACACATTTTCATGCCAAAAGATATAAGATAGTAATGATAGTACCACTTACTTGTGGCAATCGCCATGTAAGTCATATTGGTATAAAACGCATGAAGAAGCTCCATATTGATGGATCTTTGGACTCACTCGCTTTTGAAAAGTTTGAGACATGCAAACCATGTCTATTGGTGTATACGCATGAAGAAACTCCATGCAGATGGATCGTTTGACTCACTTGATTTTGAATCACTTGAGATATGCAAATCATACCACATGGGCAAGATGACCTAAAAGCCTCGCTTTCAAGAAGATGGAACAAGATAGCAACTTGTTGGAAGTAACACATTTTGATATGTGCAGTCCAATGAGTGCTGAGGCATGCAGTGAATATCGTTATGTTCTTACTTCACAGATGATTCGAGTAGATGTTGAGTATATTTACTTGATGAAACACAAGTCTGAATTATTGAATGGTTCAAGTAATTTCAGAGTGAAGTTGAAGATCATCGTGACAAGAGGATAAAATGTCTATGATATGATCATAGAGATGAGTATCTGAGTTACGAGCTTTGGCACGCAATTAAGACATTGTGGAAATTGTTTCACAATTAATACCGCCTGGAACACCATAGTTTGATGGTGTGTCCGAACATCATAGTTGCACCCTATTGGATATGGTGCGTACCATGATGTCTCTTATCGAATTACCACTATCGTTTATGGGTTAGGCATTAGAGACAACCACATTCACTTTAAATAAGGAACTATGTAATTCCGTTGAGATGATACCGTATGAACTATGGTTTAGAGAAACCTAAGCTGTCATTTCTTAAAGGTTTGGGGCTGCGACGCTTATGTGAAAAAGTTTCAGGTTGATAAGCTCGAACCCAAAGCGGATAAAATGCATCTTCATAGGACACCCAAAACAGTTGGGTATACCTCCTAATTCAGATTCGAAAGCAATAGGGATTGTTTCTTGAATCGGTCCTTTCTCGAGGAAAAGTTTGTCTCGAAAGTTGAGTGGGAGCATGGTAGAGACTTGATGAGGTTATTGAACCATCACTTCAACAAGTGTGTAGCAGGGCACAGGAAGTTGTTCCTGTGGCGCCTACACCAATTGAAGTAGAAGCTTATGATAGTGATCATGAAGTTTTGGATCAAGTCACTACTGCACTCGTGGGGTGACAAGGATGCGTACTACTTGAGTGGTACAAGAATCCTGTCTTGAAGGTCATGTTGCTAGACAACAATGAACCTACGAGCTATGGAGAAGCGATGGTGGGCCCAAATTCGACAAATGGTTAGAAGCCATGAAATCCGAGATAGGATCCATGTATCAGAACAAAGCATGGACTTTGGTGGACTTGCCGATGATCGGCAAGCCATTGAGATAAATGGATCTTTAAGAAAAAGACGGACGTGGATGGTGATGTCACCGTCTATGAAGCTCGACTTGTGGCGAAGAGTTTTTCACAAGTTCAAGGAGTTGACTACAATGAGATTTTCTCATCCGTGGCGATGCTTAAGTCCGTTGGAATCATGTTAGCATTAGCTGCATTTATGAAATCTGGCAGATGGATGTCAAAACGAGTTTCCTTACCAGTCTTCGTAAGGAAAGGTTGTATATACAATCCAAAAGTTTTTGTCGATCCTAAGGATGCTAAAAGGTATGCTGGCTCCAGCGATCCTTCTAAGGACTTGAGTAAGCATCTCGGAGTTGGAATGTACGTTTTGATGAGATGATCAAAGATTTTGGGTTTATACAAAAGTTTATGAGAAACTTGTATTTCCAAAGAAGTGAGTGGGAGCACTATAGAATTTCTGATGAGTATATTTATTGACATATTGTTGATCAGAAATGATGTAGAATTTCTGGAAAGCATGTAGGGTTATTTGAAAAGTGTTTTTCAATGGAAAACCTGGATTAGGCTACTTGAACAATAAGCATCAAGATCTATAAGATAGATCAAAATGCTTAATAGTACTTTCAAATGAGCATGTACCTTGACATGATCTTGAAGGTGTTCAAGATGGATCAGTCAAAGAAGGAGTTCTTGCCTGAGATGTAAGGTATGAAGTTAAGACTTAAAAGCTCGACCACGGCAGAATAGAGAGAAAGGACGAAGGTCGTCCCCTATACTTCAGACGTATGCTCTATAGTATGCTATGCTGTGTACCGCACCGGAAGTGTGCCTTTCCATGAGTCAGTCAAGGGGTACAAGAATGATCCAGGAATGGATCATTGGACGGCGGTCAAAATTGTCCTTGGAGTAAATAAGGACATGTTTCTCGATTATGGAGGTGATAAAGAGTTCGCATAAAGGGTTACGCCGATGCAAGCTTTAACACCTATCCGAATGACTCGAGTAGCAAACCGGATACGATATATTGGAGCAACTATTTGGAATAGCTCCAAGTGGAGCGTGGAAGCAGCATTTACAATATGACCTAGAGATTTATGAAGTACATACGGATCTCAATGTTGCGCACCCGCTGACTAAAACCTCTCTCACAAGCAAAACATGATCAAAACCCCAGAACTCATTGAGTCTTAATCACATGATGATGTGAACTAGTTTAATGACACTAGTAAACTCTTTGGATGTTGGTCACATGGTGATGTGACCTGTGAGTGTTAATCACATGGTGATGTGAACTAGATTATTGACTCTAGTGCAAGTGGGAGACTGTTGGAAATATGCCCTAGAGGCAATAATAAATTAGTTATTATTATATTTCCTTGTTCATGATAATCATTTATTATCCATGCTATAATTGTATTGATAGGAAACTCAGATACATGTGTGGATACATAGACAACACCATGTCCCTAGTAAGCCTCTAGTTGACTAGCTCATTGATCAATAGATGGTTACGGTTTCCGACCATGGACATTGGATGTCGTTGATAACGGATCACATCATTAGGAGAATGATGTGATGGACAAGACCCAATCCTAAGCCTAGCACAAAGATCGTAGTTCGTATGCTAAAGCTTTTCTAATGTCAAGTGTCATTTCCTTAGACCATGAGATTGTGCAACTCCGGATATCGAGGAATGCTTTGGGTGTACCAAACGTCACAACGTGAATCGGGTGGCTATAAAGGTGCACTACATGTATCTCCGAAAGTGTCTCATGGTTGGCATGAATCGAGATCGGATTTGTCACTCCGTAAACGGAGAGGTATCTCGGGCCCACTCGGTAGGACATCATCATAATGTGCACAATGTGACCAAGGGGTTGATCATGGGATGATGTGTTACGGAACGAGTAAAGAGACTTGCCGTAACGAGATTGAACAAGGTATCGGCATACCGACGATCGAATCTCGCAAGTACAATACCGCTAGACAAAGGGAATTGTATAGGGATAGATTGAGTCCTTGACATTGTGGTTCATCCGATGAGATCATCGTGGAACATGTGGGAGCCAACATGGGTATCCAGATCCCGCTGTTGGTTATTGACCGGAGAACGCCTCGGTCATGTCTACATGTCTCCGAACCCGTAGGGTCTACACACTTAAGGTTCTGATGACGCTAGGGTTATAAAGGAAGTTTGTATGTGGTTACCAAATGTTGTTCGAGTCCCTGATGAGATCCCTGACGTCACGAGGAGTTCCGAATGGTCCGGAGGTAAAGATTTATATATGGGAAGTCCTATTTTGGCCACCGAAAAATGTTCGGGATTTTTCGGTATTGTACCGGGAAGGTTCTAGAAGGTTCCGGAGTGGGGCCCACTTGCATGGGGGGACCCACATGAACGTGGATAGTGGGGGAAAGGCCCCACACCCTTGGTCAAGGTGCACCAAGATCCACCCTTAGAAGGAATGAGATCATATCCCGAAGGGATAAGATCAAGATCCCTAAAAAGGGGGGATAACAATCGGTGGGGAAGGAAATGATGGGATTTCTTTCCTCCCACCTTGGCCAACGCCCCAATGGACTTGGAGGGCAAGAAACCAGCCCCTCCACCCCTATATAAAGTGGGATGCGATGGGAGCTTCACACGGTTCGCGCAGCCTCCCTCTCCCAAGTCCTCCTCCTCTCCGCGGTGCTTGGCGAAGCCTCGCAGATTGCCACGCCCTCCACCACCACCACGCCTGTCAGTGCTGCTGCTGGATGGACTCTTCCTCAACCTCTCCCTCTCTCCTTGCTGGATCAAGGCATGGGAGACGTCACCGGCTGTACGTGTGTTGAACGCGGAGGTGCCGTCCGTCCGGCACTAGGATCTCTGATGATTTGGATCACAACGAGTACGACTCCTTCAACCCCGTTCTCTTGAACGCTTCCGCTTAGCGATCTACAAGGGTATGTAGATGCACTCTCCTTCCCCTCATTGCTAGTCTCTCCATGGATAGATCTTGGTGACTCGTAGGAAAATTTTGAATTTCTGCTACGTTCCCCAACAATTAACACTAATCTCCGTCAGCTGGACCAGACCCAGACACTGACAGTGGGCCCTGCAGCAGGTCATAGTCCAAGTCCACACGGGGTTTGTCGGCGTTCTGGGAACGGGGTCCCAGACTTGCTGCTCGCGGCCCCACAAGCGTGGCTCAAAGGAGGCCCAAAGACAGCCCATCTTCATCAACGCAGCTCAGACCCTCGCGAGGGGCCAGATCATGAGGGCGGACGACAAGGAGCTTCTCGTGCACGGCCTCGCCAGGGCTGGCTCATGAGGAGGCGGAGAGTTCAAGGCAGGGTACCTCGTGAGGTGCCCATGACGCAAGCCATGACGACCAAGGGCGCCATTAGGCGCCAGCCCACAGATGTCCTCCTTTCCTCTTTGGTGCAAAGGGAGCAAGCGCAGCGAGGCATCAAGCAAAGGCGCCCATTTCGTGCAACAAGACCAAGACCAGCCCAACGGCCGAAGGAAGTCATTGTGGAGCCCGAGCCAAGCGCCATCACCAGAGCCTTTGACACCGAGGACCAACTTTAGTAAGGATAAGTGTACCATTTCCCCTTCAAATGGCCAATTGTTGGCGCCTTCCTGCTCAATATTTGGGAAGGGGCCCAGGCCTTTGCCTATAAATAGGACTAGCCACCCCTGGGTAGAGGCATCCGGACCTGACCTAGCGCCTAGATCCCTACCAAGAACCAAGAGATAGAGCGATTGAACTCATCCCAAAGAGTTCGTCAGACTACCAAGAATGCACCTCATGAGGCTGTTCTCCCTTTGTATTGTTCATTGTCAAGCCCAAGAGGCAATCCACCACACCACACACTGGTGTAGGGTATTACATCACAATGGTGGCCTGAACCAGTATAAATCTTGTGTCCCTTGTGCTGTTCAGTTTAGTAGTTTAGGTCCTAGCTATCCGGCGAGGAGCGAGACGGTAGAGGGTTGAATCTCCGCGCGCACCCCAGTGTTCGAACCTCAAGGGTCTGCCGGAACCCGAAATCCGACATTTGGCGCGCCAGGTAGGGGTGTGCCGGGATCTGCCTTCTGTTGCCTCGCTCCCCGTTGCATCGTCATCACCATGTCCGGCGACCAGGCGGGCAACCCAGATCCTTGGGCGGCTTGGCCCGCCAGCGCAGAGCCGCTCGCCCCGGGCGACCCCATGCCCAGGCAGCTCGCGGTCCGCAGGGCGCTGCGGGCCATGGGCGACGTGGGTAGACCTCGACGACTCTAACACCGCGGCAGACACGGTCGGCAGCGAGGGCCTGCAACCACGCCGCGGCAACAACGCCGTACACCCGCCGGGAGCAGGCGAACTCAAGGGCCGCGCTCACGGTGGCCCGAGAGCTGCTGCAGTGCAGACTGATGGAAGGCGGCCGCGACGTGCTGCTAGAGCGGGTTGCGGAGCTCCTGGGCTTCGCCGCCTCGGGGGCTCACCCCTTCGCACCCGCTTTTCGCCAGGGCAAGGCGGCCAGCAAGGCCCCACGCCCAACCGCTGGCTCCAAATCTACTCAACACCGGTTGCCGCGTCAGGCCGGGCGGCGGCACCGCCCGCTCCCGCCGCGAAGAAGGACTCGTCGCGACCCACGGCCCCCATGGGCCGCCGTGTTACCATCACCAGGCCGACACGTCAAGCAGAGCTGCATGGCACGCGGAGCCCTATGGCGCAGCCTTCGGGGTGACGGCCACGGAAGAGTACGTGCCCCACATGATGGATCAAGGGCACCCGCGCGAGGGCGAACAAGGCTCGCTCCTCAGCCCAAGCCGGGGTACGAGGCGCCAAGCTGAGCTCTTCCAGAACCCCTGGACGGCCCCGCCGCCACGCTGAAGCAACGATTATCGGTACCACTAATCCTCAGAGCAGCATACACTAATCATGGGTCGCAGAGGTGCAGTTCGCCCACACAGCAATGCTGCCCGCCCGGCGAGCCTCTTACCCTCGTGAGGAGGACGTCAGGCTGCAGGAGAGGGGCCGAGATCCGACATCACCACCGCGCGCGCTCGAGCAAGGCGTTCCTCAGAGGTAGGCCCTCCGCTGGGAGGTGCCTCGTGGCCTGCCTGGCGGAGGACCCGTGGTCGCTTGGGAACACTGGCGCGACCGCTCTACCCCATCGGCGGCGTCTTGGTTTCCGGTCGTCGTTGATGGCACTAGACTGTGGCGCAAGGCGGGTCCCTCATCTGGCGATATGAAGCAAGGCCTGTACCTGTGAAGAAGGCCCAGTGCCTGTGAAGCTCGCTGCCCCATGACACTCTCACGTAATAATGAGTGGGGCTGTACACGCCCCGGAGTCTCAGGGGTGCCGACCTCAGGCCCTGGGGCTCCCTCCCACGCCCAGTGGCAGCACTTAGCTCCGCGCTGGTGAGAAGACGTCCAAGACTAGACTAGGTGCCGGACGCGGCCTTTTGTTTGCTTTCGTTGCTTTTCCCTTGGTTGTTGCTTTTCCCCACTGGATTTAAGTTGAACTCGGATTTGAGATTTGCGTGTGTTGGGAAAGGGGTGCTTAGTCTCGTTCGAGCAATCTCTCACGTTTCGGTTACGACCTCACCGTAGCTGCCTCCCCTCGCGAGCCGGTGCAGCCTAGCTTATGTGCAGCCCAGATCGCCACGACGCATTCTCTCAGGAGGTTTTTTCACCGCAGATCCTACGGATTCGATCAGGAGGCGCTCGAGGCACCGCAGCCTCCGACAAATTATCTCAGGACCCGCACAGGACGAAGGTAAACTAACTAGGTGGGTCGTCACATGGCCAACCACTTGGCACAGGCCTATGAGCAATGTAGCATTGACTAAGGCGGTGAAACATTGGTTTTACATGAGGGGCACCCCCTCCCAAAATGCTCTCACAACCATCGGGACAAAAGCCTGAGTTCTATTCATGCAGGATAAGGAAACATGAACGACATGCTGTCAGTCAGATAAATCCCCCAATGCATCCTCGGGGCGCCGCCGAGTCGTCGCTGGCCTCGCTGCCTCGCCATCGCCTTTTCGTTGCCGCCGCCAGCGCAGTGGCTATTCACCACGCCGCCCTCGCCGGCGGCCACGATCACGCCGTCGTTGTCTGAAGCGAAGGCCCTGAAGAGGATGTCCACGTTGTCTTCCACCCAATACGCCAGGTCGTCTCGGACGGCCTGGGGGACTGGGGCGATGGCGGCGTCAAAATCAAAGTGAGGGTCCACGTTCCGGAGATGGCTGAAGACGTGGGAGAAGGCGCGCCCGAGCAATGCTCGACTCCTCTCCTCCACCAACCTGTTGGCACGAACCGACCGTGCATCCAGCTGCGTCACGATGTCGGTGAAGAACTGAAGGTTGCCGTCGTAGTTAATAGCACGCGGCTCGCCAACGGCCGCCTCGCAGATGTTACCCAAGGCCGTGTTGGCCCTCTCTCGAAGCGTGGAGAGCATGGGGCGTGTTTCATGCTCCAAGAGCCACCACGACGATCTCGTCCGCTGCTTTTGGCGAGCGACAGCCTCGGCCTCAACCACCTGTCGGTGAAGAAGAAGCACCTCGGCATGGGAAGTAGCAGACTCCCCCTGTGCTGCCTCAAGTGCGACCCGCAAGGCATCGGCCTGCCTCGTTGCTTCCCCCAGTTTGGCCCTGAGGGCGTTGGTCCAACCTTCAGCCTCGGTCCGGACCAACTCCAGCCTCTCCTTGAGCTCGTGCTCGAGATTCAGGCGCGCCGTCGCCACCCGACGTCCGACTTCCTCCGCGACACGGGCTTCCCGTGCAGCGACGTCGTCCTCCGCCCGTGTCACCCAGCGTTCCCTTGTCTCTAGGCGCTCGTGCTCGCCTTGGCGCTGCTCGGGCGGCTTCCAGCGCAACGCCTCACGCTTCGCTCACTGGTCGCCGGAGGCCACCTTCATCAACGCAAGGGCCGCCTCGCGCAGCTCCACCTGCTCCTGCAGTGAGCGGCACTGGGCCAAGAGCTCCTGTGCCCGCTCCTCCGTGGCCTCTTGCTGCCGGTTAGCTTCCCGGGCTTCTTCGACAGCCTGGGCACGGGCCTCCCGAGAGGCCTCCAGCGACGCCTTGGCCTCCTCATCATCAAGATCGCGCCGACGGTGCGCAAGGGTGGCTATGCCACGGGAAGGCCCGCGAAGGAAGACCGCGGGGAGCGCAGGGCCAAGTTGCGTTTCAGGATGACTCGTCTCACCAACCGGCCTCACACGAGGGCCCGGCTGCTCGGGATGGTTGAAGACGACGGAAGAGGTGGAGGCGAAGGGGATGGCTCCTCATCCACCCCCGTGAGCTCGGAAGGAAGGGCCCTACAGGGCAAGGATCAGAACAAGCAATGAAAGAGTCAGGAGCAGAAAAGGGGGAAGGCTTACTCGTCGATGGCATAGTACTTCCTACGCTTTAGCAAGCGGCAAGAGTAGTCGTCACCCAGGGCCTCCCTCCTCTTCCCTAGGGCCTCAAAGTCCACGCGGAAGCGGCCCAAGAGTTGAACGCAGGGTCCGCTTGCAACAAGGAGGAAGCATCGAGGCGACTCGCGTCGGAGGCGTCCGCCTGATGCGCGCTGCTAGTCGCCTCACCAAGAAGAGCGGCTGGGGCCTCAGGAGCCTCAGCCTCAGGCGCTGCGAGCGGCCTCTCGCCACCTTCAACTGCGGCAGCACGGGCCTCGGGGGCCGCTCCCTCATGAGCGCCGCCCAGTGCTGTCGCCTCGGCTAGGGCACCCTCGGCCTCTGGAGGCTCATTCCTCCCTGCACCACCACTTGAGGAAGAGTCGCCCGGCAACATGAGGGCAACCACCACCACTGGGTTCTCGTGAGGCCCTCGGAGGCCAGGCCGGGCGCGCCCCCATTCGTCGAAGATGGGCATATGGCTCACGAAGTCGCCTCTGTTCGAGCAGAGGTACAGCAGGGCCCCCCTTGACGAATGTCGCGGGGGAAGGATCCCCAGTCAGGACCAAGAGCACCTTCCTCAGAGCTTTAGGCGTCAGGTCCCCTTCCTGGAGCCGCATACGGTCCTTACGACCGCTGTAGGCCCACATTCGATGAGAGTGGCGCTGGAGAGGGGCGACGCGGCATAGCAAGAACTCCTTCACCACCTTGGGCGCCGTCACGCCAACCTTTCTCAGGAACTCGAAGCGGTGCCAGACGAAGGCAAGCCGGGGGCCCGCGAGCGTCACTTGGCCCCAGCCTGAGTTGAGGACAGCTGGCGAAGATGGCTCCGTCACCAGGGGGCTGGGCACCCCTACGTCCACGTACAACCACCGCTCACAAAACCCAGGCGCGGGCGGAGGAAGGCTGAAGTCAATTCCAGAAGTCGCTGTCTCAGGCGCTGTCGGTGTACTAAGGTAGGGGTACCTCAGTACCCCAACTTGTGCACGGGCGGTTGCAGCTTCCCGCGGCAGGGTTTACCATGTGCTCGCCGAGGACCTTCCCGCCCATGTCAAATCATTCAAAGACAAAGTATACAAGACAGAAGATTAAGACCCGGCAAGCGGAGCTTGCCGAAGGCCGCTCTAGGCTCAAGGTTACATCACTCACGCAAGGCCCCGCAAGAGGAGCTCGCCAGAAGACTAGAAGATTACATCATAGAAGACACGCCGGGCGCTTATGCGCGCCCGGCGAGGGCCCGGGAGCGACAAGTTACAGAGCCCGCAAGTTCCCGGTCCGCAAGATCAAGACCCTGCAAGGTGCTTGCCGAGAGTTGCGCCAGGTGCCCGCGCCCACCATCGCCCACGCCGCCTCGGGCCTTTCCAGGACGCTGGGGCGTAATGGTCAGCAGCCTGGGGACACGGTGGCACTTCACGGTGGTGAATCCATCGCCGTGGCGACGGAGACGCAAGGGCGGAGCTTTTGGGGTCGACGGCGACGGCATTAAATGCCCTTGTCCCCATCACAAAGTAGGTAGCGACCATCGCTCATGCATCGTAGCTTCACCGCTCCCGCACTGCTCCAACTACCACCTCTTTACATTTTTACCCTTTCTCCCACGCTGCCACCTGTTGGCGCCTTCCGACTATAAAAGGGAGGCCCATGCGCACGAGAGGGGGTTCGTCCATTCGACACACGCAGACCACCATACGCCGGCCTCGAGCAAGATCAAATACAAACACAAAGCAGCAGAGGAGTTTTATCTCCCGAGAGCTCCGGCCGGGTAAAATCCGCCTGCTGCTCGCTACGACCGCTTCTTCAGGCTTCCTCCGCCTCGCATCAAGACAGCATAAGGGCCCGCCCCATAGGTGTCCGCGCGGCAGATTTCCCAGCATCTTTGGCGCGCCAGGGGCGCCGAGGTTGTGCGGACTGATCCGCGTCAAGGCTGGCGCGTTTCTTCATCAACCTCTCCACTTTCATCAACAACTTCATCAACAATTGCGCTATGGCCCCAAGAAGAAGGCTTTGAGGTTGCAGTTCGGCCATGTCTCATCCGCCGCCACCGAGCTAACGGTGGGCGGAGGAGACGCTGTCGAAGGGTGGTCGCCAAGCGAGGACACTCGGGCGCCACCAGATCCAAGGACAAGACGGATGATCAAGGCCGGTCTCCGTGGACACGCCGCGGAAGAAGACGAAGACCAAGCCCGCAACTCGCCTGGGCCCACTCCGCAACCGCACTCTTCGAGTGCTGCGCTGCCGCCGAGAACGCGCCATCGAAGCTCCGCAAGTGCGAGGAAACAAAGACAGACCAGCCAAAGACTAAGCCCGCAAGAACAGCTCGTGCTCGCTCCGCGAGCGCACTTCTCCGGAGTGTTGCGCCGCCGCCGAGGACGTGACCATCGAGCTCCACCGCCAAGAGGGCAAAGAAAGCAGCCAGCTTCAAACTTCGAGTTGTATTCCCCAAAATTGTGACTTGTATGGAGAACTCAGCACATAGGGGTCAATCGTGGCTAAGTTGCGCCCTT
Organism: Aegilops speltoides; assembly: GCA_021437245.1. Lineage (NCBI taxonomy): Eukaryota > Viridiplantae > Streptophyta > Magnoliopsida > Poales > Poaceae > Aegilops > Aegilops speltoides. Next base: position 417,097,693 of record CM038143.1, read on the forward strand.
GGTTTGTTTCCGAGCACGCCAACGATGGTGAGCTGCGACAGTGTCGCGCCTTGTTTCGCTTTCGAGTCCGCCAACAAACACAAGTGCGCCAGAATCGCCCGCAAGTTCGCTGTCGGAGGCAACACCGCCAAATGGTCAGCCGATGTTCCGCGACTCAAGAAGTGTGTTTATGCCGCAGGTCCCCCGAAGCGTGAGGGTGAAAACGCATAAGGAGGGAATCAAGGGAGAAGTGCGGCCTTGCCGGATCGCAGAAGACGGAAAAGCTAAGTCGTCCGAGCTTTTGTGCAGAGCACTCTTAGTTTCATGCTTTTTATGTTATGTTCTCGTATGCTCGCCCTTTGTACGCAATACCGTGGCGCTGAGGAACTTACTCGCGATAGCCGCACCCTTATCTTGTTTCCGAGCACGCCAACGATTTAAGTGAGCTGCACAAGTGTCGCGCCTTGTTTCGCTTTTCGAGTCCGCCAGCAAGCTAAGTGCGGCGACTAGTCATGCAAGGTTGCTTGCCGGTAAGACCTTGCCAAGAAGGCCGCTTCGAGTTCAAGACTCACGCCAAGGCAAGGGCCCTTTGCCGCAAGTTTCTAGAAGCGAGGGTAAAGCGCACAAAGGGTGTAAAGCGAGGGTGTAACGTGAGCAAGCCCTGCCAGAAGATGCCCTTCAGATGGGAAACTTGTGCGCGGAGGAACTCTACCTGCGGTAGCCGCACCCTTATCTTGTTTTCGAGCACGCTAACGATGGTGAGCTGCACAAGTGTCGCGCCTTTGTTTCGCTTTTCGAGTCCGCCAGCAAGCTAAGGCGTATGCGACTAGTCATGCAAGGTTGCTTGCCGGTAAAGACCTTGGCCAGCAGGTGCTTCGAGTCCAAGACTCGGCCATGCAAGGGCCCTCGCCAAAGAAGCTCCCCGAGAGCGAGAGTATAAACATACGGAAAGGGCGTGACACGGCATCGTATTGCAAAGTTGCACGTAAAGGATTTATATACATATACATGTAAATAATAAAACTGTTGCAGACCTCTATCTCAGCCTGTTTTCATGGCTGAAATTACAGCAACAAGGAGAAACCAGAAGAGCACACAACACGCTGGTCCCGGCAAGCCGAGTTGCCGGGCCAAGCGAGTATCGAGATTCATCTCCGCAAGCCGAGTTGCTGGGGCTGCGATATCGATAAGTTTTTCATCCCCGTCATGCATCCTCTTATGGACCGGGAAAGGGACCGCTGCCCTGAACGAAAGCGTGTCTTGTAAAACCCGTGCGCTGGAGGAGCTGTGTCGTGGCCAGGCCATGCGCTTTTGGTTTGTTTCCGAGCACGCCAACGATTTAAGTGAGCTGCGACAAGTGTCGCGCTTTTGTTTCATTTCCGAGCCCGCCAACGATTTAAGCGAGTCTGCGATAGTGTCGCGCCTTTGTTTCGCTTTTCGAGTCCGCCAACAAACACAAGTGCGCCAGAATCGCCCGCAAGGTTGTTTGCCGGAAGCAACACCGCCAGCGGTTGCCGATGTCCCGCGACTCAAGAAGCGTGTTCGCACAAGCAAGCTCCCCGAGAGCGCAGGATGGGAACATACAAGACACGGTCAAGTAAAAGACGCGTCCGGCAAGCTGCCCTCTTTTCATTAAAACATCCTAGTTTAGTACAAGTCCATAGAGGATGAAAAACATGATAGATAGGATTACATATTTTAAATACAACTAAGGCCCAAGGGCTTACAAATTGAAAGATAAGATGCCCAGAATCCTCTCCTGCTTTCTCTGCTCAGGAGTTCAGGAGGTAGGTCAAGGAGGCCCCGCAAGAGAAGCTTGCCGGAAGGGCAAAGGGCGCTTAGGAGAGCTACGGGCGCCGAAGACACCAAGAGAACTTCCTGGGCCGCCAGAGCTTGGCGAAGACGGAGGCGCCGGAGGCGTAGCTTGAAGACGGGTGGTGGGACGCCAAGACGCCGACGAGGGCTCTCGCCAGATTCGACATGACGGCCTTGCCGCCACCCCCTCTTCCTCTTTCCGCAGCCTCCTCACGCCAAATACCAAGGAGACGGCCCCGGGAGTTGTAAGGCCATGCGACCAATGATGGGGTCGCCGGTGGCGCATGGGCAGCGCCCGACGCCTAGTCGGACCCGCCATCCCCGCCTGCCGTCGCTGTCACTCCTCCTCATCACTCGCCGAGGAGGGACCTTCACATCGGAGGAGCTGTCCACACAAAGATCTCGCCCGGTCCCGGATCCTCAAGACCTTGACGGCGAAGGTCGCCTCCATTAACTTGAAATGGAGGGTAAACCCCGCCGCTGCTGTGGATCCGGCGAATGTCTTCCACCCTTGATCGGCACATCACGCCGGGCTGGGGACACGACACTCACTCGAAAGTGCCGCTGATCCCACAGCCCCTCATGCGCAACTCCATCACCTCGGGCGGATCCGTTCCATCGCCAAGAACGGGCCGGCAGCCGAGGCGGCGACGAGGCGCCGGCGAACTTGATGAAGAACTCCTGTGATCGCCTCCAAGATGGACCGCCCGAGGAAAGGAGCCGCAGGAGGAGACGGGAGGCACATCGCCACGGCCGCCTCCCCGACCGCCTGACCACGCCGGCCTCGTCCATGCCTCGCCTCTCCCTCTCCCCCTCGTGGACGGCTCACGCCGGGTGCGGATAGGGAGAAGAGCGCTGCCCGAGGCGACCTCGCGCCACCATTGAAGAACTAGGATTTCTCCTTCCATGGCGTAAAGAAGAACGGAAGTCAAGACGGCGGGAGAAGAGTAAGGTGAGACCATTGTGCTCCCTTCCGCCTTTTTAAAGGGCGCAGGTGGGGCTCAACCGCCCGCCCGCCAATCGGAAAGCGAGGAGGGCAGAGGAGCGGGCCGACTCGCCATCTTCGCCAGCGGACGGCTCGGCCTCCACCTTCGCCGCCCACGCACCCCTATGCATGAGGGCCGCGGGGCGGTAAGCGGGCCGAGCGACGGTGAAGTGACCTCGCCTCGCACCACGATCACGGGGTGGATGCCCTAAAGACCGCACGCGCCGCCCACGATCCCACGACGCCGCAATCGACGCGTGCGCCACGGGGATGCGGCAGATGCGGAAGTGGATTCGCGCACCGTGGGCCGCGTGTGCCTGCAGATCGCTTTTGGGCCCGCCCAACAGCTGGCACCATGTGTGGCCCAGCCCGGGGCTCCTGCTGGTGTAGCTAAGGTAGGGGTACCTCAAGACTTCAACTTGTGCACGGCGGTTGCAGCTTCCCGCGGCAGGTTTACCACGTGCTCGCCGAGGACCTTCCCGCCCGTGTCAAATCATTCAAAGACAAAGTATACAAGACAGAAGATTAAGACCCGGCAAGCGGAGCTTGCCGAAGGCCGCCTGTGCTCAAGGTTACATCACTCACGCAAGGCCCCGCAAGAGGAGCTCGCCAGAAGACTAGAAGATTACATCATAGAAGACACGCCGGCGCTTATATGCGCCGGCGAGGGCCCGGGAGCGATTAGTTACAGAGTCTCGCAAGTTCCCGGTCCGCAAGATCAAGACCCCGCAAGGTGCTTGCCGAGAGTTGCGCCAGTGCCCGCCGCCCAGCTCATCGCCCACGCGTCACCTGGGCCTTCAGGACGCTGGGGCGTAATGGCAGTGCAGCCTGGGGACATGGTGGCACTTCACGGTGGTGAATCCATCGCTGCAAGGCATTTGGAGACGCAAGGGCGGAGCTTTTGGGTCGACGGCGACGGGCATTAAATGCCCTTGTCCCCATCACAAAGTAGGTAGCGACCACTCGCTCATGCAATCGTAGCTTCACCGCTCCCGCGACTGCTCCAACTACCACCTCTTTTACATTTTACCCCTTTCTCCACGCTGCCACCGTCATGCCTTCCGACTATAAAAGGAGGCCCATGCGCACGAGAGGGTGTTCGGTCCATTCGACACACGCAGTACCACCATACGCCGCGCCTCGAGCAAGATCAAATACAAACACAAAGCAGCAGAGAGGAGTTTTATCTCCCGAGAGCTCCGGTTGGGTAAATCCACCCGCTGCTCGCCACGATCCGCTTTCAGGCTCCCTCCGCCTCGCATCAAGATGCATAAGGGCTCCGCCCCATAGGTGTCCGCGGCGGGCAGATTTCCCCCGGTAGGCGCAGCAATGAAGCTCACGCACCCCGAGCATTGGGTGGGGTCGACAAGGCGCAGGGAGAAGAAGTGGCGCAACAAGGCAACCGAAGGAAGGATGCCCGTCATTGCCTCGCAAACAAAGGCAAATACCGCGAGAAGGGTGATGGATTCAGGACCCAGATGCATCATATGGATCTGATAATGGGAAAGCACGGCTTTGAAGAAATCAGAGAAGGGGGGAACCAGTCCCGCCCACAGGGCATCGGCGAAATACCAAACCTCGGTGGGAATCCTGGCAATGGAGAAGCGAGACACGGGCCAGGCCGTCGTCCTCCCGCACTCATTGAAGATGGTGGCCAGGGCCGAGCAGACCTTGCCCAGGCCTTCTTGATTGATTATGACCGGCCAATCGACGGCGGGAGCCGCCGTCGACGACGAGCGAGGCGGCGGCGCGGGCTTCTTCCCTTTTCCCTTCCTCGGTGGGGCCATAACGGCAGGAAGGGGATGGGGGAAGGTTCGAGATTGGATTGGATGCAAGAGCTAGAGTTCGAGAGAAGAAAGGACAGGGAGCGCTCAAGCAGCAGAAAGGGGAACGGCCGTAGCGGCAATGAGTCCGCTTAGCAAGGCACAAAATAAGGAGGCATGGGGAACAAAGTACACCCATGTCCAATCAACCGCCACGCTGGCGCCCAAGGTCAGCAGCTGTTAGGGGCTCATGACGCTCAAGACTTGCCCTTTCGCCTCTTTGCTCAACCAAGTTCGGGCTACCGAGGAGTCTCGACTAGGGGTGTCCGGATAGCGGACTATCATCATCGGCCGGACTCCAAGACTACGAAGATACAAGATTGAAGACTTCGCCCCGTGTCCGGATGGGACTTTCCTTGGCGTGGAAGGCAAGCTTGGCAATACGGATATGTAGATCTCCTACCATTGTAACCGACTGTAACCCTAGCCATCTCTCGTGTCTATATAAACCGGAGGGTTTTAGTCCATAGGACGAACAACCATTACAACAATCATACCATAGGCTAGCTTCTAGGGTTTAGCCTCCTTGATCTCGTGGTAGATCCACTCTTGTACTACCCATATCATCAATATAAATCAAGCAGAGTAGGGTTTTACCTCCATCGAGAGGGCCCAACTCGGGTAAAAACATCGTGTCCCTTGTCTCCTGTTACCATCCACCTAGACGCACAGTTCGGGACCCCTACCCGGGATCCGCCGGTTTTGACACCTACATTGGTGCTTTCATTAAGAGTTCCTCTGTGTCGTCACCGATAGGCTTGATGGCTCCTTCAATCATCAACAACCACGCGGTCCAGGGCGAGACTTTTCTCCCCGAACAGATCTTCGTGTTCGGCGGCTTTGCACTGCGGGCCAATTTGCTTGGCCATCTAGAGCAGATCGAAAGTTACGCCCCTGGCCATCAGGTCAGATTTGGAAGCCTAAACTTCACGGCCGACATATGCGGAGACTTGATCTTCGATGGATTCGAGCCACAAATGAGCGCCCGCCTTTGCCACGATGGGCATGATTTAGCTCGCCACGGACAAAGGCCTCGAAGTCGCGACATGAGTCCGCTCCGACCCTAGTTCGAGCCGACCGCAGACGAGGATGTGGCTGGACACCGCCCGGAGCTGCAATCTCTACGGCGATGGAGACGAATATCGACCTTGTCCTCGTAGAAGCTCGTGACTCGAGATGCCGACTCGCCGGACTCAACCTCCTGCGCCTACCAATCGAATCCGATTACGCCGATCATGGAGTTCACCGCGCGACATCTTTCAAGACTCACCCTTTGGCGACATCCTGAATTCGCTAAAGCATCTCTCGCTATCGAGAGCCCTGCCGGATTGCGGTCGGGGCGGTTGGGATGCGGATGGCGAAGATATTCAAACCCACCCACCACCCACTTTGTAGCCACTATCGATTTATCTAACCGACATGCTAGACTACGACCAAGACATCGATGGTATGGACGACGATGCCGAGATTTACCAAGAACCAGCGCCACGGGCAATCGAAGACCACCTCATCATACGACATTTACATGGTGGACATCCCAAAGGATGGGAACGGCGAAGAAGCAGCGGAGGCAGATTCCCTAAGAAACAGCCCAAGCGCCGACGCTGGCGCCGCTCTAAATCCCGCCACAAAGAAGAATGGAGATTCCGCACCGGAGATAATAACACCCCGAGAGTGCCGAAGACAAACCCTCCAAAGAAGATTCAGCGCAGAGGACGAAGAAGCCAGCCCTCATGAGAGAGCGGCGCATTTAAGAGGTCGAGGATGATAACTACATGCCTCCTCCGAGACGAGGCAAGCCTCAACAACGATTTAATTGCCGTGCCCGAGGATCCCGTCGAACAAGAGCGCTTTAAACGCAGGCTTATGGCCACGGCAAACAACCTAAAGAAAAAGCAGCAATAACTTAGAGCTGATCAAGACCTGCCGCCGACAGATGGATCAAGTCCTCGCGTCAAGAGCATGAACTCAACGCCTCCAAAAGCTACCCAAAACGCAAGTTGCTCCCCCAATTATAGGAGGAGGAGTATAAACCCTCATCACCAGCGCACAATACGGCAGACCGACCACCTCGTGACCGCGACAGAGAGTTATCTAGGCCCTCCACAAGAACCGTACCCCGGCACCGCCCGAAAAGTGCGAAGCCACGGGGGAATGCGCCGGACTTGCAAGACATATTGGAGGACAAGGCAAGACAATCAAGCTCGATCTACGGATCACGTGGGCACCCCATGATGTGCGACGACTACCGTCGTGCCGGATACAGCAACTCCGGTCGGGCCGAACACAGCAGACAAAGCTCTCTTGAGCTACGTCGTGATATCGCCCAATATAGAGGCGCCGCACACCCACTATGCTTCACAGATGAAGTAATGGATCATCAAATCCTCAAGGGTTTAAACCCAGAACATTGAATCCTATGATGGCACAACAGACCCAGCGGTTTGGATCAAGACTATCTCCTTCATATCCATATGGCCCGCGGTGACGATCTCCACGCCATCAAATATCTCCCACTCAAGCTTAAAGGACCAGCTAGGCATTGGCTTAACAGCTTGCCAAAGAAAGTCAATTGGTGTTGGGAGGACCCGAAGCCGCATTCCTTGACAACTTCCAGGCACATATGTGCGACCACGAGACGCCGATGGCCTAAGCCACATAATTCAGCAGCCAGACGAATCGACCAGACAATTTTGGACACGGTTCCTAACAAAGAAAAATCAAATCGTCAACTGTCCGGATGCGGAGGCCCTCGCAGCCTTCAAACACAACATCCGCGACGAGTGGCTGGCCCGGCACCTAGGACAGGAAAAGCCGAAATCCATGGCAGCCCTCACATCACTCATGACCCGCTTCTGTGCGGGGGAGGACAGCTAGCCAAACGCGCCGGGAGTAACATCAATTAAGACCACCTGGCACGTTTCGAGCACGCGTAGCAATGCGGCCCCAACCCCAGCCCTTGCATGGTTGCAAGACTAGTCCCTCGCGTACATCATTACGCTCTGGAGATACCATGGGCATAGGGGGAGGGGCACAACCACGACAGGCCCAGAGTGTGGCTCAACCACACCAGGGGCTCCCAAGTGTGTCGCTCTTTTTCTTTTTTATTTTTCTTATCCACAGGACTCCGTTCACCAGAGGACTTGTCTGGCAGCAGACCTGCCGAACTCACGATGCAACAGCCAGGGAAGGAGAAAGGCTGCGACGAAAACTAAGGTGGTCTCCATTACGAGCATTAAATCTGTTTAATACACCATTCCGCAGCCTACCCCTGGAGGGGGACATGTTTAATTAGTCCAATCCCTTGCTCACCGCACTATTTGTATCCCTCTGCATTCATAGCAGTATTCCTGAATAAACAATGCATCGCTTTTCGCTTATAGCTGCATTTCTTTTTTTCTTATATACATATGTTCATTTATGACATCTTGCATCCGTACACTTTGGTACGGCCGAATACACTAGGGGCTTAAGTTCCCCGCATTATGGTGTGATAAGTCCGAACACTTTCCCAAGTGCGGCACCTCGAACTTATAGCAGTATATGCATCGGCTCCGAATCATGTCTTAGGTCAATAGTTGGGTTTGCCCGGCTCCCATGTTTTGGTACCTTACGCTCCGTTTTATCGGCTAAGGTAGCATCGGGAGAACCATCGCGATTGCGCCTCGCTGAGCTGGGCGAGTGCCTCAAAGGAGAAAGCTAAACTGACCGTCATGATAAGGCGAGAGCTGGTCGCTGTTCGAGAGGTCTTTTCGAGTCCCTAAAGACTTATGCCGCTTAGAGCGAGGAACTGCTTCGCCTGCCCAGCGTGATAGCGCCTCAACTCGGTCTTCCGAATACTAGGGGCTTCACCAAATTTAAAATTATAGAATTCTATGGCTATGTGAGAGTGTTCAAGCATTATAAGTCCGCTTGCCTTGTTCGTCGTGTTGAGCGCCTCCTAGATGGACCCAAAATGGGAACAAGAGCGCCAAGTTTATACCGAACACCCCAAAGACTGTGGCATGGGGGCTGAAGCCGACGACTTGCCATCTCTCAGATTTTATAAACGGCCGCACAAAAGGTAATATTTTGAATTAATAAGCGTTGCTTAGCGCATATGAACAAAGTTTTCACCACACAGGATAACACATTGCGAGTCTACTCAAATATTACATCTTTGGAGCACTCATCCGCAATCTTGCGGGCACCCTTCAGGACAGTCTTATAGTACATTTCGAGCATGTGATACTCCTTGCCTGCCGGTGGCGCGTCTGCTATAAGCTTCTCAAAGATCCAGCCTTCCCAAGTGCACTTTTTCACGGGCAAGGCCCGATGGGCACCTTCAATGCAGGTGGAGCGTGACGACTTCCACCTGTGGACACGATCCACCAGCCGCGCACTAAGCCGAAGTAGCTCCTGTGCATGGCCTCCTCGGCCACAAATTAACTATGAGGCCCTTCATGGCCTGTTCGGCTACCTTGTGGAGCTCGACCAGCTGCTTTAGCTGGTCGCTAAGGGCACCGGATGTACAGCCTCAAAGATATTGAGACCAAGACCTTCTCCGCCGAGCTCCCTCCTCGGCCCAGAGAATTCGGCAGCATCGGACACGCCATGAGGCAGATCTGCAAACGCCCTAGAGAGCTCCGAATTTGGGTAAGTAATGTAATTCACTTTCACATGCTTGCTTTGCATGAAAAAGCCTTACCCGCTGCTATTTTCTTCAAATCTCGACCTCCTGGAGGGCCTTGTGGGCTTCGCCTTAGCGGCTTTTGCACCTCAAGAGCCAATGCAAGCTCGACTCGAGTCTCGAGTCGCGCCCCAAACCCTCATGTTTTTTCATGAGAGCCTCGAGCTCTTGCTGCACCTCCGCCACCTCGCCTCCTGCTTCTCCCGCTCGGCTCGCCTCCATGGCCGCTTTGTGTTCGGGTCAGCAGACACCGCCTCCTTCGTGGTCGCCACTCGCTCGTGGGCCCCTAGAGCACCCACGTTATCCTTGTTATTTTTCTTGCAACCAAAATCCTTTTCTATAAGGTACAAATTCAATATGGTGTTACTCACCTTCCCTGTCCTCGAGTTGCTTCTTGGCACGGCCGAGCTCACTCTCGGACCACTCGAGGTTCTTCTTCAAAGCATCGACCTCCGCAGTCAGTGCGGCGGAGGTCAGCAGCAGCCTGCAATCCCATATTGACATAATTTTTAGACCTCCTCACAGATATCTTTTAGATCCTCATCCGCTTTTCTTTCCAACACCGAACCGAGCATCAGGGGCTACTGTCTATACGGTATTACATTACATATTTTAAATTTCTTACCTCAAAGCCCGTTAGAAGGCTGCTGCAAGCTTCGGTCAGCCCGTTCTTGGCGAGCTGAACCTTCTGAATCACCGCACTCATTATAGTGCGATGTTCTTCCTCGATGGAAGCGCCGTTGAGCGCCTCCAACAAGTTGTCCGGCGCCCGCTGGACGGAGGCCACCGTGTCACGGTCTTGCCGTTTATGAAGAGGTCGCCGCGGACCGAACCACTACAGTTCCGGCAAGGAGTCCGGCGCAAAATCCGGGAGGCTGCCTTGCGGCACCTCCGGAGCCTCCTCCTGAAGGGTCCCCTCCCGGGATCCCACCTCGGCGTCGTCAGCGCCATGGGGAGTTGAGGCGCGGAAGGGAATCCACATCTGACGGAGCCATGGACCCGCTCGATGAAGCGAGAAGATCGGCCTCAGCCGGACTACAGGTAGTATGCGGCATTAGAAGGACACTACGTGGCACAAAGAGAAATCATAAATCATTCAGGAGTCCGGATACTTACGATCTTGCCGAGGGCTTGGCCTTGAGGGCCACTCCCCGTCGCCGTCGCTGGCATTGGCGGAGCAATCCGGAGGAAGGGTCCTTCCCATCTTGGACCCTTCGGCCTCCCCCGTTGGGGAAGCCTTCCTCTTGTTCTCTCCCCCCTCTTGGGGAGAGTCCTCTTTCTCCTCCTCGTCTTCGGGGGAGGAGTCCGCCTCGGAGCCATCGGACGACGAGTCCGATACCACCTGGCGCTGAAAACTTCTTCGGGTTCCCGTGGCCTTCTTTTTGGCCTTCTTCTCCGGCACCACATAAAGTGTCGGGATTAGCAGCCCCATTAAACGGGTATCTGCTGGGTCTTCGGGGAGGGGAGCCGGACAGTTAACCTATCCGGACGTCCTTTGCCAGTCTTGTTAAAGGCATGGGGATTTTAGGTCCCGCATAGAGTCAAACTATGAAAGAAATAAATGTCCCATAAAGGATAGCATAGCTTACCGCACCGACCGAGCGCTACGTGCTGAATCCGCGATCTTCAGTTGCGGATGCGGGGGCTTCTCCGCCTTTGAACAGCACCCTCCAGGCAGCTTCGTATGTTGTGTCAAAGAGCCCGCTAAGGGTCCGGTGCTGTGCCGGATCAAACTCCCACAGATTGAAGGCCCGTTGTTGGCAGGGGAGAATCCGGCGGACAAGCATGACCTGGATCACATTGACAAGTTTAAGCTTCTTGTTCACCAGGGTCTGGAGACAGGACTGGAGTCCGGTCAGCTCCTCTAAACTGCCCCATAGCAAGCCCTTCTTTTTCAGAGGTGAGCTACATGGGGAACCAGATCTGAACTCGGGGTCACGCCCATTTAGGGTCATGCGGCTTGGTGATGTAGAACCACCCCGATTGCCACCCTTTGATGGTTTCCACGGCGCCCTCGAGCCAAGTGACGCTGGGCATTTTGCCCACCATGGCGCCCAAGACTCCGCTTGGCTGCCCTTCACAACCTTTGGCTTGACATTGAAGGTCTTTAGCCACAAGTCGGCGGGGCTGGATGCAGAGGAAGGTTTCGCATACCCACGATAAACGCCGAGATGTTGAGAATGAAGTTTGGCGCCAGATCGTGGAAATCCAGCCGTAGTAGTAAATGAGCCCCTGACGAAGGGATGAAGTGGGAAGCCCAATCCGTGGAGGAAGTGGGAAGAAATACGACCCTCTCATGGGGCCTAGGGGTGGGGATGAGCTGCCTCATCGGGCAAATGTCTTGCGCGATGTCGCCGGACAAGTATCCGCACTGCAGTTTTTGATGTGCCCTCCAGAACGGAGGAGGCCATCCACTTGCCTCCCGCTCCGGACATGGCTGGAGAAGGTTGAGGCGAGGTGTGCGGACTCGGGTGCTGGAGCTCGAGTGCGCGGAGATGGATAGGCAAAGGAGGAAGAAGGCGTAGGTAAAAGGGTGGACCCTTATCCCCTTATATATGGGCGGACCAGGCCTGGTAAAACTCGCCTATCTCCCAAGCGCCACAATCAATGGCGCGGTTGGGTTACCCACGTCTGTATTGATGGGAATCCCGGAATAAGGGGAACACGATCTCTGCTTCGACAAGACATGCCAAGGAAACCGCCACGAACGCTACCGAGATGGTATAATAAAGATGATTCAAGTAAAGGCTTGGTAGTGGTGTGACGTCACGCCCCAAAATACGTCAGCAGATTGAACTTGTGTACATATTATTCTCTCTACGGTGGTATGTGGAATTTATTTTGCAGAGCCGGACACTATCCTGGTGTTCACGATCTTCTACGAATTAATTCGGAGGAGGAACCCGCCTTGCAATGCCGAACGACATGCGCGCCGGACTCATCGTCATTGAAGCCTGGTTCAGGGGCTACTGAGGGAGTCCTGGACTAGGGGGTGTCCGGATAGCCGGACTATCATCATCGTCCGGACTCCAAGACTATGAAGATACAAGATTGAAGACTTCGTCCCGTGTCCGGATGGGACTTTCCTTGGCGTGGAAGGCAAGCTTGGCAATACGGATATGTAGATCTCCTACCATTGTAACCGACTGTAACCCTAGCCCTCTCCAAAGTCTATATAAACCGGAGAGTTTTAGTCCGAGGGACTAACAACCATTACAACAATCATACCATATGCTAGCTTCTAGGGTTTAGCCTCCTTGATCTCGTGGTAGGTCCACTCTAGTACTACCCATATCATCAATATCAATCAAGCAGAGTAGGGTTTTACCTACATCGAGAGGGCCCAACTCGGGTAAAAACATCGTGTCCCTTGTCTCCTGTTACCATCCGCCTAGACGCACAGCTCAGACCCCTACCCGAGATCCGCCGTTTTGACACCGACACGCGCAGTGGGGCCCGGGCTACTGTCGGCGTTCTAGGAACGGGGTCCCAGACTTGCGTCGCTGCGCCTCGCGGCATGGCTCAAAGGAGGCCCAAGACAGCCCATCTTCATCAACGCATCTCGTGACCCTAGCGAGGGGCCAGATTGCGGGCGGACGACAAGGAGCTTCTCGTGCACGGCCTCATCGGGCTGGCTCATGAGGAGGCGGAGAGTTCAAGTCAGGGTACCTCGCGAGGTGCCCATGACGCAAGCCATGAAGACCAAGGGCGCCAGTCGGGCGCCAGCCCGCGCATTGTCCTCCTTTCCTCTTTGGTGCAAAGGGAGCAAGCGTAGGCGAGGGCATCAAGCAAAGGCGTCCATTTCGGTGCAACAAGACCAAGACCAGCCCAACGGCCGGAAGGAAGTCATTGTGGAGCCCGAGCCGGCGTCATCACCATAGCCTTTGACAGGCGAGGACCAACTTTAGTCAGATAAGTGTACCCATTGTTCCCCTTCAAATGGCTAATTGTCGGCGCCTTCCCGCCAATATTTGGGAAGAGGCCCAGGCCTTTGCCTATAAATAGGATTAGCCACCCCTGTGGTAGAGGCGCCTGACTCGACATAGCAATCTGGATCCCTACCAAGAAACCAGTAGATAGAGCGATTGAACTCATCCCAGCAGTTCGTCACACCAGCCAAGAACAGACCCTCGCGAGGCTGTTCTCCCTTTGTATTGTTCATCGTCAAGCCCAAGAGGCAATCCACCACACCACACACTAGATTTGGGTATTACACCACAATGGTGGCCTGAACCAGTATAAATCTTGTGTCCCTTGTGCTGTTCAGTTTAGTAGTTTAGGTCCTAGCGATCCGGCGAGGAGCGAGACGGTAGAGGGTTGAATCTCCGTGCGCACCCCAGTGTTCGAACCTCAAGGGTCTACCAGAACCCGAAATCTAACAGGGTTAACCCCTGTCTCACTGACCAGTGGGCACCACTTGTCAGATTTGACCCTGGTTGGCCCATTTACTCGCTGACGTAGTGCTGACATCATGCTAACGCAATATTTGTTTTTTGGTTTTAAAATAAATCATAAAATTCCAGAAAATGTTATAAACTTCAAAAATTCATAGAGAATTAACCATAGCCCAGAATGAAAAATTTATATATGAAAAATTATCAAAAAAATTAAATCTATCCATCTTTACCATTTTCATGCATGTTAGACCAACTTATGACTATTATTTAGGACAAATCAAATGAATGACATTAAGAAATATGGAGTTTGAATTTGAACCTAGCTAGGGTTCAAACCAACTTCGTTTAACATGTTGCTAGTTGCATTAGCTCAATAACAGCATATTGCCATGTCATGATCATGCACCATATTGTTGCATTGCATTGATTGTGTTTCCTCTTTGTTGCCAGTATTTGTACCCCCTCAGTAGACGTGGTTCCGACGATGAGATCATTGACACCAATGAAGAGCTATACTATCTTCAGAAGTGCTAGGCAAGCAAAACCCTCTTGATCACTCCGATACAATCCCACTCTCTCACTCCTGCTCTATTTTACTGCATTAGGACAACAACGTTTCAACTGTTACATGCTGCGGTAGTTGAACCCTTTTTCTTTGCATGACTTGTCTTTGCCACAATAAATAGTTTAAACCCACTAGCATGAGTAGGAATTGTTTGAGCCATGATGTGCCTACTCATTTATGCTTGCTTGTTATGCCTGCTATGCTTAGAGTTGTGTCAAGTCTGATTCATCTGGGATGGATTGGAATGGTGATGAACATGTCCTACTGTGTGTGAGCTAAGAGTGTGAAAACGATTTGGTAAAGGTAGCGGTGAGAGGCCATGTAGGAGTACATGGTGAGTTGTCTCATTGAAATCATCCTCAGGAACTGAATTCTGTGTTTTTGATCCAAGAATAGCTACTACCTCATGTTGGGCCCTGAAATATGACCCCGCTCGACTTATTAACCCCCTATCCTCTGTCCAAGAGTTGCAAGTAGTTTCTGGTGTTTGTAGTATACTGGAGGCCATGCGCAACGCTGACCCTAGGGGTGGGCTGTGATGCGGTAGGTACGTGGCCCGGTGTACCGAGATGCCCATTTGGGGCCGTATTGGAAACCTCGGCCGGACTCCCTGTGGATGGAAGTTGCATAAACGATAAACCTGGACTAGGGACTTGTGTGGTTAGTCAGGTCGTGGTCTACACCCATGTCGGCTTTGCTTGAAGTCTGCCAAGCACATGTCGTGTGCAGACGCTAAGTGGTGGAAACATGTGTGAAGAAGTACACCCCTGCAGGGTTATAAATGATCTATTCGAATAGCCACGTCTGCGGTAAAGGACTACTGGGTTGCTTATGCAGTTCATAGACAAGTGAAAGTGGATACTCTAAAATGCACAAGATAAGCGTGAGTTCTGTGGATGGCCTTCTCGTACGGAGACGGAAGCGGATCCATAGTAGTGTATTGATATGGTGAATATGTGGACTCGTGTGTGCCACCTCAGAGAGTTACCAACAGTCGTAGTACAAGATAGCCACCGAGTCAAAGCTGGCTTGCTGCAGTTAAACTCCACCACCCCTTTGTTGATACGGATGCATATGTAGCTAGTTCTGATGTAAGTCTTGCTGGGTACATATGTACTCACGTTTGCTTAATTTATGTTTTTGCAGAAAGACTTCAGTCTCACTAGTAGTCCCGCCTGGACTTCAACGTTTAGCTTGTTACCTCAGCTACAATCTTGTACCCTTGGGAGGGTCTTGTAGATAGTCAGGCATCTCAGCCTTTTTCATTTGTAGTTTCTCTACCCAGACATGTTATGCTTCTGTTGCCTATATGCTCTGTATGTTGGGTCATGTGACCCATGATTGTAATTCTTACTATGTATGACTCTTCGGAGCCTTTTGAATAAATACTTTGAGTCATAGAGTTTTGTTGTGATGCCATGTTGTATTCGCACATATCGAGCATATTGTGTGTATGATTTTGAAATGCTTGGTATGTGTGGGATCTGACAATCTAGTTGTTTATTCTTGGTAGCCTCTCTTATGGGGAAATGTCTCATAGTGCTTGCACTGAGCCATGGTAGCTTGCTACTGCTCTAGAACACATGGGATGATCAGCATGTGTCCTTCTTTGCTCCTGTGTCTGTCACTTCGGGGAAATGTCACGCATTGTTCCTTTAAGTCCTTCTAGCTTGCTACGACTTGGGTTCATACATTGATGACCGACACATGCATGGCTGAGTCATGTATGCATCTCCCTGTAAGTTAGTACCACCTTGGGTTTACAACTAGTCATGTCGGCCCGGGTTCTCTATCATATGGATGCTAGCGACACTATCATATACGTGAGCCAAAAGGCGCAAACGGTCCCGGGCCAGGTATGGTGGCACCCATGGGGATACCGTGTGTGAGACGGCAAAGTGATATTATGTGTTACATGCTAGATCGGTGAGACTTAGGATCGGGTCCTGACAGCTTTGGTATCAGAGCTTGACTACCTATAGGATTACCAAGCCAAACTGGTCAAAGTCGAGTCTAGAAATGCTTTAGTTAAATAAGGGAACTCATTGTGGAAGGGAATGTAAGGCTCTTTTTCCTTCTTTACCTTATGCCCTTCTGATCCGAGTCATCCTATCTTTCCTACGGGGTTAAGGAACTAGGCTCCCTCTTCTTTCTATCTGGATCACGTGTTACTAATCCGTAGACTTATAGGATTGATGGATTCAAGCCTCAATTCAGTCCTTACTACTCCTGTATGTTGATCATTGATCTCGGAACCTGGATATTATGATGTTAAGTGGTTATGCCACTATTTTGCAAGATATCTGAAATATTTGGATCATTTACAGCCGTTATATTGTCCGAGTTATCCTAGGTTTCTAAAAAAATCTGATGCATTCGCAAAATCCTTTCCCTCTGTTTTTGATGTCCTTTGGGCCAGATTAACAACACTAATTACTGAGTTGAGGTACTCCATTGCCTCGACATATATGTTGAAGCTATTATTATGACACCAAGGTATCTTAGAGAACCACCTAGTAATCTAGCCATGTTTTGTGTTGCCAATGTGATGATTCTGGCCATCATTTTTAGAAGCATCTCGTGATGCCATTTAGTAAGTAGGCATTCTATTCTTGGGTTTCTGAACACGAGACTCACTCTACTCATTCATGTTGATAGTGTTTGCTAGTTCCTTTAAGATATTAGTAACCTTTTAGATAGTCCTCGAGGTCCGTGGCATTTTCTACCAAATACCATGAACTGCTTATGGAAGAAGTTCCTCGTTGAATTGAAAGATCACAACAAGAGTGATCTTGATGAGTTATCCATTATGGTCGTGACTCTGCCAGTCCTACCTTTCTGCATGGGTTATCCGGAAGAAATGTTGAGCTTTGTTCGACATACTAATCTATGCATCCACAACTCAGAAAATCATATGTTCCTTTCAGTTGTCCCTCTTTAGTTGTATCCTGACCTCCGTCTATCAGTGATAGTCAGGAATAGTTGTGCCTTCGCTTCCATCAAGCCATTCTATTTCAGAATGACTAGGAGGAACAAACTCCAGCATCTCATCCATATCTAGGATTGAGTCAAAGTAGTCGTACTCCACAGATCAAAATGCCAATCTAGCTTTTGTTCTATTCTACCTTGGAGTGTAGCCCTCTTTATGTCAGGAATGTCATGAGAGTTGCACCATCTCTTATGAATTCTTGACGTAGTGATACTTCTTGCCATAATTGTTCATTCCTCGGTTCCTGTGTTATTGTAACCGGAATGCCGACAAGTGAATCATGGTGTGTGAAATCAATACTCCTAGCAATTGTGTTACTTGGTAGTTAATGGGCAACAATTCCATTCTTAGCATGTTGCTTATTGAATCATCATTCTAAGATAGATTGTGCCACCTAGTTGAGGGAGTCCTAGATTTGGGAGTCCTAAGATGTTCGGCCCAAGTGTCGGATGTTGGGTTCCGGCAGACCCTTAAGGTTCAAACTCTGGGGGTGCGCACGAAGATCTTTCCCCTACCAATCTACGTCCGATCGTCTCATGAGATCTAAGCTAAAAACGATGAACAACACAAGGGACACAAGATTTATACTGGTTCGGGCCACCGTTGTGGTGTAATATCCTACTCCAATGTGTGGTGTGGTGGATTGCCTCAGGGGCTGATGATGAACTGTACAAGGGAAGAACAGCCTCGCGAGGGGTGTTCTTGAGCTGGTGCGATGAACTACTTGGGTGAGTTCGATCGCCTCTCTCTCTCTAATGAGCACTCGGTGAATCCCCCCTTCCTCTGTGGTGGCAAGTCCTATTTATAGAGGCCCTGGTCCTCTTCCCAAATATTTAGCGGGAAGGGCGCCAACAACGGCCATTTCGAAGGGGAACATCTAGTACAAGTTATCCTGACTAAAGTTGGTCTTCGGCTGCCAAAGGTACTGGCGATGACGCCGTCTTGGGCTCCACGGTGACCTCCATCCTGCCGCTCTGCTGGTCTTGGTCTCGTTGCAGTGAAACGACAACCTTTGCCTGATGCCTCGGTACTCCACCCCTGTGCTTGCCCCCTTTGCACCAAAGAGGAAACAAGGACACTGCACCCTTTGCCTGATGCCTCGGTACTCCACCCCTGTGCTTGCCCCCTTTGCCTGATGCCTCGGTACTCCACCCCTGTGCCTGCCTGGCGCCCGCCTGGTCCCGATCGTCATGGCTTGCGTCATGAGCACCTCGCGAGGTACCCCGCCTTGATCTCTCCACCTCCTCGCGAGCCTGCCTGGTGAGGCCGTTCCTGATGAAGCCTTGCGCCATCCGCCCCGCGAGGCTTGGCCCCTCGCGAGGGTCTTGAGTCTTGTTCTGACGAAGATGGGCCGTGCTGGACCACCACTTGAGCCACGCCGCAGGCCGCAGGCAGGCAAGTCTGGGGACCCCCGTTCCCAGAACATCGACACCAAGAGTTTGGGCCTGGCTACATGGGCTGCACAGGATCACGTCAAAGATCATCTACCGTGTCCGGATGGGACTTCTCAACGCGTGGACGGCAAGAATAGAGTCCGGAGGTTTCTTTCCCTAATAAACCGACTTTGTACCATCTATAGGCCCCCTCCAGTGTGTATATAAACTGGAGGGATTAGACCATAGAGACCGATTCATCATCATCAGAATCTTCATAGCTAGCTATCTAGGTTAGCCAACACGATCTCGAGGTAGATCATCTCTTGTAATCTTCCTTTTCGATAATCATAATCAAGCAGGAGTAGGGTTTTACCTCCCTTAAGAGGGCCTGAACCTGTGTAAACATCGTGTCCCCTGGCCTCCTGTTACCGTTGATCCTTAGACGCATAGCTTGGCCCCCCCTACCCGAGATCTGCTGGTTTTGACACCGACATTGGTGCTTTCATTGAGAGCTCCGATGTGCTGTCCGCTAAAAGCGATCTATGGCTCGCCTAGTCATCAATTACAACATCATTTCTGGAGGGTGCCTGGCTTCAAGGCAGACCCTCCAGTTCGGCGGTTTTACCAGGAAGGCATGCGCGGCCATCGAGCCCGCAACTCCCCTCACAGCCGCGGACACCGTCCTCGCATTGGCCCCAAGTACTCCAAAAAAATTTGATCTGGCAGATTTCTCGTCATTAAACAAACTGCTAGATCGCATCGCTGCCCTGGGGGTCTCAACGGACTATGATCGGATCGGGCTCAAACCCGACCAAAGGGAAATCAACCACCCACTGATCACCCACTTCGTGGCGATAGTCGAGGAACCGGCCACTTACGACTCCGCCCATATTGAGGACCAAGTATGTCCGGGTCCCCGGATCCCCTGAGCCGGATACTTCCCCTTCGGAAGGGACTTTACTCCTGCCGGACTCAGACTCAGCAGCACAGTCACAAGAGCCCTCGCACTTGGACGGACCCGAACAGGTCACCATGGAAGCCATACCAGCTCCGAACACGGACGTGGGATAGGATCCAAATTTCAACCCACCCACCCACCGCAATCTATACTCTCGAAGCAACTCAGGTCCTCCAGATATATATGACCTGATGTATGTACGGCATCAACCCCAAGAAACGGTCCACCACTTTTGGGCTAGATTCCTGCTTGTTAAAAACAAGATCAAGGACTGTTCGGACAATGACGTTGTTTCGATCTTCCACCATAACTGCACAGATGAAGGGATATTGAATGCCCTCAACCGCCACAACATACAGAGTTCACGGAGTTATCACATGTATTAAAAAAGTACTGTGTGATGGAAAGCATATGGAGGGCCCAAAAACCTCAACCGGAGCCCGCCACCTCGACGCAGAATGGGGCCCGGGCTAAAAGAACATACCCCGGTGGGTCACCCGACAATCGGGCTGCAGGCAGGAAGAACAAGCCCTTCACGGGACATAGGTCCATTCTTGATGAACTATTGGACAAACCCTGCCCGATCCATACTACTCCGCAAACAGTCTCAACCCATAGCCTCCGGGCATGCTGGGTACTCCGACAGGTAGCAAAAAGTGAGGAGTTAATCCTCACCACAACCCCAGAAGGATACTCAATGGAGAAGGACAATCCCAACGTCCTGACAGTCTTTGAGACTTTTTCCTCTAACATCCGGCGCAAACGGGCGCTCTGTGACCTTGCCGAGGTCTGTCAAGTTACCGAACCGAGCCCATGGAATGACACAGCAATAACCTTTACGGCCGAAGATGAGCCAAAGGCTCGGTCAGTCCAAGCACCTGCTGCCTTGGTGTTAATCCCCATCGTAGATGGTTTTCGGCTAACGAAAGTGCTCATGGACAGCGGTAGTGGACTTAACCTCATCTATGAGGATCCGCTCGATAAGATGCAGATGGATAGGTCACGCATCGAGAAAAGTAATACCACCTTTTGAGGTATTATCCTGCCGAGAGGCACACCGCCAGAAAAATTAAACTGCATGTGGTGTTCGCACACCGAGAACTATAGATCTGAAGAGTTTCTCTTTCAAGTGGTCCCCTTCAATAGTGGGTATCACGCTATCCTCGGCCGGGACGCCTTCTCACACTTTAAAGCCATACCCCATTATGGGTACATGAAGCTCAAAATGCCCGGCCCTCATGGAATCATTACAATCTCAAGCGACCTGGTCAAAGCTCTCCGTGCCTAAAACAAGACCGCATCCTTGGCCCTTGAGGCACTATCTGAAGCCCTAGTGGTAGAAGAATTAACCACCCTACGAGCTACGGTGGATAGGGACGATGTAATCCTTAGTAAGAGATCCAAGTCCACCTCTTTCAAACCAGCTGAGGAAATAGTAATATTCCAAGTGCACCCTACAGACCCCAATAAAACAACATCCAATGGGGCACAGCAGGATCCGGCGGTGGATGACGCCCTACGCGCATTCTTACGCGAGAACTGAGATATCTTTGCCTACCACCCTTCAGATATGCCCGGCATCCCACGAAGACTGGCCGAACATAGTCTCAATATAATCAAGGGGTTTAAACCCGTAAAGAGACACTACAGAGATTCTCTGAACCCAAGCGTCAAGCAATGGGAGAAGAGCTAGCCAAGTTGCCAGAGGCTAGGTTCATTAGGGAAATCAAACACCCGGATTGGTTAGCCAATCTGGTGATGGTCCCTAAAAATGACAAATCATGGCTCATGTGTATCGACTTCAAAGACCTCAACAAGGCTTGCCCCAAATATCCTTTCCCTTTGCCTCGCATTGACCAAATTATTGACGCTACTACAGGACACGATTCGTTGTGCTTCCTCGATGCCTATTCCAGATATCATCAAAGTAAAATGAATGAATCGGACCAGGCTACAACCGCATTCATCACCCCTTACAGTCCCTTCTGCTTCAACACTATGCCCTTCGGACTCAAGAAAGCCGGGGCTACCTACCAGCACATGATTCAAACATGCCTAGAAAAAAATAGGAAAAATAGTCGAAGCATACATGGACGACGTGGTCAATAAAACAAAACACATCGAGTCACTGGTGGATGATCTTCGCCTTACCTTCGACATTCTCCGAACATATGACATCTGGTTTAATCTGGAAAAATGTGTCTTCGGAGTTTGATACGTCTCCAACGTATCTATAATTTTTGATTGCTCCATGCTACTTTATCTACTGTTTTGGACTATATTGGGCTTTATTTTCCACTTTTATATTATTTTTGGGACTAACCTATTAACCGGAGGCCCAGCCCAGAATTGCTGTTTTTTTGCCTATTTCAGTATTTCGAAGAAACAGAATATCAAACGGAGTCCAAACGGAATGAAACCTTCGGGATCGTGATTTTCCAACCGAACGTGACCCAGGAGACTTGGACCCTACTCCAAGCAGTGCCTGAGGAGGTCACGAGGGTGGAGGGCGCCCCCTGCGCGCGCCCCCCTAACTTGTGGGCCCCCTGACGCTCCACCGACGTACTCCTTCCTCCTATATATACCTACGTATCCCCGAACGATCAAAATAGGAGCCAAAAACCTAATTCCACCGCCGCAACCTTCTGTATCCACAAGATCCCATATAGGGGCCTGTTCTGGAGCTCCACCGGAGGGGGCATCCACGACGGAGGGCTTCTACATCATCACCATAGCCACTCCGATGAAGTGTCAGTACTTTACTTCTGACCTTCGGGTCCATAGCTAGTAGCTAGATGGCTTCTTCTCTCTTTTTGGATCTCAATACAATGTTCTCCCCCTCTCTCGTGGAGATCTATTCGATGTAATCTTCTTTTTGCGGTGTGTTTGTTGAGACCGATGAATTGTGGGTTTATGATCGAGTATTATCTATGGAAAATATTTGATTCTTCTCTGAATTCTTTTATGTATGATTGAGTTATCTTTGCAAGTCTCTTCAATTATCCTTTTGGTTTGGCCAACTAGATTGGTAGTTCTTGCAATGGGAGAAGTGCTTAGCTTTGGGTTCAATCTTGCGTGTCCTTACCCAAAGGATGTAAAGGGTTGCAAGGCACGATTGTATTGTTGCCATCGAGGATAACAAGATGGGTTTTTATCATATTGCATGGATTTATCCTCTACATCATGTCATCTTGCTTAAGCATGCTACTCGATTTTTACTTAATACTCTAGATGCATGTTGGATAGCGGTCGATGAGTGGACTAATAGTAGTAGATGCGTAATCGCTTCGATCTACTTGTCTCGTACATGATGCCTATATACATGATCATTGCCTAGATATACTCATAACTATGCTCAATTCATCAATTGCTCAACAAGAATTTGTTCACCCATCGAGAATACTTATGCTCTTGAGAGAAGCCACTAGTGAAACCTATGGCCCCGGTATATTCTCATCATATCAATCTCTATCACTTTATTTACTTGCTTTGTTTTTACTTTGCCTTTTACTTTTACTTTATGCCTATCTATCAAAAATACCAAAAATATTATCTCTATCGATCTCACTCTCGTAAGTGACCGTGAAGGGATTGACAACCCCTAAGCATTGGTTGCGAGTTGCTATCGTTTTGTGTAGGTACGAGGGACTTGTGCGTGGTATCCTACTGGATTGATACCTTGGTTCTCAAAAACTGAGGGAAATACTTACGCTACTTTGCTGCATCATCCTCTCCTCTTCGGGGAAATCCAACGCAGTGCTCAAGAGGTAGCAAGAAGAATTTCTGGCGCCGTTGCCGGGGAGGCGCACGCAAGCAAGTCAACAATACCAAGTACCCATCACAATCCCTATCTCTCGCATTACATTATTTTCCATTTGCCTCTCGTTTTCCTCTCCCCCACTCACCCTTGCCGTTTTATTTGCCCTCTCTTTCCCAATCTCCTCCTCTCTTCCCTGTTTGCATCTTTCCGTTGCCTTTCTGCTTGTTCGTGTGTTAGTTTGCTTATTTGTTGCGATGGCTCTACCTAGATTTGGTGACCTTCTCCTTAAGAGGCTAGAGGAGATCGAAAGCAATGTCAGAAAGTTTATGGTTTTGCAATTTGAGCACAATAATTTCTTTAGAAACGAGCTTAAGGAACATTTTTTTATGAGTTATATGAATAAAGAACTCGATGATATGTCTACGGAATTTGATGGTATAAGGGCTCAAATTGCTCGTCTTGAAAAAATGACCGCCGGAATTTTGGATATGCAAGCTACCTTAGTCAATAAGATGGCCGCTAAACCGAATTCTTATGAAAATCAAGATGAAGATCTAAAAATTATTGATGCATCCCCCATTAAATCTTTGTTTTGCAATATGAATCTTGATGAAACTGAATATGATCTTCCTTTACCTAGAAGGTGTTCTAAGAATTCGGAGTTTCTAGATCTTGATGATGAAATTGATGAAAGTGGGATTGAAATAAATAAAAACTGAGATATTGCTAAACCCACTATTTTGGATCTCAAGGAATTTAATTATGAAAATTGCTCTTTAATTGGTTGTATTTCTTTGTTGCAATCTGTGCTAGATTCTCCTCATGCTTATAGTCAAAATAAGGCCTTTACCGAACACATTGTTGATGCCTTGATGCAATCTTATGAAGAAAAACTTGAGTTGAAAGTTTCTATCCCTAGAAAACTCTATGATGAGTGGGAAACTACTATTAAAATTAAAATTAAAGATTATGAGTTTCATGCTTTGTGTGATTTGGGTGCTAGTGTCTCTACTATTCCCAAAGCTTTATGTGATTTGCTAGATTTCCGTGATTTTGATGATTGCTCTCTAAACTTGCATCTTGCGGATTCCACTATTAAAAAGCCTATGGGAAGAATCAATGATGTTCTTATTGTTGCAAATAGGAATTATGTGCCCGTAGATTTTATCGTTCTTGATATAGATTGCAGTCCTTCATGTCCTATTATTCTTGGTAGACCTTTCCTTAGAACGATTGGTGAAATTATTGATATGAAGGAAGGGAATATTAGATCCCAATTTCCCTTAAAGAAGGGGATGGAACACTTCCCTAGAAAGAAAATAAAATTACCATATGAATCTATCATGAGAGCCACTTATGTATTGCCTACCAAAGATGGCAATACCTAGATCTATCCTTGCTTTTATGCCTAGCTAGGGGCGTTAAACGATAGCGCTTGTTGGGAGGCAACCCAATTTTATTTTGTGTTTTTGTTTTTGCTTCTGTTTAGGAATAAATAATCCATCTACCTTCTGTTTGGATGTGGTTTTATGTTTTAATTAGTGTTTGTGCCAAGTAGAACCTATAGGATAACCTACGATGATAGTTGATTGATTAGGCTGAAAAACAGAAACTTTGTGCGCCCGAATTTAGTTATGATAAATCACAGAAACGTGCTTTTGCGTTGATTCTTTTTGCTGCTGTTCAATACACAAATTTTCCAGGACTTCCTATTTTGTTTAAATTTTTAAATTTCCATAAGTTTGCGTTAGTTACAGATTTCTACAGACTGTTCTATTTTTGACAGATTCTGTTTTACGTGTGTTGTTTGCTTATTTTGATGAATCTATGGCTAGTAAAATAGTTTATAATCCATAGAGAAGTTGGAATACAGTAGGTTTAACACCAATATAAATAAAAAATGAGTTCATTACAGTACCTTGAAGTAGTCTTTTGTTTTCTTTCTCTAACGGAGCTCACGAGATTTCTGTTGAGTTTTGTGTTGTGAAGTTTTCAAGTTTTGGGTGAATTCTTTTGATGGATTACGGAACAAGGAGTGGAAAGAGACTAAGGTTGGGGATGCCCATGGCACCCCCAAGATAATCCAAGGACACCAAAAATTCAAAGCTTGGGGATGCCCGGAAGGCATCCCCTCTTTCGTCCACTTCCATCGGTAATTTACTTGGAGCTATATTTTTATTCACCAACATGATATGTGTTTTGCTTGGAGCGTCTTGTATTATTTGCGCTTTGCTTGTTAGTTTACCACAATCATCCTTGCTGTACACATCTTTTGAGAGAGCCATATATGAATTGGAATTTGTTAGAATACTCTATGTGCTTCACTTATATCTTTTGAGCGTGATAATTTTTGCTCTAGTGCTTCACTTATATCTTTTAGAGCACGGTGGTGGATTTGTTTTAAAGAAACTATTGATCTCTCATGCTTCACTTAGATTATTTTGAGAGTCATTAATAGCGTGGTAATTTGCTTAATGTTAATATACTTAGTGTTCAAGACATGTGAAACTTTCTTTTGAGTAAATTGAATACTAAGATAAGTTTGATGCTTGATAATTGTTTTGAGATATGGAGGTAATAATATCAAAGTCGTGCTAGTTGATAATTGTGAATTTGAGAAATACTTGTGTTGAAGTTTGCAAGTCCCGTAGCATGCACGTATGGGTAAAGTTGTTTAACAAATTTGAAACATGAAGTGTACCTGGCTTGTGCATCCTTATGAGTCGCGGTCGGGGACGAGCGATGGTCTTTTCCTACCAATCTATCCCCCTAGGAGCATGCGCGTAGTACTTGAATCTTTTGATGGCTTATAAATTTTTGCAATAAGTATATGAGTTCTTTTGACTAATGTTGAGTCCATGGATTATATGCACTGTCACCTTTCCGCCTTTGCTAGCCTCTTCGGTACCGTGCATTGCCCTTTCTCACCTTGAGAGTTGGTGCAAACTTCGCCGGTGCATCCAAACCCCGTGATACGATTCGCTCTATCACACATAAACCTCCTTATATCTTCCTCAAAACAGCCACCATACCTACCTATCATGGCATTTCCATAGCCATTCCGAGATATATTGCCATGCAACTTCCACCATCATCATCATGACATACATTACTTTTGTCATATTGCCATTGCATGATCATGTAGTTGACATCGTATTTGTGGCAAAGCCACCATGCATTATTTTCCATACATGTCACTCTTGATTCATTGCACCATCCCGGTACACCGCCGGAGGCATTCATATAGAGTCATACTTTGTTCTAAGTATCGAGTTGTAATTGTTGAGTTGTAAGAAAAATAGAAGTGTGATGATTTCCATTATTAGAGCATTGTCCCAAGTGAGGAAAGCATGATGGAGACTATGATTCCCCCATAAGTCGGGATGAGACTCCGAAGAAAATAAAAAAAATAAAAAAAGAGGCCATAAAAAAAGAGAAGAGAAAGGCCCAAACAAATAAAAAAATGAGAGAAAAAGAGAGAAGGGACAATGCTACTATCCTTTTACCACAATTGTGCTTCAAAGTAGCACCAAGATCTTCATGATAGTGAGTCTCATAAGTTATCTTTTTATACTAGTGGGAATTTTTCATTATAGAACTTGGCTTTATATTCCAATGATGGGCTTCCTCAAAATGCCCTAGGTCTTCGTGAGGAAGCGAGTTGGATGCACACCCACTAGTTTTCTTTTGTTGAGCATTCATAGCTCTAGTGCATCCATTGCATGGCAATCCCAACTCCTCATGTTGACATCAATTGATGGGCATCTCCATAGCCCGTTGATTAGCCTCGTCAATGTGAGACCTTCTCCTTTTTTGTCTTCTCCACACAATCCCCATCATCATATTCTATTCCACCCATAGTGCTATATCCATGGCTCGCACTCATGTATTGCGTGAAAGTTGAAAAAGTTTGAGATTATTTAAGTATGAAACAATTGCTTGGCTTGTCATCGGGGGTATAGAAGTTGGGAACATCTTTGTGTGACGAAAATGAAGCATAGCCTAACCATATGATTTTGTAGGGATGAACTTTCTTTTGTCATGTTATTTTGAGAAGACATGATTGCTTTGATTAGTATGCTTGAAGTATTATTATTTTTGTGTCAATATGAACTTCTGTCTTGAATCTTTCAGATCTAAATATTCCCTTCACAATTAAGAAGATTTATATTGAAATTATGCCAAAGTATCACTCCGCATCAAAAATTCTTTTTTATCATTTACCTACTCGAGGACGAGCAAGAATTAAGCTTGGGGATGCCTGATACGTCTCCAACGTATCTATAATTTTTGATTGCTCCATGCTACTTTATCTACTGTTTTGGACTATGTTGGGCTTTATTTTCCACTTTTATATTATTTTTGGGACTAACCTATTAACCGGAGGCCCAACCCAGAATTGCTATTTTTTTGCCTATTTCTGTATTTCGAAGAAACATAATATCAAACGAAGTCCAAACGGAATGAAACCTTCGGGATCGTGATTTTCCAACCAAACCTGACCCAGGAGACTTGGACCCTACTCCAAGCAGTGCCCGAGGAGGTCACGAGGGTGGAGGGCGCGCCCCCTACCTCGTGGGCCCCCTGACGCTCCAATGATGTTCTCCTTCCTCCTATATATACCTACGTATCCCCGAACGATCAGAATAGGAGCCAAAAACCTAATTCCACCGCCGCAACCTTCTGTATCCACGATATACCATCTTGGGGCCTGTTCCGGAGCTCCGCCAGAGGGGGCATCCACCACGGAGGGCTTCTACATCATCACCATAGCCCCTCCGATGAAGTGTGAGTAGTTTACTTCAGACCTTCGGGTCCATAGCTAGTAGCTAGATGGCTTCTTCTCTCTTTTTGGATCTCAATACAATGTTCTCCCCTCTCTCATGGAGATCTATTCAATGTAATCTTCTTTTTGCAAAGTGTGTTTGTTGAGACCGATGAATTGTGGGTTTATGATCCAAAGATATCTATGGAAAATATTTGATTCTTATCTGAATTCTTTTATGTATGATTGAGTTATCATTGCAAGTCTCTTCAATTATCCTTTTGGTTTGGCCAACTAGATTGGTAGTTCTTGCAATGGGAGAAGTGCTTAGCTTTGGGTTCAATCTTACGGTGTCCTTACCAAAGGATGTAAAGGGTTGCAAGGCACGATTGTATTGTTGCCATCGAGGATAACAAGATGGGGTTTTTATCATATTGCATGAATTTATCCTCTACATCATGTCATCTTGCTTAAGGCGCTACTCTGCTTTTTACTTAATAGTCTAGATGCATGCCGGATAGCGGTCGATGAGTGGAGTAATAGTAGTTGATGCGTAATCATTTCGATCTACTTGTCTCGGACGTGATGCCTATATACATGATCATTGCCTAGATATACTCATAACTATGCTCAATTCACAATTGCTCAACAAGAATTTGTTCACCCACCGTAGAATACTTATGCTCTTGAGAGAAGCCACTAGTGAAACCTATGGCCCCCGGGTCTATTCTCATCATATCAATCTCTATCACTTTATTTACTTGCTTTGTTTTTTACTTTGCCTTTTACTTTTTACTTTGCATCTATCTATCAAAAATACCAAAAATATTATCTCTATCAGATCTCACTCTCGTAAGTGACCGTGAAGGGATTGATAACCCCTAAGTGTTGGTTGCGAGTTGCTATCGTTTTGTGTAGGTACGAGGTACTTGTGCGTGGTCTCCTATTGGATTGATACCTTGGTTCTCAAAAACTAAGGGAAATACTTACGCTACTTTGCTGCATCATCCTCTCCTCTTCGGGGAAATCCAACGCAGTGCTCAAGAGGTAGCAGAGTTCTAGCCGAAAAGTTGTCGGGGTTCATTGTTTCCCATAGAGGAACTGAGGCCAACCCAACAAAAATCCGAGCTCTATCACAATTGGCCACGCCAACAGACCTAAAGCAGGTCCAGAAATTAGCTGAGTGTGTGGCAACTTTGAGCCGATTTATCTCCAAATTTAGAGAAACGGCATTGCCATTATACAACACTACAAAAAAAGACACATCCGTCGTACATAGATGTGGCCCGAACGAAAAATTTTTCTGTCATACATATGACACTTCTATGACGATAATTGTGACAAAACCCGATATCATCGTAGATGTGGTGGGCTCCTACTTCTATGACAAAAAATGATGACAGAAAATGGGCTTTTCGTCCTGGGCTGGCCGGAGACGCAGTTGCATGAAATTCTTTGGGCCGTCCATGACGGAAAAAACCGTGGTAGAAGTGAGGGCGAGGAAAATTTCGGCGAGTTCCTGATTCTTACTGGGAGGTCGGGGCCGAAGCGATGCGCTGCTTTCTCTCATACACGCGTGCGCGCGTGTGTGCGCGAGGCGTTAGCTCTAATCAACCCGAACACGAGGCGTTGGGCTCTAATCAACCCGGCGATTGCAGACCGCAGTTACACGTTATCAACCCGAGCAACCGATCGATTGCTGTTAACTGAACCCGATCGGCGATTCCTTCGCTACTGCTGCTAACTGAAGCCGATGGATGCTGCCTCTGGGATGAACAGTGAGTGTTGCGGGGGGGGGGGTGGATGAATAGTGAGTGGTGGCGTTGCCTCTGGATGAACATGACCCCGTGGTGTGGAGGGCTGGATGAACAGTAGACGGTGGAGGGGTACCCGTGGAGGGGTCGTTGAATAGTAGCCGGTGGAGTAGCGCGCGGTGGAGGCTGGATGAATAGGAGCCCGTGGAGGCTGGAGGAGGTCGACAGTAGCCCGTGGAGGCTGGAGGAGGCCGATGGTGGAGATGAACAGTATCCCGTGGAGTCCCGTTTTGCGGTACGCCACACCCCTCCCAATGAACAGACCCCCCTTTCGACCGTGAAGCCCAACACATGTCCGTTTTGTCCGTTTTGCGGTACGCCACACCCCTCCCGATCAAAAGGACCCCCGTTTCGACCGTAGGAGGTCTGTTTCCTTCGTTTTGCGGTACGCCACACCTGTCCCGATAACCAGGACCCCCGTTTCGACCGTAGGAGGTCCGTTTCCTCCGTTTTGCGGTGCGCCACACCCCTCCCGATGAACAGGATCCCGTTTTGAACGTGGCCGGTCAAACACAAGGCTGTTCCTCCGTTCTGTGGTATGCCAGGCCTCGTTTCCATCGCCTGTTCCATCCAATGCCTCCCGATGAACACGACCACGCATTCCGTTCGACCCAGCCGGTTGGCTCCCACGCGTTCTGTTGCCTCCCGATGAACACGACGCATTCCACTGCCTCCCCATGAACACGACGCATTCCGTTGCCTCCCCATGAACACGATGACGACGCTGTTTCTCCGTTCCGACCCAGCCATGTACACGAGCCCTGGCCGTATGTATGCGCGAGTAGGCGTTCGAGACCACGCCCGTATGTACACATACGTGGCCGTATTTTCTTTCTTGCACCCTGGTCGTCATACATACATGTACATGCTACGTGCGCGCCTCTAGTACGACACGTGCGTGCCTCTACAACGACCAGTATGTACGTACACGTTCGCGACCAGAATGATAACACTACGTACGCTTTGACCAGGTGGGTCCCGACTGTTAGGCACTTCCTTGCCTGCGAAGATGTAGCTGGTGGGTCCCAGCAGTCAGGGGGCGAATCATTTTGTGTTTTTTTGCCCGGACGCACTTCATTGCGTGCGAAGGTGTAGCTGCTGGGTCCCAGCAGTCATGGGGGCGAATCGTTTTTTTTTGCCCGGACGCACTTCCTTGCGTGCGGAGGTGTAGCTGGTGGGTCCCAGCAGTCAGGGGGGCGAATCATTTTTTTCCGGACGCACTTCCTTGCATGCGAAGATGTAGCTGGTGGGTCCTAGCAGTCAGGGGGGCGAATCATTTTTTTCTAGGACGCACTTCCTTGCATGTGAAGATGTAGCTGGTGGGTCCCAGCAGTCAGGGGGCGAATCATTTTTTCACAAAATACGGTGGCCCGTCTGGTGGGTCCCTGCTGTTAGGTGGAGGAATAATTATTTTGCGTGTAATAAGGAGGCACTTCCTTGCGGCTGCCGTGGACCCAGCTATCAGCCTCTCCACATACACTCCACGTCCGATGGAAGTCGTTCCTTAACCACGTTGACCATGCCGTGCCGAGAGCACCCTGGCGGTGGACGACGGTAAGGCCTAGGAAGGGGACGACGCGGAGCCGGGGAAGACGCATCAGTGGATGCACACGCGGAGAGGAGTACGAGGGTTCACTGGTTTGGCTGCGCTACCGTCGCTGCAAGATAATAGGGGGGTGGGTGAGTGGAGGGATGGCCTGGCCAGCGGTGGGAGTAGTAGGGGGCGGTGAGGCCTCCGTGGCAGCGCAGCCGGCCACGGGAGGCAGGAGCAGGTGACACGACCGGCGCTGCTTTGGGCGGCTGGAGCAAGAAGACCAGAGGTTGAAGAAGCACGACGGCCGTTGGATGGACATCGTACGGTCACTGCAGCTAGAATCGTTTATATTGACTAAGTTGACAAAGCCCTTGGTACGTCAACTTAGTAGGTCAACAGGTCAGCTTCCGAAACGGTGCACCCCAGATGTTAGGGGGAGGAATCATTTTTTGGGCGGGTGAAGCTAGAATACCCGAGATTGAAGAAGAATCACGGCATCTGTTGGATGGACATCCAACGGCCCTTGCTGCTAGAACCGTGTGTTGACTATAAGTTGACAAAGCCTTGCATACGCGTCAACTCTGTTTTTTTAGGGGACGCGTCAACTTAGTAAGGCCAGAAGTGTGTGGAAGAGAACTTATGGCCCATTTGAGATTTGTAAGAATGTGTAGCCCATTTTTGAATTCTAATGGAATTTACTACAACCCATTTACAGTTTGTTAAAAGTACAGCCCATTTCAACCAACCGTTGAAAACAGAATTCAATAAAATTTCCCACATTTTGATGGGATCCGAAATATTGTTATCCCAAAATTTCTAGTCCGGTTAAATACAATTTCAATATAAATTTATATTACATGAAAATCCAACGAAACATTGCACTCGCAACAATTAATTAAATTAAAATTTTCAATATCCAGAAATAATATTTTATAAAGTAATTACGTGTTTGCTGCATTTTTTATAGTTACTGCCCAGTTTTTATAATTACATCCCATTTATTATTTCTTAAAGCCCATTTCCTTGTTAAGCCTAATGCATCCCTCCTAGGAAAGATTTGCAGCCGAGTGGGGCGGAGAATAACAACTTAACCTTGCCTGGGTATTCCTAAAAAAATATAGCTGGGCTAGCCATTTTCAGCTTGAAAAAAATTAATATCTGGGTTGATATCCGCCCGGCTAGACAGCCACAGCTTCTAGCTTAATACCCGCAGCGATGTTTTCGTTGTTGTTCAGAGGAGAAAAATTAATATCTGGGCTAAACATCAAAAACTCTGCAGGTGCTCACACCTCAAAAACACAAATCGCCGAGCTGCTTGGTCCCAAATGTCGGCCGCATCTTGTGCAATTCTCTCGTTTATTGACTACTCCCTCCTTTCCAGTTTATAGTGCTCAATTCAAAAATCTCACCAATCAAGGTAGATGGCGAGTGGTGGAATACTTTTTGTAGTTTTGCAAAAGCACCTAATTAATGCTCTTGTTATCCTCAAAAAATTATGTTTATCAATGCATTAATTGCAATGCATGCATGCATAAAGTACATGCATTGGTTAATTTTCTCTTAATACTTGCATGCAATGATTTAATGCACCTTGGAATCTGAACATGTGATGGAAAACAACCAAATTGAGCCTTGTAAAATGGACAAACTAAAATTTTGAGATAAGCCCTATAAACCGGAAAGGAGGGAGTACATAGGTTGACAATGGTGTGGGACCGTGATGTCAGGAAACCAGGAGGAAGCAAAATAAATTATAGTTATATATATATAATAAGGAGGCACTTGCGTACGTGAGGCTATGGCCCTGGTGGGTCCCCATTGTCATCCTCTCCAAGTAAAGTCATCTCTCGCCCCAGCTTCTTCCGCCTCAAAGCATACGGCGCCGCTTCGCCCGCTTCTCGGTGCAGGCGATTGCTCCGCCTTCAAACGACACAAGTGTCGTCCGTCCGTCCATATGCCGCCCACATTAATGATACGCGGTTGCCAAGGCGGCTACTCCGGCGCCACACGTCCGTCCCTCCGCCGCCCACCATTGCTATATAAACTGCTGCGCCGGCCATAGCCGCAGTCCTCCGCATCCATTCCCTTTCTCCTGTCCACACCACCACTACCCACCATGGCTTCCTCGCGCTCCAGTGCTCTTCGGGACGGGCGGACGACAGACCACAAGGAGATGGCAGCCATTGCTGCCGACCGGCTGGCCGACAGGCAGCCGGAGGACAACGACGTCCCAATGGAGAACATGGTAGTCGACGATCCGGCGCCAACCCCCTCCCCCGCGCCATCCTCGCCGGTGCATTGCACCTTGACCATCGGCGAGGCCCATGCCCAATATATGGACACGGTGAGGCAGATGCGTGAGGAGCAGTTCCGGGTGGCGCAGGCCGACGCCGCCTACAACCACCATCTCTCCAGAGCACTGCAGAGGAGGAGGAGCAGATCGCCGCGAGCGGCGGAGCAGAGGCGCTGCCGACTCATACCGCTCCGCCGCAAGGGCCGCCGAAGGCCGGGCGGTACCGCATGCGGGTGGCGGAGGCTGTGGCCGCCTATAAAGAGGCTAGCAAAGAGGGCGATGAAGCTGGCGAGGCGCTGTTCGGCGAGACCGAGGACGAGGCAGAGGACAATGCCGGCTCTGACGAGTCCCCGCTCCGCTGGCGTCGACGAGGCCCTGCTCCGCCGAGGCCCTGCGGCGCCAACAACGAGGCAGAGGACACCGCCGGCTCCGCCGAGGCCCCGCCCCGCCAACAACGAGGCAGAGGACATCACCGACTCAGCCGAGGCCCCACCCTGCCGACAACGTGGGGGAGGATTTCCACCGCTCTGCCGAGGCGCCGCCCGCCGGTAATGAGATAGAGGACATCGCCGGCTTCGTCGAGGCCCCGCCCCGCTACCAACGAGGCCGCGCCACATAGAAAACAAGGAAGAGTAGAACACGGTAGGTCGCCGCCGCTCGGGTCCAAGTAAGGCCGCCGCTGCTACCCTCCGGTTGAAGCCAAGCTAGGCGGGTTGACCATTGACAGCCGTTAGCTTCTTGGCGGCGACGTGGAGTTGGAGAGCTGCGCTAGAGAAGAACATCGCTTACTTCACTGCTAGTGCGCTTGGTGACTCACACATGGCCCAACAGCCACATGTCGCTTATGCAATCGCACTGCAGCTAAGTCATCAAGCTTCTATTCGCTCAGCGGGACATAGGTGGGTAGCTTCGTTAATTAATTATACCTCCAAATACTTTTTTTAGTTGAAGAATGTATGAAATGTAATGAAATCCGCCTGTTTATATGAAATCCGACCATGTATGAATTAATTTATTTTGATTAGTTCAATTCTGATATCACTAGCATTGGATGAACATGCAAAACAATACGCACTAGCATTATTCCTGTGGTGATCACCTCGCTTGCGATAGTTTCACATGTACTCCTCCGTCCTTTCTAGTCTCGCATACAAGTTTTGTCTGCAATCAAAGTATCTCTACTTTGACCAATCTTATACAAAAAGTATGCACTTTCACAATGTGCAAAGTAAAAGGAATGTATGAGTACAAAGAGTTTGAGCAGCTTTTTAGCGTTTACAGACATTGCAATCAAACACACAGGCTGGCAATTCATAGAGAACATTCAAAACAATCAATGATTATGCATCTCATGTCTCACATGTCGAGGCAATATTTACTTCACAACTAAAGAATAAAGAAAAATTGATCGACGCTGCTAACAAAGAAGGGCATCCCATTCAAAATATCAAATGCATGTCTTGCTAAAATCAATGAGCAAAATCGACAAGGTTGTCCCATTCCAAAATATCAAATGCCTACGATTGTGGAATGGGCAAGGTTTGCCATCGATTCGACATTGACATGGCACCTCGTGCTAAATAAACCAGCTGTCCTTTTTGTGTAGTTCCACCAAAATCAACCAAATTCGCGCGTAGCTTGTATGATTTCGCCCTTATATGTTGCAACGCCTTGAACTTATCGGCACCTCCTTTCTTGTGGTGGAAATGAATGATTCGATGTATTCATGAACATTTTGTGCAATTCCCATTGAAATCAAGCCGAGCACCCCTGTTTGCACAAATACAAAAAAATGATTTGTATAAAGCAAACTGTACTATGAATTGACAGCTTCAACAGCACCTACATGGTCCATGTAGAGCACACTTTCGAAAAATGGAACTCACCGTAAAGAATCCTAGAACAACATTGTACTCACAAGATCACAACAAAAAAGTGGAGATTTGTCACCCTTCCGAGCTGCAGTTAGTTTGGTCTTGTGGGGAGTAATGTAACCATCCTTCAACTGCTCCTTCCGATGAGAAGATAGACAGGCTTCTTCATCCCGCATAATCGAACTAGTCACTTCACATACTCCATATTCTTCTTCAGAGGAAGATGATCCTGTTGTGCTCAAGACAAGAGGACTACTAAATGCTAGCATCCCTGCTTGCTCGAAAAAGGAAAGGAAATATTTAAAACAACACGATGAAGCACTACTCAAGGACAATACCACTTTTTCATGACAAGATCTAAACAGAGCACAACACCACTAGAGATGACAAAGCTCAATCATATGGATGAAATTAGTGGGCTAGTACAAACCTTTGTCGAGAGGCTTATTGTGTAGAGCATACAGATGAAGTACTTCTCCTAACCATCTGTTGCTATCTACGGTGGTGGCCATGCTTACTATATACTCCTCGATTAGTTTAATGTTTCCAACATCTTCTTGTGCACTTCCACTAAAATATATGGTATCTTCAAAGAAGATCCCTGTTTGCATAAGTAGAGATAATTACGATTACATTAAGAGTGGCATCAAATCGGTGGAAAACAATTGCTCGCTCCAGCCATAGCAATAAATTAAGAGTCAAAACTATATCATTACTTGTGTCATCACAGCCCAAAGGTTTCATTACAGCACCGGAGTTGATTTTTGTTTTTCTTCCGCTTGTTCTTCCCCTTCATCACTTGATTCAATAATGCATAAGCTTCGCCTTCAATGTAAGATTCGCATGTCAATTAGAGAGCACAAGTATAGTACTAAACTTAATTTTCTCGATGAAAGTGGCAAAATACAGGCCAACTGCTAGAAATATCCTTATCTTACCTCAATGGGATATTACGGTGCACATACAGATTGGAAGTCTTGTCTCCATTTGTGCAGTTCCCTAAAATCAAGCAACATTATCGTACAAGTAGCACAACATATGAAAGCACACTGCAGAATCATGTGAAAGAAGGCTAGTACTGACCTCTCATGATGCGGAATTCAAACAACTCACAAGAAGAAGATTTGAACCAAATTTGCCAACACGGATAGGAAGTAAGATCTCCTCTTGTGCAGTTCCACTAAGATCAAGCAATCAAGCAACATTGTCGGTGTGACATTTTGCTTGAACTGCACGAAACACTCTTAAAACAAAAGTGTTTTGTGCAAGGGCAACAAAAGGTCACAATGGCAACGAGGTGAAGTAGATAACCCTGTTTACACAAAGGTGCAAAGGAAACAATTAGTGGTCAATAACGGCGGATAACACAGAAGCCAACAAAAAGAAGCATCTACCTTATCTAAATGGGAAAGAAAGCAAGACAAGAGCATTTCTCAAACAAAGGGCATTGATTAATATTAACATAGAGATTATATTAACAATAAAATTCGTTAAACATGTAATTTTCTTTTAACTGTGGCATTGCATAAATTTTCCAAATGCATTATTAGAGGGTGTTTGTTTACAGGACATTTTGGTGTAGGGACTAAAAAACTCCGTGTCACCCCATCTAAACCAAACAGGAGGGACTTTTTGGGACTAAAAGTGGGCATTTGGGACTAAAGAAAGAAGACCCCGAGGGAGTCTTTTTGGGACTTTTTCCAACAGTTGCCCCTACCATGCATCGCACCTTGTCTCTATTAGTTCATTACTAGGGGTAACATGGTCTTTTAGCATGTCATTTAATAACCTCTAGTCCATGTTTTAGTCCCTGGAACCAAGTAGGTAGGGACTAGGGAGTTTTTAACCAAACTGGGCCTTAGATTAACAACAGCTAATGAGTTGCATGGGACAGTGGACGCACCAGCACCATGTGCATCTACCGATGTACTGTGGTCATGCACAGTCTTTTGCAACAAAGAACAAAACAACCAAGGAGCATATTTGTATTGTTCCTAGTTTTGTTATCTTTAGACACCTTTTCCTACGTGAGCGCAGCAAATCTAGTCCTGCTCAAACTCTACAGCCTTGTCCCTTCCTTTCCTTTTTGAAATAGTACTTTTGCCCCTTCCTTTCCTCTTTGAACCACGTCCTAGATTTATGCGATCCACCTTCCCCACTACTTTCCCCCATTCCTTTCCTCTTTGAACCACGTCCTAGATTCATGCTATACAACTTTCCCCCTTCATTTCCTCTTTGAACCACGTCCTAGATTCATGCTATATACAAATTTTCCCACCGCTTTCCCCCACTCCTTTCATCTTTGAACCACGTCCTAGATTCATGGTATACATGCAGCTAGAGCAATGCATGTGGAGTAAGTAAATTATACCTTAAGGTTCTTGGGGCATGGTTCGTTGGGCGACGGGACGGCGGCCAAGAAGAAGGGGTCGGAGGCCCTCCCGCGCCGCCGCTGGGTGAAAGTGAACAGCTGCGCCGGTAGTGGATTCCCTCCCTCGCCGATGGCTACAGTGTTAAGCCTCCTTCCCTTCCCGGCGAATGAGTCCTGCCGGCTCTTTGAGCAGCAGTGAGGGGAGAGAGAGGCCAATGAAGTCTTGTTTAGATCTGGAGAGGGCGAGAGAGTGTAAAGAGAGCAACTAGAAGCGCTGAGGCTCCAGTGTGTATAATATATACTGGAGAGAGAGAGTGAAGCGTGCAAACCCTAGAAAACAAGTGCCGAGGATGCAACTTATATGTGATGAGGTGATTATACGGTCACTACGAGATCGTATAGCTCCGTATCCATCCATTTTGACCAGTTAAAGAATCCTCCTGGCAAAAATTGTGCTCAAGTGTAGTTATCGAACCCGAGACCTCAAGTTTGATGAGCGAACAGGCTAACCAGCTACACAACCCTCCCGTTATGTTCAACGAGAGGAAAATAACCTTTTATACATTCCTGCATTCGTGTGACAAGCATGTCGTGTTTTTTTATGTGTGTGTGGGAGTCATTGGGATTTCAATCATAATCGTGTCATGTGGCTTTGGTGGTAGGACTATCCACAGTGGTGCAGAAATAATGCAGCCTTAATCACCTTACCTCTCTCCACGTAGTATGTTGGGTCCCACCAGTCAGAGGGTGAAACAAACAAATTAATAATAAAAATTAAAAGCGCCAGCGGTGTATCTTACCTCACACATCTCACTACTGCTCGAGAACACTGTCCAATTGATCCCTCTGTTCGCTCATGTACTATTTTAAGTGAATCCTTATTATAACATGCACACAAATTTTGGGCACTTGTATTCGACTTAAGTCAAGTGTGCCACCATCTCGTATACTTACTACTCCCTCCGTCTAGGTGTAATAAGTCACGTTAGAAGGTGCAACGGGACCAAGGTGCGTGCGTGTGTTTAACAACATGTGTGTGTTAGAGAGAGCAACAGATCGACCTACTCCTATAGAGAGATGGTGTGTAGTGTACGATTTTAGCCGCGAGAGTCGGTGCATCCTCTCGTTTCCGGGCGTGTCCGGTAGGGACATGTGGCTCTAGTTACATGGCCCACTTCACACTATCACCGTGTGACACCTAACTCTTTACATAGTACTCCCACCATTCCTAAATATTACTAGATGAGTCCCCACGCTGCTCATGAACAGCCAGATATCTCTCTCAAGAAAATTATCAATTTCATAGAACTAAAAAAACTCTATAACCGCATGACAAATGTGGTAGCCAAACTAAATAAACTCCCATCATCATTTAGATCATCCCACATAAGGAAAAAATATCAGCCAACTCCTACTGCATAATGGGATTATATTTTTCTTTTTGACATGTTAATGGGACTTAAAAGCTCACTTACATGCATGCTACCGGTGCATGCTTGCATGCAGACATGTTGATGTGATTTAAAACCCACTCACATGAATGCCATGGTATTTCTCGCATGCTTGCATGTGGCTTAGTCTTGAGCCTCTCAACGCCTAGATCGACGGCTATTATGGACTGATTTAGTTCATCTAATGCCTACATTAATTTTGATGATGTGGCTCAAGGAGAGGATAGAGAATTCCTAGTAGTGGGGGCTAGCTATTACTAGTAGATAAGTCTTTGTAGAGATTCCACTAGGTGAACTACGACGGAACAAAATGAATGAATCTACACTTAAAATGCATCTATATACATCCGCATGTGGTTCATGGTGAAATCTCTACAAAGACTTATATTTAGGAACAGAGGAAGTACTAGTATAGTACGCCCCGTAATTTATCGCTGAGATAAATTTGTATAATGCTATGAAGCTTCCACTTCATTACATGTATCTTATGGCCC
This sequence comes from Aegilops speltoides, assembly GCA_021437245.1. NCBI lineage: Eukaryota > Viridiplantae > Streptophyta > Magnoliopsida > Poales > Poaceae > Aegilops > Aegilops speltoides. The sequence goes on from CM038143.1 coordinate 417,137,605, forward strand.
AAGGTTGCCCGTTGCAACATTTCATCAAATGCAAAGGATACTAACATGCATGCTATTGCATCTCAATGATTGATGATCATAGCAATATATATATCCTCCGCTCCAAAATAAGTGTCTCAACTTTGTGCAAACTTTAGAACAAAGTTGTACTACTACTAAAGTTAACACTTATTTTGGAACAGAGGTAGCTAAAGAAAAAAACGATCCATGCAGTCCCTAGCCCTTGAACCGTGAACCCTGACCAGGCTTCAATTTGCTGGCAACATTCGAGCTTCCTAATAAATGAAGTTTGCAACTGTCGGTGTCAAAACCGGCGGATCTCGGGTAGGGGGTCCCGAACTGTGCATCTAGGCGGATGGTAACAGGAGACAAGGGACACAATGTTTTTACCCAGGTTCGGGCCCTCTCGATGGAGGTAAAACCCTACGTCCTGCTTGATTAATATTGATGATATGGGTAGTACAAGAGTAGATCTACCACGAGATCAAGGAGGCTAAACCCTAGAAGCTAGCCTATGGTATGATTGTTGTAATGTATGTTGTCCCACGGACTAAAGCCCTCCGGTTTATATAGACACCGGAGGAGGCTAGGGTTACATAGAGTCGGTTACAATGGTAGGAGATCTACATATCCAGATTGCCAAGCTTGCCTTCCACGCCAAGGAAAGTACCATCCGGACACGAGCCGAGTCTTCAATCTTCTATCTTCGTAGTCTTGGAGTCCGGCGGATAATGATAGTCCGCTGTCCGGACACCCCTAGTCCAGACTCCTCAAGAGCCCTCGAACCAGTCTTCAATGACGATAAGTCCGGCGTGCATAATGTTCGGCATTGCAAGGCGGGTTCCTCCCTTGAATAATCCAGAGAAGATCATGAACACCAGATAGTGTCCGCTCGCAAAAATAATTTCCACATTCCACCGTAGAGAGAATAAAATATACACTAGCTCAATCACGACGATTATGCGGCGTGTCATCGCACCGCTACCAAGCCTTTCTTCAATTGTTTTTACCATACCACCTCAAAGACATTTAGCTAAGCGGTTTCTTGGCACATCTTGTCGAAGCAGAGATCGTGTTCCCCTTATTCCGGGATTCTCATCAATACGGACGTGGGTAACCCAACCGCACCATTGATGGTGGCGCTTGGGAGATAAGCGAGTTTTACCAGGCCGGTGGGGGACGCATAGTTTTGTCCGCCTATATATAAGGGATAAGGATTCACCTTCTCACCTACGCCTTCTTCCTCCTTTGCTTATCCACCTCCGCGCACTCAAGCTCCAACGCCCAAGCTCGCGCATCTCTCCTCGACCTTCTCCGAATATGTCCGGAGCGGGAGGTAAATGGTTAGCCTCCACCGCCAAGGAGGAGGACATCACGAAGCTGCGCGACGCCGGATACCTTTCCAGCGATATCGCGCATCGGCTGCCCGACGAGGGGCAGCTCATCCCTACCCCTGAGCCTCATGAGAGGGTCGTCTTCCTTCCCCACTTCCTCCGCTGGATCGGGCTTTCCGCCCATCCATTTGTCCGGGGGCTCATGTTTTACTACGGCCTGGATTTCCACGATTTGGCGCCAAACTTCATCCTCAACATCTCGGCGTTTATCGTCGTGTGTGAGGCCTTCCTCTGCATCCAGCCCCACTTCGGCCTGTGGCTCAAGACCTTCAACGTCAAGTCGAAGGTTGTGAAGGGCACGCAAGCGGAATGCGGAGGCGCCATGTTGGGCAAGTTGCCCAACGTCCCATGGCTTGAAGGGACCTTTGTGGACTCCGTCAAGGGGTGGCAATCGGGGTGGTTCTACATCACCGAGCCGCAAGCCCACCTGGGCGGCGGCCCCGAAGTTTAGATCTGCATCCCCACGCAGCTCACCTCCCGGAAAGAGAAGGGCTTGCAGTGGGGCAATCCGTGGAGGTGACGGACTCGAGCCTGCATCAAGAAGATGGTGAGCAATAGGCTCCGCTTGTCGACGTGGTCCAAGTCATGCTCATCCGGCGGATTCTCCCATGCCAAGAACGGGCATGCAATTTGTGGGAGTTTAATCCGGAACAGCACCAGGCGCTAAGCGGGCTCTTCGATACAACATACGAAGGCGCCCGGAGGGTGCTGTTCAAGGGCGCCAAAGCCCCCGCATCCGCGACGGAAGATCGCGGATTCAGCTCGTAGTGTCCAACGGACGAGGTAAGTGATTCAACCCCATTACGGGACACTTATGATAATTAAATTAGCTTTTAGTGGGATTTCATTCTGCCACTTCCTTTGACAGGAATGGATGGAGAAGGCCAAGCTACTTATCAGCCCGGCTCCCATGCCAGAAGACCCAGTGAACGCCCGCTTAACAGGGCTGCTGGTTCCGGCACCGCACGTGGTGCCGGAGAAGAAGGCCAAGAAGGTGCCCGGGACTCAAATAGTTCCTCAGAATCAAAGGCCCGACGACGACGAGGACTCCTCCCCCGAAGACGAGGAGGAGGAGTATTCTCTCCCGGAGGAGGGAGAGAAGAAGAGGAAGGCTTCCCAATCGGGAGGCCGAAGGGTCCAAGAGGGGAGGACTATCCTCGATAGCTTCGCCAACACCAGCGTTGGCGAGGATGAGTGGCCTCAAGGGCCAAAGGTCCGCAAGATCGTAAGTATTCGGATCATTTATATGCCATATATTTTATGTCATGCAGTATCCTTCTAACGCCGCATTCTGCCCGTAGTCCGGCCGATGACGATCTCCCCGACTCAACGAGCGGGTCATTGGCCTCATCGGATGTGAATTCCATCCCGACTGCCTCTACCCCACGCGCCGACGAGGACGCCGAGGTGGGATCCCAAAAAGGGACCCATCAGGAGGAGGCTCCAGAGGCGCCGTCATGCGACCTCCGGACTTTGGCGCCGACTCTACATCGAACCCGCGATGGTTCCAGAGTCCGCAAGCGCCCTTCAAAGAAGGGCAGGACTGCGGACGCCGTGGCCTCCGGCCCAACCGAGGCGCCGGATAACCTGTTGGAGGCGCTTAAAGGTGCTTCCTCGAGAAGAACACCGCACTATCATGAGTGCGGTGATTGAGAAGGTTCAGCTCGCCAAGAGCGGGCTGACCGAAGCTCGCAGCAGCCTTCTAACAGCTTTGAGGTAAGAAGTTAAAATTATGTAATATAATACCGCATAGACAAGAGCCCTCGATGCTTAGTTCGGTGTTCGGAAAGAAAAGCCGACCGAGGATCTAACAAGATATACGCAGGGTTGCCTAAAATATGTCGATATGTGTTTGCAGGTTGCTACTAACCTCTCGCCGCATTAACGGCGGAGGTCGAGGTGTCAAGAAGGATCTCGAGCGGTTCGAGCAAGAGCTCGCCATGCCAAGAGGCAGCTCGAGGAAAAAGAAGGTGAGTAACACCTCTTTGAATAAGTACCTTACGTAAAAGGATTTTGGTTGCAAATAAAATTAACAAGGATAATATGTGTAATGCAGGGCCACTAACGAGGTGGCAGCCCTCAAGGATAGTGTCCGCGTCGAACGCAAGGCTTGCCATGAACGGGCTGAGCGAGAAAAGCAAGAGGCACGGGTGGCGGAAGTTCGGCAAGAGCTCTGTGCTCTCATGGAAAAGCATGAGAGTTTGGAGCGTGACTCAAGACTCGAGAGTCCGAGCTTGCCTCGGCCTCGAAAGTGCCAAGTCCGCCAAGGCCGAGGCCCATAAGGCCCTTTAGGAAGTTGAGGACATAAAGAAGATAGCGGCGGTGAGGCATTTTCCATGCAAAGCAGGCATGTTAATGTGAACTACCCGACACTTACCCGAATTCGAGCTCTCGAGGCGTTTGCAGATCTGCGCCAGAGGTCGTCCGATGCCGCCGATTCTATCATGGCGAGGAGGAGAGCTCGACGGAGAAGGTCTTCTAGTCTCAAGATTCGAGGCCGCCATCCGGTGCTTTTAAGCGACCAGGTGAAGCAGCTGGTCGAACTCCACAAGGTAGCCGAGGAGGCCATGAAGGGTCTCATAGTCCGGTTGTGGCTCGGACAGGCCATGCCCGGAGCTACTTTGGCCTCGGCGGGCGGCTGGTGGATGCATGCCCTGTGCTGGATGTAGTCAAGCGCTCCGCCAGTATCGGCGCTGTCGGGCCCTTGCCCGCATAAAGGTGCAATGGGGCAAACTGGATGCGGAGAAGCTTCACGGACCCACCGCCACGGCAAGGAGCATCGCACGCCGGAGCGGTATTATAAAGTTCTCCGAAGGGAGCCTGTGATATTGCGATGAGTGCTCCCGAAATGTAATCTTTGAGTGAACTCGCTGGTATTTATCCCGTCGCTGAAAACTTCGCTCATATGCGCCATGAGCAACGCTTGTTTAATTTAAAATATTACCTTCTGTATGGCCGTTTATAAAATCTGAGAGATGGCAAGTCGTTGGCTCCAGCCCCCAAGCCGTGAGTGCTGGGGTGTTCGCGATAAACATGAGCACTTTCCCATTGTTGGGTCCATCGAGGGAGGCGCTCAACACAACGAACAAGGCAACCAGACTTATAATGCTTGAACACTCTCACTTAGCCATAGAATTCTATAATTTTAAATTTCAAGAAGCCCCGGTATTCGAAGACCGAATCCGGGCGCTATCCACGCCTTCTTCTGACATTGTCCGAACTCGTCAAGCGGCGTGAGTCTTTATGGACCCGAAAACCTCTCGAACAGCGACCAGTCTCTCGCCTTATCATGCCGCCAGTTTTAGCTTTCCATCGAGGCGTTAGTCTGCTCAACCGGGCGCAATCGCAGTGGTTCTCCCAGGCTACCTTAGCCGACGGAACGGAATGTAAGGCACCAAAACATGGGAGCCGGGAAAACCCAACTATTGACCCAAGACATGATTCGGGGCCGATTCATATAATGCTATAAGTTCGGGGTGCCGCACTTGTGAAAGTGTTCGGACTTATCACACCATAGAGTGGGGAACAGAAGCCCCTAGCGTATTCGACCGTACCAAAATATACGGGTGCAAGATGTCATATAATGAACATATATATAAAAGATAACGCAATTGCAATAAAAAGGTGCTGCATTATTTATGAAAGAAAGTCTGCTAGTAGAACGGACCGATACAAATAGTGCGGTAAGCAAGGGATTTGGACTCAATAAACATGTCCCCCTCCAGGGATGAGCTGCAGACTTGGTGTATATAATCGAATTTAATGCTCGTAATTGAGACCACCTGAATGTTCGTCGCGGCCTTCTTTAGTCCCTGACTGTTGCATCATGAGTTCGGCAGGTTCGCCACCGGACAGGGCTTCTGGTTAACAGAGTCCTGTGTACATAAAAGAAGAAGAAAAATAAAATAAAAAAATAAGGGGGGCACATTTGTGAGCCCTCGTGTGTCGAGCCGCACTGGGTCCATTGTGATCGTGCCCTTTCCCTGCCCATGGTATCTTCAAAGCATAATGATGTACGCGAGTGTTATTCTTGCGATCATGCGCTGGCGAGGGTTGGGGCCGCATTACTCTGCTGCGTGCTCGATCGCGCCAGTGGTCTTGGTTGGCATTGCTCGGGCGCTTTTGCTGTGTCCGCCTTTTAACCGCCGGACTCGAGAATTGCCTTAGATGGCTGCTCAGATTTCGCCGCGAGAGCCGCCAGTATGTTCCTCCGTTCGAGGAGCGCCCGTATTCCCATTGACCGTAATGACTCCACGAGGGCCCGCATCTTGAGCTTTAGGTATGCATAATGCGGCACCGCTGTTGAATTTTGCAAACGCGTTCGTCCGAAAGCAGAGCGTGATAGCCGCCGCGAACGGGACTATGTCAAGATTGACTCTTCGCCCGAAATTATCCGGGATCCAAGACCACTTCAGTGTGGATCGAGCTCGCATACAGTTGGCCTCCACTCACGGATGACACCTTTAAAGGTTGTCTTTGTAGGTTTGATCCTTGATGGGTCTATGCCCATTTTGCGCGACCGTATCCCGATAAAGCAGGTTTAGGATACCGCCGCCGCCCATCGAGACTCTCGTGAGGTGAAATCCATCGACGATTGGGTCTAAAACCAATGCGCGAATCCGCCATGGCGTAAGCTGGTCGGATGGTCTCTTCGATCGAAAGTGATCGGACAAGAGGACCATGGATTGAACTTTGGGGCGATCGCTCCATCGCATAGACGCCCCCGATTGCGCGCTTCCTCTCCCTCTTGGGTATGTGGGTCGCAGATATCATGTTCACCGTCCGCACTTGTGGGGGAAACCCTTCATCCTCTCGTTGTTCGGGCGGTCGGGTCTCTTCCTCGTCGTCACTGTTTAGCCCTTGTCATTGTTTTCGGCAATTAACTTGCCGGCCTGCTTGAACACCCAACAATCTCTATTGGTGTGGTTAGCTGGCTTTTCAGAGGTGCCATGTATTTGGCATAAGCGGTCGAGTATTCGGTCCAGATTGGACGGACACGGAGTGGTTCTTTTGAATGGCTTCTTCACGACCGGTTTAGAGCCTCGAATCCGCATTGACCGCCAGATCCTCCTTATCGTCGCCATTAATGCGGCGCTTGTTTTTGTTTAGATGTGACCTGCCGTTGTTGTCCTTGGTATCCGGACTGCCAGAATTTTTGCGGAGGTTGTTGCTACGGGCTAGCCAGCTGTCCTCTCCCGCGCAAAAGTGGGTCATTAACGATGTGAGGGCTGCCATGGATTTCGGCTTTTCCTGTCCCAGGTGCCGGGCTAGCCATTCGTCCCGGATGTTGTGTTTGAAGGCTGCAAGGGCCTCTGCATCCGGACAGTCGACGATTTGGTTTTTCTTTGTCAAGAACCGTGTCCAGAATTGTCTGGCCGATTCGTCTGGCTGCTGAATAATGTGGCTTAGGTCATCGGCGTCTGGTGGTCGCACATATGTGCCCTGGAAGTTGTCGAGGAATGCGGCTTCCAGGTCCTCCCAACGCCCAATTGACTCTGCGGGCAAGCTGTTTAGCCAATGCCGAGCTGGTCCTTTAAGCTTGAGTGGGAGATACTTGATGGCATGTAGATCGTCACCGCGGGCCATGTGAATGTGGAGAAGATAGTCTTCAATCCAAACCGCGGGGTCTGTTGTACCATCGTAAGATTCGATGTTTATGGGTTTAAACCCTTCGGGGATCTGATGATCCATTACTTCGTCAGTGAAGCATAGAGGGTGTGCGGCGCCCCTGTATTGAGCAATATCGCGACGTAGCTCGAGAGAGCACCGCTCGCTGTGTTCGCCCGCCGGGTTATTGTATCCGGCACGACGGTATTCATCATGGGTCGTAGGGCGCCCACGTGATCCGTAGATGGATCTGGATTGCCTTGCCTTGTCCTCCAATATGTCTCGCAAGTCCGGCGCGTTCCCTCTTGGATTCGTACTTTTGGAGCGATGCCGGGTACCGCCTTGGCTGGGGCCTCGATGCCTCTCTGCCACGACCACGGGTGGTCGGTCAGCCATATCGTCGGCGCCGGTGATGAAGGTATGTATGCTTCCTCCTCTAATCGGGAGCAGCTTGCGCCTTGGGTAACTTTTGAGGGCGTTCGAAGTTTATACTCTTCGCTGCGAGGACCTCGGTCCATCGATCGACCAGCAGGTCTTGATCAGCTTGGAGCTGTTGCTGCTTTTTCTTTAGGCTGTTTGTCGTGGCGATAAGCCCGCGCTTGAAGCGCTTTGTTCGACGGGATCTCAGTACGATTTAATTCATCGTCGTTGAGGCTTGCTTCGCCTTCGAGGGAGGCATATAGTTATCATCCTCAACCCTTCGCCGCCGCCTCTCGTGAGGGCTTGCGTCTGCATCCTCCCACGCTGAATTTTGCCGAGGGTATCGCCTTCGCACTCTCTCGGGTATTATTGTCCCATGTGCCGGAATCTCCATTCTTGCTGTGGCGGGATTTAGAGCGCGCCACGACGCCGGTGTTTGGGCTGCTTTTTAGAGAATCACCCGCCGCTTCTTCGCCATCCCCGCTTTTTGGGGTGTCCACCATGTATATGTCGATGACGAGGTGGTCTTCCAAAGCCTCAGAGGCGCTGGCTCTGCTTCGCCTCCCGCATCGCCGCCCACGGCGCCGATGTCGCCGGAGTCGTAGTCTAGCATGTCGGTTAAATCGCCAACAAGGGCTACAAAGTGGGTGGTGGGTGGGCTCAATTTCTTCGTCGTCTGCATTTCAACCATCCCGCCATAGTCCGCCAGACTCTCCCGATAGCGAGAGATGCTTTAGTGAATTCAGGATATCGCCAAAAGGCGAGTGTTGGAAAATGTCCACGGCGGTGAATTCCATAACCGCGCCCAATCCGGATCGATTGGCGGGGCGCGGAGGTTCGGAGTCCGCGCCGGAATCACGAAGTTTCATGGGGACAAGATCGGTGTTCGCCCATCGCCGTGGATGTTGAAGCCCCCAGACGGCGCTTATCCACCGCCTCGATCCGGGCAATCGGCCCGCTAATGGCGAAGCGGATCCGGTGCGCCACCAAGGCACTGCTCGGCGGCAGAGCTAGATCGTGCCCATCGTCACAGTGCAGCGCGCTTGGCTGTGGCTCGAGTTCGTCGAAGATCAAGTCTCCATGGACATCGGCCGTGAAGTTTAAGCTTCCGAATCGACTCGACGGCCAGGGCGAAGCTTCGATCTGCTCCAGATGGCCAAGTGAATTGCCCGCAAAGCGCGGCCGCCAATACGAAGATCTGTCCGGGAGAAAAGTCTCACCACGACGGCGTTGTTGGTTGAAGATGCCATGAAGCCTCTCGGTGACGACACGAGGAACTCTCAATGAAAGCACCAATGTCGGTGTCAAACCGCGGATCTCGGTAGGGGTCCCGAATGTGCGCCTAGGCGGATGGTAACAGGAGACAAGGGACACAATGTTTTTACCTGTGTTCGGGCCGATGGAGGTAAAACCCTATGTCCCGCTTGATTAATATTGATGATATGGGTAGTACAAGAGTAGATCTACCACGAGATCAAGGAGGCTAAACCCTAGAAGCTAGCCTATGGTATGATTGTTGTAATGTATGTTGTCCCACGGACTAAAGCCCTCCGGTTTATATAGACACCGGAGGAGGCTAGGGTTACACAGTAGTCGGTTACAATGGTAGGAGATCTACATATCCAGATTGCAAGCTTGCCTTCCACGCCAAGGAAAGTACCATCCGGACACGAGCCGAGTCTTCAATCTTCTATCTTCGTAGTCTTGGAGTCCGCGGATAATGATAATCCGCCGTCCGGACACCCCTAGTCCAGACTCCTCAAAGAACCTTTTGACCATCGGATCATTTTGTGCAGCCACACCAAAATCGAGATGAGCATCCTGTGGCAAAGAAATTGAAGAAGCGTGATTAGAATAAGATTATCGGGACTAGTTGATGAGACATAAACCCATCACAAATACAAAGACGAGAAGCCAAGAGAGGTATGTGCGAGGCAAAGAAGTAGAGAAATATCCACACAGAGTGATGTGGGCAGCTAGAGCAGTGGTGCAAGCCGGCTGTAAAGGGAGTTGTACCTGAGGGACGTAGCTCAACCTTGAGGAGGGCGGCGGGAGGCAGAAACTGCCCAGGTCGCAGCAGTGAGCAAGGGACGAAGGCAACCTCACCGGCTTTGTGAGAGAGAACGGCGGGGACCCCTGATCGGGACGTGCCGACAAGGGTTTCGCCACATGCGGCGGCCACCGCATCTACACTAAGCATCCACCTCTTCCCCAAGCGGATGTGATCATCCGGGATGTTAGAGATGTGGCCACAATTGTTTTGTGCGAGAGAGTGTGAAGAGAGCAACCCAAGCAAGCAACCGTGTAGGCTGGCCCGTCCTGACTATGTATATAGTGGAGCGGTTTCCTTTTCTCTCCGTATGAACCTATCATATTGCTTACGTGCCACTAAAGAAAAAAAAACTTTATTTATAAATGACACGACACCTACTACTCGTTCTCCTATAACCTTGCGCTTGGCATCTCCAAAATATTAACCTTGCGATTGGCTCTTCGCCTCTTCGGGAAGTTGAGCAATAATGGTACTGTTGTATATATCATTCTGGCTATATGAGACCGAATGAATTGCTGCACGTCCACCACATGGGCGAGGGTCGAGGGGTGAGGGAGAGTGCTACATACGGAGCAAAATGAGTGAATCTACACTCTAAAATACGTCTATATACATCAGTGTTTGGAGTATGTACTAGTAGTTCATATTGAAATCTACTAAAGGACATATATATTCCAAACAATATGATATAATCTCTATAACCAAGGTAGTAGGGACGAGGAGTAAACGGAGGGAGTAGTAAATTTTTCTCCTCGTCCTGCGAGCCACCGCGCGCATGGGCAAGGGAGCGGGCGTAAGGCGGAGTAAGCTTCACCTCATCCTACGAGCCACCGCACCCATGGGCGGAGGAGACGGCGTACTTAGCAAGCTTCTCCTCATTCTGCGAGTTGACGGGACACATCAAAAGTACTCTAGTGTATAGAGCCTTGCCTCTAAGGTAGGCCCCACATGGTTTGCCTCCTTTTCTAATTTAACATAACACGTCAAGTCGCAATTTGTTTGTTCACCCGTGGTAGACGATCCTCCCTCCACCAAGTTGACAACTAGTACATGTGCCAAATTACCACGTGGGCTGCCTTTTTCATACAGAAATGAGCTCCACCGTGTACCCGTGTGGGTGTGGTTGGGAAAGAGACGGGAGTACGTGCGCCGTGCATGCACCTCTTCTCTTCGTGCATGTCCCCCACCTACGTGGGTGTGTGTGAGAGATACAAACCACGTTTGTGAGTGCTTTTTTTTGGGGTGGGGTGGGGGGTTGATTTCGTGAATTATTTGTGGGAACATGTGTCGATGACATCTCAAACAAAATTTTGCATGCAATGTGTGTGAAATGGAGGCCTATCCATATCATACATAGAGGGTCGAGCAATCCACGAGAAGAGAGGGAGGGGTCATAGCTACTGATAGAGTCGAAGATAGGATCAAGTGGGTGGGTGCGAGATCGATGAAGAGAGCCAACGAAATTGTTTGTGTGTGCAAGTCAAAGATATAGTGCGACTGGCCTACCGGAATGTTAGAGGGCACATGTCAAGTTTGTGTGTGGCAGGGAGACATGACTAGAGCTCTTGATGTATCGGTGTGTGGGGGAGGGGGGTGGGGGGACGGGTAGGCAGGGTCCTAACTATAGAGGTAGAATGACTCGTATATGTGTTGAGAAGAAGAGACCCAGCTATGTCTTGAGGGAGATCGGTCGACATCCATACATAACTGAAGGACGGGAAATATGATGGGACAGAGAGAGAGAGAGAGAGGGAGGGAGAGGGGTAGAGTGATGGATGGGTGATGGAGTTGCTTCTCGGAGGTGGTGGGAGAGGCCTACTAGACAAACTGAGGGTGGAACTGCAATGTTATCAATAAGAGTGGGGATGTGTTTCTTTGTGTGCCCGTGCGTGATAGATATGTCGGGACGCATCCATGGATGATGAAGGGGAACCATGTGTTTGGTAAGCAAACCTAACTAGATCGGTAGATCAATTTTTGTTTGTCGGAGGAAGGGAGAGACACAACTAATGAGGTAGATCGATCGACGCGTGGGTAAAAACGAGTTATAAGGACCTAGCTAGCTATATGTATAGCGAGAGATCGGTCGGTGTACGTCCATTTATTAGAGGCAAATAAGGCCCAGCGAGACGGATAGGCAGAGAGAATGGAGCTAGGAGGTGGTCCGAGAGGCCGAACTACTAGCTAGATAGGGGGAGGAGTGTGCGGTTGTGAGATCGATGAAAAGAGGGGCGAGAGTTTACACGTGTGTGTGACCATATGAGAGACACAAGGCAAGGACACATAAAGGAGGAGATTGAAGGTGTGTGTGTATGTTGTAGGCAGGCATCGCTGGAGAGGTTTATCGATCGGTGTGTGTCGTAAAGGAGTTGTGGAGAATCTAGGAGAATGACCTAAAGAAAAAAATGAATGTGCCCGGTGGATAGAATGCTGAGGGAGGGGGAGGGTGAGGAGGGCGTGTGCATGCACGAGAGAAAGTTAGTGGTAGCTACAAAGGTTAGAGGATTGTGTGGGTGTAAGAGACTAACAAAGATCATAATTTGATATGAAAGCGGATTCATATATTTGAATAGGAGATCATAGTGTTTTAAACATTGCATGCATGAATATAGCGGTGATACACGTGTTGTGCACATGTTATACCATAATGTGATAATGCATGGCGTTTGCAACTCACAGCTAAATGTCGAACAATCTAAACCATACTATACATCAAACAATCTCACATTTTATTTGAATTTGTGATAATGTGTGGCATTTGCAGCTTACAACTAAATATCGAACAATCTAAACAATACTATATATCGAACATTTTCACATTTTATTTGAATTTGTGGTAATGTGTGGTGTTTGCAACTCACATCTAAATACTTGTAGGCGTAGGGGCGGGGCACCATACATAATGTGAACACATTATACATATGAGACATGGTTTAGATTATGAAGATCTAGCTAGAGCTAGAACTGTAATGTGGTTTTAAATCAAAATAAAGTGGATTCAAAAAATCGAGTTCGAGTTCATATAGTACACATAGTTCATATGTAACTCGAGACTAATCATGTAGTGTGTTGTGAAGATAATACACAAACGATGGTTTAACTTGACAATAATGATGATTGTAGATCTTAAAATAGAGAAACGAATTCAAATGCTTTGACTTCACAACAATCATTACTATAGATATTATTCAAATAGAGAAACGAATTCAAATTTAGTTCATATTGAAGCGGTAGTATATACGTTTGGAATGCACTAAAATGTTCATTTGAGTAGTAGGTTGCATGCATTATACACGTAGCGGAATATTTTAATTGAACATAACATGAATTCAAAGTTTTGAATGACATTTGTAGTGCACATTGATTTGGTACAGTACACGTTAGACTTGTCTGGAAATTTCAACCCACGCCTTGTTAGCCCGAAATATTTAAGATGTATCTTTGTCTCGTTGTGCTTCGACAACTCCCTCCATCTCAACCCGCTCCTTGCTATTCCGAAATTACAACGCGCGCGAAAACTCCCACCTACTGTGAAATCCCGACACGCGAAATGCCCGTGGTACCTCTGAACCGAAAGAACCGCCTCAAATCGGTGGGGGTACTTTCGTAACTTACCCCACATTTCGGATAAGCGCGTACCTAAGCCATGGTTCCCCACTGCCATCCCTTCCACCCACCCATTCATACACCGAGGCCGCGACCCGTGATGAAACCCCACACCCTGCTCCATCCGCCACCCAACCGGATCCTCTTCCCCGACGATGTCGTCCACAGCAACACTTCGACGTCCCTCATCCACCGTCCCGGATGAGGATCCGTTGTCGATCTCGTCGTCCCGCCGGTTCACCCACCCTGTCCTCCACCTCGAAGGAGCTGCCCCGATGTTCCCCTCATCTTTCACGCCACCTCCATTCCCACACCTCCTTCTTCACCTGCACCACCGGAAGAGCATCATCATCACCGTTTACTCAGATGAAGCTGCAGCCTAATCGGTGCCACCAAAGAGGTTGTACACAAATTGCCGCATTTTCTTCTTGATTCGATCTCACGGTGCTGCCGGCGCTCGGTCCCGAGCCGACACGGCGCGGCTCCATTCACGGCGGCGTTGCTGGCCACATCCTCCACGGCGTCGCTCCCTCGGCGGTGACGTCCACATCAGTAGGAGCTGCTGCTGCTTTAGCTCTCGTTCGTGCTGCTGCTTTGCTCTTGCTCTCGGTCCCCTCCCTGGTCTGCTCTTGATATTGCTCTTGCTCGCGCTGCTGCTCTCGCTCTTGCTCTTGCCTGCGATGTTGCTTCGATTTAGCTACACTTCAGTCGACTGAATCAACTTTTGGGTGAGTCGATTTTCAGGGGGTGGGGGGGGGCTCGCCGGGGTGAAGGAAGAACCAGCCACAGCGGGGATGGGGGCTCGCCGGAGAGGTACCCCACTATCTATCTTAGGGTTCAGGGTGTGGGCGGTGGTCGCCGGCGGTGGCGGGGCGTTGGCGGGACGGTGGCATGGGGATCGCCGGAGAAAAAGCTCGGCACGGGGGGGCCTAGAGGGATGGCCGAGGCGGCGGTGGACCGGCGGTGGGGAGTGTATTCGGGACGGGTAGGGCGGCGGGGGGCTGCTGTTTGGCCGGTGGTGGCTGGCGGCTCAGGGGTGTGGAGGTTGAAGATGAACTGCAGGCCCTTGATTTTGTATCCAACGGCTGCAAAATCGACTGACCAGAGATGAAAAAGTCAGTCGACCGACGTGTAGCCTCATATTGCTAGTGCGTTAGGCCGACAAAGAAAATTCAGTTTCGACGCTAAGTTCAGTTTCGACGCTTAAGTTCAGTTTGACGCTTAAATTCAGTTTCGACGCTTAAGTTCAGAGATGAGAGGCTGATGTATTTTACATCTAGCACTTTGTGGTTATGTATTTTACGTCATGTATTGGAGATGCTATTAGAATTCCACTCAGGTAAATGTTGTTTGTTGTCTCTCTTGTCCTGCTTCAGCCTCGGCGTCGTACAACTCACCGGAGCTGCTCCAACGACGAAACCCTCCATCTCCAGATGCCTACGATCTTCTTCCCCTCCTCCGACAGCAAAGTCAGCCGGAGCATCCTCACCGACCAACCCAATCACACTGAGATCGACATGGCTTCGCCAAAGAGGTTGTACACTTGTTGCATCTCTTTTTTACTCTACATGTTATATATATTGTCCACTGAGCATACACATTTGTTCCTTTAGTGTCTCCTTGAAAGAAAAAACATAGGAATTTTAATTTTCACTTGTCCTCCTTTTCAAATTCCTATTCATGAAACACAAGACTAAGAGATAGTAGCATAATAGCATTATAACCATACATTTTCTTGTGGTTTGACTTAATCTCACCATGCTTCTTTGCATCTTGTGATCTTCCAATTGTTGTGAATCAAACACCCAGATTGGCAGAAATCCCATGTTTTTAAATTCTCAGTTTTGCACGTGCATTCCTATCCTATTCCTATCTATTCCCTATCCCTGCATTGTTGGAATCCTCCAATTCAAACGAGCCCTTACAGAATTACTTCTCTTACAGATAGTTGTCAAAGAAAACCTTGTGTGGTTTGTCCCGCTCCTGCTGCGCCATTGTCCACCCCAGCTCAGCTGCTCCAATGACAGAAGGGTCCAGCACAGTAGGGATCCGGCCTCCAGACTGTCTTTCGCCACCTTAGATCTTCTTCCCCGCCGCCGACAGCCATGAAAACTGATTACCATCATCAATCGAGCAGATGACCTCGAGGACTACACAGGTCTGCAAGAGAGGTCGCACTCTTTTGTGTCTGCTTACGTTATGCATCGCTTAATATTACATGCTACTTTACCGTCCTGTTCACCGATTAGACTCTGAGTCAGTTGCAAACTAATGGTCAAACTTGAGTTTTTAAATGGTTGTGGGGTACATATCGGGGCCGCTATCAATAGTATCTATCTACTATCCGTTAATCTCGGTGTCTACTATGAGTTTCATGTTGGGTGGGAAACAAACAAGAAAGAAGCCATTATCTGTATTTTTAACTGAAGCCATTATCCGCCTGCTATTATTGGTTTTGGGTCTATCCACAAGTTGCTACCATCACTCGGATTTCGCATGCACTCCTTACATAATCTCACTATGTTTTATTCCTATGCATGATAGTTATTGTAAACAATGGAACTAACATGTAGAGCAAAAGAGACGAGCCTTGCATGGCAATAAAATTTCATGCGACGCCGCCCATGGTAGGCGCAAAGGCAGCCCCCCTCCACGCATTTAGGATTGTAATTGAGAGGAAGATATCTGCTCGAGGGAGATTCGTATGAGAAGACAACTCCTATTTACCCCCGAGGTCTTCGCCTAACTTGGCATGCCGATGTTGGTTATATCATGCATATGGTGTCTTGCATTGCTTACTTTATACATCAAATATGTCATCTCGCTTAGTTTAGACATCCTTTGTGCGAATGCCATCTGCTTAGTTTATTCATCGCTTATGTGAATTATGCAACGCCATCTTGTTTAGCCAGCATCATATATGTGAATTTTGCAATGCCATCCTGCTTAGCCACCATCTTATATGTAAATTATATCAGCCATCCTTTTTTCGTTACATATTACATTTGTCAACAATGTTAGTACATTCAATCTCTTCTTCGTGCATCAGCCATTTGACATGGTGATGGCAAATTCGGAGTGAAAACAAGGTCTTCGTGAGCAGACTATGCTATTTGACAAAGCGCATATCTTGTTGGTTACGGATAGCTCCTCGTGAGGAGGATTCGAGACAGATGACCAGTCCTATCCCCGAGGTGTATGCTCTAACTTGGCGGGGTTATGTTGCTCATATCATGCATATGGTGTCTCGCATTGCTATGTCATTTGATTAGTTTAGACATGCTTTGTGTGAATGCCACCGCTCAAAGTCTAATTACCATATATGTGAATTATGCATTGCCATCTTGTTGCAAGACATTATATATGTGAATTATACAATGCTATCTTGTTGCAAAGGCATTATATATGTGAATTATGCAATGCCATGCTGTTTAGCCAATCATCATGTATGTGAATTATATCATGATATCATTTTTTTGTATTACGTGTTCCATTTGTAGACAACGTTTGTATATTCAACTACTCTTCCTATGCATCAGCCATTCGAAGCGGTGATGGAAGTATCTGGAGTGAAAACAAGGTATTCAAAGCAGACAATGCTACCTGCTAAAGCAGACATCTTGCTGGTTATAGAGAGCTCCTCAGAGGAGGATTCAGAGACTGATGACCAGTTCTATTTCGCCCCTGAGGTCTATGCTCAAACTTGGCATGGTTATATTACCCATGTCATGCATGTTGTCTTGCATTGCTTAGTTTTTACATCATATATGGATTGCCATCTGCTTACTTGCTTACTATATAAATCATATTTGAATTATATCATGCCATCATGTTTACATAGTACATACACATCATCTATCTGAATTATGGCATGGCAACCCATTTAATAAAGACATCATATTGTTATATCATCTCATCCTGCTTAGTGTTTACAAATATCATATTTTGAATTATGGCATTCTATCCATGAATGTATGGAATTATGGCATGCCAACCTATTTAATAAACACATTATATAGTTATGTCATGTCATCCTGTTTACATAGTCTCATATTTTGAACTATGTCTTTCCATCTTTTTTAGTTAGCCATCATAATGTGAAATTGTGTCATGCTATCCTATTTAGTTAGCCATCATATATGTGAAATTGCTATCCTGTTTGGTTAGACAACATAAATATGAATTATTTCATGCCCTCTTTTATTCCCCACTATCCATTGCACCTGCTCATCATACAATGTCTATACTTTCAATTACTTTTCTTGTTTATCAGCCATTTGAATTGGAGAGCGTGATGGCAGATCTAAGGGAGTAACAACACGGTCTTCGTAAAAGATAGTGCTACCGCTTGATGCAGATAGAACCACGGTTGTACTTGCCCAAGGACCAGATCCACCACACATAACCCACTCTCATGAGATTGTACCCCTACCCAGCTTGGACAGAGAACTAGCTACACCCCTTCTAACCCCAACCCCGCAGATAGTAACCCAGCCCAGCTGACACAACACCGCTCCACCACAGAGCACCCAAACACGAGCAGTTAGTAAGGGAACTGCAATGCACAAAGCACGAGGACCACCACTCCGAATCCCAACTCAACGCTTAAAGGAGAAGAAGATTTGTTCTCAGGTCAGGTTCTGTAGCTATGGTTCATACTCCTTAGCTCTTGCATTACTGCATTTACTCATACCAACTATTTTCAAATTTGAAGGATGGAACTGAAACTCCAATGGCGCAACATGTATGTTTTAAACCTGTTTCTTTAACTGGTTTGCTGTTGTAACCTGCTCTATGTTGATTTCAGTTTCAATTGAATTAACAGTTATGTTCTCATGTCATGCACATTACAAGTGTTGTTATTGCTCTATAGTTACCCACACTTATATTCTGTCTATTCTGCTTTGTCTTGAACTAATACTATTTGAACTGTGTCTCTATCTTGATTTGGCAACAAAAACTAGAATGATATAGACCATAAAGCGACCATGGTACATAGATATATGTTTGTTTCATGCTGTTATCTTGTCCACTTTACGACTGAAATCATTTACCAAAATGAGTTTCATATACAACATGGCGAACATGTGATGTGTCCACCTGTTTCTCTTTTAGAATGCGGACAAAATATTGGAGAACAGTACCGCGTTATCCAATGGTAAAGGAAGTAATGCAGATAAGGTTCAAGATAGTGAGACATCCCTGTTGGTCTCTAAGGAAGCTGATAAAAACTATCTTGACGACAGTGAGAGAACCCAAAAGTCCTGTCTTGATGTAGTGTTCGAGTTACTCACCACTACTGCGCCGCACAAGCTCTTGAACTCGCCGCTCAATCAGTTCGTCTTCTTGAGTCTCAACTTCAAGTTGAAAGACATCGATCGATGTCTTTGACAGAAGTCAAGGACCGAGGAAGTCCTGCAGAATTCAGATGCATATTTCTTGGTGCAACAACAAGCTACCGGAGGATTTAAGCGCCAAACAAGAGAAAGTTAATAAGCTTGCTAAGCATCTTGCCAAAGATTATGGGTACCTGTGATATTGTTTCTTGAGATCTTCTCAAGTGGTTTCGCCTCGGATTTGTTTTGTCATGTGTTTATTTGCGCTGGTCGCCAACTTTGACAACTAGTGTATATGATATGTTGCTTTGTTCCCTATATTTGCACTGGTGGCGAACTTTGATGCCCAGTGGATGTAATATGTGTAATAGCCGTGATAGCCTAGCGTTAGTTGCTTACTTATTTATTTCCTTGTTGTCTTGTTTATTTTGTTTGCTTGTAGTCATTGCAGTTCGTTTTCCGCGGTTTGCTAGTGGCTGCAATAACCTATTTTTTAAAACTAGGCCACAATAACCATGGGCTAATATTTATCAGAGTGACACGGGCCTCCCATCGTCAGAAAACAAGGGCCTTCTACGGGCCATAGAAACAATGGGCCTTCTATGGGCCGTAGAAACAATGGGCCTTCTACGGGCCGTATCATCAATGGGCCTTATACGGGCCGTATGATCGATTGGCCAAACATGGGCAAACAGACCGCATTATGGTCGAAAACGGGCTAGAGATGGAATTGTCCATTCATCGGCCGACCATAACGGGCCATTGTTAATACGACGTATTTGATGACGCTATGAAAACGACCCAATGTATTAACGGACCACAAACGGGCCGACTGTAACCACGAGCTGAATTTGGCCCACAAGCAGAAAATGACAGTAACGGGCCGTAAGTAAACGAATGCTGGAAATGAGCCCAAGAATAAATGGGCTCTGAGAAGGCCAAAAGATAACATGGGGTGGAAACGGCCCAACGGAATAATGGGCCATTAATGGGTTTAAGGTGATACACTGTTCATTACGGGCCAGTTTCACCACGGGCCGTTAATGGGTGTAAAGTGATACACTGTTCATTACGGGCCAGTTTCACCATGGGCCGTTAATAGGCCAAGAGTTACAAAGGGCCTCATATGGGCCGAAAGACGTCATGGGCCATAAATGGGCCAAAGTGAAAACGGGCTGGAATCATATTGGATGGCCCAGATGACGCTACCGGGCCTAATTCGGATAGGGCGTAACGGGCCTTGGGTTAGCGGGTTGTAAATGGGCTATATGCGAACAGGCCGTTAACAGGCTTTCCATGGGCCGGCCCGCCACCTTTTGACCAAGTCAAATGGGTCGGCCTTTTCACAGGAATGGGCCTCTGTTGGGTCGTGCCACATGTCGACGTATCATAGGCGCCTTCTGTCCAATGAGTGGATGACATCTGTCCCAACGATGAGCCGACACGTGTTTCCTCCAGCCAATGATGATTTTACACGTGGAAAATCCCCATTGGTCGGGCTGTTAACGGGTTATCGGATCCAAAACCCGACCCGATAGCTTAACGGCGTTCCGTTACGATGGATGCCACGTGTCGGTCACCCTTGACGAAAGCACTTCTGTGACGCGTAATTTATCGTCATGGAAGTGGACACTTCCGTGATGATAATTTTGGTAATGTCATGGAACACTTCTATGACATCACAGGTATGACTATCTTGATTCTGTCATAAAATGTCCTTGGATGTACATGCATGAAAAAAACGCGACCTACTGTGACAAACACGTATCATCACGGAAGTGTATTTTTTTAGTGCAAGCTACTGCGCCGTACTGATAACTTCAAATGGACGGACACAACCATAGCCGGATTGGAGAAATAAAGGCCCTTATCGCAAGCAACCCAATCTTGGCGGAATCCAGCGTTGGAGAGCCTATGTTATTATACATTTCAGCAACTAACCAAGTAGTAAGTTCCATCATCATCGTCGATCGAGGGGAGGAGGGACATAAATTCCCCACCCAAAAACCCGTTTACTACGTATCGAAGGTCCTTACACCTTCCAAATCTCGATACCTGCACTATTAGAAGATAGCCTACACAGTTTTTATGGTGTTTCGCAAACATCGACACTACTTTCAAGAGTGTTCAATCACGGTGGCATCAGAGGTGCCACTGAATGACATCATTAATAATAGGGACGCCACTGGCCATATAGCAAAGTGGGCCATCGAGCTATTACCATTCAAAATCATATACAAGCCATGCCGGGCTATTAAATCCCAGGTGTTGGTCGACTTCATAGCCGAATGGACGAAAGTCGAACTCCCTAAAGAGTACAGTGATGATGATATAGATCTGGGGTAGGGTCATAGGCCTGACCAATACACCCTACCCAAGGTCACTACCCTAGAAGCAAAGAATCTCAACAAACAACGGGGAGTGCCCAATAAAGGCATCGAGTGCGATCCACTTGACCAATCAACCACTCGGGTACCCCTCCTTCCCGAAGTCACACGATCAATCAATCACTTGACCACACAAGAAATCACTCGACCTACTGAAGACTAGGAGTCACTCAGAACATCAACAGGCAAGCATTCACTCTATAGTCTTTAAGGTCATTTAAGGCACTTAAGGTTGGCGTTATCAGTAACGCCCATCTTTATGTACATTGAACCCCTTTTAACGGGGGATGGCTGGGGTCCTGGCGCACTCTATATAAGCCACCCCCCTCCTCCGGCACAAGGGTTCGCACCCCCCTATAACACACACTCATATAATCCAGTCGACCGCCTCCGGGCACCAAGACATAGGGCTTTTACCTCCTCCGAGAGGGCCTCGAACTCAGAAACACTTATGCATAACCTTGTCAGTAGCTAGGACCTTGCCTCCTCATCCGTACCCCCTACACTTACTGTCAGACTTAGTACCACTACAGTTGGCACCCACCATGGGGCAAAGCGTCTTAGCGACTTTCGGCAAGGTTGCGTTTTCTTCGATCTTCATCGGCATGGCTTCCGGCGGTGGTTTGGTCATGGGCCGCGAGTTCTGACTTGGTGCGCTCACTTTCGCCGCCGATGACTCTGATTGGCTCCAGGAGGCCCCCCTTGATGTCGAGGCTCTCCCGGCTCGTGGCTCGGCGTACTTTCGCGCGAGTTCCTGCGACGTCCTCCTCAAGCAGCCATCTTCCCCGTACCAGTCGGTCATCTCGTCGTCGACTCACTCCGCCGGACACCGCCGCAAGCAGTATGGGCATTCGTGACTCCAGCGATGGGTGAGACACGCGGTGGCTCGTAAGGCCTTCACCCCCAAGTCATGGAGATTGAGCCCGACATGTATTCTCGCAGATCGGTCGACCTGTCGACTAATTTTGTAGATACCTTTTCTGAGAGAGGGAATTGTGACCCCGCGGCGGAGGTCCTCATTGTTGACTCCCATCTCGGTCCACCTGGCTTCCATCGCAACGGTGACGGCGAGAGAAGCGCTGGTCCGTCACTCGACCACGAAGAGTACTAGCCCCAACCTCTCAGCTCGCAGCAGAGGGAGGAGCTGCACCGCTGCAACATGGAGGCTCTCCAGACCCCCATCATAGGGGAAACCACCAAGGCCTGGGCCTTGGAGGCGATGCGCGTGGCCACTCTGGCTGAGCGCACTCATTTGGAGAATCCCCAACATTCTCTCAATGAGCGTGCCCATCGACTGATTCCCGAGTCCAGTCGGCATCCACGACAGTTGTTTCCACCGGAAACTCAGGTATTCCGTACACCGATTCAGAATTTTTCATCCGCTGCCAGTATTGCATAGTCTATTCATCCGTCTCGTTCGGAGGCTGGAAGATGCTTGGAGTAGATCGGAATGCTGCTCCGAGCAGCGGGAGACCAGAACTCCGATGTGTCCCAGTCGCGGAACAGAATCCACAGCAGATCAGTGAGAGCAGATACCGTTTAGTCGGCTCACACTCCTAGGTCCCCTTTGCAATATGGAGGCCTTGATCACCGCCAGCATCGGTACCTGGGAAGAGCTCATGGCGAATATGATCGTGAGTACACCCGCGACAACTACCGTCGAGCGCCTTCGCCCCTTCCGAGGGACGGGTCGTACGCGCCCCGGCGCAATGACGACAGGCGTCCGTATGGGAACGACCACAGAGTTCCAGTCGACCCCAGAGAGCCTAGCTTTGATGCAAGGTCCATCCTTGTGCAAGGTTTGGCGACCGGAACAGAGCATGCAGGGAAGGGCTGGATCGGGACAGACCCAATGGAGGCAGAGTCCACGTTTCCGGCCTTGAGTGTTTTGGAAGGGCCATCGGAGTTGCTGAGATTCCCCATAACTTCAGACTAGCGACTGGCGTCAATAAGTTTACAGGCGAGTCAAAGCCCGATACTTGGCTCGAAGACTACCAAGTGGTTGTGCACATTGGTGGCGGTAGCGATGAGGTGGCCATGAAGCACCTTCCTCAGATGCTTGAAGGTTCTGCCAGAGTTTGGCTGAATCAGTTGGCCCCTGGGAGTATTTTGAGTTGGGATGAGTTAGCTTGAGTGTTCACCAGAACATTTGAGGGCACTTGCAAGAGACCTGCCGGTCTACCGGAGCTGCAGCATTGCATGCGGAAACCGAATGAAACCCTGAGGGACTATATCTAGAGATGGATCACTCTGCACCACAAAGTGGAGAATGTGTTAGATCACCAAGCAGTCAGTGCCTTCAAGGAAGGCGTTCGCTACAGAGAGCTCAATCTGAAGTTCAGTCGGACTGGAGATATGTCTTTGACTCGGATGATGGAGATTGCCACTAAATATGCTAACAGCAAAGAGGAAGACCGATTCAGGAGTGGCAAACACAAAACAGTCGCCCAGGACATCGGAGGAGGAAATTCAATCGAAGGTAAGCGAAAGGTCTGAGGTAGAGAGTCTGCCGAGGCGGCAGTGTTGAATCAAGGAAAGTTCAAAGGGAAACCTAAAGCGCCATGGACCCCCAAGAAGGTGAAGGATCAGGAAGGAAACAATGTGATGGATTCGGCATGTCATATTCACACCAAGAAGGATGAGGAGGGGAACCTGGTTCTCCCCAAGCATACCACTCGACAATGTCGACTCCTTATCCAAAGCTTTCGAGAAAATAAACCCAGTGATAAGGATAAGGAGCCTGAGAAGGAAGAAGAAGATAAGGATGATGACGAAGGTTACCCTAATGTCAATGCCACCTTTGTGATTTTTGCAGATATTGAGAGCAAAAGTCGACTGAAGGTCATTAACAGGCAGGTAAACATGGTTGCTCTGGCAACACCAAGTATCTGAAGTGGTCAAAAGTCCCCATTACATTTGACCAGTCCGACCACCCGGCACGCATAGCTACCCCTGGGTGGCAGGCGCTGGTGGTCGACCCAGTCGTGGGGGGCTCCCGACTGACTAAGGTACTGATGGATGGTGGCAGTGGCGTGAATATTCTGTGTGCTGAAGCTCTCAAAGGAATGGGCATCCCGATGTCCAAACTTAGGGAGAGCAACATGCGGTTCCATGGGATCATACCAGGAAAGAAAGCCGAACCACTCGGCCAGATCACTCTCGATGTGGTTTTCGGTGATGAGAAGAATTTCTGCAAGGAGAAGTTGGCGTTTGAGGTAGTGGATTTCCAGAGTGCATATCATGCCATTCTAGGCAGACCTGCTTACGCTAGCTTTATGGCTCGACCGTGCTATGTTTATCTCAAGATGAAGATGCCTGGCCCCAGAGGCGTAATAATGGTTTCCGGTAACCGTCAAAGAGGAGAAGATTGTCTTCAGGATGGGGCAAAAATAGCAAATGAGCAGATGGTAGCAGTAGAGTTCCAAGAGTACCAGAAGACTACAGATCCTAGTGATTTGCTGCGTGCTAAGAGGCCTGCCTCGGAGTCCGCATTTCAGTCGGCCGGTGAGACCAAGCCAGTCCATGTTCACCCGATCGATACCCAATGCCACTCCGACCCATATCTCGTTGACACTCGACAGCAAATAGGAACAAGCGCTCATCCAGTTCCTCTGTGAGAACTAGGACATCTTTGCATGGAAACCATCTGACACGCCGGGTGTACCCAGGGGGTTGGCTGAGCACCGTTTGCGAGTCGATCCGAAAGTAGAACCCGTCAAAGATCACCTCCGTCGGTCCGCCACGGAGAAGAGAAAAGCCATTGGCGAGGAAGTGGCTCAGCTCCTGGCCGTAGAGTTCATCCGCGAGATATACCACTCCGAGTGGCTCGCCAATGTTGTTATGGTTCCCACGAAGGACAAATCACTCCGAATGTGTATTGACTTCAAACACATCAATCAGGCCTGCCCGAAAGATCATTTTCCTCTACCCCGCATCAACCAGATTGTTGACTCAACTGTGGGATGTGAGCGACTATCCTTCCTGGACGCTTATTCTAGGTACCATCAGATCCAACTGTATGGACCCGACGAGATAAAAACAGCTTTCATCACCCCGTTTGGGTGCTTTTGCTATGTTACTATGCCCTTCGGCCTCAAGAATGCTGGTGCCACATTCATGCGCATGATTCAGAAGTGCCTGCTCACTCAAATCAGTCGGAATGTGGAAGCATACATGGATGACATAGTGGTTAAGTCACGCAAAGGCTCTGACCTGCTGACTGACCTTGCTGAAACCTTTGCCAACTTGAGAAGGTATGATATCAAGCTTAATCCGTCTAAGTGCACATTTGGAGTCCCAGGCAGAAAGTTACTCGGTTTTCTCGTTTCCGAACGAGGGATCGACGCAAACCCAGAAAAGATTGGCACAATCCTCTGAATGAAATGCCCAGTGCACGTGCATGACATTCAGAAGCTTACTGGTTGCTTGGCTGCTTGAGCCGATTCATCTCACGCCTCGGTGAAAAGGCACTGCCTTTTTACCGATTGATGAAGAAATCAGAAAAGTTCGAGTGGAATGACGAAGCTGAAGCAGCGTTTGAAGAGCTCAAAGCCCTGCTTTCCACCCAGCCGGTGCTTGCTGCTCCGGTTAGCAAGGAGCCTCTACTGCTTTACATCACAGCCACGGGACAAGTTGTTAGCATAGTGCTCATGGTCGAGCGGGAAGAAGAACGCAAGGCCTTCAAAGTTCAGCGCCCGTGTATTACATTTCAGAAGTCTTAACCCCATCCAAGCAGAGATATCCTCACTATCAGAAGCTTGTTTATGGGATTTACCTCACCACGAAGAAGGTTGCACATTATTTCTCTGATCCCTCCATTTCAGTCGTCAGCGATGCTCCATTATTAGAGATTCTGAATAACAGAGATGCAACTGGTCGAGTGGCAAAGTGGGCGATTGAACTTCTACCTTTGGATATCAGATTTGAGGCAAAGAAGGGCATTAAGTCTCAAGCAATTGCAGATTTCCTCGCAGAGTGGACAGAACAACAACAACCGATTCAAATTCAGTCGGAACATTGGACCATGTTCTTTGATGGATCCAAGATGTTAAATGGCTCTAGTGCAGGAGTGATTTTAGTGTCCCCACGAGGAGACAAGCTCAGTTATGTCCTCCAGATTCACTTTGACTCTTCAAACAATGAAGCTGAGTATGAGGCACTATTATATGGGTTGCGTATGGCCATTTCACTCGGCGTCCGGCGCCTAATAGTTTATGGCGACTCAGATTTAGTGGTTAACCAAGTAATGAAGGAATGGGATGTCAGGAGTCCCGCAACAGGTTACTGCAATGCAGTAAGAAAGCTAGAGAAGAAGTTTGAGGGATTGGAGCTCCACCACATACCACGAATCAAAAATCAAGCTGCTGATGATCTGGCGAAGATAGGTTCCACTCGGAAGCCTATCCCCAGCAATGTGTTCTTAGAGCATCTCCATACCCCGTCAGTACAAGAAGATCCCTTCAAGGAAGAGCCCCCGCAACCGATAAGTCTAACCAACCCGACTGAGATAGAGGTTCCAGCCGTGGTCGACCTGATCATGGAAGTCTTGGTGATCACCCCCGATTGGACAGTACCGTACATCACATACATTCTCAGAAAAGAGCTCCCAGAGGACACAGACGAGGCTCGCCAAATAGTCCGTCGATCCAAAGCTTTCACCGTGATGAAAGGGCAGCTTTACAGAGAAAGTGCACAGGAGTAGATCAATGTTGCATCACCCCGGAAGAAGGTCAAATGATCCTAAATGACATCCACTCGGGGACCTATGGTCACCATGCGTCCTCTTGGACCATCGTGGCCAAAGCATACCGATCGGGATTTTATTGGCCTCGAGCAAATGAGATGGCGAAAGATATAGTCGACAAGTGCGCAGGTTGCCAGTTTTACTCCAACATGTCTCACAAGCCCGCATCTGCCCTGAAGACTATTCCACTCGTGTGGCCGTTTGTAGTCTGGGGATTGGATATGGTTGGGCCCTTCAAAACTGGCATGAGTGGCTTCACCCATTTTCTCATAGCAGTCAACAAGTTTGCCAAGTGGATCGAAGCCAAGCCCATCAAAAACCTTGGAGCAGGCACTGCCGTCAGTTTCATCAGGGAGTTGATATTCAGATATGGATTTCCCACAACATCATCACAAATAACGGCTCCAACTTTGATTCTGATGAGTTCAAGGCGTTCTATGCATCTCAAGGCACTTGGGTCAACTATGTGTCTGTCGCGCACCCGCAGTCGAATGGACAGGCTGAAAGGACGAACGGTTTGATCCTTCAGGGGTTAAATCCTCGTCTGATGCGTGATCTTAAGCACGCTGCTGGAGCTTGGGTGACCGAATTGCCATCAGTCCTATGGGGGCTGAGAACAACACCCAACCGGTCGGCTGATCGGACCCCTTTCTTCCTGGTGTACGGCGCTGAGGCTGTGCTTCCGAGTGACTTGCTACACAATGCTCGCAGAGTTGAACTGTTCTCAGAAGCCAAAGCAGAGCAAGCACGAGAAGACGCAGTCGATCTCTTGGAGGAATAACACAAGATGGCTTTGGTTCGGTCGACCATTTATCAGCAGGATCTGCGTCGATTCCACGCCCGAAATGTCAGAGGTCGAGCGTTTCAGGAAGGAGACCTTGTGCTCCCAGTGGTTCAGAAACAACCTCACAAGCTCACTCCGGCCTGGGAAGGTCCCTTCATCATCACCAAAGTGCTTCACAATGGGGCATATCACATCTACAACATAGCCAAGAAAATGGACGAGCCATGTGCATGGAACACCGAGTTGCTTTGTCCTTTCTATACCTAAAATCACTCGACCCGACGAGTTGTAATAAAAGCACTTCAGTTTGTTTTCCAAAGACAAAATTTTTACAGTATCTCAATGATTGGTTTCTCGTAATCACTTGTGTCCAAATCCCCCAGTGGGTGGCTTAGCCGCGAACCCGATTCGCCTAAGTTAAAAAACACTCCGAGTGGAGAGCAATCCTCCCACTCGGGGGCTTAGCTGCGACCCCATAATCGCCTAAGTTAAAAACACTCCGAGTGGAGAGCAATCCTCCCACTCGGGGGCTTAGCTGCGACCCCATAATCGCCTAAGTTAAAAACATTCCGAGTGGAGAGCAATCCTCCCACTCGGGGGCTTAGCTGCGACCCCGTAATTGCCTAAGTTAAAATCACTCCAAGTGGAGAGCAATCCTCCCACTCAAAGGCTTAGCTGTGACCCCGTAATCGCCTAAGTTAAAAACACACTGAGTGGAGAGCAATCCTCCCACTCGGGGGCTTAGCTGCGACCCCGTAATCGCCAAAGTTAAAAACACTCCCAGTGGCAAGCAATCCTCCCACTTGGGGGCTTAGTTGCGGCCCCGTAATCGCCTAAGTTAAAAACATTCCAAGTGGAGAGCAATCCTCCCACTCGGGGGCTTAGCTGCGACCCCGTAATCGCCTAAGTTAAAAACACTTCGAGTGGAGAGCAATCCTCCCACTCGGAGGCTTAGCTGCGACCCTGTGATCGCCTAAGTTAAAAACACTCCAAGTGGCGAGCAGTCCTCCACTCGGGGACCTAGCTGCGACCCCATAATCGCCAAAGTTAAAAACACTCCGAGTGGCGAGCAATCCTCCCACTCGAGGACTTAGCTGCGACCCCGTAATCGCCTAAGTTAAAAACATTCTAAGTGGAGAGCAATCCTACCACTCTGAGGCTTAGTTGCGACCCCGTAATTGCCTAAGTTAAAAACATTCCAAGTGGAGAGCAATCCTCCCACTTGGAGGCTTAGCTGCGACCCCAATCGCCAAAGTTAAAAACATTCCGAGTGGAGAGCAATCCTCCCACTCGGGGGCATAGCTGCGACCCCGTAATCGCCTAAGTTAAAAACAATCCGAGTGGAGGGCAATCCTCCCGCTCGGGGGCTTAGCTACGACCCCGTAATCGCCTAAGTGACAAATATCATCTGAGCTCTGCCACAAATACAACATCTGCTCCATCCCTATCCGCTAGGACGACGAGGTGTCGATTGAACATCACCTCTGAGCTACACCACAAATACGACGTACGCTCTATCCCTATCTGCAAGGATGATGAGGTGTCGATCAAACACCACCTCTGAGCTACACCACAAGTATAATGTTCCATCCCTATCTGCAAGGACGACGAGGTGTCGACTGAACACCGCATTTGAGCTCCGTCACAAGTACAATGTAGTTTCATTCAGAAAACGGTGAGAAGATCAAGTCCACTCGGAACCGAAAGACTATCAGAAACAGTTTAAAAACAGAGCAAAAGTCATGATATTCGAAGGAATCCAAGTTCAGATAAACCCTGCAAAAATTTAGGACCGCAGCAGGCAGAAGTACTTAGGCATCAAGCCTGAAAGAGTTTAACGATTACTTAATCACTCGGCATTCCGAGGCAAATAAGGATGGGGCATAATGTTTTTGGTCACTCATCAGGAGAGGGACTTGCTGGATCGCAGAAACTATCAAGATCAATGATGTACGTGATGCGAGTGGCAGCGTCAAGGAAAGTGTCCATGAAGGACTGGAAAGTGTGCTTCTTGGTGTTCACAACCTTGAGGTTCGCCAGCTTATCTTCTTTGACATCCTTGTAGTGCACTCGGACCAATGACAGGGCGACGTCAGCGCCACAGTGAGCGGACGATTTCTTCCATTCTTGCACTCGGCCAGGTATCTGATTCAGTCGAGCCATCAAAGACTCGAGATCTTGTGAGAGTTCCGCCTGAGGCCAGAGTTCAGCATCAACCCGAGTCATCACCGCCTTCAGTCGGGCAAGATAAGCAACAGCGTTGTCCATGTGTGATTCCAACCGCAGCAAGTTCATCACAACATCATCTTTGACAGGACAATAGATCGGGTCGAGACCCGTCTCGACCCACCCAGTCTCAGCCTCAAAGTCCTGACAAAGTTCTGCACAGTCAGAAAAAATGGTGAGTTGACAGTATGACAAGACGTATCAATCGACAGCAACAGATCAGTCGAACAATAATACCTTCAAGCTTCAGGACCAGTTTTGTAGCAAGCTGTCCCAGATAAGACTCTAGCTCGCCCTTCTTGGCCTTGAGGTTCACAACTTCATCAGTCAAGTTGTGCTTGTCTTTCTTCAGTTGCTCGACCTTCCGATTTGCCTCAGAGACAGCGGTCTTCAGCTTAGAGTTCTCCTCTTCTAACTTGCTGACTGAAGCCAGCTTCTTGTCAGCAAGCGACGTTTTCTCTCGCGCCTCCTTCTGGGCAGCAGCAAGAATCCTGATCCTTCTTCTCCAGAGCCTGCTTCATTTTCTCTAAAGAAATAACATTCTTCAGACGAGCTTGAAGTTGATGGTTTTCACTATGCACATCTGTTCGAGTGAAACCACTCGGTTCAAAGAGACTAAAAGAAAAAACACTGAGAAGTGCGAGTCACAAGATTGACAGTTGACGATTGGTTACCTCCCATGATAGCTGCTTCGTCCTGAGCGGTCTTGAGGTTCTTCTTCGCCAATTCAAGATCAAGATTGAGGCTGATTTGCTGCTTGTTCAGTTCAGAAAGTTGAGCCCCAAGATCACAAGACCTCTGCAGTCAGCAAGTGAGATATATTAGTCGACAGAAACAAAAGACAATCACAGTGAAAGATGCTCTAAGACTACCGCCGAATCAAACATTCAGCATTAGTCTCGGGGACTACACCCAGTGGGGCACTTAGTGTGCCCCCACTGGTTTGGTTTAAACACTCGACATGGTCTGCCCGACGTGAGTAAAAAAAGTAGATTCTCAGACCACAACCGGCGGCCAGCAGTTGACCGTGGTCTCGGGGACTACATCCAGTGGGTGCACTCTGCGTGCCCCCACTGGTTCAGAAAAACACTCGACTCAACCTAAGTCGACTCAAGTGGAAGACCTATTCAACTCTAACGCGGACACACCCCGTGGGTGATTGGATGTGAAACACAGACCCATGATAGTAGATGCACATATGGGCAGCGAAGCAACAACGACAGTTTTCATTATTCATAAAATCAGTCGGGAATCAAGTAACCTTGATGTTGGTCTGCAGAGCGGTGCTGGCATTATAAGCCATCTGACTGGCCTCGTGCACCACCATCATCTGCTCCATCACAAGATTCACCTTGAGAAGAGCCTCCCTGGCAGCACTTGGCGAGTCGTCTGGAGTTTGGTACGCAGTAAAGAGCGATGATGGCAAGGCAGTCGAAGCAGCCACTGGTCGAACGAATGGAGTTGTACTGGAGCAGCAGGGGTCTGAGCAGTCGACCCTGATGGGCGATCAGTCAACAGCGGGTTAGCGAAAGTGATGTTGGTCCGAACCGGATCACCGGATCGCTCGACCACCATCTCAAGCACCAGTGTCGACTGAGGGACCTGAACCTCAGGCGCTTTCCCGCTTGATCCCTTGCCCCTCCTCCTCCTCTCCCTCAGAGGAACTTCTTCTTCATCATCATCTGGAAGCA
Source organism: Aegilops speltoides (assembly GCA_021437245.1). Classification (NCBI taxonomy): domain Eukaryota; kingdom Viridiplantae; phylum Streptophyta; class Magnoliopsida; order Poales; family Poaceae; genus Aegilops; species Aegilops speltoides. The sequence continues at coordinate 417,168,852 of CM038143.1, forward strand.
CGACAACGTCTCGTGGAGCTGCAACAAAAAGAAACATCAGAAATTCAACTGACCGACAACTCAATCGACAGAATAAATTCAAGTCGAGCAGACTTACTAGCTCTGGAGGTGGCCACGTCATTGGCTTCCTCGTCACCTGGGGCCTTGTCAATGTCCATGTTAGTTGCGGCGGAGGCAGGACTGGAAAAGTGTACAATCGATTCGGTCAGAACAAATGAGTTAGTCGGTGGAAGAAAACACAGAAAGAACACTTACCCAGACCCAACAGGAACATCCATCTTAATCCTGGGCAAAGTCTTCTGAGCTTTTCGGGGAACGACCTTGGGCTGCTTGGCGACTTTCTCTGTCGGCTCCGGAGTCGAAGTTTGAGTACGCTTCTGAGTTTGGGTGCTCGGGGCCACGGTCTTGCCGTGCCCGCCCACTGGATCATGGAGTAGTTTGGATCGATGTTCCGAACGAGGTGGCGAGTCAACCATCTCTTCGTCATCCGACTTGTCGCTCTCCTCTTCGTCCTCGTCGTCTGGAGATTGCCAATCGCCGCTCTCCTCCATGCTGTCCTCTCCCTCCTGGTCTTGCTCCAAAACTTGTTCGCCATTGGGCATCGAGTACATCTCAGTATAAACCTACAAGACAAGAAGTCGAGTGAATTCAGTCGGATTCAAAGAAAGTCAGAAGATCGGTGGCAGAGACCGAACCTTGTCTGGCTGGTTGCTATCGCTGAAGGGTTCTACTCTCCTGGCGCCTCTGGGGTTGTCCTTGTTTCCTGTGATACTCCTCAACCACTGGGCCACTGTCTTGGCCGGTACTTCCTATGGATGAACCCAAGCGGTGTCGTTGACTCCAGAATACATCTACATAGAGTGGTCATGAGCCTGGAGCGGTTGGATCTGTTGACTGAGAAATACCTCCAGCAAATCCATGCCTATGACGCCTTGATTGATCAAGTGGACCACCCCCTCAACCAGCATGTTTGTTTCCACCCTCTCCGCAGTGGTCACTTTCAGCGAGGAAGGGGTCTGAACATGATCGAAGGTAAAAGGGGGAAGTCCAATCGATCGGCTCGAGTTGCAATGTCCCGGCAAGAGAACCGTGTCGATCGCCATTTCTTACCGACTCCGGAAGGGTCATGGAAGGGAAAGAGCTCCTCTTCCTCTTCTAGATACCCAAACCCCCACACATCTGGATAACGTGTGTTTTCTCCTCACTCGTGTTTGCTTTCTTTACCGACTTGGAGCGGATAGTGAAAATGTGCTTGAAAAGACCCCTGTGTGGTCGACAACCCAGAAAATTCTCGCACAAGGACACGAATGCAGCTAGGTATGTGATGGTGTTGGGAGAAAAGTGATGGAGTTGGGCTCCGTAGTAGTTCAAGAAACCACGGAAAAAAGGATGCGGACGAAGCGAGTAACCACGGTCGACATGGGTGGCGAGCAGAACGCACTCACCCGGTCGCGGCTGCGGCTCCGTCTCCCCCTCCGGCAACCACACAGCACCATTGGCGATCAGTCCGGACTTAACCAGCTCGTCTAAGTCATCCTTCCAGAGCGAGGATCGGATCCAATCGCCTTGGATCCAACCCGGCAGCAGCACCAACCGCGACGACGACCCTCGATTCTGCTTCTTGCCTTTCGCCACCCCTGTCGCCTTCTTTGCGCTTTCCAGCGCCGCCGTCTTGTCTTTCACCATGGTGGCGGAGCGGCAGCATCGAGAGCGGAGGAGCCGTATGCGATGGAGAAGCAGAGGAGAAGGGGAGAGAATGGACGCGCATAGTGCAGGCGCCTCGGCCCCGTCGCCTTTTAAGGACCCACTTCTGAGTGGTTGACGCATGGGCCCAGGCGATCTTGTCAAATCCCGCAACAGTCGCGCGCTGGGTACATCACGAAAAAGGTGGCGCGGGGATCGAGGCGCTCCTGCCTATCCATCCCGCTTACCACGGCACGCACCGCCCCGCGCGCTTCCCCGAAATTTCAAATCCCCTGAATCCGGGATACGCCGTAACCAATCGCGCCAAAGGTTCTGCGTCAAAAAACAACACTCGATGGATGACGTTATAAATTCACTCGATAACTTTTGAATCGATCAAGGTGACTGAAACGAAGCCGAAGTTCCAACATGAGCCTCCCATTCAAAGTAAGTACTTGTGAAGTGCAAGGGTCGAAGCAAGATCAACTTCAACCTTCTTTCCACTCTGACCTCAATCCATCCGGGGGCTAATGATGATGATATAGACCTGGGGTAGGGTTATAGACCTGGCCTATACACCCTACCCAAGGTCACTACCCTTGAAGCAAAGAAGCTCAAGAGCAAACAGGGAGTGCCCAATAAAGGCGTCGAGTGCGATCCACTCGACCAATCAACCACTCGGGTACCCCTCCTTCCCGATTTCACACGACCAATCAATCACTCGACCACACAAGAAATCACTCGACCTACTGAAGACCAGGAGTCACTCAGAACAGCAACGGGCAAGCATTCACTCTATAGTCTTTAAGGTCATTTAAGGCAGTTAAGGCTGGCGTTATCAGTAACGCCCCATCCTTATGTACATTGAACCCCTTGTAACGGGGGATGGCTGGGGTCCTTGTGCACTCTATATAAGCCACACCCTCCTCTGGCACAAAGGTTCGCACCCCCTGTAACACACACTCATATAATCCAGTCGACCGCCTCTGGGCACCGAGACGTAGGGCTTTTACCTCCTCCGAGAGGGGCCTGAACTCGTAAACACTTGCGTACAACCTTGCCGTAGCTAGGACCTTGCCTCCTCATTCGTACCCCCTACACTTACTGTCAGACTGGGTACCACGACATACAGGTCTTATTCTACTTGGGTCATGTATTTCGATGGCTCCAAAATGCTAGCCGAGCTGGGGGCTGGCATAATCCTCACATTCCCCACAAGGGACACAGTCCGCTACGTGTTACAAATCATGTATACGGACTCTAATAGTGCAGTCGAATACGAGGCGCTACTACACGGTCTTCGTATGGCCGTCTCCATGGGCATACAACTTTTGGAGGTACGAGGGGATTCGAACCTCAGAATTTCATAGGTCAACAGAGAATTCAATACGATGGACCCATAAATGATGGCATATCGAAACACCATATTAGAAATATCAGATCGTTTTTACGGACTTGAGTTTCATCATGTTGCTTGGGAAAGTAATCACGCAGCCGACATCCTTGCTCGTATGGGCGCTAAACGCGACCCCGTGCCACCCAACACCTTCGTGGAGCGTCTCTTTAAGCCATCCGTGGTATGGCAAGGCGAGAGCGCCGAGGGAAACGCAGAACTAATCACACCTCAATCATTGTTATCGCCCCCTGGACCAAACCCTACTTGGCCTACCTTAGTAGGCAAGAGCTCCCCGACGATCAAAATGAAGCGTCATGCATAGTCCGGCGCTCGAAAGCCTTCAAAGTACACGAAGGCGAACTATATAAAATAAGTACAACTGGAGTCCTTCAAAGGTGTATCTCCAAAGAAGAGGGACGGCAGCTCCTGGCTGAGATACATGCCGTTCTTGGCAGTCATCATGCTGCAGCCCGCGCCCTTGTAAGCAAGGCGTTCTGGACAGGTTTTTTCTGGCCTATGGCTCGAGCTGACGCTAAATACCTGGTCCAACGTTGCGTGGGCTGCCAACTCTTCGCCAATCAGAGCCACATGCCTCCCACCGCATTAAGACCAATCCTAGTGACTTGGCCCTTTGCGGTTGGGGGGCTTGACATGGTAGGACCCCTTAAAGGGGGCAGCCACAAAAAAGAAATACTTATTGGTCATGGTGGATAAATTCACTAAATGGATAGAAGCCAAACCATATAAAACAGTTGAGGCCGGACCAGTGATCGATTTTATATCAGGTGTAGTCCATCGTTATGGTGTCCCGCACAGTATCATCAATGACAATAGCTCTAACTTCACAGCTGATGAGGTGAAAACGTGGTGCGCTAAGTTGGGCATTATACTCGACTATGCATCTGTATACCACCCCGAAACGAACGGCCAAGTCGAACGGGCCAATGATCTGATCATGAGTGGTATTAAACCAAGACTCATGCGCTCTTTACGAGAATCATATAAGCAATGGGTTGAACTCGATTCCATACTCTGGGGACTCCGGACGACGCCCAATTGAACGACCGGATACACACCTTTATTTATGGTGTACGGTGTTGAAGCCGTACTACCCTGCAATATTATTCATGACTCACCTAGAGTGCGCATGTATGAAGGGAAAGAAGCCGAACTTGATCGGCAAGATGACCTAGACAGACTGGAAGAGGAGCGCAATGTAGCCAAGGCCCGTTCCGCATTCTATCAACAACAGGCTAGGCGTTACCAAAGCAGAGAAGTGCGGGCTAAAACATACAATGTTGGAGAACTTGTTCTACGCCTCCCGGAGAAGAAAAAGGATAAGCTCAAACCCAAATGGGAGGGCCCCATCATTATCGATGAATTCCTTACTGGAGGAGCTTATCGCCTTCGCAATGCGAAGGATAATTGCCTTGAGCCGAACCCATGGAACGCCGCCCAGCTCCGAAGATTTTACGCATAATTCGGCCCCCTTATGTCTAAGTTTAAAATTAGTTTTTTTTTCATTTTCTCTTTATTTTTACCCTCTTTAACCCTCTCTCCTTATATTGTGTGACCAGATAAACCGCATCATTGGGAAACACATCTTTAAATGTATACATCCCACCATACATGGGGGCTTCTTTTGATAGAAGCATTTTATTACAAAGCTTACAAAGCTTCTTTTGTCCATACTATCTGTTGTTTCTAACATTTTATGCACCTCTATGACTTCAGTTTTTGCCAAGCTGGGTTGCCTCACTCCTGTGCTTATACCCTACATTCCCGATTGTTCGGCTAGGGTATAAAGGGAGCACCTCTGTGATTGTTACAACTGGGTTATCCGACATTGTACCTCAGACGGGTGAAGCCGAAGGCTAGCGTTCTTAAGAGAATATTTGGGCGGCACATATTAGATAGAATGTTTTCAGAATAACGCATAATAGCGGCTATATGTACTTAAGATACAGGCCTAGCCTAAGAAAAGGAACCCCTAACGGAACTAATTTTCTTGGAAGATGTTTCTTACGTTAAAAAGTAATATAACATAACTCCGCCGATCACAGTTTGTCTGTTTGAGCGATATGATCTAATTAACTTGTTTTCGACAATATTAAATGTTTACTATCAAAACATAGTATGCGGAAACACTCCAACCTTTTTGGTTAGTAGGTGGAAGCCGAAGGTCTACGATGACAAAATTTTCATACAATTCAGCAGGAGATAAGTTCGGTCGTAAAGTACATGGAACATCAAATCGAATGCTTACTCCCATTCTATGCCATCTAATAGGCTATCTAATTTACAATCATGTTGCAAAATATTTGCAGCTGTCATTACTTGGTTGTACACCAAGTTTACAGGAATTTCCTTCCCATCGGGTCCCCGTAGTCCAACCCTGGCCATATGGTTCAGGTAAAGACCAGTATAGCGTGTCTTCACCATGGCCCATGCCTCTCGAGCGCCTTCACGATAGGCCGATGTCCTCCATAGCTCGAACCAACGCCGAGCACCCTTGAAAAGATCAGCCAACCTCTCCATACTTTCTGGAGGGACGTCGGAGGGCCACAAAGCTTTGGCCATGTTCTTCATTACCTTCCGAGCATGTTCGTGCAGCTTGGCCAGCTCCTTCAGAATGTCACTCTGAAGAACTGGCATTTCCTCCTCGGGACGGCCGGTCAACATACCTGCATCAACCGAACTATCATATTCTGCATTTTATGATTCTCTCAAATAATTCGAACGGTCTGCAGAACATACCGAATATACCGCCCTTCAGTTTCTGGTTTTCTTGTTGTGCCTCTAAGAGTTGAGCCTTCAAGCTCGTTATCTCTTCGGCCTATTTCTTTACTTCCTCCTCCAATTTTTTATCGTTGCCATAATACATTGGGACACTCTTTATTTCTTCAAGCTCCCAGGTCAGTGCATTGTTCTTCTCCTTGAGAACGTGTGATCATCAAACGATCCTTAAATCGGTTTTGATCACCCGCTTTAAGTCTCGGGGGCTACTACTATTGTCTATCCACTAAGTTATTAAAAACTTCACCTGCATATCCTTTGAGAACAGGTGAGTGACCCCGGTGAGTCCTTCTCGGACAGCTCGGATATAAGCACCTATAGTGCTTAGGGCGTTGAACTCTGGCTCCGTTAAGGCAGGGGGCGCGTAAGGCTTCTTTTTGTGACAATGATTCATCGCACTTTCGACCTCGGAGTTGGTCACGACCATCTCATACGGCTCTCCGTGATATGAGCGAGCCTGTGCTGCGTCAGCGTGCGCCCTCGTCCTGATTGGTATCTCCACCGCTGCATTAACCGCAGCTTGGCTGGCAGGGACCTTACCCATGGTGCACCGAATACCCCTCCTATGATAATAGAGGGAGGATTCAAATAACGGCCCGACTTCATGACCGAATAATAACAAAGAAGTATATACCTTTTTGATGGCGGAGCAGGTTTGGAGGCACTGCTGGCCGACTTTCGTTTTTCATAGCCTTTCTGCGAAGATGCTAACCTTTTCTTGGTCGCCCTCCCTTGGGTACGGCCCGCTGAGCGCCGATCCTGCGAGACATGGTCCAATGTAGAAATAAGGATACTGGTGGAAATATTCCTCTTCCTTGAAAATACAGTTTCCAAACACTTACCTTTACAAAGGGATACAAGTCGGAGTAGTCAGCCATAATGGCCACCTCCGAGCCGTCAAGTCTTGCCTGATAGTAGACTCCATCTTCGAACTCTACAAATATGTTCGGATCTCATGGAATCCTGGGTCTTCACCATGATCATGATCCTTTGGCTGGGGGGTGAGGGAGTCCTGGATTAAGGGGTCCTTGGACAGGCGGACTATATACTTTGGCCGGACTGTTGGACTATGAAAATACAAGATTGAAGACTTCGTCCCGTGTCCGGATGGGACTCTCCTTTGCGTGGAAGGCAAGCTTGGATATTCGGATGTGTAGATTTCCTTCTCTATAACCGACTTTGTGTAACCCTAGCCCCTCCGGTGTCTATATAAACCGGAGGGTTTACTCCATAGGGGGCGAACAATCATAATCATAGGCTAGCTTCTAGGGTTTAGCCTCTATGATCTCGTGGTAGATCAACTCTTGTAATACTAATATCATCAAGATCAATCAAGCACGAAGTAGGGTATTACCTCCATCGAGACGGCCCGAACCTGGGTAAAACATCGTGTCCCCTGCCTCCTGTTACCATTAGCCTTAGACTCATAGTTCGGGACCCCCTACCTGAGATCCGCCGATTTTGACACCGACATTGGTGCTTTCATGGAGAGTTCCACTGTGTTGTCCTGATAAGGCTTGATGGCTTGCCTCATTATCAAGGATAACATTACCTCCGGAGGATCCTTGGCTGTAGGCCAAACTCTCCGGCTCGGCAAGTTCGTCATGGTCGCTCATTCGGCCGTCGCATCGACGATGACATCACAGGTCATCAAAAACAACCTCCGTGTCAGCCCGGAATTCACCGAGCAGATGGATCCAATGGAGCTCAACTCCTTTAACGAGCTCTTGGACCGCATCGCCGCCCTGGGGGTCTCAATGGATTATGATCAGATCGGGCTTAAACCCGACCTAAGGGAGATTATCTCTCCGCCGGTCACCCATCACATAGCGGTGGTGGAGGAACAAAACGGCAACTCTTCCTCTACTTTGAGGATGAACTATGTCTGGATTCCCGAGCTCTCTGAGCCGGATACCCGTTTAAGGGAGAACGTGGGCCAGGCTCCGAACTTAGAATCAGACAGCGGGCCACGAATATTGGGCAATAACCTGGAGCCCAAGCCGCCAAGCTCAGGAGCTCCTTCGCCCCTGGGTTCCAGATTGGGTCAGGACGTGGACTTAATTTCACCCATCCACCCAGATGCAAGCCATCTTTCCCATATCAGACAAGAGCCCCAAGAGACAGTACACCACTTCTGGGCCAGATTCCTCCTTGTAATGAGCAAGGTTAAGGACTGTCACGAGGAAGACGCAATCTCATTGTTTTGCAAAAATTGCATGGACAAGGGAATTCTCAATGCCATAAGTCATTGTGACATCGCACACTTTGCCGACCCGGCGGCCATAGTACACAAGTACTGCGCGATGGAAAGCGCCTGGAAGACCCAAACAAAATTCTGGGATCCTCCGACCCTAACTAAACCCCTCGTCCGAACTAAAAGGGTGCGCTCTCGCAAGTCACCCGATAGAATTACAAAGAAGCCAAAGCCATCTACATGGCGTGGAACCGTACTGGAGGGATGGCTCAACAGGCCGCGCCAAATTCACAGCACACCGAACACCATACCAACACACAGCCTTAGAGCATGTTGGATACTCCGGCAGGTGGCCAAGAGTGGCGAGGACCTTCTCATCAACAATACCGCAGTGCACCATCCCGCAAAAAATAACAATACAGTACTGACTGTCTTCGAGACTTTCGCCTCAAATAACAGGTGTGAGCGAGCACTCCACAGCCTCGCCGAAGTCTGCCACGTCGCAACAATAAATATGTGGAACAATACGGCCATAACCTTCAACGCCAGCGACGAACCTCAATTCCGAACAGTCCGAGCACCAGCCGCTCTGGTCCTTAGTCCAATAGTGGACGGATTCCAGCTTACTAAAGTGTTGATGGATGGCGGCAGCGGATTAAACCTCATCTATGAGGAAACTCTTAACAAGATGAAAATATATAAGAGCCACATTGAGCAAAGCAGCACAACCTTCAGGGGAATCATCCCTAGTCGGGAGGCCCGATGCGCAGGGAAAATCACATTGGATGTGGTATTCGGCACACCGGAGAATTATAGGTCCGAAGAAATCACATTCCAAGTGGCCCCGTTTAGCAGTGGATACCACGCCCTTTTGGGGCGAGACGCATTCACAAGCTTCCAAGCTATACCCCATTACGATACATGAAACTCAAGATGTCAGGGCCCAAAGGGATCATCACTCTAGCCAGTGATCCAGACATTGCACTCTGCGCCGAAAATAAAACTGCCGCACTAGCCCTGGAGGCATTATCCGAAGCCCTCGCGGCCGAAGAGTTAAGCGCGCTGCATTTCGTAGTGGACAGGAACGACGTGATACTCGACAAACGACCCAAGTCCACCTCTTTTAAGACAGCAGATGAAATAGTCAAATTCCAGGTCCACCCAACGCCCTACAAAAACAGCATCAATTGGGGCACAGCTGAAGCCCACAATAGACGCCGCACTACGAGAGTTCCTACGTGAGAATTGGGACATTTTCGCCTGGCATCCTTCAAACATGCCAGGTATCCCACGCAGGCTGGCCGAACATAGCCTAAACATACTAAAGGGATACAAGCCGGTCAAGCAGACTCTTCGGAGCTTTTCAGAACCCAAGCGACAAGCCATGGGAGAGGAGCTAGCCAAGCTACTCAAGGCCGGTATCATTAGAGAAATAAAACATCCGGACTGGCTAGCAAACCTGGTGATGGTACCAAAGAAGGACAAATCCTGGCGCCTATGCGTCGATTTCAAAGACCTTAATAAGGCTTGCCATAAGGATCCCTTCCCCCTCCCCCGCATCGATCAAATTATCGACACTACCACAGTACACGATTCATTGTGTTTCCTCGACGCATACTCCGGATACCATCAAATCAAGATGGCGGAGTCCGATCAAGCCGCAACGGCATTTAGCACTCCATACGGTCCTTTCTGTTTTAACAACATGCCTTTCGGGAGCAAAAATACCGGTGCAACCTATCAACGCATGATTCAAACATGCCTGGAAACACAAATCGGCAAAACAGTGGAGGCTTACATAGACGACATGGTCATTAAAACCAGACACGTCGAATCATTAATAGACGACTTGAGGCTTACGTTCGACAATCTCCGAACATACGACATCAAGCTCAACCCGGAGATATGCGTTTTCGGCATACCAGCCGGAAAACTCTTGGGCTTTATTGTCTCTAATAGAGGAATCGAAGCAAATCCAGCTAAAATCCGAGCTCTGTCATAGTTGGCTACCCCAACAGACCTCAAGCAAATCAAGAAATTAACTGGATGTGTGGCCGCCCTTAGCCGCTTTATCTCCCGATTAGGAGAAAAGGCGCTACCTCTTTATCGCCTTCTTCGACGCACCAAACAATTCGAGTGGACGGACGCGGCCACGGCTGGGCTGGAGGAAATAAAAGCCCTCTTGGCCACCAATCCAATTCTGGCAGCACCAAATGTCGGCAAACCCTTGTTGCTATACATAGCTACAACACACCAGGTTGTAAGCGCAGTGCTCGTTGTCGAACGAGAAACAGATGGACATAAATTCCCATTACAAAAGCCGGTATACTACGTATCCACCATCCTCACTCCATGCAAGTCACGGTACCCACATTATCAAAAGATAGCATACGTGGTCTTCATGGCATCCCGAAAACTATGACACTACTTCCAAGAGTGTTCAATCACGGTGGCCTCCGAAGTACCACTCAATGACAATAAATAACCGCGATGCCACGGGCCGGATTGCAAAATGGGTTGTCGAGCTCCTCCCGTTCGACATAACATACAAACCACGGCGGGCCATTAAGTCACAAGTACTGGCTGACTTCGTCGCCGAATGGACAGAAGATGAACTCCCTAAAGAGTATGGCGCGTACTCCAATTGGATCATGCACTTTGGCGGCTCAAAGATGCTAGCTGGTCTAGGGGCTGGTGTCGTCCTGACGTCCCCCACTGGTGATACAGTCCAATACGTACTCCAAATACTTTACACAGATTCCAACAATGCAGCAGAGTATGAGGCTCTGTTGCATGGTCTTCGGATGGCAGTCTCCATGGGCATTCAACTTCTTGAAGTACGCGGGGATTCAACCCTTGCACTATCCCAAATAAATGGATACTTTGACGCCAAGGACCCAAAAATGGCGGCTTACCATAATGCCATTCTCAAAATGTTAGCTCGATTCGAGGGGCTCGAATTCCACCATGTGGTTCGAGAAAACAATCAAGCGGCGGATATTCTCGCACGCATCGGCGCTAAGCGTGACCCCGTTCCACCAAATATCTTTTTGGAAAGGCTGTTCAAGCCATCTGTGGTATGGGAAGGGGAGTCCAGCAATACTAATCCGGATCCGCATACAACCCCAGATCTCGAACAATCTTACGTAATCGGAGGCTCCGCCACCGAAATCACACCCTCCGCCCACGTGATCATGGCGGTCATCGCCCCGTGGACAGAACCCTTCCTAGCTTACTTAAATAGGCAGGAACTCCTGGTTTAAAAATGAGGCACGCTGCATTGTGCAACACTCTAAAGCCTACAAAGTCCACGAGGGAGAGCTTTATAAGAAAAGCGCAACCGGAGTATTCCAAAGGTGCATCTCCGAAGAGGAAGGGCGGCAGCTCTTGGCTGAAATTCATGCCGGACTCGGCGGCCAGCATGCCACAGCTCGGGCGCTCGTAAGCAAGGCCTTCCGTACAGGTTTCTACTGGCCAACAGCCCGGGCAGACGCACAAGACCTTGTCCAACAGTGCGTCGGTTGCCAGCTTTTTGCAAATCAAAGCCATATGCCGCCCACCGCCCTCCACACAATCCCCATCACTTGGCCCTTTGCAGTCTGGGGACTCGATATGGTCGGGCCCCTTAAAGGGGGAAGCCATATGAAGAAATACCTGTTGGTCATGGTCGATAAATTCACCAAATGGATAGAAGCCAAACTAGTTAAAACGACCGAATCCGGACCAGTGATAGACTTTATATCCGGGGTCGTACGCCGCTACGGTGTCCCCCACAGCATCATCACCGATAACGGCTCTAACTTTACAGTCGATGAGGTGAAAACATGGTGCAGCAAAATGGGCATAAAACTTGATTACGCTTCCGTCCATCACTCCCAAACAAACAGTCAAGTCGAACGAGCGAACGTTCTTATTATGAGCGGCATCAAACCCAGACTAGTGCGATCCTTGAAGGAATCAGATACGCACTGGGTCGAGGAGCTTGACTCCGTATTATGGGGGCTATGGACCACGCCAAATCGCACAACCATATACACACCATTTTTATGGTGTATGACGCAGAGGCAGTGCTACCCTGCGACATCATCCATGATTCAACTAGAGTGCGCATGTACGAAGAGAGAGAAGCCGAGCTGGATCGGCAGGACAGCTTAGATGCCCTGGAGGAGGAGCGCGATGTTGCGAAGGCCCGTTCCTCATTCTATCAACAGCAAGCCCGAAGATATCAAAGCAGAGAAGTGCGGGCCAAAACTTATAACATTGGCAAACTCGTTCTACGCCTACCAGAGAAGAAAAAGGACAAGCTCAAGCCCAAGTGGGAGGGCCCCTTCATCATTGACAAAGTTCTCACTGGAGGTGCGTACCGTCTGCTCGATGCATCAGACAATCGACTCGAGCCGAACCCATGGAACGCGGCCAGACTCCGAAGATTCTATGCCTAGCGCCGAACTCCGTGTTTGTCTCCTTACCTCCGTCTTCCCTTTTAAATTATATCCTCTCTCTCATTTTGCATTTATAGCCTTTCAAACCTAAGTATGCTTTGACCGCACACTCTGGCCATGCTTGGCGCGCTGATTATACCTGGGGGCTTCTTACATAGACGCTTATTTGTCTTCTGGGCTTCATGCCCACCACATATGCGTCACTTCCATGTATGTGCTTTTTTTCGCCACTATATGCATCGATATGACTTAAGTTTTGGCCAAGCTGGGTTGCCTGGCTCTTGTTTATGCCCTACGTTCTCGTTACTTCGGCAAGGGCATAAGGGGAGCACCTCTGCGATTGTTACTGCTGGGTCAGCCGGATGTGTACATCAGACTGGGTGAAGCCGAAAGCTAGCGTTCCTAAGAGAATATTCGGTCGGTGAACAAAAGATGTATTTTTCCTATTAACAAAACCTGCCCCCAGACGCTTATATCCTGCATAAATTTTCGCAGTTTGGAAATGTACATTGGTGCATGCACACCTAGGGAAAGGAACCCTTAACGGAACTATTCTCCCTGGAAGATGTTTCTTACTACCCATGTAATATAACATAACTAGTTGGTACTTGTCTGTTCAAGCACTTATGACGCCTACGTCTGGTTTCCACGCGTGCCCCGGTTTTCGCATAACCGAGCGGGTATTCGGACACACTCCAGACTATCGGGTCCAGAGGTTGAAGCGAAAAGGTCGGCCAAGACAAATGATTTACAATCCGGCTAGGGACAAAATATGTCCTTCGAAGTACAATGTCACTTAGACTGACTGAATTCTTCTTGTATACCATCCAACAGGGTATCTAGCCTACAGTCCTATGGGAATACTTAGCTGCTAATGCTACTTGGTCATACACCAGATGTACAGGGATCTCCTTCCCATCCGGCCCTACAGGTCCGACCTCGGCCATATGGTTCGGGTCAGCCTTGGTGTACCACGTCTTCACCATCGCCCAGGCCTCCCTTGCACCCTGGCGGCAGGCCGATATCTTCCATAGTCAGAAGCGCTGCCGTGCTCCCTTGAGCAGCTCAATCAGCTCACCCATGCCTCCTGGAAGGGAGGCGGATGGCCACAAGGCTTGGGGAATGTCCCGCATCACCTGCCAAACTTGTTCGTGCAGTTGTGCGAGCTCCGGCAGAAGATCGCCTGCAGATCTAGGCATCTCCTCTTCAGGACGACCTGTCATCATGCCTATAGACATAATTCTGTTAGCACACTTCTACGCCGAACTTTATAGTGGTTCATCAGCACACTTACTGAATATGCCGGGTCGATGGTTCTTATTCTCCTTCACGGAGTCAGCAAGCTGGGCCCGAACATCCTTCAATTCGACGTCCAGACGGATGTTCGCATCCTGGAGAATATTATTCTCCTTTATAACCTTGGTAAGCACACGCTGGCCAGCCTTCAGCTGTCGCCGAACATGTTGCTCATCCTCCGGTACGATCTCCGGATTGCCTCCGGGATTGTCTGTAAGTTCTCTTGTTAGAATCGCATTCATGCCGAATACTTAACAGGTATATACCATGACATTATTCTGGTTCAAACGCAAATATTACCAGATGGGGCCTTCGTAGACTCCTCCATCACGGCGGTTGCGGCCCGTAGTTGGCCCTTGCACTCCTCCAGCTCTTTGGAAAGATGGGTATTCTTCTCCGTCACAACCTATGCACATGAGGATCCTTAAATCAGTTGTGCCAACTGTTTCAAGTCTCAGGGGCTACTGATATATACACTTATCAAATTTACTTACTCGTATATCCTTCACGTACTGGTCCGTGGCCCTTGAGCAGCCTGGATGTACGCGTCCCCTGAGTTGAAGGCGTCGAACGCCTTGCTACGTCTTGAGCTTGCGTTGGTTTTCCTTGAAGAGGAAAGGGTGATGCAGCAATAGTAGCATAAGTATTTCCCTCAGTTTTTGAGAACCAAGGTATCAATCCAGTAGGAGGCTCCTCAAGAGTCCCACGCACCTACACAAACAAACAAAGAACTCACAACCAACGCAATGAAGGGGCTGTCAATCCCTTCACGGCCACTTGCGAAAGTGAGACCTAATAGAGATAGTATGATAAGATAAATATATTTTTGGTATTTAATAATATAGATGCAAAAAGTAAAGATGCAAATAAAAGTAGATTGGAAGCAAATATGATAAGAGATAGACCCGGGGGCCATAGGTTTCGCTAGAGGCTTCTCTCAAGATAGCATAAGTATTACGGTGGGTGAACAAATTACTGCCGAGCAATTGATAGAAAAGCGAATAGTTATGAGATTATCTAGGCATGATCATGTATATAGGCATCACGTCCGCAACAAGTAGACCGACTCCTGCCTGCATCTACTACTATTACTCCACACATCGACCGACTCCTGCCTGCATCTAGAGTATTAAGTTCATAAGAACAGAGTAACGCTTTAAGCAAGATGACATGATGTAGAGGGATAAACTCATGCAATACGATATAAACCCCATCTTTTTATCCTCGATGGTAACAATACAATACGTGCCTTGCAACCCTTTCTGTCACTGGGTAAGGACACCGCAAGATTGAACCCAAAGCTAAGCACTTCTCCCATGGCAAGAAAGATCAATCCAGTAGGCCAAACCAAACTAATAATTCGAAGAGACTTGCAAAGATAACTCAATCATACATAAAAGAATTCAGAGGAGATTCAAATATTTCTCATAGATAAACTTGATCATAAACCCACAACTCATCGGATCTCGACAAACACACCACAAAAGGAGTTTACATCGAATAGATCTCCATAAGAGAGGGGGAGAACACTGTATTGAGATCCAAAAAAGAGAGAAGAAGCCATCTAGCTAATAACTATGGACCCGAAGGTCTGTGGTAAACTACTCACAACTCATCGGAAGGGCTATGGTGTTGATGTAGAAGCCCTCCATGGTCGATTCCCCCAGCAGTGAGCCCGACGAAGGCTCCAAGATGGGATCTCACGGATACAGAAGGTTACGGTGGTGGAAATTCTGTTTCGTTGGCTCCCTGGATGTTTTCGGGGTACGTAGGCTTATATAGGAGGAAGAAGTACGTTGGTGGCCGCCCAAGGGGCCCACAAGACTGGGGGGCGCGCCTTGTAGGGGGGGGCGCCCTACCTTCTCATGGCCGCCTCGGCTGCTTCTTGACTTGCACTCCAAGTCCTCTGGATCACATTCGTTCCAAAAATCACGCTCCTGAAGGTTTCATTCCGTTTGGACTCCGTTTGATATTCCTTTTCTTCAAAATACTTAAATAGGCAAAAAAATAGCAATACGGGCTGGGCCTCCGGTTAGTAGGTTAGTCCCAAAAATGATATAAATGTGTAAAATAAAACCCATAAACATCCAAAAGGGGTAATATAATAGCATGAAACAAGCAAAAATTATAGATACGTTGGAGACGTATCAAGCATCCCCAAGCTTAATTCATGCTTGTCCTCGAGTAGGTAAATGATAAAAATAGAATTTTTGATGTGCAATGCTACCTAGCATAATTCTCAATGTAATTTTCTTTATTGTGGCATGAATGTTCAGATCCAAATGATACAAAATAAAAGTTCATATTGACATAAGAAATAGTGATACTTCAAGCATACTAATCAAAGTAATCATGTCTTCTCAAAATAACATGGCCAAAGAAAGTTATCCCTACAAAATCATATAGTCTGGCTGTTGCTCTTTCTTCATCACACAAAGTATTTAATCATGCACAACCCCCATGATAAGCCAAGCAATTGTTTCATACTTTAATAATCTCAAACTTTTTCAACTTTGACGCAATACATGAGCGTGAGCCATGGACATAACACTATATGTGGAATAGAATGGTGGTTGTGTAGAAGACAAAAAAGGAGAAGATAGTCTCACATCAACTAGGCGTATCAACGGGCTATGGAGATGCCCACTAATAGATATCAATGTGAGTGAGTAGGGATTGCCATGCAACGGATGCACTAGAGCTATAAATATATGAAAGCTCAACAAAAGAAACTAAGTGGGTGTGCATCCAACTCGCTTGCTCACGAAGACCTAGGGCATTTTGAGGAAGCCCATCATTGGAATATACAAGCCAAGTTCTATAATGAAAAATTCCCACTGGTATATGAAAGTGAAAACATATGAGACTCTCTATCATGAAGATCATGGTGCTACTTTGAAGCACAAGTGTGGAAAAAGAGATAGTAGCATTGTCCCTTCTCTCTTTTTCTCTCATTTTATTATTTTTTTCTCTTCTTTTTTTCTATCTTTTTTCTTTTCTCTTTTTTTTCTTTGGCCTTTCTTTTTTTTGCCTTTTTTTCTTTCTTCCTTTTTTTATTTTTGTAAAGTCCGAAGTCTCATCCCGAATTGTGGGGGAATCATAGCCTTCATCATCCTTTCCTCACTAGGACAATGCTCTAATAATGAAGATCGTCACACTTTTATGGATTTACAACTCAAGAATTACAACACAAAGCTAGAACAAGATATGACTCTATATGAATGCCTCCGGCGGTGTACCGGGATATGCAATGAATCAAGAGCGACATGTATGAAAATTATGAAGGTGGCCTTGCCACAAATATGATGTCAACTACATGATCATGCAAAGAGCAATATGACAAAAGTAATGCGTGTCATATGAACGGAATGGTGGAAAGTTGCATGGCAATATATCTCGGAATGGCTATGGAAATGCCATAATAGGTAGGTATGGTGGCTGTTTTGAGGAAGGTATATGGTGGGTGTATGGTACCGGCGAAAGTTGCGCGGCACAAGAGAGGCTAGCAATGGTGGAAGGGTGAGAGTGCGTATAATCCAGGGACTCAACATTAGTCAAAAGAACTCATGTACTTATTGAAAAAATCTAGAAGTCATCAAAAACAAAGTACTATGCGCATGATCCTAGGGGGGTAGATTGGTAGGAAAAGACCATCGCTCGTCCCCGACCGCCACTCATAAGGAAGACAATCAATAAATAAATTTGTGCTCCAACTTCATCACAAAGCGGTTCACCATACGTGCATGCTACTGGAATCACAACCCTCAACACAAGTATTTTTCATAATCACCTCAACTAGCATGACTTTAATATCAGTACCTCCATATCTCAAAACAATCATCAAGCATCAAATTGATCATAGCATCCAATTCACTTTCTATGATAGTTTTTATTATACCCAACTTGGATGCTTATCATTCTAGGACCAAATTTGTAACCATAGCAAATACCATGCTGTTCTAAAAGACTCTCAAAATAATATAAGTGAAGCATGAGAGACTAGCAATTTCTTCAAAATTATGACACCTCCGTGCTCTAAAAGATATAAGTGAAGCACTAGAGCAAAAACTATCAAGCTCAAAAGATATAAGTGAAGCACATAGAGTATTCTAGCAAATTATAATCAAGTGGGCTTCTCCCAAAAGGTGTGTACAACAAGGATGATTGTGGTAAACTAAAAATCAAAGACTAATATAATACACGACGCTCCAAGCAAAACACATATCATGTGGCGAATAGAAATATAGCTCCAAGTAAAGTTACCAATGAACGAAGACGAAAGAGGGGATGCCTTCCCGGGGCCTCCCCAAGCTTAGGCTTTTGGCTATCCTTGAATATCTTGGGGTGCCATGGGCATCCCCAAGCTTAGGCTCTTTCCACTCCTTATTCCATAGTCCATAAAATCTTTATCCACAACTTGAAAACTTCACAACACAAAACTCAACAGGAAATCTTATAAGCTCCGTTAGTGAAAGAAAACAAAACCACCACATAATGTACTATAATTAACTCATTCTTTATTTATTTTGGTGTTAAACCTACTGTATTACAACTTCTCTATGGTTTATAAACTATTTTACTAGCCATAGATGCATCAAAATATGCAAACAACACACGAAAAACAGAATCTGTCAAAAACAGAACAGTCTGTAGCAATCTGTAACTAATGCAAACTTCTGGAACTCTAAAAATCCTACCAAAATAGGAAGTCCTGGACAATTTGTCTATTGATCAGAATCAAAAAGAATCAACGCAAAATCACGTTTATGTGATTTAACAAAACTAAATTAGTGCGTGCAAAGTTTCCGTTTTTCAGCAGAATCAAATCAACTATCATCATAGGTTATCCTATAGGTTCTACTTGGCACAAACACTAATTAAAAGATAAAAACACATCTAAACAGAAGGTAGATGCAAAATTTATTACCAAATAGGAACAAAAATAAAAAACAAAAATTGGGTTGCCTCCCAACTAGCGCTATCGTTTAACGCCCCTAACTAGGCATAAAAGCGAAAATAGATCTAAGTAGTGCCATCTTTGGCACTAAATTCATAAGTAGCTCGCATGATAGATTCATAAGGTAATTTGACTTTCTTTCTTGGAAAGTGCTCTATGCCTTTCTTTAATGGAAATTGGAATTTAATATTCCCTTCCTTCATATCAATAATCTCGCCAATCGTTCTAAGGAAAGGTCTACCAAGAATAATAGGGCAAGAAAGATTGCAATCTATATCAAGAACGATAAAATCTACGGGCACCAAATTTCTATTTGCAACAATGAGAACATCATTGATCCTTCCCATTGGCTTTTTAATGGTGGAATCCACAAGGTGCAAATTTAAAGAGCAATCATCAAGATCATGGAAACCTAGAATATCACATAAAGTTTTCAAAATCGTGGAAACACTAGCACCCAAATCACACAAAGCAAAACACTCATGATCTTTAATTCTAGTCTTTATAGTAGGTTCCCACTCATCATTAAGTTTTCTAGGTATAGAAACTTCCAAATTAAGTGTTTCATCATAAGATTGCATCAAGGCATCAACAATATGTTTGCTAAAAGCTTTATTTTGACTATAAGCATGAGGAGAATTAACAACGGATTGCGGCAAGGAAATACGACCTTCTAAACAACAATTATCATAATCAAATTCCTTGAAATCCGAGATAGTGGGTTCAATACTATTTAAAGCCATGACCTCTCTAATCCCACTTTTACCAAATTTAGCATCAAGATCTAAAAACTCCAAATTTTTGGGACGCCTTCTAGGTAAAGTTGACTCATCTTCAGTCCCATAATTATCAAGATTCATATTGCAAAACAAAGATCTAATAGGAGACGCATCAATAACTTTAAGATCCTCATCATTATTTTCATTGAAACTAGAAGAACACGCCTTTATAAAGCAATGTTTTTTAGCACCCAATCTAGCGGTTCTTTCCTTGCACTCATCAATGGAAATTCTCATGGTTTTGAGAGACTCATTGATATCATGCTTAGGGGAAGAAGATCTAAGTTTAAGAGAATCAACATCAAGCAAAAGTCTATCAACGTTCCTAGCCAAATCATCAACTTTGAGCAATTTTTCTTCAAGCAAAGCATTAAAATTCTTTTGAGAGATCATAAATTCTTTCACACTATTCTCAAAATCAGAGGGCATCTTATTAAAATTACCATAAGAATTATTGTAGGAATTTCCATAATTATTAGAGGAATTACTAGGGAACGGTCTAGCATTAAAGTTTGTTCTATAAGCATTGTTTCCAAAACTATTCCTACCAACAAAATTCACATCCATAGATTCATTATTATTCTCAATGAAAGTAGACAAAGGCATATCATTGGGATCAAGAGGAGTATTTTTAGTAGCAAACAATTTCATAAGTTCATCCATCTTTCCACTAAAAACATTGATTTCTTCTATAGCATGCACTTTTTTACTAGAAGATCTTTCGGTGTACCATTGAGAATAATTAGCCATAATATTATCAAGAAGTTTTGTAGCATCTCCTAACGTGATTTCCATAAACGTGCCACCCGCAGCAGAATCTAAGAGATTTCTAGAAGCAAAGTTCAAACCGGCATAAAATTTTTGTATGATCATGCATAAATTCAAACCATGAGTAGGGCAATTGCGAAGCATCAATTTCATTCTTTCCCAAGATTGGGCAACATGCTCATGATCAAGTTGTTTAAAATTCAAATTATCGTTCCTAAGAGCGATGATCTTAGCGGGAGGAAAATATTTAGTGATCAAAGCATCTTTGCACTTGTTCCAAGAATCAATACTATTTTTATGCAAAGACGAAAACCAAACTTTAGCACGGTCTCTAAGTGAAAATGGAAATAACTTCAATTTAACAATATCGTTATCTGTATCTTTCTTCTTTTGCATATCACACAAATCCACAAAGTTGTTTAGATGGGTAGCGGCATCTTCACTAGGAAGGCCGGCGAATTGATCTTTCATAAAAAGATTCAGGAAAGCGGTATTGATTTCACAAGACTCAACATCATTAAGAGGAGCAATCGGAGTACTAAGGAAATCATTATTATTGGTATTCAAGGAATCACACAATTTGGTATTATCTTGCGCCATGGCAACAAGTAATCCAACACACAAGCAAACAGAAAAAGGCAAGCGAAAAGAGAGGAGGAGATTGGGAAAGAGAGGGCGAATAAAACGGCAAGGGTGAAGAGGGGAGAGGAAAACGAGAGGCAAATGGCAAATAATGTAAATGCGAGGGAGATGAGTTTGTGATGGGTACTTGGTATGTCTTGACTTGAGCGAAGACCTCCCCGGCAACGGCGCCAGAAATCCTTCTTGCTACGTCTTGAGCTTGCGTTGGTTTTTCCTTCAAGAGGAAAGGGTGCTGCAGCAATAGTAGCGTAAGTATTTCCCTCGGTTTTTTAGAACCATGGTGTCAATCCAGTAGGAGGCTCCTCAAAAGTCCCACGCACCTACACAAACAAACAAAGAACTCGCAACCAACGCAATAAAGGGGTTGTCAATCCCTTCACAGCCACTGGCAAAAGTGAGACCTAATAGAGATAGTATGTTAAGATAAATACATTTTTTGGTATTTTATAATATAGATGCAAAATGTAAAGATGCAAATAAAGTAGATTGGAAGCAAATACGATAAGAGATAGACCCGGGGGCCATAGGTTTCACTAGAGGCTTCTCTCAAGACAGCACAAGTATCACGGTGGGTGAACAAATTACTATCAAGCAATTGATAGAAAAGCGAATAGTTATGAGATTATCTAGGCATGATCATGTATATAGGCATCACATCTGCAACAAGTAGACCGACTCCTGCCTGCATCTACTACTATTACTCCACACATCGACCGACTCCTGCCTGCATCTAGAGTATTAAGTTCATAAGAATAGAGTAACGCTTTAAGCAAGATGACATGATGTAGAGGGATAAACTCATGCAATACGATATAAACCCCATCTTTTTATCCTCGATGGCAACAATACAATACATGCCTTGCAACCCTTTTTGTCACTGGGTAAGGACATCGCAAGATTGAATCCAAAGCTAAGCACTTCTCCCATGGCAAGAAAAATCAATCTAGTAGGCCAAACCAAACTGATAATTCAAAGAGACTTGCAAAGATAACTCAATCATACATAAAAGAATTCATAGGAGATTCAAATATTTCTCATAGATAAACTTGATCATAAACCCACAATTCATCGGATCTCGACAAACACACCGCAAAAAGAGTTTACATCGAATACATCTCCACAAGAGAGGGGGAGAACATTGTATTGAGATCCAAAAAGAGAGAAGAAGCCATCTAGCTAATAACTATGGACCCGAAGGTTTGTGGTAAACTACTCACAACTCATCGGAAGGGCTATGGTGTTGATGTAAAAGCCCTCCGTGGTCGATTCCCCCTCCGGCAGAGCACCGACAAAGGCTCCAAGATGGGATCTCGCGGATACAGAAGGTTACGGTTGTGGAAATTGTGTTTTGTTGGCTCCCTGGATGTTTTCGGGGTACGTAGGCTTATATAAGAGGAAGAAGTACGTCGGTGGCCGCTCGAGGGGCCCACGAGACAGGGGGCGCGCCTTGTGGGGGGGCGCCCTACCCTCTCGTGGACGCCTCGGCTGCTTCTTGACTTGCACTCCAAGTCCTCTGGATCACGTTCGTTCCAAAAATCACGCTCCTGAAGGTTTCATTCTGTTTGGACTCCATTTGATATTCCTTTTCTTCGAAATACTGAAATAGGCAAAAAAAAACAGCAATACGGGCTGGGCCTCCGGTTAGTAGGTTAGTCCCAAAAATGATATAAATGTGTAAAATAAAGCCCACAAACATCCAAAAGGGGTAATATAATAGCATGAAACAATCAAAAATTATAAATACGTTGGAGACGTATCACGCCTCTTCAGAGAAATTAGGGTCGCGTAGTGCGGCCCGTTGGCACCTATGATTTATGGCGCTCTCCACTTCGGAGTTGGTAGCGGAAAATCTATTCGCATCCTCTATAGGAGGATCGTCTGCGTTGACCTCCGCCCTTGAGTCCGGCCTCGGAGTCCGGCTGGTGGAAGCGTGACCGGCAGGTTCTCCGGACGCAGTCCGGCGAGCACTCTTTCTGTCAGAAGGGAGAAGACATCGTTATATTTTAACAATGATAACTGCGTAGCAGGTTTTTTTTCAACATACCTTTGCATCGTCGTCTCGGTCCTGACCGCCTTTCTTTTAAACCTACCCGGCTTCGGTGCCCCTTGTTGGCGAGTCACCTCGGGTTCAGCTTGGCGCCCTGATGGCCTTTCTTGTAAGACGTACATGTACGGTGGGTAAAGTGCAAAGAGGGAATCCTTTTCGAAGGTCGGGACTGTGGCTTTACTTACCTGGGATACAGGAAGTTGGCCGGGATAATCGGCTATGATGGCCACCATCACACCATCGCGGCTCAGCTGGTAAAATGTCCTATCAACAAGCTCCAGAAACGTATCCTGATCTTCTTCGAGTCCAGGGTCGAGAGCCCGGTTAGGATCCTCTGGTTGTGGAGATGGGCAGCGAACATCCTCCATGGCCCTTCACAGTTCCTACTATGAACTGACGAACTAAACATTTGTGCTAAAAATGAGGGAAAGTTTTGAATAAATAGCAACTCACCCAGCTCGAGGTGTTGTACATGGAGAATCCATCCCGTGGCTTGATATGAATGAACTCCTCCTCTTCTCCTTTGAACAAATCGGACAGTATCTTCGCTAGAGCGGCGGGAGAGTCCGGTCCTTTACGGCCACAGCGGGTGGGTTCCCCCCGATATTGAAGTGGCGGCACTCCCCGCATTATACATATGGACATGACTTCAATAATTGTCAGTCCTGATTTGGCCAATGTATTTATCCTGTCCATCAGGAAAAGGATCTCTCTGCTATCTTCCTCCCCTGGGGCGCCAGCTGTGGTGTTTCTTCAATGGGACATTTACGAACTTCGGAAGGCCTTTTCGAACAGGGTCGGTAAGAGGGACGTCCTCCACGTAGAACCATTCCGAGGGCCAATCCTCGGATGTCTTCTTCGGGGTGCCAGATAGATATCTGGTCCCGGCGATGCGCCATATTTCGGCTCCGCCCACTTGATATACCGACCCCTCCTAAGTATGGGGTACGAGGCAGAATAGCCTCTTCCATAGCTCGAACTGAGCTTCGCAACCTAGGAAAAGCTCACAGAAGGCAACATAGCCTGCGATGTGCAGTATGGAGGCTGGGGTAAAGTTGTGCAGCTGGAGGCCGTAGAACTCCAGAAGCCCGCAGAGGAAAGGATGGATTGAAATCCAAGCCCCTCAGCAAGTAGGGGACGAAGCAAGCCCGCTCTCCTTGGATGGGTTTGGAAAGCTCTCCGCTTGCTCCCCACCATTATAAGTGGCTAGTCCAGCTCGGACGGGGACCATGTATGCAGGTGGGCGAAACCCCTTGGTCTGCAACTCTACTAATCGGCTGTGGGGAACAGAGCATCTCTCCCAGTCACCTGGCCTAGTGCTACGGGAGCGAGAGGAGGAACCGCGATGGCCAGCATGGTGGTATGGATTTTTTCGGGCGCGGTCTGATGAAAACTCGCTGGGAGGGGATGGGATGATTTAGATCTGAGAATCCTCATCTCTTTTATCGATGATTTACTCGCATGGTTGTGGTGGCAAATGTAAAAATGCCTCGACCTCTTGCATTCGCTCGACACGTGGAAACGGCCATAACTAAAGCACAGAAGCCGAGGAGCAGCATTGATGAGAAACCGGACACTGCTCATTACATCAATGCTCTGGAAGATTTGGAGAAGAACCCGCCTTGCAATGCCGAAGACAATCTGTGCGCCGGACTCATCGTCATTGAAGCCTGGTTCGGGGGCTACTGAGGGAGTCCTGGATTAAGGGGTCCTCGGACAGCCGAACTATATACTTTGGCCGGACTATTGGACTATGAAGATACAAGATTGAAGACTTCGTCCCGTGTCCGGATGGCATTCTCCTCTGCGTGGAAGGCAAGCTTGGATATTCGGATGTGTAGATTTCCTTCTCTGTAACCGACTTTGTGTAACCATAGCCCCCTACAGTGTCTAAATAAACCAGAGGGTTTAGTCCATAGGGGGCGAACAATCATAATCATAGGCTAGCTTCTAGGGTTTAGCCTTTACGATCTCGTGGTAGATCAACTCTTGTAATACTCATATAATCAAGATCAATCAAGCACGAAGTAGGGTATTACCTCTATCGAGAGGCCCGAACCTAGGTAAAACATCGTGTCCCCTGCCTCCTGTTACCATTAGGCTTAGACGCACAGTTCGGGACCCCCTACCAGAGAACCGCCGGTTTTGACACCGACAGGGGGCGGGGCAGTTGATGTTTTTGACAACCTGCCTCCATGACTGTTCAAAAAATAAATAGCCAAAGTATCCGGTCGGTACATTCCCATGGGTAAAAGGGTATTGAGCGGTTGAAAAACTTACCCATTCAATAGGAGAGTACATGGAGTATGCTTCTCGGCAATTTACACGCATAAAGCCCTCTTCCTCTCCCATATATAGGTCGGTCAGGGCTGTAGCTAATGCGGCTTGGCCATCCGGCCCCTTTCGCCTATAGCGGGATGTGTCGTCCGCCCCGTTGTAGTCCAATAGAGGAGCTATTCGGGATTGAAGTGGTTGGACGCACCTCTTTATTGCGATGGCCATGACTTCTATGATTGAGAGTCCGGAATGGGCCAATAGCTTGATCTTGTTTACCAAGTTCACTTCCGCACTATCTTCTTGGGCAGAGGATTTGGGACGCCAATTGTACAGCTTCTTCAAGGGGGCGCTAGAAAATTCTGGCAGTCCGCGCCGAACAGGGTCTGGAAGTGCTACATCATCAATGTAGAACCACTCTGAAGGCCATTCGGTAGACCCTTTCTTCGGAGTCCCGACGGGGTAACTGGATCTGGCTATGCACCATACTTCAGTGCCGCCTACTTCAAAAATAGACCCGCCGCCCTGATGGCGGGGGACGAGGCAGAAGAACATTTTGCATAGTTCGAAGTGAGCCTCGCAACCCAAGAACAATTCACTGAGAGTGACAAAACCGGATATGTGCAAGAT
Organism: Aegilops speltoides; assembly: GCA_021437245.1. Lineage (NCBI taxonomy): Eukaryota > Viridiplantae > Streptophyta > Magnoliopsida > Poales > Poaceae > Aegilops > Aegilops speltoides. The sequence goes on from CM038143.1 coordinate 417,194,756, forward strand.
AGAACCTGGTGTAAGGTTGTGCAACTGGACCCCGTAGTGTTCTAGTAGGCCCTAAGGAAAGGGTGGATCGGGAATCCCACTCCCCTCAAAAGAAAGGAGATAAAGAACACGCTCTCCCCTTGACTGGGATTGGGGAAATTCTCCGTCAATGCCTTAGTGCCTATGGTGGTTAGCCCCGCCCGTACGAAGACTAGATCTGGGGAGGGAGGTATCCCTGCATATGGAGTCGACTGGGCTGGAGGTGAGATATGGAACAACTCTGCCAGTCCCCCTCTTGGGGCCATGAGGACACGAGGAGGAACCCGGGGCGCTCGTCATGATTTTTTGTGGCTTGCAATGTTGCTTTTGGGTGTGAAGCGAGATGGTGACTTTTGAATCTCGCCCCGCTTTATAGGCGTTGTTTGTGCTTGCCAGGAATATCAAAATACAAGGGTAACAGACCGTTCGCATTCACCCAAGCGCATGGAAATCGAGCCGGCGGCAGGGAGGAATCATAAAGACTGGGCGCGAAAGTTGATGCCGGACTATCTTCAAATCCGGGGTACAATGGAAGAACCCGCCTTGCAAAGACGAAAACTCGTGTCCGCATACTACATCAACATTGAAGGCAAGTTCGGGGGCTACTGAGGGAGTCCTGGATTCGGGGGTCCTCAGATGTCTGGCCCAGGAGTTTGGGCCTGGCTGCATGGGCCGCACAGGATCACGTCAAAGATCATCTACCGTGTCCGGATGGGACTTCTCAATGCGTGGACGGCAAGAATAGAGTCCAGAGGTTTCTTTCCCTGATAAACCGACTTTGTACCATCTATAGGCCCCCTCCGGTGTGTATATAAACTGGAGGGATTAGACCATAGAGACCGATTCATCATCATCAGAATCTTCATAGGCTAGCCATTTAGGGTTAGCCAACACGATCTCGAGGTAGATCATCTCTTGTAATCTTCCTTTCCAATAATCATAATCAAGTAGGAGTAGGGTTTTACCTCCCTTAAGAGGGCCCGAACCTGGGTAAACATCGTGTCCCCTGGCCTCCTGTTACCATTGATCCTTAGACGCATAGCTTGGGCCCCCTACCCGAGATCTGCCGGTTTTGACACTGACGCTAGTCCATTTTCCCTGGTACACTCTTCGATCAAGAGTTAGGATTGTGTCAATCCTTGCCTATTTGATCACACTATCTTGCCTCGAAAGCAAGATTATTCTAGGGCATAATAACATAATGGTGGTTCGTGATTTTTTGAATATCTTCTCGGAAGTATCACCAGGTTGTCCGCTGGCTGTTATGTTCAGCTCGTGATCAAGTTGGTTTCTTGCAAACCACTCTTTCTCCAAGAATCTGTATTGGATACCTTGAGCTAGTTGCACTACCAAAAAAAGACACATCCGTGACATTTTGGGCCGAACGACATACTTATGACACTTCTATGACGATAATTGTGAAAAAACCCGAGATCATCATAGATGTGGTGGGCTCCTACTTCTAGGACAAAAAATCATGACAGAAAATGGGTTTTTTGTCCTGGGCAGGCCAGAGACGCAGCTGCGTGATATTCTTTGGGCCGTCCATGACAAAAAAAACCTTGGTAGAAGCGATGGCGAGGGAGTTCCCGGTTACGGTGGGTGGTCGGTGGCCGAGCGATGCATGTTTCTCTTGTACACGTCTGGCGCATGTAATGCGGCGTTAGCTCTAATCGAACCAAAGCGAGGCGTTGGGCTCTAATCAACCCGGCGATTGCCGCAGTTACACGTTCTCGAACCCGAGCGATCGATCGATGGCTGTTAACTAAACCCGATCGAGCGATTCGCCGCTCTCGCCGCTAAGCGAAGCCGATGGATGCTGCCTCTGGATGAACAGTGAGCGTTGCGGGTGGTGGTTGGATGAACATTGAGCGGTGGGGTGGATGAATAGGACCCCGTGGCGTTGCCTCTGGATGAAGAGGACCCCGATCGATCGAGCCGGTTGGGCCTGGATGAACAAGACCCCATGGAAGGCTGGATGAACAGGACGACCCCGTGGAGGGCTGGATGAACAATAGACGGTGGAGGGGTGCCCGTGGAGGGGTGGTTGAACAGCAGCCGATGGAGTAGCACGCGGTGGAGGCAAGATGAACAGGAGCCCGTGGAGGCTGGAGGAGGTCGACGGTGGAGATGAACACTATCCCGTGGAGTCCCGTTCTGCGGTACGCCACACCCCTCCCGATGAACAGGACCCCCGTTTCGACCGTAGCGCTCCACACAAGTCCGTTTAAATGCATTTTGCGATGCGCCACACCCTCCCGATCAACAGGACCCCCGTTTCGACCATAGGAGGTCCGTTTCCTCCGTTTTGCGGTACGCCACACCCCTCCCGATGAACAGGATCCTGTTTCGAATGTGGCCGGTCGAACACAAGGTCGTTTTCTCCGTTCTGCAGTATGCTAGGCCTCGTTTCCATCGCCTGTTCCGTCTAAGCCGGTTGGCTCCCACGCGTTTCGTTGCCTCCCGATGAACACGACACATTCCGTTGCCTCCCCATGAACACGATGCATTCCGTTGCCTCCCCATGAACACGACGACGACGCGGTTTCTCCGTTCTGACCCAGCCATGTACACAAGCCCTGGCCGTACGTATGCGCGAGTAGGCGTTCGAGACCCCGCCCGTATGTACACATACATGGTCGTATTTTCTTTCTTGCACACTGGCCGTTACACGTACGTGTACATGCTACGTGCGAGCCTCTACTACGACACGTGTGCGCCTCTACATCCACTAGTATGTACGTACACGTTTGTGACCAGAATGACAACGCTACATACGCTTCGACTAGGTGGGTCCCGACTGTCAGGCAATTCCTTGCGTGCAAAGATGTAGCTGGTGGGTCCCAGAAGTCAGGGGGCGAATAGTTTTTTTTTGCCCGGACGCACTTCCTTGCGTGCGAAGATGTAGCTGGTGGGTCCCAGTAATCAGGGGGGAAACATTTTTTTTACGAAATACAGTCGCCCGTCTGGTGGGTCCCTCCTGTCATGTGGAGGTATCATTATTTTCCGCGTAATAAGGAGGCACTTCCTTGTTGCGGCCATGGACCCAGTTGTCAGCCTCTCCACGTACAGTCCACGTTCGATGGAAGTCGTTCCTTGACCACATTGACCACGCCGCGCCGAGAGCACCAGGGCGGTGGACGACGGCAAGGTCTAGGAAGGGGACGACACGGAGCCTAGGAAGGGTTCACTCGTTCGGCTGCTGTGTGAGGCTGTCGTCGCCGCAGGGCCTGGCCAGTGGTGGGAATAGTAGGGGGCGGTGAGGCCTCCGTGGCAGCACAGCCGGCCACGGGAGGCAGGAGCAGGCGGCACGACCGGCGCTGCTTTGGGCAGGTGGACCAAGAAGACCAGAGGTTGAAGAAGCACTACGGTCGTTGGATGGACATCATACAGTCACTGGAGCTAGAATCATTCATATTGACTAAGTTGACAAAGCCCTCCATCCCCGTCAACTTAGTAGGCCCACAAGTCAGCCTCCCACCAAGGTGGGTCCCAGCTAGCAGGGGGAGTATTCATTTTTTTGTGCATAATAAGGAGGCACTTCTGGTGGGACCAAGCTGACAGCGGGGGAACGTTTTTTCGTGAAATACGGTGGCTCGTCCGGTGGGTCCCAGCTATCAGGGGGGAAACGTTTTTTCGTGAAATAAGGTGGCCCGTCCGGTGGGTCCTTGCTGTCAGGTGGAGGAATAATTATTTTGCGCGTAATAAGGAGGCACTTCCTTGCGGCCGCCACAGACCCAAATTCGGCCTCTCCACGTCTGATACTCTTCCGATGGAAGTCGGTCGTTGACCACGTTGACCACGCCACGCCGAGAGCACCCGGGCGGTGGATGACGGCGAGGCCTAGGAAGGGGACGACACGGAGCCCGGGAAGACGCAGCAGTGGAAGCCCGCACGAAGAGGAGTACGAGGGTTCACTGGTTCGGCTGCGGTGTGAGGCTGCCGTCACCGCAGAATAACAGGGGGTGTGGGTGAGTGGAGGGATGGCTTGTCCAGTGGTGGGAGTATTATGGGAGCGGTGAGGCCTCCACGGCAGCACAGCAGGCCACGGGAGGCAGAAGCAGGCAGCACGACCGGCACTGCTTTGGGCGGCTTGAGCAAGAAGACCAGAGGTTGAAGAAGCTCTATGGCCGTTGGATGGACATCGTACGGTCACTGAAGCTAGAATCGTTTATATTGACTAAGTTGACAAAGCCCTTGGTACGCACCAACTTAGTAGGCCCACAGGTCAGCCTCCGAAACGGTGCACCCCGGATGTCAGGGGGAGGAATCATTTTTTGGGCGGCCAAAGCTAAGCATATCCGAGATTGAAGAAGAAGCACGACATCCGTCGGATAGATATCCGATGGCCACTGCTACTAGAACTGTGTGTTGACTATAATAAGTTGACAAAGCCTTGCATAGGCGTCAAATTATTTTTTTAGGGGACGCATCAACTTAGTAGGCCCACAAGTGTGTGGCAGAGAACTTATAGCCCATTTGCGATTTGTAAGAATGTACAGCCCATTTTTGAATTCTAATGGAATTTACTACATGCCATTTACAGTTTGTTAAAAGTACAGCCCATTTTCTAGCTAGGACAACGATTAATAATTGCAACCAACCATTGAAGACATAATTCAATAAAATTTCCTACATTTTGATGGGATCCAAAATATTTTTATCCCGAAATTTCTAGTCAGATTAAATATAAATTTGTATTACATAAAAATCCAACGAAACATTGCACGCAACAATGAAAATTTAAGATTTTCAAAATCCATAAATAATATTTTATAAACTAATTTCATGTTTGGTGCATTTTTTATAGTTACTGCCCAGTTTTTATAATTACATCCTATTTATTATTTTTTAAAGCCCATTTTCCTGTTAAGCCTAATGCATCCCTCCTAGGAAAGATTTGCATCCCAGCGGGGTGGAGAATAATAAGTTGACCTTGCCTCGGTATTCCTCAAAAAACGTATAGCTGGGCTAGCCATTTTCATTTTGAAAAAATTAATATCTGGGCTGGATATCTGGCCTGGGCTAGACGGGCCACAGCCCGCCCAGTTAATACCCCGCTCTCCTCTGAACAACAATGAAATCATCGCCAAGAAAAACTCTGCAGTGCTCACGCCTCAAAAACACAAATACTGCTCGAGCTGCTTGGTCCTAGCTGTCGGCCGCACCTTGTGCAATTCTCTCGTTTATATTGACTACATAGGTAGACAATGGTGTGGGACCGTGATGTCAAGAAACCAGTAGGAAGCAAAAAAAAATATAGTTGTACATAATAAGGAGGCACTTGCGTACATACGGCTATGGCCCTAGTGGGACCCTAGTGTCATCCAGTCAAAATAAAGTCATCTCCTAAATCATCATGTTCGTTGACGATGTTAACAATGCTCGGCGCCACGGCAAGCGCAACAATTTGAAGGACGACGGAGAGGGACTCGCGGGCCCTACGGATGGTCTGATACAGCGCCCGCTGCTCATTCAGGAAGCCAGGATCATCGGACACCTATGAGCAACTTCGAGAAACTGAGACGGCATGAAATAGTAAGGCCGCGCTTGGGAGCTCTTGTTTATTTCAAACCTGTATTAACATACAAGTGTAATTTACTCGTCATCGGAAACAACGCATAAAATACAGGCGTAATGAAACCGAGGGCCCGAGGTCTGTAAGTAACACCGGCGGGTTACGAGTGTAATTTGAGAGACCAGTGTATATTTTACGAGCACTGCTATACGGACGACATTACCAGACGATACATGCACGACGTGCGTATCATGCCATCCATGGGCAAGGCTGAAATAGCAGCTAATGACTGGATTAGCAATCGTCCGAGTGTCGTTCAACATTTTTATCGTGTGTGAAGTACTTCTGATATTTTACTAGTCGAAATCGACCAACCAAGCGCTTCGCCCGAGACCATTTGCTTTTATTTACAAGCGTCAGTTTTAAAAGCGGTTTTGGTTGGAAAACGACGATCCAATCACGGCCTAATATCATGAGTTGGTCGGAAGATCATATGGTTTCACGTCTAACCTACCCGACTTGTCATATAGGCTATGAATGAAACATATGACGATGAACTTCTTAAGCACGGAAACAACAAAAGAGGATGATCTTCTTAACAAGCAAATCACTGGCATTAGATCGACATGCAAAACCATACGAAGCATTATTCTCAGGAGGCACGGTGAACAGCTCATGATGCCGCATGCCGCAACATTCCAAGCTCAACTTTACAATCAAACACAAGGCCTGGCATTACATAGACAATATTCAGAACAAACTCTTAACACAGGAATATCTCAGCAGAGTAACTATTTACTTCTAAATTGAACACAGGAATAGGAAAAAACAATCGACGCTGCTCACAAAGAAGCGCGCCCACTCAAAAATATCAAATGCATGTCTTCTGGCTAACATCAATGAGCAAATTTTGACAAGGTTTTCCAATTCCAATATATTAAACTAACGTCTTCTTGCTAACATCAATGATTAAACTTTCACAAGCTTTTCCCATTCAAAATATGTAATGCCTATGATCGTGGAGTCCTATCGTAGCTTCTTGTACTTGTTTGGGCACTTTTTGCCCAGTGCACTCCACGTGTTGTAGAATTGCCAATGCTCTCTGCAGACTAGTCATGTCACCAGTGTCTAATAATACTCTGTAAAGCTTCTCGGTCATTCCTTCTATAACGTAGCGCCAACGGTGACTGCTTCTTTCTGCAAAGTGGAACGACCAACTGGACCCAGTAATGCAATAGTTTGCCTTGGACACATTGGCTCCTTTTGTGCAGTTCAACTAAAATCGAAGTCGGAATAAAATCGAGCTTTAATTTTGATATCCATGTAAGCAACAATAGGTATAAGGGAAACAATTACTGAGAAATAATGGTTGATGACTTGTACTTCCAGAAGAAAAGCATCTACTGATCTACTTTATCTTAATGGGAAACAAAGCAGGAGAGTAGCAATTCTCCATCAGTGTGATTCATTCCTATTGACTGAGACATTATCTTAACAATGCCTTGTTTCAACATGTATAAAGAACGACAAAGCAGAAAAGTACCATTCCTAAAACAATGCAACTGATTCATTTTAACAGAGATATTATCTTAACAATACCTTGGTTAAACATGTAGAAAGAACTACAAAGCAGGATAGTACCATTCCTAACAAGTGTTGTAGTTTTGAACTAAGATTCAGTAGTTAATTAATTCTGAGAGTGGCATTGCTTAATTTTACCAGCAGCATTAGATTAACGAAAAGCATAAACAGTTCCAGGGGAGAGTGGGCGCAACAACAATATGTGCTTCCATCTAATTATAAAGGGGGTGATGCAAAGTTTCTTGTAACAAAGCAACAAACATCATGTCTGGGTTGGTCCCATTTTTGTTCACTACTTAATGGGAAAAGACAGCAATACAATAGCTTCAATTCAACATTTATTTAAAACAGTACCAATACAAGTAGCACAACATCTCAAAGCACACTTCACAATTATGTGGATGAAGGCCTGTATTGACCTTTCATGAGAACACCAGGATAAAATATGAATCTGCCAACATATAGGAAATCCAATCTCGTTTTGTGCAGTTGCACTGGAATCAAGCAAAGTGTTTCACGTAGCGAAGCAAAATGTCGCAACAGCAACAAGTTGAATAGATATCCCTATTTAAACAGAGGCAAAAAAGGAATCAATTACTGGCTAATAAAGGAGGATGAAACATGCAGCCACAAAAATGGTAATCCCGCCAATTCCTAACAAGTGTAGCAGTTTTGAAATAAGATTCAGTAGTTAATTCTGAGAGTGGCATAGCTTAATTTTACCAGCGGCAATAGATTAACAAAAAGCATAAATAGTTCCAGGGGAGAGTGGGCGCAACAACACAATGTGCTTCCATCTACTTATAAGGGGGTGATGTAGAGTTTGTTGTAACAAAGCAACAAGCATCATGTCTGGGTTGGTACCATTTTTGTTCACTACTTGCTGGGAAAAGACAGCAATACAATAGCTTCAATTCAACATTTATTTAAAACAGTACCAATACAAGTAGCACAGCATCTCAAAACACACTGCACGATCATGTGGATGAAGGCAAGTACCAACATGTCATGACGCTCACAAGATCAACTACGAATCTGCCAACACGAATAGGAAATTCAATCTCGTTTTGTGCAGTTGCACTGAAATCAAGCAAAGTGTTTCGAGTAGCGAAGCAAAATGTCACAATAGCAACAAGTTGAATCGATACCCCTGTTTTAACAGAGGCAAAAAAGGAAACAATTACTTGCCGATAAAGGAGGATGAAACAAACGGTGACAGAAAGAAGCATCTAACTTATCTTGGATGGAAAACAAAGTAGGATAGTAGCATTTCTAAAATGGTTGCATTGATTCATATTAACAGAGACATTCTCTTAAAACAACATTCGTTAAAAAATATAATTTACTTTTAACAGTTGCATTGCTTCAATTTTTCGGCGGCATTCTTAGATTAACAACAGCAAAATAGTTGTATGGGACATGCCAACACCATGGGCATCCACACGTATAAATGGGTGATGCAGAGTATGTAGCCAAGCAGCATATATGCGTTGGTCCCATATTTGTTCTCTTTGAACCTTTTTCCTATGTGAGGGCAGCATATCTAGTCCTGCACAAACTACCCGACCCTCTAGTTTCTTTCCCTTTTCAACAAAGAGATTGGTTCCTTACAGATGTGTGTACTGGGTTACCCCCTTTTTCCTTTTTCGACCAACAAAGCGGCTGGATAGCTAGTCTATACTACTTTCCGTCCCTCCTTTCCTCATTGAACCACGTCCTAGATTCTTGCTCCAACCACCGCACCCTTCTTTCCTCTTTGAACCAAGACCTAGATTCGACTACAGATCCAAAAAGATCCACATGCAGCTAGAGCAATGACGGTTTCAAAGAAACTTATACCTTAGGGTCGTCGGGATGTGGCAAGGTGTGTGGCAGGAGGCCGGATCTGCCCACGCTACGTACGGCAGCGAGGAAGGGGTCGGTGGCCCTCCCACATAGGCGCTGGGTGAAAGAGAACAGCGCAGCCGGCAGTGGATTGCCTCCCTCGCCAAAGGCGATAGAGTGAACGCTGCACCTCCTCCCCTTCCCAGTGCGACGGGATACGGACGCCTCCTTCACCAGCTATGAGGGGGGCGAGAGAGACAAGAGGCCAACTCAATCTTGTTTAGATCTGGTGAAGAGAGGGTGAGATACTATGAATATAGCAAACCCTAGCAAATGAACGTTGAGCCTCCAGCGTGTATACATATATGTAGTGCGGCGAGAGTGTGGAGAGTGCAAACCCTAGCGAACAAGCGCTGGGGCTACAGCTTATATATATACTACTGTAGTACGGACTGAGCTCCGGTGCCTTCATTGCACACTTTTGCTGTATATACAGTGAGCCAGCCACATTTTGGGCCCACCTGTCATAAACCCAAAGGCAGGTGCACTAAGTCAATGAAGCTGCGTCCATATAGTACTCTCATGTATATGACTAATATATAGTGGAGTGGTTTTCTTATTCTCTCCATAACAATCATTTTAAATTGTGTAAGTACGAAACGAAACTCTATTTAACATACAGTGAAGAAAACTACTACTACTTCCGATGAACTAATGATCCACGCCCACGCGTCCTGGTCGCACTTCCTGTCCTTCATGTGCGGTACACTACCCTCCCTTAAGTGAACAACCACATATGCGCCAAATTATCGGAAACGTGTGAGAGTGTGTACAAATAAAGAATTTTAATTTCAATTATCGGAAAGGTTTGAGAGTATTAGAAAGTTTGACTTCAATCAAATCTAATATGCGGAGTAAATAAAAACGGAGGGCTACTACGTCCATCCGGGTTTTTAGTCCACACTATTTTTTAAATCAAAGTTAATAGCTGCGCAAATAAAATTACAGGGGAGCTGGAGACAAAGTTGTGATAAGGCTTAGAAATCAATACAAAACTTATTCTCTTAGTACCAACATCGATCCTTCTTCGAGGAAACATTTGGTTCATAGCCAATTGTGTGATAAAATTCCACCAACGTGAAAGACGACTGCGTCTCCAATGCAACCAAGGTGAACTGACGAAGGATATCATCTTTGTGCGTAACAAGCAAAGAGCAATTATGGAAGACAACTTGTTTTCCATTGAAAATCGATCAGCTTCACCAGCCGACGCAACCATGAGGCGCAACCATGAGCATCAATAGGTCATCGTGGTGATGCATCATCCATTTGGCATCAAGTTTGGGCGAGGCACCTATGAAGTTCGACAAATCCTCACTGTGGTGTGTTTCTTCTCGATAATCAAGCTCGAGGAAGGAAGAACCACGTGGCGGAGAGGACGATGAGGCGAGAACAACAATGGCCATCAATTTTGTGCGGTTCAATAAAATTGAGGAAGACATGCCCGGGTATGGAGATATGCATCGTTGTTTCCAAAAATATAAAAAAGGGATATAGTGTTGTTACTTTGTTTTACAAGATTAGCAACGACATCTCAATTGTCAATAAGAATTAATGAAAAGTACACCAACAAACAAAAGCATCATAATTATCTTGATGGGAACTAAACCAGAATACCCGAGAAAAAAGCATTTCTTCATTTAACCAGTGATAGTACTACCACCATATGGACAATGACCGCACAACCACCATGTATTTTTTGTCGAAACAACATGTATACCTCCACCGAGGCATAAAACAAGACAACTTTTCGAGTGGCATTTCCTCTATAATAGTACTAGTAGGTGATGTTGGACCAGCCGACGAACCCTAGCTACTATACATGGGGAGCTGGGGAGTAGTCGCATAGAAGAAAACCCGCACGCAGCGACCTGGGGAGCTGGACTAGTACAAGAAGTGATACCACAGGTGGGCGAGATGTCGTTTAGGCGGGCGGGCGGGATCTGCCCAGACGACGGCAGCGAACAAGGACGCGGAGGATCTTCGTTCGCGTCAGCGCCGACTCCAAGAGGACGGTGCGCATCGGCTTCCTCGGTCGCCGATGGCGACAATGTCAACGCTGCACCTCCTCACGTCCCGCAGCGGACAGGACTCGGCCAAATCTGTGACCACCGGTGTGGATAAAGATAGAGTGGACATTGTCATCTTGTTTTGATATGGAGAGGGTGAGAGAGCGATACGCGAGAAACTCTATCAAACAAGAGGCTATAATGGAGTAAAAAAATCTCTCCATAGCAGTGGTTTTAAATTGAATACGTGCGTTCCCGGAAAAAAGAAACGAAAACTCGATCAAAAACACGCCCCCGCTTCTAGGTCGCAAGAGTCGTCGCGCACACACACGTAGACATAGACATCCATATCCGTGCTTACGTAAAGTTCCATTTCCATCTCCATCTCCAATCATATTTGTCCAACTTGCACATTATTAACGTTGTTAATTATATACGCAGCAATATTAACATACAGCATCTCTTGTTTGCAGACGTCCGGACCGCTGCCATGGCCGGTCCTGACCAACTCAAACCCTCTTCATCACCCGCGCGTGCTTCCCGCCCGAAACGGTCAGTGCCGCATTCATGCCCGGCGAGAGCGGACGCGACCTCTCACTGGCGCCGGCATTGAAGCGGCGCGCCGGCCGAGAGAGCGTCACCCGCGCCGCTTCCGGGTGCACGCGGCTGCTCCACGTTCAAAGGTCGCAATAGCCAACTACAACATGCATGTAAAAAGTTCTTGGGAGTCCATGCTACAGCTAGCTGTCCTCCCCCAACTCTTCAATCTCTTCCAGTAGTGCTAGTACTCCATGGTGCGATCCATCAACAAGCAGGCGGGAAAGTTATCGTATACTCAGTTTGCGGTGAGTGGCATGCCCAGCGACCATGTGGGGTCGAGCCGTGGAGGAGGGTGAGACACGAACACGACAGACGTGATTTAAACGTTGGTTTTGCTCGATGGCGCGATCCAGCGAAACGAAACATTGGTTTCTCTTTGTTTCCATTTTTTCTCCGGAAAAACAGAAACTTTCCAGTCCATTTTCATTCCTATTCCAAGGTTGCCCCGTTACAACATTCCATCAAATACAAAGGAAAACTAACACGCATGCTGATGCATCTCAATGATTCACAGATCATAGCCAATATTTACTTCACAACTAAAGAAAAAAGTTGTGAGGCGTGTCTGAAAGAAAAACTCTTGATGGGGTCACTACGACTTAAACCCTAAACCCTAAACATGATTTAATTTCCTGGCCAGGTAGAACCTGTCGAAGGAAAGACGGCTGGCAACCTCGGATCATACGATGCCTTTGTGTAGTTCCACTAAAATCGACCTGAGCGTCCCTGATGGCAAAGATATTGAACAAGTGTGATTAGAATAATAGTGCTGGCACTAGTTCATGAGACTTAAACTCATCACAGGTAGAGGCCGGTAGAAGTAGAGAAAGACCGACATGGAGATGGAGCTACGGTAGTGGAGCAAGCCAGATCCAAAAGGAAGATGGACTACCTGGGACGTTGGGCTGTAGCTAGAAGGGCGGTTGGGACGTGGCATCGGCCCATACCGCGGTGACCCCCGATTGGGATGCACCGACTATGGGTTTTCTCCCTCACCGATGTCGACCGTGTCTATGGAGAACATTGTTCCCTTCCCCCAGCTGTGGGATCAGGCCCGTCGTTCTATGCTTGTGAAGAGAGCAACCTAAGCAAGCAGGCTTGTAGCTTAGGCTCCTGCTAGTGCATATATAGTGGTTTTCTTTTTTCTCTCCATATCAACCATTTTATATTGCGTACGTGTCATTGAAGAGTGAAATGATGGTTGGCTCTCCGACTAACTTACTATGTGATTTGACTGCTCCTTAGTGGCCCCTACACGTACTTCCCCTACGTGTATGCAACAGTCACACGTACACATGGACGAAAAAATGTGTGTGATGCCCTAATGCATGCATGTCCGAGCACACGACGTAACACACACGGTCACGCTCAAGTGCTCAACCTACACGTTCATGCACACACATACTCAGTCAGAGTGAGCTAGTGACCGTATAAACACCGGAAAATATATATATTGAGCGCAATGAGCGTATTATGAAGTCCACTGACCGTATTTTTACAAATATATAGTGACAGACAGTGTATTTATTTCGTTTGGAATTAAGCCATATTAACCGGACAGGAGGCAGTATGGACTAGCATTACTTTGCTGTGTCCCGTCAACTTGCCGAACGAGGAGAAGGTTGCAGGACGGGAGAAGCTTGCGTGCAGTGGCTCGCAGGACAAGGAGAAACCTTTGACTAATGCAAGCTCTCCCTCGCTCAGGTGGTGGACGTGCAACAGTTAATTCGGTGTCAGATTGCCAGAAGCATACACTATACTACTGTGCTATTATTGTTCGACTTCCCGAATAGGCGAACAGCCAAGCGCAAAGTTTACTAGTAGTACTAGTACTACTACTATAGTCTATAGAGGTATGTACTATACTAATACTAGGAACCGGATGGAGGAGCGTCTGCACTCTTATTATAATTTTAAAATGTGATAAAGCAATCTTCAACACATTTGGTTCTCTTCGAGGGTTCTCGCATGTGATAATGGAAGTTGATTGCATGGAACACTCGCCACAATTCTCGCTTAATTCTGGCTCATATCCTGTTACAAATAAGAGCGCTCGGTAATATTTCCTCTTTTTTTGTTATTCAGCATGTAAACAGGTCAGCAAACCTTGCGGCGCATCTTTGTGCGAACCGTGCTTGCTGCACTTTGAATGTGGCCGAGAACTGGCTTGATGAAACACCTCGCTTCCTACTTCTTTTTTGCGGGGTACCTCGTTTCCTAGTGACCAGTGTCTTGGCGGATCGTCCTAAAAATGCTTATATATGAATAAAGCTCTCTCGTTTACCCGCAAAAAATATTAAGCCATATTAACCGAAAAGGAGGGAGTATGGACTAGCACTACTTTTTGGTGTGTCCGTCAACTTCATGAGCGAGGAGAAGCTTGCGGGACAAGGTGAAGCTCGCTTACGCCTTTTGACTAATGCAACCTACCCTCGGTGGTCATGCATCAGTCCATTCGGCGTCAGATTGTCAGAGGCATACACTGTAGTACCCAACACGCGGAGTAACATCATTGTTTGACTACATGAAGAGGCAAAGAGCCAAGTGCAGTACTACGAGTAGTAGTACTATTACTAGAACCGCATGGTGGAGCGTCTGTACTCTTATTTTTTTATCTCTGATAAAGTACACATTTATTCTGGAGAAGGGCGGAAAACGGCAGCCCAACATGTAATGATGATATCGATCAACCAACCATGCTCGAATATACCTTGATCTCCGTGCGAGCCCGTCTGTGTGTTCTCGCTCCTCGTCTCTCTCAAGGAACGGCGGGTTGGCTCTTTGCCGTCAATTGAGATCGGTTTGCTCACACTCCTGTCCCACATGTCAGTGATATGCCAAGAGGAGGTGCGTTGACCGACCGCCATATCGTGCTTGGTTTTGCACCTTCAAACTACTCCTCCCTCCGTCCACATGATCTGGTAGCGCTTCATTATGATGCATTTCTCTCAATGCATTTCCACCACCAGAGAGACTTTAGACGTGTTTGGTTTAATGCTCAATTAATTAGGGCGTGATAACCGCAATCAAGTCCACAATTTTCTCTCGATGTACTCCCTCCTTTCTGGTTTATAGGGCTTATCTCAAAATTTTAGTTTTTCCATTTTATAAGGCTTAATTTGGTTGTTTTCCATCACATGTTCAGATTCCAAGGTGCATTAAATCATTGCATGCAAGTATTAAGAGAAAATTAACCAATGCATGTACTTTATGCATGCATGCATTGCAATTAATGCATTGATAAACATAATTTTTTGAGGAAAATAAGAGCATTAATTAGGTGCTTTTGCAAAACTACAAAAAGTATTCCACCACTCGCCATCTACCTTGATTGGTGAGATTTTTGAATTGAGCACTATAAACCGGAAAGGAGGGAGTACTACTACGGAGTGGAGTAAGTGCATGCATGTGTGTACCCAGGGTGGAAGCACTGCATGCATGTGTGTACGCATTATTCCCTCTAGTAACAGACGCCGTGCTATAACTACCAATGCTATTTTTCAGGCTGATCGCTAGTCGCCTTGATCCCACATTTTTTTTTCTTTTTTCTGAAGTGCGCTCTATAAACAGTGACGGATGGAGTAGTATGAGCGGATTCAAAGAAGAGCGTATTGATGGTTGCTTCTTTCGAGCAACTTACAGTGGGAAAGGCGGGGCTTATGATTTGACTGCTCATTACTCACTATTAATGCGGCGCAACGACCGGGCTGAGTCTCCCATGCGGTTGTGCACTACCCCCTCGGTTCTTAAATATACTCTGGAGTATTTGTCTTTCTAGAGATTTCAACGAATGACTACTCAAATATTTGTCTTTTTAGAGATTCAAATGGACTACTACATACGGATGTATACAGACATATTTTAGAGTGTAGATTCACTCATTTTGCTCCGTATGTAGTCACTTGTTGAAATCTCTAGAAAGACGAATAAATATTTAGGAACGGAGGAGTACACATCTGAAACAAAATGAGTGAATTTACACTCTAAAATATGCCCATTTGAAATTTGTAAAAAGATAAATATTTAGGAACGAAGGAGTATAAGTTTGTGCATGGCACATGGACCCGGATTCTGAAGAGGCTTCTCGTAATGCTATCAAGCTTCCATCATTTGTTTACATAATTGATGTACTATAAGAATAATTTTCCAGTGACATGAAATTGTACAATGGTGTGAGCTTTCAGCTTTTGTTTCGTGTGTCTTGCCATCGATGCTCTTTAGGAAACAATAAAAAACTAACTTCCTTGCTAATGCATGTCAATTATTAGCAGATCAGAGCTAATAATTACATCACAACGGAAGACAGAATTGTGAGAAGGTGTTAAATTAAAATTGATCCATGCTTTCATTGGCAGCAACGTCCCCCCAGCTCTGTCTAAATCAACAAGGCATGTTGGGGAAAAAAGTAGCTGTCTGGAGCATGCAACATTTCGATCATTTTGTGCAGTTCCACTAAATAGAGCTGAGTGTCCCTGTTCCAAAGATATTAAGTGTGATTACGATAATAGAGGTCTGCTGATGAAACAATAAACACACAGATAGAAGCCGGCCACCTTTGCAGTCTCTCTTAATACTAACTAGTTGGAGAAGATTAGGCTCGGAGTTGGATGAGGAGGATAGAGCAAAACCAATCTCCCGTTGTGCAGTCGCACTGAAATGTAGAGACGTTGCACATGTGACATTTGAGTACAACTGCACAAAACACTCTTAAGAAAAAAGTGATTTGTGCAGTTCACCAAAAGGTCGCAATAGCAACGAGGTGAAATGAATAGCCCTATTTGCAAAAAAGAGGTAGAAAGGAAACAATTACTGGCCAATAACAATTGATGACACATACAAAAAAGAAACATATTCCTTGTCCAAAGGGAAGATAACAACACAGTTGCGTTTGTCTAAAATGGTGTGAGGACGAGATTGCAATATGGAAATTATGCCGGATGAGCTACGTTTTGGGCAAAGAACTATGGAAGATCCACATGCAGCGACGTGGGAAGACGGGCAGTGCAGCAAGGCCGTAGGGGATACCTGTAGGTCGTCGGGATGTAACTAGGTGAGCAGCGGCGGGCGGAATCTGCGAGCAGGTGGCGTAGGCCCTGCCGCGCTGGAGCTTGGTCAGAGAGAACGATGTGTACCGCTGTAACGCCCCGGACTCGATGCGCCAGGTGTCTGCAAGTTATTCGCCGTCATTGCCATGTCATTTGCTTGCATGTTGCACTTTGCCATGTCATCATCTGCATTTCATATCATGTCATCATGTGCATTTCATTTTGCATACATGTTCGTTTCTTGCATCCGAGCATTTTCCCCATTGTCCGTTTTGCAATCCGGCACTCCTATGTCCCCCGGCGCTCCCCTTTTGTCTCCTGTTGAGAGTGGGTGTTAAACTTTCTCGGAATGGCCCGAGGTTTGCCAAGCGGCCTTAGTATAGCACCAGTAGACCGCCTGTCAAGTTTTGTGCCATTTGGAGGTCGTTTGATACTCCAACGGTTAACCAGGTAACCGTAAAGCCCTCTTTTGTTGCAGCCCAACACCCTTTCCAAAGTGGCCCAAAGCCCAGCAAACTCCCCTCCATGCTCTCGGTCGTTCGATCACGATCGTGTGGCCAAAAACCGCTCCTCATTTGGACACTCCTAGCTCCCTCTACCTATAAATAGGTGCCTTCCCCTCCAAATTCGCGGTGCAAACCCTAGATCTTTTCCTCTCTCGCCGCCGGACATGTCCGTCCCGGACCGGACGAAGCCCGCGCCGCCGCCCTCCACCACTCCCCACGCGCCACGTGGCACCCGCGCCCTCCCGCCGCCCGCGGCCATGGAGCCCATCCGGGGCCAGCAGAACCCGCTCCTCCGCCTCCACCCGTCGCCGCCGTTCGCCGCCTCCGGCGAGCGCCGCCCGCGCCTCGCCCGCGGCACCTCGCCAGCCGCGCCTCCGCGCCGTGCACCGCCCGCGCCGCCGCCGTCCGCCGCTACGGTGGCCTCGCGCTCCTCTGCGCGCCCGGCGCGCCCCTCCCGACGCCCGACCGCCCGGACCTCGCCCGCGCGCCAGCCCGCCTCCCGTGCCGCCGCCGCCGCCGCCAGCGCCCGCCTCGCCCGCCTCCGTCCGTCGCCGCCCGGCCCCGCGACGCGTCTTGCGCCGCCGCCTGCCCGGATTCGGCCGGATCCGGCCCGATCCGGCCGGGAGCACCGCATCCCCGAGCCTCCCCGGCCTCTTCCTCCTCGTCTCCGGCGACGAACCCCGGCGAACCTCGGAAACCATGCAATCTGAGGTTGAATTTCCCCCTCTCTGAAAACGCCTAAGTCCCTGTTTTCTTACATAATCATGCCATGTTCATCATGCTGTATCTCTGCATCCGTAGGTCCGTTCCGTGAGTGTAATATGTCAAATTGTTCGCCTCGACGAGTACTTCATTTCATCTCATTGCATCATTTTCATGTGAGCTCATCTTGATGCCTGAAATGCTGTTGGAAGAGTGCATGTTGATGTTAATCTGCTGAAACTGTTATAACGAGCTCTTTTGTCATTTTTGCCATGATTGATGTGTGCATCCTATGAGGTTGATGTCTTCATGTGTTTTGATCTATGCCATGCCATCTTTCCACGGGTGTATGCCATGTATTTTTGTGATCAATGTGGTGACTAGCACAAGCATGCAAACTAGGCTTCGTGATATTGCCGATTTTAGTCCACTGTTTACTGCTTTGTTATTTTGATGCCATGTAAACTTGATGCTACAGAGAGATCCATGCATATTTTGAGATACTTCAGTAAGGGTGTTTTGAACATATGGTTATTGTCTATCCATTCATGCCCTTGTTTGCAATTGTGGAGTAGCTTAGCATGTCATTTGAGTGCTCTAATTTTGCTTCAAAATGTTTCCTGGCAGATTGTTTACTTGTTATTCAATATGGCCAAGCTTGCTATATTTGATCCTTGCATGCTATGGACTTGTTCTTGCCTTGGTTTGTTTCACAAACATGTCTTCTTGATGATGCTATGCTTATCTTGTCATGCAATAACTTGTGGTGAGTGAATCGAGCTTGTTTAGTAGTGTACATGATGTTGCTGTTTTGCTAGACAGATTCTGTTATAGTTTGTTGCTATGTTAACATGCTTCTAGTAATCATTCTATGCATAATCTGGAGATGTTCTATAAACATGTTTTGATCTACATGTCTTGCTCTATCCATTAATGCCACTGGTTGCAATTATAGCCTGCTGGAACATGTTGTTATCTTGCTCTAAATTTGCTAAATGATGTTGCTATCAGCCTGTTAACATTAAGTTCACTAGTTGCCATGTGTTTTGCTAGTGATCCATGCATCCTATGACCTTGCTCTTGCCATGCTTAGCTTCATAAACATGCCTTCTTACTGTTGGTTGCCTTGTCATGCCATGTATTGCTCTGTGGTGAGTGGTTCAAGCTCACCAACATGCCTACTTATTGTTGTTCCTGCCATGTTTTAATCTGTAATATAACTTGCCATGTTTACATGGGTGCCATCATATTTTCTGATCCTTTTTGGCTCATGGTCAGTAAGGGACTTTTGATCTATGCAATTAGTAGATTCATGCCATGCCTCTGTTTGCCATGATATGTTCCTGTAACATGTTGTTTGCTTGCTCTAAACATTGCAACCTGTTGTTATTTCCTGATAAGTCTGAAACTGTTATTATTTGCAATCTTACCATGTGTTTTGGAGCATGTTCTATTGATTTCTGGAGTTAGCTCAGTGTTCATGTTTTGTTATACTTTACCAGTACATCATGCCCATGACTTTTGTTATCATGTTGGGGTGCTGTAGCTTATTGTTTTGATGCTTTTAAGATGCCTACTTGCTGTTTTGGACAAATTGTTGTTATGACTTGTATAGAGTGTATGTGTTGAACCGTTGCTCCGTTTTGAGTGTGCTCTATATGAAACTTGCTTGCTTTTTCATGTAGTTTCATATTATCATGTTGCATCCTTGTTTTGAGGTGTTTGCTTGATGTTTGTATGCATTTTGCATCAATGCCATGTTTAACTTGTTTTGCTCATATCTTCTAGGTCGTAGCTCCGAATCTAATGAACTTTATATGTAACTTGACTAGAATCTCGTGTAGATCATCTTGGTGCGTCTTAACTTGCTGTTTAACAACTTGAACATAAGGTTTATTCAGTTCTGGACCAATTTCGAAATTTGCATATGAGGACTTACCAGAATTTTTATATGTTGTTTCCGGCCTCATTTAAACTTGCCTTGATGTGTTGTTCTTGTTTGCATCATCTCTTGCCATGAGTAGCTTCATGTAGCTTGGTCATGCATCATGCTTGTTGTGCATCATGCCTTGTTCATCTGTGGTGTGTTTACCTATGTTGTGTGCTTCTTCTTATTAGTTCCTGTTTCATTGCGATCGTGAGGATTCGTTCGTCTACGGTTGGTTCGGCTTCATCTGTTCATCTTCTTCATGGACTCGTTCTTCTTCCTTGTGGGATTTCAGGCAAGATGACCGCTACCCTGGATCTCACTACTATCATTGCTATGCTAGTTTGCTTCGTTCTATCGCTTTGCTGCGTTACCTATCTTTTGCTCATCAAGACTCCCAAATTGCCATGAACCTCTAACCTTTGACACCATTCCTAGCAAACCATTGTTTGGCTATGTTACCGCTTTGCTCAGCCCCTCTTATAGCGTTGCTAGCTGCAGGTGAAGTTGAAGATTGCTCCATGGTGGACAGGGTTTATGTTGGGATATCACAATATCTCTTGTATTATTAATGCATCTATATACTTGGTAAAGGGTGGAAGGCTCGGCCTTATGCCTGGTGTTTTGTTCCACTCTTGCCGCCCTAGTTTCCGTCATACCGGTGTTATGTTCTCGGATTTTGCGTTCCTAACGCGGTCGGGTGATTTATGGGACCCCCCTGACAGTTCGCTTTGAATAAAACTTGTCCAGCAAGGCCCAACCTGGTTTTACCATTTGCCTCACCACCACCTATACTTTTCCCTTGGGAGTCGCTCTCCCAAGGGTCATCTTTATTTTAGCCCCCCCCGGGCCAATGCTTGTCTAAGTGTTGGTCCGAACCGAGTAGACTGCGGGGCCCCCTCGGGGCAACTCGAGGTCTGGTTTTACTCGTAGGATGTCTCATCCGGTGTTTCCCTGAGAACGAGATATGTGCAGCTCCTATCGGGATTGTCGGTGCATCGGGCGGCTTTGCTGGTCTTGTTTTACCATTGTCGAAATGTCTTGTAAACCGGGATTCCAAGACTGATCGGGTCTTCTTGGGAGAAGGTCTATTCCTTCGTTGATCGCGAGAGCTTGTCATGGACTAAGTTGGGACACCCCTGCAGGGTTTAAACTTTCAAGAGCCGTGCCCGCGGTTATTTGGCAGATGGGAATTTGTTAATGTCCAATTGTAGATAACTTGACACCAGATCCGAATTAAAACGCATCAACCGTGTGTGTAGCCGTGATGGTCTCTTGTCGGCGGAGTCCGGGAAGTGAACACGGTTTCTGTGTTATGATTGGCGTAAGTAGGAGTTCAGGATCACCTCTTGATCATTGCTAGCTTCACGACCGTTCCGCTTGCTCTCTTCTCGCTCTTCTTTGCGTATGGTAGCCACCATATCATGCTTAGTCGCTGCTGCAACCTCACCACTCTACCCCTTCCATTCCCTTTAAGATTTGCTAGTCTTGATACCCATGGTAATGGGATTGCTGAGTCCTCGTGGCTCACAGATTACTACAACAACAGTTGGAGGTACAGGTTATGAGATGATCATGACGCGAGAGCGATGTTTGCTTGTTTGGAGTTCTTCTTCTGCTTCTTCTTCGATCAGGGGATAGGTTCCAGGTCGGCAGCCTGGGCTAGCAGGGTGGATATTGTTTGAGTTTCATTTATGATTCATCCGTAGTCGGATGTTGTTCTTGTATGTTGTATTGTTGTATTCATGTGTCATTGTATGTATTTGGATGTATCCCCACTATTATGTAATGTTGATGTAATGATACCCACCTTGCAAAAGCGTCTTCAAGATGCGCTTCTATCCTTGGTGGGACCTTCGAGTTCCTTTAGGATAGGATCGCATCTTGGGCATGACAAGTTGGTATCAGAGCCTCGACCGACCTTAGGAGTCCCCCTTGATTGATCGTGTACTTTGGTCGTTGTTGAGTCTAGAAGAAAATTATTTTTGGAGTCTAGTTATATCGGAGAGTAGGAATTCTTTTTACTCCTCAGCCCCTTCGTCGCTCTGGTGAGGAATCTTGACGTAGGTGTTTTGAACTACTCCTCTTCCCCTTCAAATTTTTCTTTAGGATCACGCGGTTAATTTCGTTCGTTGTCCATCCTCTTTTGTCCGGTGTATTTCTCGTCAAGTTGACTCGAGCCTCTTCATCTTTGCCAAGTTCAATCCTCGGTTGTTTTCTTTCCCACCCGCCCTCCCTTCTTCTCGAATACGGAGTCCGTAATCAAGTATCCATCCTACTCGTGCGAAGTCTTTGCTTTCTTTCCACAATGATTTCAACCGGTATTTCCTCTCGAAATTATTCGTCGGTTTCCCCTTCCAGTTGTCTTTGTTTTCCCACCCTCCCACCCTTTTTCTTCCCGGAGTCTGACTCTCTCTCAACCATCTATTTCATTTGTGCGGAACCTCTTCAGTCTTCCGTCAATTATTTCAACCGGTGAATTCTCGTCTTGTTCGTCATTCTTCATCTCTGTTTCTTTCCGGAGCACTCAATTCTAGTTTTTTCCATAGTGATTATATTCTTTTCCTTGGATCAAGAGTTTTTCCCTGCTCATTCGCCTCTCGCCAGTTTATCCTTCCGGAGTGTTCAAGACATCTCAGGAGATTCGTCCGTGTTCCAATTAATTCGAGGTTGTCACTTCATTCAAATATTTCAATTGTTCCGATGCTTCTTTTATCTGTTCAACATCCCTTTTCTACGGTGTTTTCTTTTAGTGGGCCCTAACCCACAGGTCTTTTCCCAGGATCTTACCTGACTCTTCTAATTCCCCGGAGTTATTCTCAAATTCTTTTCAAGTGTTTCATCTTTTCTTTTCCGGAGTTCAAATTTCCTCGGTCATCTCGTTGGAACCCCCATCTAAATCATCGCAAGGCTCATCTTATTCTTTCATCCTTTATTCTATCTCATCATCCTTTTCTCACCGGAGTTCTTCATGGTGGTTCTTCATGATTGAATTCATTCTTCAAGAGTTCATCAAGTATCATTCCATCCTCTCTAGTTCTTGTTCTATTCCTTCCATTTTTAGCCGGAGTGCTGCCTAATCCTTTCTGTCTTATCTGTTTCTTTTCTCATTCTAACCACTCTGGTTAGAACGAGTGATGTCATAGTCTATCTGATTCCGTGAGCTTTCGATTCCCGTCATTCTCGTCGTTCCTCTCTTCTTCTCGAGTGCTCTCGATTCTGTGCTTCTTCTCTTGATTTCTTGTTTCACCTCATCCCTTTTACCTTCCGTCTCGGTCCTAAGATCTCGGGACGAGATCTCTTGTTAGTGGAGGAGTGTTGTAACACCCCGGACTCGATGCGCCAGGTGTCTGCCAGTTATTCGCCGTCATTGCCATGTCATTTGCTTGCGTGTTGCACTTTGCCATGTCATCATCTGCATTTCATATCATGTCATCATGTGCATTTCATTTTGCATACATGTTCGTTTCTTGCATCCGAGCATTTTCCCCGTTGTCCGTTTTGCAATCCGGCACTCCTATGTCCCTCCGGCGTTCCCCTTTTGTCTCCTGTTGAGAGTGGGTGTTAAACTTTCTCGGAATGGCCCGAGGTTTGCCAAGCGGCCTTGGTATAGCACCGGTAGACCGCCTGTCAAGTTTTGTGCCATTTGGAGGTCGTTTGATACTCCAACGGTTAACCGGGTAACCATAAAGCCCTTTTTTGTTGCAGCCCAACACCCTTTCCAAAGTGACCCAAAGCCCAACAAACTCTCCTCCATGCTCTCGGTCGTTCGATCACGATCGCGTGGACGAAAACCGCTCCTCATTTGGACACTCCTAGCTCCCTCTACCTATAAATAGGTGCCTTCCCTTCCAAATTCGTGGTGCAAACCCTAGATCTTTTCCTCTCTCGCCGCCGGACATGTCCGTCCCGGACTGGACGAAGCCCGCGCCGCCGCCCTCCACCACTCCCCACGCGCCACGTGGCACCCGCGCCCTCCCTTGCCGTGGCCCATGAGCCACCGGGGCCTCTGCGGGCCCGATCCGCGCCGCCGCCGCCCGGGCGCTCCTCCGCCTCCACCGTCGCCGCCGTTCGCCGCCTCCGGCCAGCGCCGCCCACGCCTCATCGCAGCACCTCGCCGGCGCACCTCGCGCCGTGCACCGCCGCCTTCAACGCCGTCCGCCGCCGCCGGTGGCCTCCCGCTCCTCTGCCGCTGTAGGATCGTTGAAGGCAAGAATGTCTAGAGGGGGGGTGATTAGACAACTCGACAAGATAAAAGTTTATGCCTTTTGATTATCATAAGATCATAGCAAGTTCACAATGAAGGGCAAGTCAAGCATCATGCATTCAAGTCGAGCAACATACTAAACATGCAATTCTAGAGTATAGGGCAGCGGAAAGTAAATTGCATGAAAAGTAAGGAGAGATTGTGAAGAGCAAGCGCAATTGGAACACGGAGATTTTTCTCGTGGTTCCGATAGGTGGTGCTATCGTCAATCCACGTTGATGGAGACTTCAACCCACGGAGGGTAGCGGCTGCTTGAGTCCACGGAGGCTCCACCCACGAAGGGTCCACGAAGAAGCAACCTTGTCTATGCCATCATGGCTTACGCCCACGGAGGACTAGCCTTACTCGGGGTAGATCTTCACGAGTAGGCGATCTCCTTGCCCTTACAAACTCCTTGGTTCAACTCCACATCATGGCGGAGGCTCCCAAGCGACACCTAACCAATCTAGGAGGCACCACCCTCCAAAAGGTAATAGATGGGGTTGGTGATGATGAACTCCTTGCTCTTGTGCTTCAAATGATAATCTCCCCAACACTCAACTCTCCTCACCGATTTGGCTGTGGTGGAGGAAGGGATTGAGTGGAAGCGACTTGGAAAGACTAGAAATCAAGTGTCATATGGTGGGAGTGGAGCAACTTGATCTCAACACAAGGGTAGGTAGTTTTCTTCTCGAAATGTAAGGTAGGAGTGGTAGTTCTTTCGATGGCTCTCTCCACGAATGAAGAGGAGGTGGAGGGGTATTTATAGCCTCCACACAAAATCCAACCGTTACACACATTTGAGCAATCTCGGTCGGACCGAAGTTGACAACTCGGTCAGACCGAAAGTTCAAATCTTGTGAACGTTGGGATTTTCGGTGGGACCGAAAATACAATCTCGGTTAGACCGATTCTTCCAAAGTCTACGGTTTGCCAATCTCGGTGGGACCGACTTTCTCATCTCGGTGACACCGATTTGAGTACAGAAGGTTACAGAAGCTTGGCAACACCAATTTCGGAATGACCAAGGTCGGAAGCCTGGGCTAGCAGGGTGGATATTGTTTGAGTTTCTGTTTATGATTCATCCGTAGTCGGATGTTGTTCTTGTATGTTGTATTGTTGTATTCATGTGTCATTGTATGTATTTGGATGTATCCCCACTATTATGTAATGTTGATGTAATGATATCCACCTTGCAAAAGCGTCTTCAAGATGCGCTTCTATCCTTGGTGGGACCTTCGAGTTCCTTTAGGATAGGATCGCATCTTGGGCGTGACAACCGCAGATTGGGACGTGCTGCCTCGGCGCCGTCAAACGAAGAAACGATGCACTTCCTCCCTTTCCCCCGGCGGACGGGATGTGGCCGGATCAGTGACCAACGGTGAGAGAGAGAGGCCACCGCACTCCCTTTGCCCTGGCGGACGGGATGTGGTCGGATCAGTGACCAACGGTGAGAGAGAGAGAGGCCACCGCAGCCTTGTGTGAGATACTCTGAAGAGTGACAAACCAGGCAGGCATGCTCCATTGTATAAAGTTGAGCGGACTACCTTTTTCTCCATAAAAATCAATTTATATTCTGTGTACGTGCCATTGAGCGCTATAACTTTATTTAAAAATAACACGGCAGCATGTCAAGTCGAACTTTGGTTCGTGCACGCGTACTACACGACCTCCCTAGGTAAACAACCGATACATGCATTCAAATTAGCACGTGGGCTGCCATTTCATAAAGAAATGAGATCCACCGTGTACCCGCGTGGGTGTGGCTGGGCACAAAGCGTGAGTACGTGCACGGTGCACCCATTCTCTTCTTGTATACGTACACTACCTACGTGGGGTTGTGTGAGAGAGATACAAACCTAGAGAGATACAGTGTGTGGGTTCTTGAAAGTTTTGGGGGGTGGTCAATCAAAAAATGTAACATATGCAATGTGTGTGAAATAGAGTCCTGGATATAACATATATATAGAGGGGGCGATCCACGAGAAGAGAGTGGAGGTATCATCGGCTTGAGGTGTCCATAGAATCGAAGAGAGGGATGATGTGTGTGTGTGTGTGTGTGTGTGCGCGTGATTGATAAAGAGTGCCATCGAATTTGTGTGTGCCCACGTCAAAGATATAGAGTGGCTGGCCTACTAGAACGTGAGAGGGGACATGTGCAGTTTGTCTCTGTGCCATGGATACCTACCTGCAATGCTCGACTATCGGTGTGTGGTGGGGGAAGAGGGAGGCCCAATTAACTATAGAGGTACAATGGCTGGTATATGTGTGGAGGAGGAGAGAGGCCTACCTCATGTATTAAGGAGATCGATCTGCCTCATGTATTAAGGGAGATCGATCGGCATCCATGCATATGTGCAGGAGAGGAATAAGGTTGGGAGAGAGACAGAGCTAGAGTGTTGGAGGGGGTGGTAGTGGAGTTGCTTCTAACAAATGGTGGGATAGGCTTGCTAGACAAACGGAAGGCACGCCCTCAATATCAATAAGAGAGGAGATGGCTGCTTGTTGTCTGTGCACGTGCGTGTGAGAGATGGGTCAGTAGGCATGCACGAATGATGAGGGGGGGACAATATGGCTGTGGTAAGCAGACGTAACTACATAGGAAGATCAATCACCCTTTGTTAGAGAAAGCAGAGACATAACTTGTGAGGTACGTCGATCGATGGGGGCATAGTTAAAGTCGATCTAGGTATATGTTGGGAGATCGATCGGTATACATGCATGTGTGTGTTAGAAGCAAATGAGGCACGAGGAGAAGGATAGAGAGAGAGGGATGCATCTAGGAGGTGGTACGAGAGGCATACTATATCGAGGGCGAAGGAGTGTGCGAGTACAAGATCGATGAAAATAGTGATGGGAGTGAGGCATGGACGGTGACAAGAGAAGAGGGGTGTCGGTGTCAAAACCGACGGATCTCGGGTAGGGGGTCCCGAACTGTGCGTCTAGGCGGATGGTAACAGGAGACAAGGGACACGATGTTTTTACCCAGGTTCGGGCCCTCTCGATGGAGGTAAAACCCTACTCCTGCTTGATTAATATTGATGATATGGGTAGTACAAGAGTGGATCTACCCACAAAATACGTCAGCAGATTGAACTTGTGTACATATTATTCTCTCTACGGTGGTATGTGGAATTTATTTTACAGAGCCGGACACTATCCTGGTGTTCACAATCTTCTATGAATTATTCGGAGGAGGAACCCGCCTTGCAATGCCGAAGACAACATGCGCGCCGGACTCGTCGTCATTGAAGCCTGGTTCAGGGGCTACTGAGGGAGTCCTGGACTAGGGGGTGTCCGGATAGCCGGACTATCATTATTGGCCGGACTCCAAGACTATGAAGATACAAGATTGAAGACTTCGTCTCGTGTCCGGATGGGACTTTCCTTGGCGTGGAAAGCAAGGTTGGCAATACGGATATGTAGATCTCCTACCATTGTAACCGACTCTATGTAACCCTAGCCCTCTCCGGTGTCTATGTAAACCGGAGGGTTTTAGTCCATCGGACGAACAACCATTACAACAATCATACCATAGGCTAGCTTCTAGGGTTTAGCCTCCTTGATCTCGTGGTAGATCCACTCTTGTACTACCCATATCATCAATATCAATCAAGCGGAGTAGGGTTTTACCTCCATCGAGAGGGCGAACACAGGTAAAAACATCGTGTCCCTTGTCTCCTGTTACCATCTGCCTAGACGCACGTTCGGGACCCCCTACCCGAGATCCGCGGTTTGACACGACATTGGTGCTTTCATTGAGAGTTCCTCGTGCGTCACCGATAGGAAGGATGCCTCTTCCGTCTTCAAAGGCGATATCTTCGCCAAAGGAGCTTTGGCCGCCAGACCAAACTATCCGGCTGGGTGGTTTCTCATGACCGCTGTTCGCCACGCTTGACGATGACCTCTCGGGTCATCAAAAGCAATCTTCACGTCGACTCGAGATTAGCCGAGCAGCTGGATCCAATAGAGCTCTCGTCGTAAATGAGCTCTTGGATCGCATCGCCGCCACAGGAGCCGCTTCTGAGACTACAATCAGATTGGGCTTAAAAGCTGACTGAGAGATTAACTCTCCCCAAGTTACCCTGCGTTGCGGTGGTAGAGGAACAACATGGCGACTCTTCTCCTGTATTGAAAACTAGTCATGTCCGGGCTCCCGAACCCTCCATGCCGGATTCCCGCAGAGGGAGGGACTTCGATCAAGCACTGAACCTAAAGTCAGGCATCAGACCGGACTCGTTGGACAACGTCCAACAATCCAAGCTTCCAAATTCAGAAACTTCTCGGCCCTTGAGCCTCGAGATGGGTAGGGTTCCGGACTCAATTCCACCCACCCACCCATACATATGCGATCTATTTCAAATCCGGCAAGAGCCCGCTGAAACAGTACATCATTACTGGGCTAGATTCCTCCTGATTATGGACATGATAAAGGACTGCCGAGAGGAAAACACAATTTCAATTTTCTGCAATAATTGCGCAGACGAGGAATCTTGAGCGCCGTCGATCGTAGTGAAATTACATGCTTCACCGACTGGCGTCCATAATCTGAAAATCTTGTGCGATGGAGAGTTTCGAAAACGAAACTAAGTTTTGGGTTAATCCGGCCCGAATACAACCCTAGTCCGTAACAAAAGGGTGCATCACACTCGGGCACGGTACAAAACCAAAAAGCAAAAACCCCATAAAGACGCGGAACCGTCTTTGGAGGGATGGCTCAGCGGACCCTATAAAATTCACAAGATCGGAAGGCGCCACCCCAACACATAGCCTTGAGCATGTTGGATATTGCGGCGGTGGCCAAAAGTGGCGAGGAGCTTCTAGCCCCAAAAACCACTCCAACAGTACCGATCACGGTGTCAGCGGTCTTGAGAGTTTCGCATCAAATAATATGCAGCGAACAATCCGCAACCTCGCCAAGTCTACCAAGTAGCAACAACAAATCCATGGGCGACACGGCCATCACCTTCAGCGCCAGCGACGAACCTAAATTCGAACAGCTCGAGCACCGGCCGCATTGGTCCTCGGTCCAATAGTGGACGGCTTTCGTCTTACCAAGGTACTCATGGATGGCGGCAGCGGACTAAACCTCATCTACGAGGAAACTCTTCAAAAAATGGAAATAGACAGGAGCCACGTTGAGCGAAGCAGCACAACCTTTAGAGGAATAATCCCTAGCCGGGAAGCGGGCTGCACAGGAAAAATCACACTTGATGTGGTGTTCGGCTTGTCGGACAATTACAGGTCCGAAGAGGTCACGTTCCAAGTGGCCCCGTTCAGCAGCGGATATCACGCTATATTAGGACGAGAGGCATTCACAATTTTTCAAGCCATACCCCATTACGGGTGCATGAAGCTTAAGATGCAGGCCCGCGGAATAATCACTCTCGCTAGTGATCCGGACATAGCACTCTGCTGCGCGAAAACAAGACAGCCGCGTTAGCCACAGGCACTATCCAAAGCCCTAGCGGCGAAAGAACTCATCGCGCTGCGCTCTCACGGTGAATAGGGGCGATGTGATACTCGATAAGGGATCCAAGTCCACCTCCTTTAAACCAGCGGATGAAATAGTCAAATTCGAGGTCCATCCAGCGACCCAACAAAGGCGGCCTCCATCGAGCGCAGTTGAACCACGATGTAGATGCCGCCTTCTGCGAAATTCGCCGAAAAATTGGGACATCTTTGCACGGCACCCTTCGGATATGCGAGAATCCCACGCAGATTGGCGAACACAGCCTAAACATCCTAAAAGTTCAAGCGATCAAACAGGCTCTTGCGATTTTCGAACCCAAAAGGCGGGCGATGGGAGAAGAGCTAGCCAAACTCTTGGCCGGATTCATCGAGGCGTCAAACATCCGGATGGCTAGCAAACACGGTAATGGTACCAAGAAGGACAAATCCAGGCGCCTATGTGTCCGATTTTAAAGACCTCGACAAGGCCTGCCCAAAGGATCCCTTCCCCTTCCCGCATCGACCAAATAATCGATGCTCTGCGAACACGATTCATTGTGCTTCCTTGGCGCATACTCGGCTACCATCAAATCAAGGCGGCGAGCGGACCAAGCTGCAACGGCATTCATTACTCCCTATGGACCATTACGCTTCAACACGATGCCCTTCGACTCAAAAGCGCCGGCGCAACATATCGGCGCATGATTCAAACATGTCGGCTACCCAGATCGGCAAAGCAGTAGAGGCATATGTAGGCGGCGTGGTCGTCAAAATAAACTGCGTTGAGACTCTAGTAGATGATTTGAGGCTCACATTCGACAACCTCGAGCATATGACATTAAGTGAATCCGGAAAATCGTTTTTGGCATACCAGCGAGCTCACAGGCTTCATTGTATCCGGTAGAGGTTGAAGCAAACCCAGCCAAGATCCGAGCTCTGTCTGGCTGGATATTCCAAAAGACCTCAAACAAATACAAAAATTGACTGGATGCGTGGCGGCTCTAAGCCGCTTTATCTCCCGTTTGGGAGAAAAGGCATTGCCCCTCTATCGCCTCCTCAGGCACACCAAACACTTCGAGTGGACGGATGCTGCCACTGTCGGACTCGAAGAAATAAAAGCCATATTGGCAACAAATCCGGTCCTGGCTGCGCCTAACCTGGGCGAACCAATGTTGTTATACATCGCGGCAACACATCAAGTTGTAAGCGCGGTACTCGTCGTCGAACGAGAAATAGAAGGGCATAAATTCCCTCTTCAAAAACCAGTGTACTACGTATCCACTGTCTTAACTCCCTACAAGTCCGTTACCGCACTATCAAAAGATAGCGTCTGCGATGTTCATGGCATCACAGGCTCAGACACTACTTTCAAGAGTGTTCGATAACTTGTGGCCTCGAAGTGCCCCTCAGCGACATTATAAACAACATGACGCGATGGGCAGGATTGCAAAATGGGCCATTGAGCTCTTACCATTTGACATAACTTACAAACCTAGGTGAGCTATAAAGTCGCAAGTCTTGGCTGACTTTGTCATTGAATGGTGAAGCGAACTCCCCAAAAGTGCAGGCGCATACTCTAATGGATTATGCATTTCGATGGCTCCAAAATGTTGGCGGCTTGGGGGCTGGCGTCGTATTGACGTCCCCAACGGGGACACACGATCGATCGTGCTTGAGATAATGTACATGGACTCCAACAATGCAGCCGAATCTGAGGCCCTCCTACATGGCCTCCGGATGGCAATCTCCATGGGCATTCAACACCTAGAGGTGTGCGGGGATTCAAACCTTGCAATATCCCAAGTAAATGGAGACTTTGACGCCAAGGATCGGAAAATGGCAGCCTATCGTAACGCTGTATTAAATATGTCAGCTCGGTTGGAAGGACTTGAATTCCACCACGTAGCCCAGGATAATAACCAAGCGATCGGCGTGTTAGCGCGCATCGGTAGCAAACGCGACGCTGTCCCTCAAACATCTTCTGGAGCGGCTCTTTAAGCCATCCGTACTATGGGAAGAGGAGTCTAGAAATAACAACCCGAAGCAGCCGCACCACCCAACACGAACAATCGACATAATCGGCGACTCAGCCGATGAAATAACACCTTCAGCCCACGAAATAATGGCGATGTCGCCCGTGGGCGAGCCATTCCTAGCCTACTTACTTAGGCGGGAACTTCCCCAAGACCAAAATGAGGCTGTTGCATAGTTCGTGATCTAAAGCCTACAAGGTCCATGAGGAGAACTCTATAAGAAAAGCACAACGGAGTCCTTCAAAGGTGTATCTCCGAAGAGGAAGGTGAAACCTTCGGCTGAAATTCATGCGGATTAGGCGGACACCACGCCGCAGCTTCGGGCCCTTGTAGGCAAGGCATTTCGTCTGAGGATTTTATTGGTCGACGGCCGGGCGGATGCTCGGGACTTAGTCCAAAGATCGTCGGTTGTCGGCTCTTTGCTAATCGAGCCATATGCCACCCACCGCCCTCAATACTATACCCATCACCTGGCCATTTGCGGTCTGGGGGCTTGAGATGGTTGGACCCCTTAAAGGGGGAACCCACAAGCAAAAGTACCTATCGTCATGGTGGACAAATTCACCAAATGGATAGAGGCCAAGCCGGTTAAAGCGGCGAGTCGGACGGTGGAGACTTCATATCCGGGGTAGTACACGTTATGGCGTCCCCATAGCATCATTACGATAATGGCACAAACTTCACGGCCGACAAGGTTAAATTATGGTGCAAAAATATGGGCATTAAGCTCGATTACGCTTGATCTATCATCCTCAAACCAGCGGTCAAGTGGAGCGAGCAAATGGTCTAATAATGGCGGCATCAAACCCGGACTAGTGCGGTCCCTTACGGAATCTAACATGCCTTTGGGTAGAGGAGCTTGACTCCGTACTCACGGGGCTGCGGACAACGCCCAATCGTACTACGGATTCACACAATTTTTATGGTATACGGTAGCGAGGCGGTTTTGCCTGCGACATCATTCATGACTCATCTCGAGTGCGCATGTACGAAGAAAGAAAGCCGAGCTGGATCGGCGGGACAGCTTGGGCGCATTGGAGGAAAACGCGGCGTCGCCAAGGCTCGTTCCGCATTCTATCGGCAGCAGAGCTCGAAGATATCAAAGCGAGAAATGCACGGGCTAAAACTTACAATGTTGGCGAACTAGTTCTCGCTGCCGGACAAGAAAAAGGACAAGCTCAAGCCCAAATGGGAAGGCCCTTTCATCATCGATCAAGTCGACGGTAGGCGTACCGCTTCTGAAATGCATCGGACAACCGACTCGAGCGAACCCATGGAGCGCAGCCGCCTCCAGAAGATTCTCGCCTAGCGCCGGACTAAGAGTTCATCTCCTTCCTCCGTCCAAATTTTTATACTTCAGCTGTCTTTCGTTTCACTCTTTTCTCTCACCCTTTTCATAAAAGCCCTTAAAGGCCTACTTGCGCATTGTTCGCACACACTTGATGTGCTATCCGCACTCATTATACATGGGGGCTTCTTTACGAAGCTTACTTATCGGGCTTCATGCCCGGCACATGTGTCAAACTTCCACATGTACCTTTTATTCACCATTACTTGCATCGATATGACTTAAGTTTTGGCCAAGCTGGGTTGCTGGCTCTGTGCTTACCCTACATTCCCGATTGTTCGGCTAGGAGGTAAAGGAGCACCTCTGCGATTATTCTTGTCGGTCACCGGGATGTGTACCTCGGTAGGTGAAGCCAAAAGCTAAGCGTTCTTAAGAGAATATTCGATCGGTGACTTGAAAGATGATTTTTACCTATTTATTTATCTGCCCCGGATGTTTTCTTGCTCTTTTCGCGGTCCGGACATGCACTTTAGGGCATGCCTCCCGAGAAAAAAGGAACCCTTAGCGGAACTATTCTCCTGGAAGATGTTTCTTACTAACCATGTAGTATAACATAACTAGTTCGACACTTGTGCGATAAAGCACTAATGACCCCTCGCTTTGGTCTCCATGCATGCCCCGGTTGTTTCTTAACCGAGAAGGTATTCGGATACACTCTGGACTCTAGGGTCCCGAGGTTGAAGCGAAATGGTCGGCAAAGACAAACGATCTACAATCCGGCTAGAAGGCATTTTACATGCCATTTTAAATACATTGTCAAATCGGTGTTGTACTCCTCCTCAATCCCGTCTAACGGGCTATCTAATTCTGATCCCATTGGGAATATTTGTGACCAACTCTACTTGGCGTACACTAAACTCACGAGGATCTCCTTCCCATCGGGCCCCACAGTCCGACCTCGGCCATGTGGTTGGGATCCGCCTTCTTGTACAGCGTCTTCACCATGGCCCGAGGCCTCCACAGCACCTTGGCGGCAGGCGATATCTTCCATAAGCGGAGGCGCGCGCGCTCACAAGCTTCTCCGCAAGCTCTCAAAGGCCCTCGGGTAGGGAGAGGACAGCCATAAGGCACGGGCGACGCCGCTCATCGCTGCCGAACTTCGTTCGGCAGTTGCACCAACTTCGAAGTTGATCACCCGTTGATCACGGGCATCTCCTCCGCAGGCGACACAGTGAGCACACCTCTGAGACATATTTACATCAATTGACTTCCTCGCCCGAACTCTTCTTTTCAAAGGAGTTCGCTCAAGCACTACTATAGATGTCGCGGCGGCCGCTGATTCTCCTTCATGGAGCAGACAGCTCGGCCCGAACACCTTTCAGCTCTTCTCCAAGCTGGGCGTGGGCATCCACAGTTTGTTCCTTTCTGCTGCACCTTTGTCGGCACCCTCTCACCGACCTTCACCGGCGCGATGATTGTTGCTTGTCCGGATCGGTCCGGCAACATCTGCAATATCATTGTCAGACTTACACGCACGCCGCACACCGCTTATATTTTTGAAATAATGTGTCACCAGGAGGGGTCTCTGTGTTTCCTCCTGCGGTAGCGAGTGCGGCCTCAAGTTGGGCCTTGCACTCTTGTAGCTCCTGGGACAATTGGGTATTCTTCTCTGTAAGATCCTGCATATCAAATCATCCTTAAATCAGTTACTCTAACTACTTTAAGTTTCGGGGGCTACTGGCATATACAACTATTAAAATCTCTTATCCGTATGTCTTTTACATACTGCTCCGTGGCTCTGGTCAAACAATCTTGAGCAGCACGGAGGTGCGCGTCCCCCATGTTAAAGGCATTCAACGCCTCAGGGGAGAAGCACGCGTCACGAAAAACTGTCTGGCGGCGCCTATGGTTCATGGCGCTCTCCACCTCAGACCTGGTGGCGGATAGTCTGTCGGCATCCTCCGTTGGAGGAGTATCCGGCTCGCGCCTTGCGCTCGCCTCCCCCTCCAGACCAGGTGTTGGGCACAGCTAGCGAGAGGCTTGGTTGGCAACCTCTCCGCCCAGATCCGTGAGCACTCTTTCTCCTACAAAAGTCATGAGCATTCAAACACCTCCTAGGAACTTTGTCCTAAATGATGGTCGCGAGCTATACCGTTGTGGTGACGTTTCAATTCGCACCGCACCCCTCTTCCGCTTCTTGAGGCGGATGACCCTGTTGGTCAACCGCTGAGTTGACTTCCGCTTTGAAGGTACCTCCTGCGAGACACCATTGTATATGGTGGTCGAAATCTTAGGGACGAAATAATGGTGTCGGGACTTGGTCACAATCACACAGGGAGCCGGAGATAGGCCGGGGTAGTCAGCCGTAATGGCGACTAGAGCATTATCCATGCTAAGTTGGTGAAACACCCCGTCGATTAGCTCCACCTTTATGTCCGGATCCTCTTCGGAGGACGGATCAAGGGATCTTTGTGGATCCTCAGGTTGTGGGGCCGGACTATGTATGCTCTCCACAGTCCGGCGCAGTTCCTGCGTCAAAACCATAAAGTAAGGTACTTAACTTTGAAAGCACGGGTCGGATAAATGAACATCTGCTTACCCAGCTCCGAGGGTTGTTCATGGAGAACCCATTCAATGGGCTCGTCTGGAGGAAGTCCTCCTTCTCCCCCTTGTACAGGCCGGACATAATCTTCACCAGATCTTCGGCCGATCTCGGCCCTTTGCGGCCATGACGAGTGGCATCATTCTCCCCGTTGAAATCCCACATGGGGTGGCCCCTGTATTGCAGCGGCTGCACCCCCCGCATAATGCACGTGGCCATGACTCCAATCATGGTCAATCTGGAATGGGCCAGTAACCTTCTCCGGCCCATCAAATAATGGACGCTCTTGTCTTCCTCCACCGAGGGCTCATGAGCGCCAAATCGGGGTTTCTTGAGGAGCATTCTTTGAACTCCGGAGGCCGATCCGAACAGGTTCCGGCGGTGGGCGTCTTCTACATAAAACCATTACGAAGGCCGGTCTTGGACGCCTTCTTAGGGGTTCGAATGGATATCCGGTCCCGGCGATCGCCATATTTCGGCACCGCCCACTTGATATATTGACCCCTCGTGAGAGCGAGTGCGAGGCGAATAGCCTCTTCCACAGCGCAAAGTGGGGCTCGATGCCGAGAATAGCTTCGCAAAAGAGCTCTGAAACCCGCGATATGCGAGAATAGAGGCGGGCGTGAGGTGATGGAGCTGGAGTCCGTAGAACTCCAGAAGCCCGCGGAGGAATTGATGTACAGGAAATCCAAGCTCCCCTTTATTGGGACTTGGGGTGGCCTCCGCTTGCTTCCCACCTTTGTAGGTGGCCAGCCCGGCTCGAACCGGGATCATAAAGGCCGGGGGAAGATACCCCTCCGCTTGGAGCGTCACCAGCTCGTTGTGCGGGACAGAACATCTCCTCCAATCTCCTGGCAGAGGGCTGGGAGCGTGAGAGGAGGAGCCGATGATGGAATGGATTTTTGGTCAGGAGCGCTCCGATGAGTACTCGCGGAAGGAAGATGGTGTAGTTTGGATCTGGATTCTTGCCTCTCTTATAGGCAGATTATTTGCGCAACTAGGGGGTAAAACATAAAAGATACACTGGCTTTTCGCATTCGTGCGACGCGTGGAAGAAGGCCATTATTGGGCGTGGAAGCCAAGGAGCGCAACATTGGTAAGGGAGCGAACAACTGTTACGGCGGTACATGGAATTTGAAGGCGAACCCGCCTTGCAACGCCGAAGACAATATATCTTATGGACTCGTCGTCATTGAAGCCTGGTTAAGGGCTCTTGAGGAGCCCTGGACTAGGGGTGTCCGGATAGCCGGACTATCATCATCGGCCGACTCCAAGACTATGAAGATACAAGATTGAAGACTTCGTCCCGTGTCCGGATGGGACTTTCCTTGGCATGGAAGGCAAGCTTGGCGATACGGATATGTAGATCTCCTACCATTGTAATCGACTCTGTGTAACCCTAGCCCTCTCCGGTGTCTATATAAACTGAAGGGTTTTAGTCCGTAGGACGAACAACCATTACAACAATCATACCATAGGCTAGCTTCTAGGGTTTAGCCTCCTTGATCTCGTGGTAGATCCACTCTTGTACTACCAA
Organism: Aegilops speltoides; assembly: GCA_021437245.1. Lineage (NCBI taxonomy): Eukaryota > Viridiplantae > Streptophyta > Magnoliopsida > Poales > Poaceae > Aegilops > Aegilops speltoides. The sequence goes on from CM038143.1 coordinate 417,231,703, forward strand.
TATCATCAATATCAATCAAGCAGGAGTAGGGTTTTACCTCCATCGAGAGGGCCCGAACCTAGGTAAAAACATCGTGTCCCTTGTCTCTTGTTACCATTCGCCTAGACGCATAGTTCGGGACCCCCTACCCGAGATCCGCCGGTTTTGACACCGACAACGTGCTAAGCTGAGAGAAGCCAGGTACCTGACCTACGAGATTTTGCATAGGTTGCCTGCCAAAGGGCAAGTCATTCCTACTCCCGAGCCTGGCGAGAGCGTCGTGTTCGTGTCCCACATCCGTCGGGGTTTAGGCTTCCCGATGGATCCTTTTGTGAGAGGGCTCATGTTTTACTATGGGGTGGAATTCCATGACCTGGCTCCGGAGTCCATCCTCCATATCTCATCGTTTATTGTCGTCTGCGAGGCCTTCCTCCGCACTACCCCTCACTTCGGTTTGTGGCTCAAAACCTTCAACGTGGAGCCGAAGATAATTGAGGGGCGTCAAGTAGAGTGCGGCGGGGCGGTTATAAGCAAGAGGGTCGATGCTCCATGGCCCGAGGGCTCTTTTCAGGAGGAGCTCGGCCTCTGGCAGCAGGAGTGGTTCTATATTACCGCTCCCAGGGGTAGCAGGCAAAGGCCGCAGCCCGTCTTTCGCCCGGGTCCTCCACAGCGGCTGACGTCATGGGTCAGCAAAGGGCTTGACTGGGGGCCATCCAAGGACGTACCCCTATTGCAGGGCCGGATTCGAGACCTCCAAGGGATGGAGATCAATCTGGTCGTGGTGACGCAGGTTATGCTGATTAGGCATCTTCTGCCCTGCAAACGTTGCCCTCCCCGCCCGTGGGAGTTCAATCCGGAGGGACCACGAGTTCTCCAAAACTTCATGGGTACGACACCCGTGGAGATGTACAAATTGTTCTTCGGATTACAAGAGGTGTGTCCGGAATTAACCAAGGACGCCGACCTAAGCTGCAATCGCCCGGATACTCAAGTAAGTAGCTCCGTGTCCGGACATACCGTTCGTTTGCATATCTTGGATTTGCCTTTTAACCAATCATCCTTTGAACAGGAGTGGATAGCGCAAGCGAAGTTCATACGGTGTCCGGCCCCCCTCCCAGAGACCGCACCGGATGCGGTGTTGGTCAAGATGCTGGGGGTTGCGCCTTTAGAGGAGGGCGAAGGGGAAAACAGAGGATCTACCACCTCTACTAAGGAGGCTTTGGAGAAAGGGGGGATCGAGAATCCCTCCTTCCAGGGGGAGAAGAGGACCGCTTCCGAAGACCCGGAGGCCAAGGCCTCAAAGCGGGGGAAGAGATCTTCACGGAGGGTCTGCGCTGGGAAACCCGGCCGCACTATCTCCCCTAAGGAATCAGCCCTCCAGCGAGCCGTAAGTAGAAAAGGGGGAGTTATGTAATAAGGGACATCCCTATTTTGCTTCTGAGGATAACCGAAGTTTTTACCTTGTAGTTCGGATCTCTGTCCTTCTCAGCTGATCTCTGTAGGGCGGGTTGCATGATGCCGTCAGAAGTTTGCTGGCGGGGTTTGAGGTACATAAAAATGACATACCTTTTGACAGTTTTGCACATAAAGTGCGCCCTGTATAGATAGTAGCCCCTGAGACTCGGTATGTTGTCGAAAGCGACAGCGTGCCGAGGATCATAATCTTAGGTACTAATTCCTGCCTTTCCTATGCAGGTGGCGGATAGTCCGGTGGCCAGCCGGACAGATGGAGTTGCCGAACTAAAGCGGCAACTCGACGTTGCAGATGCGGACATTGCGCTGGTCAATAAACGACTTGACGAGTTACAAGGTAGATTGTTCACCTAGTAAGGGAGCTGATGCCCACTCCTTACAACATGTATGCTTAATGCAGATGGTGCCGCTACTGTGGAGGACCTTCGGGTAGAGCTTGCTCGAGCCAAGGAGCAAGCCAGAAGGAGTGAGGCGGCTGCCTCGAAGGCAGCCGAAGAGCTAGAAGCTGAAAGGGCTGCTCACTGCCGCAGCATGGAGGAGATGGCCGGAATGGCCGTGAAGCTGAAGGATGTCACTGACCGCTATGAGGTTCTTGAAAAACAACGCCGAGCGGAGCAAGAAGACCTGAAGAAGGCCACCGCCGAAGCCAAGGATGCCCGTTCGGTAATGAGGGCTATAAAGGAGGAGCTGCGTCAGGCCGGAGACATTGCGGTGGCAAGCCCTTTCGCTTTGCGCAGAAGTTCCTGAATCAAGTATGCTCACTTTGGCGGTTGTGGGGTTCGGAGGATCCTTATCTGGATTTGGCGGCGAAAAGGGCGGATGCGGTTGTGCACTTCAAAGTCAAAAGGATCACGAGACGGAAGAGCTTTTTGGTCTCAATTCCACAGTCCGGCGTTCACTTCCGTTGACCGATCGGTGGCCGAGTGGGCTGAGCGGACCGGATTTGCCATAGCGGATGTAGTGGCTCATCTGTGGCGGACAGGCCCAAGCCAAGAGTTATTTTGGCTTATTGCAGCAATTCCTTGGGCGGTGCCGCATATCAAAGCGATAAGCGGTCGGCATGCATAGAGGTGCATGGATGGCCCTCGCCCATGTGAAGACATCTTGGGCGGAGATGGATGCCACCGATGTTGCAACCGAGTGCGGACGAGCGATTACTCGCGAGCACTATTTTGGGGAAGTCTGCGCAGGGTGCTCGTGTAATAGAGTCGCAGTGCTCAAAAAATGTCATGTTCAAATGATCTTTATGATTTGTAAAAACGATATTCATAATATAAGTGCTTTTTATACTTGTGCGTTCAAGTATTGAAATATCTCCTGTGCGGTGTATAACCTGAAAGATGACAGTCTTCGACTTCATCCCCCACGCACATAGTGCGGGGGTGTTTGCAAAATAGCGCATTTTCACACTTAATCCAACGTCTTGGTCCTGTGAAGGAGGTGGTAGCGTAGCAAACGAGGCAACCGGACTATAATGCTCTATCACTTTCACTTAGCCATGGGAGTTCGAAGGTGGGGCTACGATATAGCCCCTAGGGGCACCGCGCTCTCCGAATTCGGGGCGCGTGTGTGCCTGACCGGGAAACGGTCCTTCGTCAAAGCGTAGGAATTCTAGATATTCCGGTAGTCGGTCAAGTGGTTGACCAGTCTCTCATCAGATCATGATGATCGGTTTTGGCTTTCTCTCTTGAGGTGCTCGCCGGCGAACCGGGCACAATCGTAGTAGTTCTCCACAGTGCGCGTTAGCCGATGATCTGAGCGTAAGGAAGCAAAACACGGAGCCGGGCAAACCCAACATTTGACCAAAGACATGATTCGGAGCTGATGCATATAAGGCCTAACTCGAGGCGCCAACACTCCCTAAGATATTCGGTCTTTATGATAACAGGCGAACAATGCCCTAAGCCCCTAGTGTCCGTGCACAGCGAAAATTTTGACACGGCCGATGCCAAAACGCCAGCCTCCTCATCGGTTATGGTGAAAAACCGGGGGATGTGAATCAACAAGAGACAGTAAGAAAGGTTTACGCAGGGTCTTAATCTGAAAAGAATCCTTGCGATGGGTCCCTGCTGCACGTCCGCGCCTGTGTCTCCATTGTGCTGTATCCTGGACGGGTGTACACGCTGTTCATCTGTAAAAGAGATGAACTTAGTTTGAAAAGAAATCGTGCAAAAAATGTATTTAAAACAGAGTATGAGTAAATGAATAAAGTTGAGCTTTTATTGGCTCTTTTTGTTCATATGCACAGCCCCTTGTGAAGGGGTGTGCGGCTAGGAAGCCCCTAGTTTATTTGTGCCATACTCGCCTAGCCGTGTCCGGGGTCTTGAGCGACCTTGTAAGGAGATGATGCCGCATGGACCGGGCATTTTAAGTGTAAGAGACGCGTAGTGCGGTATTGCGTTAAAGCGGGCGAAAGCTTCATGTCCCAATAGTGCTTGATGGCTACTTTTAAATGGGGCGACATGGAAGATTAGCTTTTCGCGGCGGAAGTTGTCGGGTGAACCGAACATAACTACTAGTAGTAAGGAGCCCGTGCACTTGGCGTAAGGGCCTGGCGTCACTCCTTTGAAGGAAGTGCGGCTACGGTGAATTTTAGTAGGGTCTATCCCCAACTTGCGGATTGTGTCCGGATATAGCAGGTTTAAGTCGCTGCCGCCATCCATTAGGACTTGTGTAAATTGTAGTTCGTCGATTATAGGATCCAATATCAGAGTAGTCCATCCTGCGTTTCAGATACTTCTGGAATAATCCAGGTGGTCGAAAGTAATTGGTTTTGACATCTAATCTCGGGATTTCGCTGGGGTGGACCGTGCGACGCGTACTTTAGTGGGTGCCGCACCATTGTTCCGTATTATCACATGAAGTGAGTTTACTGTTTTGACTTCTTGCGGGAAAGTCTTTTGTTTTTCGGCGCGCTGCTGATGGGGTTCGTCATCGTCCTCGCTTGGCGTGTCGAGCCCCTTGTGTTCGGCGTTGAGTCGGTCGGACTGCTTGAAGACCCAACAATCTCGGTGGGTGTGGTTTGCAGGCTTTCTGGGGGTACTGTGGATTTGACATATCTGATCCAAAATTTTGTTTAGGTTGGATAGCTCGTCACTGTTGTCCTTAAGAGGCAGTGTTTTGTTGTTCAGCCGAGAGCTTTTGAATCCGGCATTAACCGCTGTGTTCTTTGGGCCATCTTCCTTATTTCGGCGCTGATCCTTTCTACGTCATGACTTTCCATTTCCATCTCTGATCTCGGATGTACTCGGGCCGCTGGTGCTGCATCTTGCCAGCCAGCTATCTTCCCCCGCGCAAAAGCGGGTCATGAGGCTTGTTAGCGCGGCCATTGTTCTTGGCTTTTCCTGGCCGAGGTGTCTGGCGAGCCATTCGTCTCGGACGTTATGTTTAAAAGCTGCTAAGGCTTGACGTTGGACGATCGACTATTTGGTTCTTTTAGTGAGGAACCTGTTCCGAATTTGCCTGACTCTCCGGGCTGTTGAGTTATGTGACTTAAATCGTCTCATCCGGAGGGCGGACATAAGTCCCTGAAAATTTGCTCTAAACGCGTCCTCGAGCTCTTCCCAACTTCCAATGGTGTTTTCTGGGAGGCTTTTGAGCCAATGCCGAGCTGGCCCTTTGAGCTTGAGAGGTAGGTATTTTATGGCGTGGAGATCGTCTCCTCTAGCCATATGTATGTGTAGGATGTAATCCTCAATCCGCACTCGAGGTCTGTTGTTCCGTCGTATGCCTCTCGTTTACGGGCTTGAATCCGCTGAAATTCATGATCCAAACCTCATCGGTGAAATATAGTGGGTGTGCGGCGCCCCTGTATTTAGGTGTGCCGTTATCTTCGAGCACTCGGCGTGTTGTGTTGCTTCCTGGGGCCCTCTTTTTTGGCCCGTAAATGGACCGGACCGGGCCATCCTTTTGGCGAGCATCTTTATATGTGTCATGTGCCAGCTTGTGTGCGGCGCCGCTTGCTGCTCTTGGCCTGTCATCTGGTCGTCTATCCGGCCAGGCGGCCTCTTTGCTTTTTGATTGTGGTGGTTCTACGGCCTCCTCGTCGAATTCGGGCAGTAGCTTGCGCTTTGGGTAGCTCTTTGCTTGGTGACTATCGCCGTATTTGTCTGCGGTTTTGAGTACTTTGCTCCACCTCATTCTGAGTGCGTCTTCCGCTGTTTTGAGCTTCCGTTTCTACTTCTTCAAACTTCTTGTAGTGGCGACGAGCCTTTTGTGAAGGTTCTTATGCTCCGATGATGTGTCCGGTGTGAGATTGTCTAGACTGTTGTTTTCGCCGAGGATGGGTTGATTGTCTGATTCATCTTGTTCGGATGGTTGCTTCGTTGCATGTTAAATGATCCATCGGCTTGCCCTGCTCTCTGCTGGGTCATTATGGGTCTTTGTTGTTATCGGCGGGACTTGGTGGCGCTTGCACCGCCGTTTTTGGTTGTTTTTCGGGGAATTATCCTTCACGCGTCCGTTGTTCCTCGTTATCGCTTCCTTTTGGTGTGTCCACCATGTATATGTCATGAGTTGATGTGGCCTTCCATGCCCGATGAGGTGCTGGTTCTTAGTCGCCTCGGCATCGTTGTCCATACCGTCGATGTCTTGGTCGTAATCTAGCATGTCGGTTAGATCGGCGATGGCTGGCTACACAAGGGTGGTGGGTGGGCTTTGAATTTCTTCGTCGTCCGCATCCCAACCGTCCTGACCGCAGTCCGGCCAGGGCTCTCCTGATAACGAGAGATACTTTAGTGAATTCAGGATGTCGCCAAAGTGTGAGTGCTGAAAGATGTCTGCGGTGGTGAACTCCATGATCGGCGCCCAATCGGATTCGATTGGTAGGGGCGCAGGAGGTTCGGAGTCTGGCGAGGAGTCTGGCACCTCGGAGTCACGAGCTTTACAAGGGACAAGGTCAGTATTTGGCTCCATCACCGTAGAGGTTGCAGCCCCCGAGGCGGTGTCTAGCCACCCGTCCTCGATCTGCGCAGTCGGCTTCGAACTAAGGGTCGGAGAGGACTCATGTGCGTCCTCCAGGGCACTGTCCGGCAGCAGAGCTAAACCATGCCCATCGTGACAGTGCGGCGCCCTCAGCTGTGGCTCGAATTCGTCGAAGATCAAGTCTCCGCGGATGTCAGCCGTGAAGTTTAGACTTCCAAATCTGACCTGACGGACAGGGGCGTAGCTCTTGATCTGCTCCAGATGGCCAAGCGAATTGGCCCGCAGTGCAAAGCCGCCGCATACGAAGATCTGTCCGTGGAGAAAAGTCTCACCCTGGACTGTGTCGTTGTTGATGATCGAAGGAGCCATCAAGCCTATCAGTGACGACACAGAGGAACTCTCAATGAAAGCACCAATGTCGGTGTCAAAACCGGCGAATCTCGGGTAGGGGGTCCCGAACTGTGCGTCTAGGCGGATGGTAACAGGAGACAAGGGACACGATGTTTTTACCTAGGTTCGGGCCCTCTTGATGGAGGTAAAACCCTACTTATGCTTGATTAATATTGATAATATGGGTAGTACAAAAGTGGATCTACCACGAGATCAAGGAGGCTAAACCCTAGAAGCTAGCCTATGGTATGATTGTTGTAATGGTTGTTCGTCCTACGGACTAAAACCCTCCGGTTTATATAGACACCGGAGAGGGCTAGGGTTACACAGAGTCGGTTACAATGGTAGGAGATCTACATATCCGTATTGCAAAGCTTGCCTTCCACGCTAAGGAAAGTCCCATCCGGACATGGGACGAAGTCTTCAATCTTGTATCTTCATAGTCTTGGAGTCCGGCCGACAATGATAGTCCGGCTATCCGAGCACCCCCTAGTCCAGGACTCCCTCAAGGGGAATCTTGTGTTTGTGCTAGGCACACCTGGCTAGAGAGGCATATCGATCGATGTGTGCCGTAAAGAAGGAGCTGGGGGACCTACACACACCGTGGGTGAACGACCTAAAGTGAAAAGACGAATTTGCACGATGGAGCTAGAGAATGCTGAGGGAGGGTGAGAGGGATGCCGGCATGTGCATGCATGAGAGAAAGTTAGCGCTAGCTACAAAGACAAGAGGGTTGTGTGGGTGTAAAAGACGAATAGAGATCATATATACTTCATTATAAAAAGCGAATTCAGATATTTGAAGAATTTATCATAGTGTTTTAAACCGACGCATGTGTGTATATATAATGGTGATACACATGGTGTGGTTATGTACATGTTATACTACATATAATATATTTTATCTCTACTCTTATAAAAAATAGAGTGGTTGATGATGGTGTGCCTGCCATCCTGCAATATAGGCCATCCAATTTATATCTGGCGGATAGGAAGGGAACTATGGCAAGTTTGGAAAAAGATACCCACACCCCTCTCCATATTTGCAAATTAGGCCCCTTGATCATGTTGATGTTCTGTGGAACGCATGAGGATCTTGCTAGTACTACGTATAATACATAGAACATTGATTATAATTTGGGCTAATGTGTGGCTTTTGCAGCCCAGGTCTAAATACTTGTCATAATGTAGGGGGCGGGGCACTATACTTTGTGTGATAAACACGGTGTACGTGTGGAACATGGTTTAGATTATGAATATATAGTTAGTACATCAAATGTACTATTATTTGGAATCAGCATCAAGTGTATTCAAAAAATAGAATTCGAGTTCATGTAGTACACATAGTTCATATCTATCTCTATAGTAATCATGTGGTGTGTTATTAAGGTAATACATGAATGATGGTTGAAGTTGGCAACAATCATGATTGTAGATTCTTATTGAAATAGAGAAACAAATTCAAATTTAGTTCGAATTGCAGCGATAGCATAGACATTTGGAATGCACTAAAATGTTGGTATGAGTAGGTTACATGCATTATACAGCAAGAGAAAAAATTTAATCGGACATAACATGGATGCATACTCCCTCCTTCCATCTATATAGGGTGTAATGAGATTTTTTAGACCGCCTTTGACTATTGACAAGATTAATAGTACATGACATGCACAATGTGAAAATTATATCACTGAAAGAACCTTTCACAGACGAATTTAACGGTGTGCTTTGTGTAAGTTGCATGTCATATATTATTGCTCTAATATTTGGTCAAAGTTAGCATCCAAAAACGCCTTAGGCCCTATATAGATGGAAGGAGGGAGTAGCTTTGAATAGCATTTGTATAGTAAAACGGGGCAAGACTCTCTGTTTGTGTGGTGTGAATAGTTTTATTTTTTCGTTTTCTTTTTGGTTGAGGGAAATGTGAATTGATTTGGTACGTACAAGTACAATATTACTACATGTTAGGCTTGTCCCTAAAATTCAACCCGCATCTTGTTATATCCTGAAAATTCAGATATCATGCTCCCAAAACTGGCGCCTTCACAACCCGCGCCTTGCTATCCCGAAATTACAACACGCGCAAAAACTCCCTCTAGCTGCCAAATTCCGACACGCGAAATCTCCCTCCTAACCCTGAGCCAAAAGGGCCGCTAGTTCAAATTGGTGGGGGGTACCTTTCTAACACACCCTACATTTTGGACAAGCGTGTCCCTAAGTCATGCTTCACCCCCTCCCATCGCCCCCTTTTCACCAATCGAAATCCCAGGATGCCATAACCTCTCCGCTCCAGCCGCGAAACCCCACCCTCCTCCGTCCGCCACCTCACCGCTGCCCAGCCGGAGCCTCTTCCCCGATGATGTTGTCCACCGCAACAGCTCGACGTCCCTCGTCCACCTCCCCGGATGAGGATCCGTCGTCCCGCCGGTTCAGCCGCCCGTCCTCCACCTCCAAGGAGCTACTCCGACGATCGCCTCGTCTATCGCGGCTACTCCATCCCCACAAGGCCGCCTTAACCTGCTCCACCGGAACCGCAGCATCCTCACCGACTCCTTGGACGAGGCCGAGGCCTACTCGACGCCACCAAAGAGGTTGTACACTCATCGCATTGCACCTTCTCCTTAACTTGACCTCCCGGCGATGACGGTGCTCCATCCCGCACCCCCATGGAGCGGCTACCTTGAAGCCGGCGCCGTGGGCGACTTCTCCACGGCGGCTCTCCCCCAGTGCGAGGCCCCTTCGGCGGCGGCGGCCATACCAGCCAGATCCGCTACTGCTGCTCCAGCTCTCGCTCCCTCCCTCACGCTGCTGTTGCTGCTCCGGCTCTCACTCGGTTGCTCGCTCGCCCAGCTTCTACTGCTGCTCTCCCCCTTGCTCGTGCTGCTGCTCTGCTTCGATTTAGCCACACTTTAGTCGACTAAATCGACTTTTGGGTCAGTCGATTTTTAGGGGTTGGGGGGGCTCGCCGGAGTTAAGGAAGAACCATCGGCAGCGAAAACGGGGGCTTGCCGGTGAGGTACCCCACTATCTATCTTAGGGTTCAGGGTGGGGGTGGGGGCCTAGAGGGCTGGCCGGGGCAGCGGTGGGGAGTTGTTTCGGGGCGGCGAGGCGGCGCTGGGGCTGGCGGTTTGGCCGGTGGTGGCTAGCGGCTCAGGGGGGTGCAGGTTGAAGATGAACTGCAGGCCCTCCCTAAACTACATGCCAAGTGCCTCTCTGCTACCATTGCGTTCAGTTTCGACAGTAGCATTTAGATTCCACAGTAAATTTCAGTTTTGACAGTTAAGTTCAGAGTCAACAGTTTTTACGTTATCTGTTGTAGTCAGGTGGTTTTTGGTGATGTAAATTTTACATCCATTTTACATCATCTATTGGAGATGCTATTAGAATCCCACTTGAGATTGATGATGTCTGCTTTGTCTGCTTGAGCCTTGGCGTCTTCGGCTCACGGAGCTGCTCCAACGACGAGCGATCCATCACAACAGAGCGAAAGCCCTGGGCGCCGTCTCTGATTCCTCAGATCTTCCTCCACACCTCCGACAGCCACCTCTGCCTCAACAGCTTTAGCGACCAACCCAATGATGCTGAGGTCGACACGGCTACGGCAAATAGGTTGTACACTTGTTGCATCACTTATTATTATACATTCACGTCGATCCGTTAGGGCTATTTTGGTTCAACGAAAAAACATAGCAATAGGGAATTTTCCAATGGCACTCTACTATTCAATTATTCATGCATTTTGTTGAAAGGAATGAAGCAAAACATCCACCTGGACCTACTTTTCAAAATCATATGCATGAAAACAAGACCAAGTGCATTAGTGCGAATAACATTCTAACTGTACACGCTTTCATATGGTTTCACTTTATTTTGGCCATGTTTCTTTGCATTCCTCTGCTCTTCCAATTCACGTAAACCAAACACCCAAGTTGGCAGAAATCCTGTGTTTACAAATGCTCTGTTTACCATGTGCATTTTCCTATCCTATTCGGTGTTTTTCCTATCCTGTGTTTTAAGAATCATGCAAGCCAAATGAGCCCTTACAGAATTACTTGATTCATGTGCGTGTCGAAGGAACTTTGTGTGATTTGTCCTGCTCTGCCCATGACGTCGTCCACCTCACCCGAGTTGCTCCATCGATGAAGCATCCACCAAACCGACATCATGACTCTGACCGTCTTTCGCCGCCTCAGATCTCCTTCCTGCCACCGCACCCACCTAACAGCATCACCATCATCGACTCAGTAGATGAACCTGAGGAGTACATGGGTCCACAAGAGAGGTCACACTCTTTTGTTCTGCTTATGTTATGCATTGCTTAAAATTACCTGCTACTTTATCGTCATGTTCACCTCTTGGACTCCAAGTCAGGTCCAAATTAATGTTCAAACTTGAGTTCTAAATTAGTTGTGGGGCACATATCGAGGCATCAATGAATAGTATGTCTGTCTATTATCTGGTTCACCTAGGGTATGCCTATGTTGTTCATCTTGGGTGGGAAACAAATAGTAAAGCAATCATCATCTATCTTTTTATTAATTTAAAGCAACCATCAGCCTGCTATCATTATTTTTGGATCCATCCACTGGTTTATACCATCACTCTAAATTTCTGCATGCTCTCCTTACATAATCTCACCATATTTTTTTCGTATGCATGTCAGATATTGTACACAGTCATGCTGAACATGTAGAGAAAAAGAGAAGAGTTTTGCACGGCAATACAATGTCATGCAGACATCGCTCCATGGTGGGTTCAATGGAAAACCCTCCCCACCCCTCTCCAGATTGTAATCCAGAGGAAGATATACATTCGAGGCGGACTCGGGCGCCACGACCACTCCTATTTACCCCCCAAGGTGTTTGCTCTACCTTGGCATGATGATGTAAGTCATATCATGCATATGTTTCCTTGGAGTGCCTACTTTTGACATCATATATGTCATCTGCTTAGTTTAGACAAGTTCTGTAATGCCACCTGTTTAGTTTCTATATCATATATGGGAGTTATGCAGTCTCATGTCTCTTAGCCAGCCATAATACATGTGAAATGTGCAATGCCATCCTGTTTAACTAGGCATCATAAATTTGAATGATATCTTGCCCATCCTTTTCTTCATTACATTTCCATTTGTCAACAATGTTTGTACATTAAACTACTCTTCCTGTGAATCAACCATTTGGGTGGGAGATGGAAAAATCTGGAGTGAAAACAAGGCCTTCAGAGCAGACAGTGCTACCTGTCGAAGCAGATCTCTTGTTGGGTCCCGATAGATCCTTAGAGATGGATTCAGAGACAGATGACCAGTCCTATTCCCCCACCGAGGTGTATGCTCAAACTTGGCACAGTTATACTGCTCATATCATGCATATGGTGTCTTGCATTGCATAGTTTAGACATCATATACACAATATTCAACACCATGTTCTTAGTTCAGACATCATATTGAATGCCCTCTGTTTAGCATATAAATCACATATGTGAATTAAATGATGTGATCCTGATTACTTAGATACCTATAGGTGAATTATGTCATGCGATCATGTTTAGTTAATCATCATATCTTTGAATTATGTTATGCTATGCTATCTAGTTTAGATAGACATCATATATGTGAAATTATGTCATGTTATCTGTTTTAGTTAAACAATATACATGTCAACTATATCATGCCTTTTCACACACTATCTATTGCATCTGTCTCTCATACAATGTCTGTACATTCAACTATGTTTCTTGTTTATCAGCCATTTGAATTGGAGCAGGTGATGCCAGTAACCAGCACACTAAAAACACGGTCTTCAAATAAAACAATGCTACCTCTTGGTCGAGATAACACCCCGGTTGTACATGCACAAGAACCAGCCCTACCAGACATAACCCAAACTCTCGCAGATTGTACCCCTACTGCGATGGACAGAGAACCAGCTTCACCCAATCTAACCCCAACCCCAGCAGATAGTAACCCAATTCCTATTGACACAGCACCATCTCCACCACAGAGCTCCCAAACAAGAGCAGTTAGTAAGGTAGCTCCAGTGCCCAAAGGGCCAGTACTACCACGGCGAACCCCAACTCCACCAGTTAGTACGCCTATTCCTGTGGAGAAAGCACAACCAGCTAGTCGTAGTTTAGCATCTATCGCATTTGATGATGTTAAATCATATGTGCGTATCTTCCCATCTTGGAAATATTATACTGAAGATGAAGGAAAAATGCCAGTTGCAAGTGTTTGTCCAGGAGTTATGTGTAAGTACTGTTATTCATGGCAATTACTTTGCTTTGTCCCATACATCCTACCTCCATGATGGTTATAATACAACAAATTTTCCCATTTTTCTCTATAGAGAAGGACCGATTTGGAAACACAAGATGAGGTAACCTGTGCTAATACCTCTGCTATCTTCAAGAATGCTTGGTGGCAGTATCGGAATTACCGGAAGAAAACGTACTTCACCGGCAAAGAAACTCATCAAAATCCCTTACGTTCTCCTGAGACACATTTACTGGACGATGACTGGGAATGCCTTGTTCTGTACTGGTCCCGAACCAAGAATGTGGTAAGGTCTATGAGCTCATTTTCTATTTTAAGTACTATATTCTTGCATCTTACTGTACTCTGTTCATGTAGAACAAGTGCCTAAACCTGAAGAACAATTGTTCTAATTTAAGATTCCATTGCTATCATAGTTCAGAAAAGCGCTAGGCGTTAATTGTGCGTTTTGCCACCGCCTTGCGCTTTACTAACCAAAGCGCATGCTATGCGCAGCTATGCACAGATTAAGCGTAGTTATGCGCAATGCATTTTGCCAACGCCTAGAGCCTAGGCGCGCTTAAGCGCTTGCTTAGGCATGCCTTTCTAAACTATGATTGCTATCGTGCATACTGCTTTGCTCTTGTATCACTGTATTTACTCATACAAACTTATTTTTAAACTGAAGGATCCAATCGAAACTCCAATGGCACAGCAGGTATGTTCACGCATGTTTCTTTAACAGGTTTGCTCTTATCAATAGCTCTGTTGATTTTAGTTTCAACTGTGTATACAGTTGACTTCTCATATCATGCACATTACTAGCATCACAACAGAGCCAATAATGTTGTTGTACATGTAGACCCGTGATACCCATCTGAAATCTTGTTATGCCGTGTAGTTTCCCATGCTTTGTATTCTTTCACTGCTGCTTTGTCTTGAACTGATATGATTTGAACCGTGTCTCTATTTTGATTTGCCAAGACAATGCAGTGAGCATAGGACATAGATATATGTTTGTTTGATGCTTTTATTATGTACCAGTACTTGGCAATAGAAGACTTGGTAGTTTAATCCTGTCCACCTTACTAATGAACTGTTCACCGAAATGAGTTTTATACTAGTACATGCTAAACCTGTTATGTGTCTGCTTGTTTCTTCTTTTAGAATGCTGACAGAATATTGGGGAAGAGTGCCTTATTAAGTAATGGTAAAGGAAGTAATGCAGATAAGGTTCAGGATAGTGACACATCCTTGTTGGTCTCCAACAAAGCTGATAAAATAGCTAAGGAAGACTATCTTGAAGACAGCGAGACAACCCCAAAGTCCTGTCTTGGTTTAGTATTCGAGTTACTGGCCACTACCGCTTGCACAAGCTATTCAAACTCACTGTCTGAATCAGTTCGGTTTCTTGAGTCTCAACTACAAGCTGAAAGACATCGATCAGTGTGCTTTGCGACGAAGCGGAAGGATGCGGAAGTCATTTGGAGCATTCAGATGCATACTTTCTGGTGCAACAGCAAGCGTTGGAGGATTTTAGCGCCAAATAGGACAAAGCTAATAAGCTTGGTAAGCTTATTGCCAGCATGGTGGATACCCCGGATAACGTTTCTTGAGCTCTTCTAAATTTGTTTCAGTTATGCTCCTGTTTTGCTGCCGCGTTTATTTGCACTGGTGGCCAATTTTGATGGCCAGTGTATGTAATATGCTGCTTTGTTCCCTATATTTGCACTGGTGGCGAACTTTGATGCTCAGTGGATGTAACATGTGTAATAGCGGTAATAGGCTAGCGTTAATTGCTTGCTTATTTATTTCCTTATTGTCTTGTTTAGTTGTTTGCTTGTAGTCACTGCAGTTCTTTTTCTATGTTTTTCTAGTGGCCACAATAGCCTATTTTTGGTAACTAGGCCAAAATAATCATGGCAACACACGGACTGTTGTAACCATGGGCCTCCTGCAGGCCGTATGATCCATGGGCCTTCTTACGGCTGTAGGATCCATTGGCCTTCTATAACGGGCCGTAGGATCCATTGGCCTTCTATACGGGCCTTAGGATTCATGGGCCTTCTACGGGCCGTAGGGTCCATGGGCCTTCTACGGGCCGTACAATCCATGGGCCTCATACAGGCCGTAGGATCCATGGGCCTTCTACGGGGCGTATCATCATTTCGCCAATCATGGGTCATACTATTCGTGGACCATAACGGGCCGTTAATAGGCCGTATTTGTTAACTCTATGAAAACAGCCCAACAGGTTTTTTTGACATGAAGACAATAGCGTATTAATGGTCCACAAGCGGGCCGATCAGACGACGGGCTGAATTTGGCTCTAAGCGAAAAATAGCGATGTAGGGCCGTATGTAACCGAATGCTGCAAATGAGCCCAAGAATCAATGGGCCCTGAGAAGGCTGAAAGATAACTTGGGCTGGAAACGGCCCAATGGAATAACGGGTCGTTAATGGGTATAAAGTGATACACTGTTCATTACGGGCCAATTTCACCACGGGCTGTTAATGGGCCAAGAGTTACAAAGGTGAAAGTGCAACTATCCCTAGGTGGTTTTGGTAATTCCTAACAACATATAGCTCATTGAGCTAACATCATTCCAAGATGAACATTTCAGGAAAAGCTCAATGAATGGCATGGCATGGATGAGAAAAGTGGATCCCTCAAAATGCTAAGGATAAAAGGATTGGCTCAAGCTCAAAAGCTCAAGACTCTACATTTTATATTTTAGTGATCCAAGATTACATTGAGTCTATAGGAAAAGCCAATACTATCAAGGAGGGATGAGGTGTTGCTTAATGAGTTTCTTGCTCCACAGTGCTTAGTGATATGCTCCAAAAACCCTCAACTACTTTCTCACATCCACATATGACCTAAGCCAAAAGTCAAACTCGGCCCTACCGATTCTTTCTATCAGGCGCCACCGAGTTCAGATGTCATAGCCACTACCACAAACCCTAGGCAAATCGGTCTCACCAATAGGGATCTCGGTCTCACGAGATGGGATTGTAATCTCTCTGTTTCCCTTCGTAACATTTCGGTACCACCGAGATGAGCAATCGGTCCCACCGAGATTTCAATGTAAACTCCCTGTTTCCTTTTCGTAACATTTCGGTCCCACCGAAATGTGCGAATCGGTCCCACCGAGTTTACCTGACCAACTCTCTGGTTAGCTTATTACCAAAATCAGTCTCACCGAGTTTGTGTAATCGGTCTCACCGAGATTACGTTATGCCCTAACCCTAACCATATCGGTCCTACCGAGTTGCATGTCGGTCCCACCGAAAATCCTAACGGTCACTAGATTTGCTGAATCGATCCGACCGAGTTTACCAATTAGGTCCCACCGAGTTTGGCAAGTTGTGTGTAACGGTTAGATTTTGTGTGGAGGCTATATATACCCCTCCACCTCCTCTTCATTCATGGAGAAAGCCATCAGAACAAACCTACACTTCCAACTTGCTGTTTATGAGAGAGAACCACCTACTCATGTGTTGAGGCCAAGATATTCCATTCCTACCATATGAATCTTGATCTCTAGCCTTCCCCAAGTTACTTTCCACTCAAATCTTCTTTCCACCAAATCCAAATCCTGTGAGAGAGAGTTGAGTCTTTGAGAACTATCATTTGAAGCACAAGAGCAAGGAGTTCATCATCAACACACCATTTGTTACTTCTTGGAGAGTGGTGTCTTCTAGATTGGCTAGGTGTCACTTGGGAGCCTCCGACAAGATTGTGGAGTTGAACCAAGGAGTTTGTAAGGGCAAGGAGATCGCCTACTTCGTGAAGATCTACCGCTAGTGAGGCAAGTCCTTCGTGGGCGACGGCCATGGCAGGATAGAGAAGGTTGCTTCTTCGTGGACCCTTCGTGGGTGGATCCCTCCGTGGACTCGCGCAACCGTTACCCTTTGTGGGTTGAAGTCTCGATCAACGTGGATGTACGATAGCACCACCTATCGGAACCACGACAAAAACATCCATGTCTCCAATTGCGTTTGAATTCTCCAAACCCTTCCCTTTTACATTCTTGCAAGTTGCATGCTTTACTTTCCGCTACTCATATACTATTTGCATGCTTGCTTGAATTGTGTTAAGATTGCTGGACTTGTGCTAAGATAGCTAAAATCTGCCAAAGACTAAAATTGGGAAAAGGATAAGTTTTATTTGGTCAAGTATTCTAATCACCCCCCCCCTCTAGACATACTTTTGATCCTACAAAAGGGCCTCATATGGGCCGAAAGAAGTCATGGACCACACATGGGCCGGAAGTTAAAACGGGCTGGAATCATATTGGACGGCCCAGATGACGCTCTCGGGCCTAATTCGAGGTAAATAGAACGGCCTGGGTTAGCGGATCGTAAATGGGCTATATCTGAACAGGTCATTAATAGGCTTTCCATGGGCCGGCCCGCCACCTTTTGACCAAGTCAAACGGGCCGACCTTTTCACATGAATGGGCCTCTATTGGGCCATGCCACATTTCGCCGTATCATAGGCGCCTTCGGTCCAATGAGTGGATGACATCTGTCCCAACGGTGAGCCAACACGTGTTTCCTCCAGCCAATGATGATTTTACACGTGGAAAATCCCCATTGGTCGGGGCGTTAATGGGTTATCAGATCCAAAACCGGACCCGATAGCTTAACGTGTTCCATTACGGTGGATGCCACGTGTCGGTCACCCTTGACGAAAGCACTTCTGTGATGCGTGATTTATCGTCATGGAAGTGGACACTTCCGTGATGATAATTTTGGTAATGTCATGGAACACTTCTACGACAGTACAGGTATGACTATCTTGATTCTGTCATAAAATCATCATGGATGTACATGCATGACAAAAAACGCGACCTACTGTGACAAACACGTATCATCACGGAAGTGTATTTTTTGTAGTGTTGGTTAAGCTGAACAACAACTTGGAGAGTTGGAAGGTAAAAGCTTTCCTAACATAGTTCGTTCCAAAGGGATATTTTTGCGTTTGTGTGTGTTGGAGTAAGATGCTATCTTCATCGATTGGTCCTTGTGATCAGTTGTCCGTGCCATTGTCTTATCCAATATTTGATTTGAGCATGGGCTATCGTCAAATCAAATCAGAACCAACGATGTTCGTAATGTTGTCTTACTCGTGTTTTCCCTCGAGCATACACCATTATATCTTTTAGGTCTGGCCATTGCTATCACCTTGTTCACATAATCGTGGAATTCCATTTACATGGAAACCCAGATGAATTGTTGTTGAGCCCGTCGACAACATCCCTATCTTGTCCATGATTTTGTTGGACATTAAGCTAGTGTTTGAAACTTTGTAAGAAATGCCTTCGTGTTCCATTCATGAAGGATATTTTTGGATGAAAGAAGTAACTTCCTCTAGTTCACGTGCATTTGATGCAAGTTGTCACTGTGGATCTGGGAAAGTTTGTTTTGCTTCCTTTGGAATCATCCCAAGTCAGTCATGCATGTGCAAAGTATTCTATGGTTTGATAGACTGATCATCTCCATTCCATATGTATTCCCTAGCACACAACGCCACTGATTGATTTGTTTAAAGATACGAACTTCGAGTGCTAATCCTGAAGGGCCCAGACAGACATGCATAAGACTTTATTATTTCAATGATGGTTCCCAATCAGAACTCGATAGCATTTTATTATAAGACTACTACGTGGTCATGCTTGTCCTGGATAGCGTGTCAACATGTATGTAGCAGAACCAGCTCATGTTTTGGAGCTTGCAATCGTAGTTCATTTCTCGAGAATCTCGCAATGTCATCTCATTGGTTTGTGTTGCAAACTTTCTTTTCTATACATGATGTTTAGAATATCATGACACCAACCAGATCTGAATCTCAGTCAGATATGATGGTCGGAACATTTTCCAAGAACTATAATATTGGTCTCTCTGTAACCGGTAAAGTGGATGTCGTGACCAGCACACCCAGTCGGAAGACCTATTATTGTAGTACCTTGATTGAGGAAGTTGCCACCTCCCCATAAGGATTCCATAGGATTTACTCCAGTATTTGTTCCTTATGGATTCTTGTGCTCCCAAAGTCCGACCTTTTACTTGATGTTCTAGATACCAAACCATATCTCTAAATGGGTTACGCTAGCACATCAAGGAGAACATTAGAAGCGGGGTGCTAAATGTCTCTCGGTCGATCATCCAGATTTTCTTTCCTTGGCCTCGCTAAGGTGAAATCTGAGAAGGTGTTATCTTCCTTTGCATCTGCATCCTCCACCAATATTCATCATGGTAGTACGAGGTGTTACCAAGATCTTGGCACAGTTGTTGGCAAACCTTGATGAATATGGAAGTGCTCAAGTTCTTGAGAGCACGTGCAAGCACTAGGTTTTATCGTCAGCATTAATTGGGATTTGCTCTCAGTTTCTTCGATTATGCTATAACCATTCAAACAGTGGAATCACTCTCTACTATTGATCTTTTTTCCCAGTTACCAGAATCATTCCCAGCATTTGCATTTTGTGCCCAGCCTGCACCTACCATGGTGCCATCTTACCATGGGCTGCCCTTCTCAGTAATTGTTGTTCAGGATCATCTTCAAAAGTGGTCCTACCATGGGTCCCATCCATTTCCAATGATATGCAAAAATCAATCATTGTGTTCTCTTCAACAAGGTAGTCCGCATCATCCATCCTAGTCCGAGTATGTCATTCTTTCGGACCCCTTCAAATGATCGATTGTGATTTTCCTTAGGCTGGTATAAAGAGTTGCAATGATCTAAATATCAAAAGTAATTCTTTTGCCACTTAAGGGAATAACTCTACGAGTCACCTCCTCTAAGGTGCCGCGTTACGGTATGAGGGGCAATTAACTACTCACTACTCCGAAACTAGTGCACCGTCTTATTTAAGTGTGGATTTGTTGCCTACCAAGTGAACCTTCATCCTCTGTTTCACTCCATCCCTCTGGATGTATGTTTTGCGTCTCAGCTCGAGAGATGTTTGAATGTCTCACTTCATGAGTTGATCCTGAGTTGCCCGATCTTCTAGGAGATCGAATCCTATAGAGTTTCTTTCTATCGACATCATGTTGGATGAAGATCCCGAAAGCAAAGAAGTCAGGATCAATTTGAAGCAATGGATTAACGTCTTCAAGAAGGGCAGTTAGATCATGAAGACTATGTCAATCTTGTGTCCCCTTTGTCTCCTTACCTCGTGTCTTGAATCTCGGGACGAGATTCTTGTTTAGTGGGGGTGAGTTGTCACAGCCCTAGCTCAGCCCCTGCTGTCTTTGCTTGATCATCATGTCATCATCATTTTTATTCATGAAAGTTGAATTGAGGTTAGTTGAAACCCTCACAAATTAGTCCAGAAGTAATCAACATTAAAATCTCATCAAAGGAGCCCAAAAAATGTTCCTATTAAACTTTGAAAAATATTGGCAAGAATAAAATTCAAACCAATATTTTTGGAGGCTTTAGAATATTTATTTTGGGCCTTTGATTTAATTCATAAACTATTTGAGTTGTATTTATTTCTGTTATAAAAGAAATAAGTGTCCAATTATTCTGAAACTTTTTGTGGGGCTCGAGAAATATCCACTTAGCTCCCATATTAAATTTCAAGATTTTGAAAAATGAATTAGTATTTCTACTAATTCAAAATAGAGGTATAAAATTAGAAAATAGAAAGAAAATAGAAAGGGAAAGAAACTAACCTGGGATTCTTGCCTGTAGCAGTAGCCCACCTGGCCCAATGGAGAAGGAGGCCCAGCCCACCAGGGGCATGCCTGTCTTCTTCCTCATGCCAGCGCATGAAGCAGCTCGGTGGCAAGCGCCAACGCCGCCCTTGGCCACCTCCTGCCTCCTTGCTAGCCTCCCCGACGCCCTGGAGACGCCACGCAGCTCCCTGGCTCACTCCCTCACTCTCCCCATGCTCCTCCCTTCCTCTGCTCTATCTCTCTCTCTCACTCGGACCCAAGCGCGCCCGAGAGCGCCGCCCTGTACCACCGCAGCCACCGCCTCCCCCTCGACCTCTCTCCATGCCCTAGAGCTTCGCAACAACGTCTTCTACATCCTCGACGAGCCAAGCAAACGGGGATGCGCCGTATCACCGCCATCGACATAATCTTCAAGCTCCAGCACCGGTGATTGCCATCGCCACTCCGTCGTCTCCAGAGCCTCCCACGAGCCGACGAGTACTCCACGTGATGCGCTGTGAGCCCCTGATCCGTTTCCCCCTACTCTTGTGCTCTAATTCAAGATCTAGCCATTGTTTTCATCAAGACCGAGAACCACCGCCGCCCGAGCTTGTCACCGGCGTAGCTCCGACGACCATTTGGTCGTGCTAGTGTGTCCAAACGCTTCACCACACCACGTAGAGCCTCGCTCGATCTTCTTTTCATCCATTTGCACACCATAGCCTCGACCACGAGATCGTCCAAGCTCCGGCCGCCGCTGCGGTCGTCGCCGGCATTGGCTCCGGTGACCCCGCGGCCACCCACCTGCTCCCCTGGATGCGGGCGAGCACGGGCTACCCCCTGGTGGTCTCTACGCGTCCAGCCGCCGCTCGCAGCGCAAGTCCGGCGAGGTGCAGCTGTAGTTTTGGTCGCCGCTGATACGTCTCCAACGTATCTATAATTTTTGATTGTTCCATGCGATTATATTACCTGTTTTGGATGTTTATGGGCTTTACTATACACTTTTATATCATTTTCGGGACTAACCTATTAACCAGAGGCCCAGCCCAAATTGCTGTTTTTTTGCCTATTTCAGTGTTTCACATAAAAGGAATATCAAACAGAGTCCAAATGGAGTGAAACCTTCGGGAGAGTTATTTTTGGAACGGAAGCAATCGAGGAGACTTGGACTAGACGTCAGGGAAGCAACGAGGAAACCACGAGGTAGGGAGGCGCGCCCTACCCCCCTGGGCGCGCCCCCACCCTCGTGGGCCCCTTGTTGCTCCCCTGACCGACTTCTTTTGCCTATATATGTCCATATACCCCGAAAACATTGAGGAGCAGAATAGATCGGGAGTTCTGCCGCCGCAAGCCTCTTTAGCCACCAAAAACCAATCGGGACCCTGTTCCGGCGCCCTACCGGAGGGGGGATCCCTCACCAGTGGCCATCTTTGTCATCCCGGCGATCTCCATGACGAGGAGGGAGTAGTTCACCCTCGGGCTGAGGGTATGTACCAGTAGCTATGTGTTTGATCTCTCTCTCTCTCTCTCTCTCTCTCTCTCTCGTGTTCTTGAGGTGATATGATCTTGATGTATTGCGTGCTTTGCTATTATAGTTGGATCTTATGATGTTTCTCCCCCTCTACTCTCTTGTAATGGATTGAGTTTTCCCTTTGAAATTATCTTATCGGATTGAGTCTTTAAGAATTTGAGAACACATGACGTATGTCTTGCATGTGCTTACCTGTGGTGACAATGGGATATTCACGTGATCTACTTGATGTATGTTTTGGTGATCAACTTGCAGGTTCAATGAACTTATGCATAGGGGTTGGTACACGTTTTTGTCTTGACTCTTCGGTAGAAACTTTGGGGAATTCTTTGAAGTACATTGTGTTGTTTGAATAGATGAATCTGAGATTGTGTGATGCATATCGTATAGTCATACCCACAGATACTTGAGGTGACATTGGAGTATCTAGGTGACATTAGGGTTTTGGTTGATTTGTGTCCTAAGGTGTTATTCTAGTACGAACTCTATGATAGATCGAACGGAAAGAATAGCTTCGTGTTATTTTACTACGGACTCTTGAATAGATCGATCAGAAAGGATAACTTTGAGGTGGTTTTGTACCCTACCATAATCTCATCATTTGTTCTCCGCTATTAGTGACTTTGGAGTGACTCTTTGTTGCATGTTGAGGGATAGTTATATGATCCAATTATGTTATTATTGTTGAGAGAACTTGCACTAGTGAAAGTATGAACCCTAGGCCTCGTTTCCTAGCATTGTAATACCGTTTACGCTCACTTTTATTGCTTGTTACCTTGCTGTTTTTATATTTTCAGATTACAAATACTCATATCTACCATCCATATTGCACTTGTATCACCATCTCTTCGCCAAACTAGTGCACCTATACAATTTACCATTTTATTGGGTGTGTTGGGGACACAAGAGACTCTTTGTTATTTGGTTGCAGGGTTGTTTGAGAGAGACCATCTTCAACCTATGCCTCCCACGGATTGATAAACCTTAGGTCATCCACTTGAGGGAAATTTGCTACTGTCCTACAAACCTCTGCACTTGGAGGCCCAACAACATCTACAAGAAGAAGGTTGCATAGTATACATCAGCCGCCGGCCAAACTCCGGCAACAGCCGACGTGGCACGGTCATTAGCACTAATCTCCGCCAGCTGGGCCACACCTAGACATAGACAGCAGGCCCCATAGTAGGTCAAAGTCCAAGTCAACACGGGATTAACCCCTGTCTCACTAACAAGTGGCCCCCACTTGTAAGATTTAACCCTGGCTGGCTCGTTGACTCGTTGACATAGTGCTAATGTTGTGCTGACGCAATATTTGTTTTTTGGTTTTAAAATAAATCATAAAATTCCAGAAAATGTTATAAACTTCAAAAACTCATAGAAAATTAATCGTAGCTCAAAATGAAATAATTTATATATGAAAAATTATCAAAAATTTAATCTATCCAACTGTACCATTTTCATGCATGTTAGAACAACTTATGACTACTGTTTAGGACAAATCAAATGAATGACATTTAAATAATCACATGTGGAGTTTGAATTTGAACCTAGGGTTCAAACCAACTTCATTTAACTTGTTGCTAGTCGCATTAGCTCAATAACAGCATATTACCATGTCATGATCATGCATCATATTATTGCATTGCATTGATTGTGTTTCCTCTTTGTTACCGGTATTTGTTCCCCCTCAGTAGACGTGGTTCCCACGATAAGATCGTCGACTTCGTTGAAGAGCTATACTATCTTTAGAAGTGCTAGGCAAGCAAAAACCCCTTGATCACCCTGATACAATCCTACTCTCTTGCTCCTGCTCTCTTTTACTGCATTAGGACAACAGTGTTCCAACTGTTACATGTTGCGATAGTTGAACCCATTTCCTCTGCATGACCTATCTTTGCCACAGTAAATAGTTAAAACCCACTAGCATGAGTAGGAGTTGTTTGATCCATGATGTGCCTACTCATTTATGCTTGCTTGTTATGTCTGCTATGCTTAGAGTTGTGTCAGGTCTGATTCATCTAGGATGGATTGGAATGGTGATGAACATGTCTTACTATGTGTGAGCTAAGAGTGTGAACACGATTTGGTAAAGGTAGCGGTGAGAGGCCATGTAGGAGTACATGGTGGGTTGTCTCATTGAAACCGTCCTCAAGAACTGAGTTCTGTGTTTGTGGTCCAAGAACAGCTACTACCACATGTTGGGCCCTAAAATATGACCCCGCTCGACTTGTTAACCCCCATGTCCTCTGTCCAAGAGTTGCAAGTAGTTTCTGGTGTTTGTAGTATACCGGAGGCCGTGCACAACGCTGACCCTAGGGGTGGGCTGTGATGCGGTAGATACGTGGCCCGGTGTACCGAGACGCTCGTTTGGTGCCTCGGAACCCTGCACACATCTTCCGGGGCCGTAGTGGAAAGCTTGGCCGGACTCCCTGCAGATGGAAGCTGAATAGGCGATAAACCTGGACTAGGGACTTGTGTGGTTAGTCAGGTCGTGGTCTACACCCACGTCGTCTTTCGCTTGAAGTCTGCCGAGCACATGTCGTGTGCAGACGCTAAGTGGTGGGAACATGTGTGAAGAAGTACACCCCTGCAGGGTTATAAATGATCTATTCGAATAGTCGCATCCGTGGTAAAGGACTACTGGGTTGCTTATGCAGTTCATAGACAAGTGAAAGTGGATACTCTAAAATGCGCAAGATAAGTGTGAGTGCTATGGATGGCCTTCTCGTAGGGAGACGGGAGCGGATCCATAGTGGTGTATTGATATGGTAAATATGTGGACTCGTGTGCGCCACCTCAAAGATTTACTAGCAGTCGTAGTACATGATAGCCACCGAGTCAAAGCTGGCTTGTTGTAGTTAAATTCCACCACCCACTTTGTTGATACTAATGCATATGTAGCTAGTTCTGATGTAAGTCTTGCTGGGTACATTTGTACTCACGTTTGCTTAATTTATGTTTTTGCAGAGAGACTTCAGTCTCACTAGTAGTTCTGCATGGACTTCGATGTTTAGCTTGTTACCTCAGCTACGACCTCTTACCCTTGGGAGGGTCTTGTAGATAGTCAGGCTTCTCAGCCTTTTTCATTTGTAGTTGTCTGTACCCAGACATGTTATGCTTCCTTTGCCTGTATGCTCTGTATGTTGGGTCATGTGACCCATGACTGTAATTCTTACTATGTATGACTCTTCGGAGCCTTCTGAATAAATACTTTGAGTCGTAGAGTTTTGTGGTGATGCCATGTTGTATTCGCACATATCGAGCATATTGTATGTATGATTTTGAAATGCTTGGTATGTGTGGGATCCGACAATCTAGTTGTTTATTCTTGGTAGCCTCTCTTATGGGGAAATGTCTCCTAGTGCTTCCACTGAGCCATGGTAGCTTGCTACTGCTCTAGAACACATGGGATGATCGGCATGTGTCCTTCTTTGCTCCTGTGTCTGTCCCTTCGAGGAAATGTCACGCGTTGTTCCTTTAAGTCCTTGTAGCTTGCTATGAGTTGGGTTCATACGTTGATGACCGACACATGCATTGCTGGATCATCTATGCATGCCCCTGTAAGTTAGTGCCATCTTGGGTTTACGACTATTCATGTCGGACCGGGTTCTCTGTTATATGGATGCTAGCGACACTATCATATATGTGAGCCAAAAGGCGCAAACGGTCCTAGGCCAGGTAAGGTGGCACCCGTGGGGATACCGTGCGTGAGGCTGCAAAGTGATATGATGTGTTACATGCTAGATCGGTGTGACTTAGAATTGGGATCCAGACAAGTTCGTACTAAAATAACACCATATGATACAAATCAACCAACTCTAATGTCACCTAGATACTCCAATGTCACCACAAGTATCCGTGAGTTGATTATACGAAATGCATCAAACAACTTCAGATTCATAATATCAATCCAAAACAAAGAACTTCAAAGAGTACCCCCAAGATATGTATCAGAGAAAGGAATATGAAAACACGTATCAACCCCAATGCACAGATTACCCCAATGTCACCACAGGAATCTGCAAGTTGATAACCGAAACATACATCAAGGGAATCACTAGAACATCTCATTGTCACCATGGATATCCCATCGCAAGACATACATCAAGTGCTCTCACATCCAAAAGATTCAATCCAACATAAGAAAACCTCAAAGGAAAAGATTCAGTTCATCACAAGAAGGTTGAGAGGGAAGAACACCATAAGATCCAAGTATATTAACAAAGCTCGCGGTACATCAAGATCGTGTCAAATCAAGAACGCGCACGAGAGAGAGAGAGAGAGAGAGCGATCAAACACATAGCTACTACTCCCTCGGTTCCTAAATATAAGTCTTTGTAGAGATTCCACTATGAACTACATACGAATGTATATATATGCATTTTAAGTATGGATTCATTCATTTTGCTCCGTATGTAGTCCATCTAGTGGAATCTCTACAAAGACTTACATTTAGGAACGGAGGGAGTAGTACATACCCTCAGCCTCGAGGGTGAACTACTCCCTCCTCATCATGGTGGCCGCCAGGATGATGAAGATGGCATCTGGTGATGATTTTCCCCTCTGGCAGGGTGTCGGAATGGGGTCCTGATTGAGTTTTCATGGATACGAAGGCTTGCATCGGCAGAACTTCTCATCTAGGGTTCCTTCTGATGTTTGTGGTATTTATAGGAATTTTTGGCATCGGTCTCACACCAGGGGGGTACCCGAGGGGCCCACAAGCTCGGGGGGCACGTCCTAGGGGGTGGGTGCGCCCCCAGGCTTGTGGATCCCTTGGCTACTTCCTGGCCCAGCTCCGGTGCTTCGGGGGTCTCTTTTGGTCCATAAAAAATCACCGTGCATTTTCAGCCCATGATAACCCACAAGTATAGGGGATCAATTGTAGCCTCTTCCGATAAGTAAGAGTGTCGAACCCAACAAGGAGCTAAAGGTAGAACAAATATTCCCTCAAGTTCTATCGACCACCAATACAACTCTACGCACGCTTGACGTTCGCTTTACCTAAAACAAGTATGAAACTAGAAGTACTTTGTAGTTGTAACGGGATAGGTTTGCAAGAATATAAAGAGCACATAAATATAAACTAGGGGCTGTTTAGATAAATAAGAAATAAAGTTAGTATAGCGAGTGTGGAAAAGTGGTGGTAGGAGTTGTGAAATTGTCCCTAAGCAATTGACTACTTTGCTAGACTGATATCAAGTTTTATGTTGGAGAGGCCACTGCTAGCATGTCATCCCTGACTTGGAATTCTATGCACTTATGATTGGAACTATTAGCAAGCATCTGCAACTACTAACGTTCATTAAGGTAAAACCCAACCATAGCATTAAGATATATTGGTCCCCCTTCAATCCCGTATGCATCAATTTCTATGCTAGGTTGAAGCATCTGTCACTCTCTCCCTCCAATACATAGTCCTATCAACATACAACTAACCCTATGGTGTGATCCACACACGCGCTCATATGATGGGCACCAAAGGACAACAACATAACCACAAGCAAATTAAACCAATCATAGCAATTCACCAATTACCAGTAGGATAACAAAAATCTACTTAGACATCATAGGATGGCAACACATCATTGGATAATAATATGAAGCATAAAGCACCGTGTTCAAGTAGAGGGTACAGCGGGTTGCGCGAGAGTGGACCGCTGTAGATCGATGGGGGAAGGTGATGGAGATGTTGGTGAAGATGACGGAGGTGTTGGTATAGATCGCGGTGATGATGATGGCCCCGGTGGCGTTCTGGCGCCACCGGGAGAGAGGGGGAGAGAGCCCCCCTTCTTCTTCTTCTTCTTCTTCTTCTTCTTCTTCCTTGACCTTCTCCCTAGATGGGAGAAGGGTTTCACCTCTGGTCCATGGCCTCCATGGCGTGGGAGGGGCGAGAGCCCCTCCGAGATTGGATCTGTCTCTCTGTCTCTCTCTGTTTCTGCCTTCCAGATTCTAGCCTTTCACCGTTTCTTATATTCCCGGAGATCCGTAACTCCGATTGGGCTGAAATTTTAACACAATTTCTATTCGGATATTAGCTTTCCTGCGGCAAAAGAAGGGCACCAACCGCCTTACGAGGTGTCCACAAGGGTCAGGGGTGCACCCACTCCCTGGGGCGCGCCCCCTGCCTCGTGGGCCCCTCGAGCATTGATTCTTCTTCCCAAAAATCATAAATATTAAAAAATAATCTCTCTCAGTTTTTATCCCGTTTGGACTCCGTTTGATATGAGTTTTCTGTGAAACAGAAAACATGCAACAAACAGAGGCTGCATTGAGCCTTTGGATCAATATGTTAGTCCCAAAATAGTATAAAAAGTTGCCAAAAGTATATGAAAGTTGTAGAATATTGGCATGGAACAATCAAAAATTATAGATACGACGGAGACGTATCAGCATCCCCAAGCTTAATTCCTGCTCATCCTCGAGTAGGTAAATGAAAAGATAATTTTTGGTGTGGAATGCTACCTAGCATAATCTTGATCATATATCTAATCATGGCATGAATATTAAGACACGAGTGACTCAAAGCAATAGTCTATCATTTGACATTAAGACAATAATACTTCAAGCATACTAATAAAGCAATTATGTCTTATCAAAATAACATAGCCAAAGAAAGCTTATCCCTACAAAATCATATAATTTGGCCATGCTTCATTTTCGTCACACAAAATGCTCCCATCATGCACAACCCCAGTTTCAGCCAAGCAATTGGTTCATACTTTTTAATGCACTTCAGCCTTTTCAACCCTCATGCAATACATGAGCGTAAGCCATGGACATAGCACTATGGGTGGAGTAGAGTATGATGGTGGAGGTTGTCTGGAGAAGACAAAAAAGGAGAAAGTCTCACATCAGCGCGGCTAATCAACAGGCTAGGGAGATGCCCTTCAATTGATGTCAATGTGAGGAGTAGGGATTGCCATGCAACGGATGCACTAGAGCTATAAGTGTATGAAAGCTCAAACTGAAACTAAGTGGGTGTGCATCCAACTTGCTTGCTCATGAAGACCTTGGGCATTTGAGGAAGCCCATCATCGGAATATACAAGCCAAATTCTATAATGAAAATTCCCACTAGTATATGAAAGTGATAACTCAAGAGACTCTCTATATGAAGAACATGGTGCTATTTTGAAGCACAAGTGTGGTAAAAGGATAGTAACATCGCCCCTTCTCTCTTTTTCTCTCATTTTTTATTTTCTCTCTTTTTTGGATAGGCTTCTTTGGCCTCCTTTTTTTATTTGGGCTTCTTTGGCCTCTTTTATTTTTCATAAAGTCCGGAGTCTCATCCCGACTTGTGGGGGAATCATAGTCTCCATCATCCTTTCCTCACTGAGGCAATGCTCTAATAATGATGATCATCACACTTTTATTTACCTACAACTCAATATTACAACTCGATACTAGAACAAGAATATGACTGTCGGTGTCAAAACCGGCGGATCTCGGGTAGGGGGTCCCGAACTGTGCGTCTAGGCGGATGGTAACAGGAGACAAGGGACACGATGTTTTTACCCAGGTTCGGGCCCTCTCGATGGAGGTAAAACCCTACTCCTGCTTGATTAATATTGATGATATGGGTAGTACAAGAGTGGATCTACCACGAGATCAAGGAGGCTGAACCTAGAAGCTAGCCTATGGTATGATTGTTGTAATGGTTGTTAGTCCTCTGGACTAAAACCCTCCGGTTTATATAGACAGGAGGGCTAGGAATTACACAGAGTCGGTTACAATGGTAGGAGATCTACATATCCGTATTGCCAAGCTTGCCTTCCACGCCAAGGAAAGTCTCATCCGGACACGGGACGAAGTCTTCAATCTTGTATCTTCATAGTCTTGGAGTCCGGCCGATAATGATAGTCCGGCTATCCGAACACCCCCTAGTCCAGGACTCCCTCAGTAGCCCCTGAACCAGGCTTCAATGACGACGAGTCCGGCGCGCATGTTGTCTTCGGCATTGCAAGGCGGTTTCCTCCTCCGAAAAATTCATAGAAGATTGTGAACACCAGGATAGTGTCCGTCTCTGTAAAATAAATTCCACATACCACCGTAGAGAGAATAATATGTACACAAGTTCAATCTGCTGACGTATTTTGTGGCGTGACGTCACACCACTACCAAGCCTTTACTTGAATCGTTTTTATTATACCACCTCAGCGCGTTTAGCGAAGCGGTTTCCTTGGCACGTCTTGTCGAAGCAAAGATCGTGTTCCCCTTATTCCGGAATTCCCATCAATACAGACGTGGGTAAACCAACCGTGCCCGTTTCCACGCCTCCTCCATCGAAGGTGAGTTCCAAACGGTCACGGGGATGGCTCTTGGTATTCTCCCTCTTTATAATGAGACCAAGGCCCGTTTCTTTTCTTCAATCCTCAGTCGAATCCGCCCCTCGCCCCGAGTTCCAACACCCAGAGCTCCAGATTCGAGCGCCTCGGACCTGCAACAATGTCCGGCTCCGACCTACAGGGCCGGTGGATGCCCTCCTCCGTCACGGAAGAGGACGTGCTAAAGCTGAGCGAAGCCAGGTACCTGACCTACGAGATTTCGCATAGGTTGCCTGCCAAAGGGCAAGTCATTCCTACTCCCAATCCCGGCGAGAGCATCGTGTTCGTGTCCCACCTCCGTCGGGGTTTAGCCTTCCCGATGGATCCTTTGGTGAGAGGGCTCATGTTTTACTATGGGCTGGAATTCCATGACCTGGCTCTGGAGTGTTGGGGAACGTAGTAATTTCAAAAAAATTCCTACGCACACGCAAGATCATGGTGATGCATAGCAACGAGAGGGAGAGTGTTGTCTCGTACCCTCGTGAGACCGGCGAAGCGATCTGGCGTAGAGGAAGTAGTCGACGTTCTCCTCGCGATCCACCGATCCCAGCGCCGTTACTCCGGCGCCTCGAGTTCTTGACACACGTACAGCTCGGTGGCGCTCCTCGGGCTCCGATCCAGCAAAGCTCCGGGAGAGACGAGTTCCGTTAGCCGACGGCGTGGTGGCGATCTTGATGTTCTACCGGCGCAGGCTTCGCCTAAGCACCGCCACGATATGACCGAGGTGGATTATGGTGGAGGGGCACCGCTGCGGCTAAGGAACGATCTCAAGGATCAACTTGTGTGTTCTAGGGTGCCCCCTGCCCCGTATATAAAGGAGCAAGGGGAGGGCGGCCGGCCCTAGGAGGCGCGCCAAGGGAGGGGTCCTCCTCCTAGTGGGAGTAGGACTCCCTTTCCTAATCCAACTAGGAAGGAGGAAGGGGAAGGAAGGAGAGGAGAGGGAGAGGAAGGGGCGCCCCTCCTTGTCCTATTCGGACTCCCCATGGGGCGCCATCTCCTGGCGCAGCCCTCTCTCTCCCCTCTTGGCCCATTAAGGCCCATTACTTCCCCGGGGGGTTCCGGTAACCCCTCCGGCACTCCGGTTTTCTCCGGAAACTTCCGGAACCTTTCCGGAATCCGAATATAGCCGTCCAATATATCAATCTTTATGTCTCGACCATTTCGAGACTCCTCGTCATGTCCGTGATCATATCCGGGACTCCGAACTCCTTTGGTACATCAAAATACACAAACTCATAATATAACCGTCATCGAAACCTTAAGCGTGCGGACCCTACGGTTCGAGAACAATGTAGACATGACCGAGACACGTCTCCGGTCAATAACCAATAGCGGGACCTAGATGCCCATATTGGCTCCTACATATTCTCTGAAGATCTTTATCGGTCGAGACCGCATAACAACATCGTTGTTCCCTTTGTCATCGGTATGTTACTTGCCCGAGATTCGATCGTCGGTATCCAATACCTAGTTCAATCTCGTTACCGGCAAGTCTCTTTACTCGTTCCGTAATACATCATCTCACAGCTAACTCATTAGTTGTAATGCTTGCAAGGCTTAAGTGATGTGCATTACCGAGAGGGCCCAGAGATACCTCTCGGACAATCGGAGTGACAAATCCTAATCTCGAAATACGCCAACCCAACATCTTCCTTTGGAGACACCTGTAGTACTTCTTTATAATCACCCATTTACGTTGTGATGTTTGGTAGTACCCAAAGTGTTCCTCCGGTAAACGGGAGTTGCATAATCTCATAGTTATAGGAACATGTATAAGTCATGGATAAAAGCAATAGCAACATATTAAACGATCGGGTGCTAAGCTAATGGAATGGGTCATGTCAATCAGATCATTCAACTAATGATGTGACCTTGTTAATCAAATGAAAACTCCTTTGTCTATGGTTAGGAAACTTAACCATCTTTGATTAACAAGCTAGTCTAGTAGAGGCATACTAGTGACACTCTGTTTGTCTATGTATTCACACATGTATTATGTTTCCGGTTAATACAATTCTAGCATGAATAATAAACATTTATCATGAAATAAGGAAATAAATAATAACTTTATTATTGCCTCTAGGGCATATTTCCTTGATCTCCCACTTGCACTAGAGTCAATAATCTAGATTACATAGTAATGATTCTAACACCCATGGAGTCTTGGTGCTGATCATGTTTTGCTCGTGGAAGAGGCTTAGTCAACGGTTCGCTACATTCAGATCCGTATGTATCTTGCAAATCTCTATGTCTCCCACCGGACCAAGTCCGGATGGAATTGAAGCGTCTCTTGATGTGTTTGGTTCTCTTGTGAAATCTGGATTCCTTCGCTAAAGAAATTGCTCGATATTGTCACAAAAGATTTTCATTGGACCCGATGCACTAGGTATGACACATAGATCGGATATGAACTCCTTCATCCGCTCCTTCATTAGCTGCTTCGAAGCTGCTATGTACTCGCTTCACATGTAGATCCCGCCACGACGCTTTGTTTAGAACTGCACCAACCGACAGCTCCTCCGTTTAGTGTAAATCGTATCCGGTCTGCGATTTAGAATCGTCCGGATCGGTGTCAAAGCTTGCATCAACGTAACCGTTCACGATGAGCTCTTTGTCACTTCCATATCTGAAAACATATCCTTAGTCCTTTTCGGTATTTCAGGATGTTCTTGACCGCTGTCGATGATCCACTCTGGATTACTTTGGTACCTCCTGCTAAGCTTATAGCAAGGCACACATCAGTCCGGTACACAACATTGCATACATGATAGAGCCTATGGCTGAGGCATAGGAACATCTTTCATTTTCTCTCTATCTTCTGCGGTGATCGGGCATTGAGTCTTACTCAACTTCACACCTTGTAACACGGCAAGAACCCTTTCTTTGCTTGATCCATTTTAACTTCTTCAAAATTTTGTCAAGGTATGTGCTTTGTGAAAGTCCAATTAAGCGTCTTGATCTATCTCTATAGATTTTGATGCCCAATATGTAAGCAGCTTCACCGAGGTCCTTCATTGAAAAACTCTTATTCAAGTATCCCTTTATGCTATCCAGAAATTCTATATCATTTCCGATTAGTAATATGTCATCTACATATAATATCGAAAATGCTCTGAGCTCCCACTCACTTTCTTGTAAATCTGAGCTTCTCCAAAAGTTTGTATAAACCCAAATGCTTTGATCACACTATCAAAGCGTTTATTCCAACTCGAGATGCTTGCACCAGTCCATAAATGGATCGCTGGAGCTTGCACACTTTGTTAGCTCCTTTGGATCGATAAAACCTTCGGTTGCATCATATACAACTCTTCTTCCGTAAATCCATTCAGAATGCAGTCTTTACATCCATTTGCCAAATTTCATAATCATAAAATGCGGCAATTGCTAACATGATTCGGACAGACTTAAGCATCGCTACGGGTGAGAAGGTCTCATCGTAGTCAATCCCTTGAACTTGTCGAAAACCCTTTGTGACAAGTCGAGCTTTGTAAACGATAATATTACCGTCGGCGTCGGTCTTCTTCTTGAAGATCCACTTGTTTTCTATTGCTTGCCGACCCTCGGGCAAGTCAACCAAAGTCCACACTTTGTTTTCATACATGGATCCCATCTCAGATTTCATGGCCTCAAGCCATTTTGCGAATCTGGGCTCACCATCGCTTCTTCATAGTTCGTAGGTTCATCATGATCTAGTAGCATGACTTCGAACAGGATTACCGTACCACTCAGTGCGGATCTTACTCTGGTTGATCTACGAGGTTACGTAGTAACTTGATCTCAAGTTTCATGATCAACATCATCAACTTCCTCACTATTTGGTGTAGATGTCGCAAAACCGGTTTCGTGATAAACTACTTTCAAATAAGGGAGAAGGTACGATTACCTCATCAAGTTCTACTTTCCTCCCACTCACTTCTTTTGAGAGAAACTCCTTCTCTAGAAAGGATCCATTCTTAGCAACAAATGTCTTGCCTTCGGATCTGTGATAGAAGGTGTACCCAAATGTCTCCTTTGGGTATCCTATGAATACACATTTCTCGATTTGGGTTCGAGCTTATCGGGTTGAAGTTTTTTCACATAAGCATCGCATCCCCAAACTTTAAGAAAGCGACAACTTTGGTTTCTTGCTAAACCATAGTTCATAAGGTGTCGTCTCAGCGGATTTTGACGGTGTTCTATTCAGCGTGAATGCGGCCGTCTCAAGAGCATAACCCCAAAAGCGATAGCGGTAAATCTGTAAGAGACATCATAGATCGCACCATATCTAGTAAAGTGCGATTCTGACGTTCGGACACACCATTACGTTGTGGTGTTCGGGTGGCGTGAGTTGCTAAACTATTCGCATTGTTTCAAATGTAGACCAAACTCGTAACTCAAATATTCGCCTCCACGATCGGATCGTAGAAACTTTATTTTCTTATTACGATGATTTTCAACTTCACTCTGAAATTCTTTGAACTTTTCAAATGTTTCAGACTTATGTTTCATTAAGTAGATATACCCATATCTGCTTAAATCATCTATGAAGGTGAGAAAATAACGATATCCGCCACGAGCCTCAACATTCATCGGACCACATACATCTCATATGTATGATTTCCAACAAATCTGTTGCTCTCTCCATAGTACCGGAGAACGGGTTCTAGTCATCTTGCCCATGAGGCACGGTTCGCAAGTGCCAAGTGATTCATAATCAAGTGACTCCAAAAGTCCATCGAGATGGAGTTTCTTCATGCGCTTTATACGATATGACCTAAACGGCGATTACCACAAATAAGTTGCACTATCATTATCAACTCTGCATCTTTTGGTTTCAACATTATGAATATGTGTATCACTACTATCGAGATTCATTAAAATAGACCACTCTTCAAGGGTGCATGACCATAAAAGATATTACTCATATAAATAGAACAACCATTATTCTCGATTTAAATGAATAACCGTCTTGCATCAAACAAGATCCAGATATAATGTTCATGCTCAACGCGGCACCAAATAACAATTATTTAGGTCTAAAACTAATCCGAAGGTAGATGTAGAGGTAGCGTGCCGACCGCGATCACATCGACTTTGGAACCATTTCCCACGCGCATCGTCACCTCGTCCTTTGCCGTGTTTGCTATATCCGTAGTCCTGTTTGAGTTGCAAATATTAGCAATGAACCAGATATCAAATACCAGTGCTCTGCGAGCTCTAGTAAGGTACACATCAATAACATGTATATCACATATACCTTTGTTCACCTTGCCATCCTTCTTATCCGCCAAATACTTGGGGCAGTTCCGCTTCAAAGGACGATCGCTTGCGGTAGAAGCACTCGATTTCAGGTTTAGGTCCGGACTTGGGTTTCTTCTCTGAGCGGCAACTTGCTTGTTGTTCTTCTTGAAGTTCCCTTCTTCTTCCCTTTGCCTTTCTTCTTGAAACTAGTGGTCTTATTGACCATCAACACTTGATGCTCCTTCTTGATTTCTACCTCCGCAGCCTTTAGCATTGCGAAGAGCTCGAGCATAGTCTTTACTAACCCTTGCATATTATAGTTCATCATGAAGCCTTTGTAGCTTGGTGGCGGTGATTGAAGAATTACATCAATGACACAATCATCCGGAAGATTAACTCCCGGTTGAGTCAAGTGATTGTAATACCCGGACATTACGAGTATGTGCTCACCGCAGACCCATTCTCTTCCATCTTGCAGCTATAGAACTTATTGGAGACTTCATATCTCTCAATCCGGGCATTACTTTGAAATATCAACTTCAACTCTGGAACATCTCATATGCTCCATGACGTTCAAAACGTCGTTCAAGACCCGGTTCTAAGCCGTAAAGCATGGCACATCGAACTATAGAGTAGTCATCAGCTTTGCTCGCGGACGTTCTTAACGTCGTCGGTTGCATCAAGCGGCAGTTCGCACCCAGCGGTGCATCCAGGCGTAACTCTTACATGCAGACAATGAGGATAATCCTCGAGTTCGGACCCGATCCGTGTAATTGCTACCATCATCTTTCAACTTTGCTTTCTCAAGGAACGCATTAAAATTCAACGGAACAACAAAGACGAGCCATCTATCTACAAACAAACATAGACAAGCAAGATACTATCAGGTACTAAGTTCATGATAAATTTAAGTTCAATTAATCATATTACTTAAGAACTCCCACTTAGACAAACATCTCTCTAGTCATCTAAGTGATCACGTGATCCAAATCAACTAAACCATAACCGATCATCACGTGAGATGGAGTAGTTTTCAATGGTGAACATCTTATGTTGATCATATCTACTATATGATTCACGCTCGACCTTTCGGCCTCCGTGTTCCGAGGCCATATCGCATATGCTAGGCTCGTCAAGTATAACCTTGAGTATTCTGCGTGTGCAAAACTGGCTTGCACCCGTTGTAGATGGACGTAGAGCTTATCACACCCGATCATCACGTGGTGTCTCGGCACGACGAACTTTGGCAACGGTGCATACTCAGGGAGAACACTACTTGATAATTTTAGTGAGAGATCATCTTAAAATGCTACCGTCAATCAAAGCAAAATAAGATGCATAAAGGATAAACATCACATGCAATCAATATAAGTGATATGATATGGCCATCATCATCTTGTGCTTGTGATCTCCATCTCCGAAGCACCGTCGTGATCACCATCGTCACCGGCACGACACCTTGATCTCCATCGTAGCATCGTTGTCGTTTCGCCATCTATTGCTTCTACGACTATCGCTACCGCTTAGTGATAAAGTAAAGCAATTACAGGGCGTTGCATTTCATACAATAAGCGACAACCATATGGCTCCAGCCGATTGCCGATAACCGGTTACAAAACAAGATCATCTCATACAATAAAATATAGCATCACGTCTTGACCATATCACATCACAACATGCCTGCAAAAACAAGTTAGGCGTCCTCTACTTTGTTGTTGCAAATTTTACGTGGCTACTACGGGCTTAAGCAAGAACCAATCTCACCTCGCATTAAAACCACAGCGATACTTCACAAATAGACTCCATTTTAACCTTCTCAAGGAC
Organism: Aegilops speltoides; assembly: GCA_021437245.1. NCBI lineage: Eukaryota > Viridiplantae > Streptophyta > Magnoliopsida > Poales > Poaceae > Aegilops > Aegilops speltoides. The sequence goes on from CM038143.1 coordinate 417,269,286, forward strand.
CGGCGTAGCCACACTCAGTTCAACTAAAGTGAGAGAGACAGACACCCGCCAGCCACCTTTAAGCGAGTGCTCGTAGCGGTGAAACCAGTCTCGCGTAAGCGTCTGGCGTAATGTCGGTCCGGGCGCTTCATCTCACAATACCGCTGAACGAAAGTATGACATGCTTGGTAGGCGGTATGACTTGTATCGTCCACAACTCATTTGTGTTCTACTCGTGCAAAACATCAAACCATAAAAACCTAGGCTCGATACCCTTTGTTGGGGAGCGTAGTAATTTCAAAAATTCCTACGCACACGCAAGATCGTGGTGATGCATAGCAACGAGAGGGAGAGTGTTGTCTACGTACCCTCGTGAACCCGAAGCGAAGCGATCTGGCGTAGAAGAAGTAGTCGTCGTTCTCCTCGCGATCCAACGATCCCAGCGGCTGCACTCGGCGCCTCGAGTTCTTGACACACGTACAGCTCGGTGACGCTCCTCGGGCTCCGATCCAGCAAAGCTCCGGGGAGAGAGAGTTCCGTCAGCACGACGGCGTGGTGACGATCTTGATGTTCTACCGACGCAGGGCTTCGCCTAAGCACTGCTACGATATGACCGAGGTGGATTATGGTGGAGGGGGGCACCGCACACGGCTAAGGAACGATCTCAAGGATCAACTTGTGTGTTCTAGGGTGCCCCCCTGCCCCCGTATATAAAGGAGCAAGGGGGAGGGCCGGCCGGCCCTAGGAGGCGCGCCAAGGGAGGGGGAGTCCTCCTCCTAGTGGGAGTAGGAGTCCCTTTCCTAGTCCAACTAGGAAGGAGGAAGGGGAAGGAAGGAGAGGAGAGGAGAGGGGGGGGCGCGCCCCCTCCTTGTCCTATTCGGACTCGCCATGGGGGCGTCGCCACCTCTGGCGCAGCCCTCTCTCTCCCTCTTGGCCCATTAAGGCCCATTACTTCCCGGGGTTCCGGTAACCCCTCGGCACTCCGGTTTTCTCCGAAACTTCCGGAACCTTTCCGTGTCCGAATATAGCCGTCCAATATATCAATCTTTATGTCTCGACCATTTCGAGACTCCTCGTCATGTCCGTGATCATATCCGGGACTCCGAACTCCTTCGGTACATCAAAATACACAAACTCATAATATAACCGTCATCGAAACCTTAAGCATGCGGACCCTACGGTTCGAGAACAATGTAGACATGACCGAGACACGTCTCCGGTCAATAACCAATAGCGGGACCTGGATGCCCATATTGGCTCCTACATATTCTACGAAGATCTTTATCGGTCAGACCGCATAACAACATACGTTGTTCCCTTTGTCATCGGTATGTTACTTGCCCGAGATTCGATCGTCGGTATCCAATACCTAGTTCAATCTTGTTACCGGCAAGTCTCTTTACTTGTTCCGTAATACATCATCTCACAGCTAACTCATTAGTTGTAATGCTTGCAAGGCTTAAGTGATGTGCATTATCGAGAGGGCCGAGATACCTCTCGACAATCGGAGTGACAAATCCTAATCTCGAAATCGCCAACCCAACATCGCCTTTGGAGACACTGTAGTACTTCTTTATAATCACCCAGTTATGTTGTGACGTTTGGTAGTACCCAAAGTGTTCCTCCGGTAAACGGGAGTTGCATAATCTCATAGTTATAGGAACATGTATAAGTCATGGATAAAAGCAATAGAACCATACTAAACGATCGGGTGCTAAGCTAATAGAATGGGTCATGTCAATCAGATCATTCAACTAATGATGTGACCTTGTTAATCAAATGACAACTCCTTTGTCTATGGTTAGGAAACTTAACCATCTTTGATTAACAAGCTAGTCTAGTTGAGGCATACTAGTGACACTCTGTTTGTCTATGTATTCACACATGTATTATGTTTCCGGTTAATACAATTCTAGCATGAATAATAAATATTTATCATGAAATAAGGAAATAAATAATAACTTTATTATTGCCTCTAGGGCATATTTCCTTCACGGAGTCCATCCTCCATATCTCATTGTTTATTGTCGTCTGCGAGGCCTTCCTCCACACTACCCCTCACTTCGGTTTGTGGCTCAAAACCTTCAACGTGGAGCCGAAGATAATTGTGGGGCGTCAAGTAGAGTGCGGCAGGGCAGTTATAAGCAAGAGGGCCGATGCTCCATGGCCCGAGGGCTCTTTTCAGGAGGAGCTCGGCTTGTGGCAGCAGGAGTGGTTCTATATTACCGCTCCCAGGGGCAGCAGGCAAAGGCCGCCGCCCGTCTTTCGCCCGGGTCCTCCACAGCGGCTAACGTCATGGGTCAGCAAAGGGCTTGACTGGGGGCCGTCCAAGGACGTACCCCTTGTCGGTGTCAAAATCGGCGGATCTCGGGTAGGGGGTCCCAAACTGTGCGTCTAGGCGGATGGTAACAGAAGACAAGGGACATGATATTTTTACCCAGGTTCGGGCCCTCTCGATGGAGGTAAAACCCTACTCCTGCTTGATTGATATTAATGATATGGGTAGTACAAGAGTGGATCTACCACGAGATCAAGCAGGCTAAACCCTAGAAGCTAGCCTATGGTATGATTGTTGTAATGGTTGTGCATCCTCTGGACTAAAACCCTCCAGTTTATATAGACACCGGAGAGGGCTAGGGTTACACAGAGTCGGTTACAATGGTAGGAGATCTACATATTCGTATCGCCAAGCTTGCCTTCCACGCCAAGGAAAGTCCCATCCGGACACGGGACGAAGTCTTCAATCTTGTATCTTCATAGTCTTGGAGTCCGGCCGATGATGATAGTCCGGCTATCTGGACACCCCCTAGTCCAGGACTCCCTCAGTGGCCCCCGAACCAGGCTTCAATGACGATGAGTCTGGCGCACATATTGTTCAGCATTGCAAGGCGGGTTCCTCCTCCGAATAATTCATAGAATATTTGTGAACACCAGGATAGTGTCCGGCTCTGCAAAATAAATTCCACATTCCACCGTAGAGAGAATAATATGTACACAAGTTCAATCTGCTGACGTATTTTGTGGCATGACATCATACCACCACCAAGCCTTTACTTGAATCGTTTTTTATTATACCACCTCAGCGCGTTTAGCGAAGCGGTTTCCTTGGCACATCTTGTCGAAGCAGAGATCGTGTTCCCCTTATTCCGGGATTCCCATCAATACGGACGTGGGTAACCCAACCGCGCCATTGATGGTGGCGCTTAGGAGACAAGCGAGTTTTACCAGGCTGGTGGGGACGCATAGTCTTCGTCCGCCCATATATAAGGGATAAGGATCCACCTTTTTACCTCGCCTTCTTCCTCCTTTGCTTATCCATCTCCGCACCCGAGCTCCATCGCCTAAGTTCGCACATCTCGCCTCAACCTTCTCCAGCCATGTCCGGAGCGGGAGGCAAGTGGATGGCCTCCTCTGTTACGGAGGGGCACATCGAAAAACTGCGCGGCACCGGATACCTGTCTAGTGACATCGCGCACCGGCTTCCCGACAAGGGGCAGCTCGTCCCCACCCTTAGGCCCCATGAGAGGGTCGTGTTCCTTCCCCACTTCCTCCGCGGACTGGGCTTCCCACTTCATCCCTTCGTCCGGGGGCTCATGTACTACTACGTCCTGGACTTCCACGATCTGGCGCCAAACTTCATCCTCAACATCTCGGTGTTTATCGTCGTGTGCGAGGCCTTCCTCTGCATCCAGCCCCACTTCGGCTTGTGGCTAAAAACCTTCAACGTCAAGCCGAAGGTAGTGAAGGGCGTCCAAGCGGAGTGCGGAGGCGCCATGGTGGGCAAAATGCCCAATGTCCTCTGGCTCGACGGCGCCTTTGTGGAAACCATCAAAGGGTGGCAGTCGGGGTGGTTCTATATCACCGAGCCGCGTGACCCTAAATGGGTAGGGGCCCCCGAGTTCAGATCTGGTACTCCCATGCAGCTCACCTCCTGGAAAGAGAAGGGCTTGCTATGGGGCGATTCGAGGAGCCGACGGACTCGATCTGTCTCTATACCTTGGTGAACAAGAAGCTCAAGCTTGTCAACGTGATCCAGGTCATGCTCGTCCGTCGGATTCTCCCCTGCCAACAACGGGCCTTCAATCTGTGGGAGTTTGATCCGGCACTGCACGGACCTGGCGAGGCTCTTGACCTGACGTCTGGCTGCACGGAGGTGCTGTTCAAGGGCGGAGAACCCCCCGCGTCCGCGACTGAAGATCGCGGATTCAGCACCAAGCGCCCGGCCGGTGTGGTAAGATATGTTATCCTTTATGGGACATTTATTTCTTTCATAGTTTGACTCTATTGTGGGATCTAAAACTCCCGATGCCTTTAACAGGACTGGCAGAGGACGTCCGGACAGGTTAACTATCCGGCTCTCCTCCCCGAAGACCCAGCGGATACCCGTTTAACGGTGCTGCTAGTCCCGGCACTTTATGTGGTGCCGGAGAAGAAGGCCAAGAAGAAGGCCACGGGAACTCGAAGGAGTTCCCGGCGCCAGGTGGTATCGGACTCATCGTCCGATGGCTCCGAGGCGGACTCCTCCCCCGAAGATGAGGAGGAGAAAGAGGACTCTCCCGGGAGGGGGAAAGAGGAAGAGGAAGGCTTCCCAAGCGGGGGGAGGCGAAGGGTCCAAGAGGGAAGGACCCTTCCTCGGACAGCTCCGCCAACGCCAACGTTAGCAGCGAAGGTGGCCCTCAAGGGCCAAGCCTCTGCAAGATCGTAAGTATCCGCACTCTGAATGATTTACAATTTCTCTTCGTGCCACATGTTGTCCTTCTAATGCCGCACACCACCAGTAGTCCGCCGAGGATGATCTTCCCGCTTCATCGGCGGGTCCTTGGCTCCGTCGGATGTGGATTCCATTCCGACCGCCTCCACCCCTCGTGATGCTGACGATGCCGAGGTGGGATCCCAGGAGGGGACCCATCAGGAGGAGGCTCCGGAGGTGCCGCAAGGCAGCCTCCCGGACTTTGCGCCGGACGCCGTGCCGGAACCCGCAGTGGTTCCGAAGCCCGGCAAGCGGCCCCTTCGTAAGAAGGGCAAGACCGTGACACCGGCAGCCTCCGTCCAACCGGAGGCGCCGGACAACTTGTTGGAGCTCAACGGCTCTTCCATCGAGGAAGAACACCGCACTATCATGAGTGCGGTGATTCAAAAGGTTCAGCTCGCCAAGAGCAGGCTGAACGAAGCCTGCAGCAGCCTTCTAACAGGCTTTGAGGTAATAAGTTTTAAAATATGTAATGTAATACCGCATAGACAGTAGCCACTGATGCTCGGTTTGGTGTTCGGAAAGAAAAACCGGATTGAGGATCTAAAAAAGATATACGCAGGAGTGCTAAAAATTATGTCAACATGGGTTTGCAGGCTGCGCTGCTCACCTCTGCCGCACTGACTGCGGAGGTCGGTGCTTTGAAGCAAGACCTCGAGCGGACCGAGAACGAGCTCGGCCCTGCCAAGAAGCAGCTCGAGGACAAAGAAGGTGAGTAACACCGTATTGAAGTTGTACCTTACAGAAAAGGATTTTGGTTGCAATAGAAATGACAAGGATAACGTGGGCACTGCAGGGGCCACAAACGAGGTGGCGACCCTGAAGGAGGCAGTGTTCACGGCCGAACGTAATGCGGCCGTCGAACGGGTGGAGCGAGAGAAGAAAGAGGCGCGGGTGGCGGAGGTGCGGCAAGAGCTCCAGGCTCTCATGGAAAAGCATGAGAGTTTGGAGCGCGACTCAAAGACTCGAGAGTCCGAGCTTGCCTCGGCTCTTGAAAGTGCCAAAGCCGCTAAGGCCAAGGCCCATAAGGCCCTCCAGGAGATTGAGGCGGTGAAGAAAATAGCGGCGGGTAAGGCATCTTTATGCAAAGCAAGCATGTGAATGTAAATTACCTGTTGCTTACCCGAATTCGGAGCTCTCCAGGGGCGTTTGCAGATCTACCTCGCGGCGTGTCCGATGCCGCCGCATTCTACCGGGCCGAGGAGGGGAGCTCAATGGAGAAGGTCTTCGGTCTCGAGATCTTTGAGGCGGACATCCGTGCCCTTAGCGACCAAATGAAGCAGGTGGTCGAGCTCCTAAGGTAGCCGAGCAGGCCATGAAGGGCCTCATAGTCCGGCCAGTGGCTTTGAAGAGGCCATGCACAGGAGCTACTGCATCTCGTCTGGCGGCTGGTGGATCGTGCCCTCGGTGGAAGTCATCAAGAGCTCCGCCTGCATTGAAGGTGCCCGTCGGGCCCTTGCCCACGCAAAGGTGCACTGGGGCAGGCTGGATGCTGAGAGGCTTATCACGGACGCGCCGCCGGCGGGCAAGGAGTATCGTATGCCTGAAATGTACTATAAGAGTGTCCTGAAGGGTGCCCGCAAGATTGCGGATGAGTGCCCCAAAGATGTAATTTTTTAGTAGACTCGCAATGTGTTATCCTGTGCGCTGAAAACTTTGTTCATATGCGCTAAGCAACGCTTATTAATTTAAAATATTACCTTCAGGCGGCCGTTTATCAAATCGAGAGATGGCAAGTCGTCGGCTTCAGCCCCCATGCCACGAGTCTTTGGGGTGTTCGGGATAAACTTGAGCGCTCTTGTTCCCATTTTGGGTCCATCTAGGAGGCGCTCAACACAACGAACAAGGCAACCGGACTTATAATGCTTGAACACTCTCCCTTAGCCATAGAATTCTATCATTTTAAATTTCGTGAAGCCCCTAGTGTTCGGAAGACCAATTGGGCGCTATCCACGCTGGGCGGACACAACCGGTTCCTCGCTCTAAGCGGCATAAGTCTTTAGGGACTCGAAAAGACCTCTCGAACAGCGACCAGCTCTCGCCTTATCATGACGGTCGGTTTTAGCTTTCTCCTCGAGGCGCTCGCCCAGCTCAGCCGGGCGCAATCGCGATGGTTCTCCCGATGCTACCTTAGCCGATAGAACGGGCGTAAGGTACCAAAACATGGGAGCCGGCAAACCCAACTATTGACCCAAGACATGATTGAGCCGATGCATATAATGCTATAAGTTCGAGGTGCCGCACTTGTGAAAGTGTTCGGACTTATCACACCATAATCACGGGAACATAAGCCCTGGTGTCTTCGGCCATACCAAAATGTATGGGTGCAAGATGTCATAAATGAACATATATGTAAAAAGAGAAATGCAATTATAAACAAAAAGTGATGCATTGTTTATTCGAGGAATTCTGCCACGGGTGCAGAACGATACAAATAGTGCGGTAAGCAAGGGTTGGACTATTAAAAGTGTCTCCCTCCAGGGGTAGGCTGCGGAATAGTGTATTAAACAGATGTAATGCTCATAATGGAGACCACACAGGTGTTCATCGTAGCCATTGTCCCTCCCCGATCACAGCATCGTGAGTTCGGCCGATCTCTCACGGACGGGGCCTCACGTGAACGGAGTCTGTGGAAAAAATAAAAAGGAAAAAAAAGAGTGACACACTTGGGAGCCCCTAGTGTGGTTAAGCCGCACTCTGGGCCTGTCGGGGTCGTGCCCCTCCCCCTATGCCCATGGTATCTCCAGAGTGTAATGATGTACGCGAAGGGCTAGTCTTGCAGTCATGCGAGGGCTGGGGTAGGGGCCACATTGCTATGCGTGCTCGGAACGTGCCAGGTGGTCTTGATGTATGTTACTCCGGGCGCGTTTGGCCATGTCCGGTCGTTTAACGGCCGGACTCGAGAATTGCCTTAAGAGGCTACTCTGTACTTCTGCCGCAAGGGCTGCTGTGTGTTCCTCCGTTCGGAGGGAGCATTCAGTGTTTCCGTTGACCGTGATGACTCCACGAGGGCCTGGCATCTTGAGCTTGAGGTATGCGTAATGCGGCACCGCGTTGAATTTTGCAAACGCGGTTCGTCCGAGCAGAGCGTGATAGCCATCATGAACGGGACTATGTCAAGATTAACTCCTTGCTTCGGAAATTATCCGAGGATCCGAAGACCACTTCGGTGTGGTGAGCCTCTACAATTGGCCTCAACACGGTATGATGCCTTTGAAGGTCGTCTTTGTAGGTTTAATCCTTGAGGGTCTATGCCCATCTTGCACATCGTATCTGATAAAGCGAGTTCAGTTGCTTGCCGCCGTCCATCGGGACTCTAGTGAGGTGGAATCCATCGAAGATTGGGTCTAAAACCAATGCGGCGAATCCGCCATGGCGGATACTAGTGGGGTGGTCCCTTTGATCGAAAGTGATCAGGCAAGAGTACCACGGATTGAACTTCGGGGCGACTGGCTCCATCGCTTATATGTCCCTAAGTGCATGCTTCCTCTCCCTCTTATGTCATCCCTGGATCGGTAATGCTGACACGCACAGTACTCGAGGATTTATAACAGAGTTTCAATCACACACTTATTACATCGAATGTCTCAAAAGAGAACTTATTATAGTAATATGGCTTAAGGCCATCTAAATAAGATAACAGTGGAAGGCTTGGAAGATAAAGTGAGTCCATCAACTCCAATGGCATAGCTTAGTGAACGACAACAACCTATGGCACCTTACTCGTCGTCTAAAAAGTCTGCAACATGACATGTTGCAGCCCGAAACAGGTCAGCACATAGAATATGCCGGCAATGTAACACAAAGAGTAATGAACAGAATAAATGCTATCACTATATGCATATATGGATGGTGGAAAGCTCTATGGTTACAGTTTTGCATAAACCCATTTTTTTCCTACAACAAAAGAATAAATTTTATTTAACTACCATGGTGGTTGTTAAACATTGAGAAGGTTCCTCCAACTCAATCCCAATTAAACAATATCAATTAACCCAACAAATTAATTTAGAGTGATGAGATCAAATCAATAATTCAAGTACCAGATATTCAAGATGTCCATAACCTGGGACACGGCTAACCATGATTAGTTTGTACACTCTGCAGAGGTTTGCGCACTTTTCCCCAAAATACTCGATCTCCGCCGTTAGATTTCTCGCACTACATGGTGTTTGAGAAACGGATGATCGAGACACAGTCTTTGAGAAACATTAACTCTTTACTCTGGATGGACAGTTACACCTACTTTCCCTACATCTGCTAACCCACCACTGAAAGAGGTCATGCAACATACACAACTATGCTAGAGCCCATAATAGCTTGTGGGCGCACATGGAAGTTTCCAGCATGAATAATCTTATGATCCCTTTGAGCCTGGGTGGTGAACCGTAGAATGATCACACGGGTACTCCGGGATATCCTAGAACAACATTGGACTCTCCAGGTGCCCGCAACCAATTCAACCAGATGTGTATTTAAGTAGCCACCTTAAGTTAACCATTAATTAACAATTCTCACACCAGTCATGGATACACTCACCCAATCCACGTCTACGAGCATAGCATAGCAATCCTGAACAATCGTAGAAGTAACTCCCAAAGGTTTGGTAATAAAAGGAAAATAGGTTCTACCTCATCATCTACTTCCCAAACCCACATGTTATTCAGATCCTAACCATGCAATGTCTGAGGACTGAACTAATGCATAAAACCTAGGTAATAAACGGATATGATCAAAGTGTTACTTGCCTTGTTGATGATCTACAAAACCTAGAGACTCGTAGTAGCACGCTTCGCACTCTGGGAATTCTGTCGCAAACAAACAATAACATACATAAGCACTCAACTATAAGCATGGGTAAAACTCAAATAAGAAGATCTAACCAGAAAGTTCAACTGAAGAACTCCGGTTTGCAAAAAGAATCAAATCAAACGGAGCAACGAAACTCAAACTACGAAAGAAACAAGATTCATTTACTAATCTGGACTAAAGTCAAATTTTACAGTACCAAAATAATGTTCAAGTTGGTTAAACAGAAAGAGGGCTTCGAGACGAAGATCTAGGCGCTTGTTTCATCTAATTCGGATAAATGAGCTAAAAGTTATACTAGAACGAAGATCAGGGCAGAAATCGCGATAAAAAATAATCGTGGATAAACCCTGGAAAACAAAACGAGACGAACAGGCTAACGAACGAACGTTCACTGTCGGCGACTAACCGACGAACAACGTTCGTTAAAACGAACATACGGACGAATGTCCGCTATATAACTAAACCGGAAAAAATCCGAACTGATCTATTCTAAAAAAACAGATCTAGGTTTCTAAAAAAACCAAACGGTTTTTTGAAGAAAAACCAAAACGGCGGCGGCGGCGGCAAGATCTACCTCCCATGAGGCTCGTGAGCGTCGGGCTCCAAAGACAAGGCGCGACGGGCGGCGGCGATCGCGGTGGCGGCGGCGGCGGCATGACAAGGGCGGCGCACAGTGCGGTGGTGGCGAGGCGGTGGGTGGCACTTATGTGGCGGCAAGGCGGGCGGCTTATAAAGGGGGGTCGGGTCCGACTTGGGGGAGGGGGCGGCCGGCGGCGTAGCGGCGATGGACTCCGACGAGTCCAACTTGCGCATGGGAGGAGGCAGCGGCAGCTTGGGACGGCCTGCTCGGCTGGGCTTCGGCCCAGGTGGGCGGGATTTTTTTTAAATAATTCCGTTGAACAGAAAAAAATCCTAAAAAAATTCTTAAAATGCCAAAAACAATTTTGACCGTCTAAATAAAATATTTAGAATAAAGTGAACATTTTTCTGGCCTAAAAATGCAATCTTGAAAAACATGCATTTTTTCTAATTCAAATAAAATAGCAATAAAACACCAAATAAAATATTTATTTGATTTTAACATTTTTCCTCCAATATTTCTTTTATTTTGGAGAATTCATTTTATCCCCCTCTCTTTTATTTTAATATTGGAAATATTCAGAGACAAAAATGAGTAAAACCAAAATGATCCTCTTTTCAATATTTGAGAAAATTCAAATATGAAAATAAACGAAATCCCCAACTTTCTCCGTGGGTCCATGAGTTGCTTAGAATTTCTAGGATCAACCAAAATGCAATAAAATATGATATGCATATGATGACGTATGTATAACATTCCAAATTGAAATTTTGGGATGCTACAAACCTACCCCCCCCCTTAAGATGAATCTCGCCCTCGAGATTCGGGTTGGATAGAAAATAGGTGCGGGTGGTCCTTCCGTAGGTCTTTCTCTCGTTCCCAGGTGGCTTCATCCTCGGTATGGTGGTTCCACTAAACTTTGCAAAGCTTGATAACCTTGTTGCGTGTGACTTGGCTGGCAAACTCGAGAATCTTCACTCGTTTCTCTTCATAGGTCAAATCACTATCTAGCTGAATCGCTTCTAGTGGCACTGTATCTCTCAGAGGAATATCGGCCATCTCTGCATGGCACTTCTTCAACTGGGAAACGTGAAACACATCATGAACTCCTGACAATCCTTCTGGCAATTCCAGCTTGTAAGCAACTTCTCCCATGCGTTCCAAAACCTTGTATGGTCCCACAAAACGTGGTGCTAACTTTCCCTTAACTCCAAAATGCTTAACTCCTCGAAGCGGGGACACATGAAGGTATACCCTGTCACTGACTTTGTAAACTGTCTCCTTGCATTTGGAATCCGCATAACTCTTCTGCCTGGATTGGGGTACCTTGAGTCTATCCCGAATCAACTTAACCTTCTCTTCGGACTCCTTAATCAAATCTGGTCCAAACAATTGACGGTCTCCAACTTCATCCCACAACAATGGTGTCCTGCACCTCCTTCCAAACAAGGCTTCAAAAAGGGCCATCTTGAAACTAGCTTGATAATTATTGTTATAAGAGAACTCTACATACGGCAAATTGTCGTCCCAACTAGATCCATAATCTAGCGCACAAGCTCTCAACATGTCCTCCAGAATCTGATTGACTCTCTCGGTCAGTCCATCTGTCTGTGGATGAAAGGTTGTACTGAATTCTAGCCTAGTACCCAAAGTCTCATGCAACTGATTCCAGAACTTCGAGGTAAACTAGGTTCCTCTATCTGATATAATGGTCCTCAGAACTCCATGCAGACATACGATCCTGGTCATGTATATCTTTGCCAACTTCGCACTTGTATAAGTGGTCTTCACTGGGATGAAATGAGCTACTTTCGTCAACCGATCGACTACAACCCATATTGAGTCATAGCCTGAGCGAGTCCTGGGCAATCCCGTGATAAAGTCCATGCCAAGCTTGTCCCACTTCCATTCGGGTATCGGCAATGGCTGTAGCAATCCTGCTGGCTTCTGATGCTCTGCCTTCACTCTCTGACATACATCACATACTGCTACATAATCAGCAATATCTTTCTTCATTCCGGTGCACCAGAAACTTTCCTTCAAATCCAGATACATCTTAGTGTTTCTAGGGTGAATAGAATACGGCGAATCATGGGCCTCCTGCAGAATCAACTTTCTGATCTCGAGGTCATTAGGCACATATACGCGATCCTCAAATAATAAAGTACCGTGCTCATCCTCACGAAATCCTTTAGCCTTTCCTTTGCTCATCCTTTCCTTTATCTCCGCAATCTCCTTGTCAGTCTTCTGGGCTTCTCTGATCTTATCCATCAACATGGAATGAATTTCCATTGCTGCTACATAACCTCTCTGAACTATTTCCAAACATAGCTCGCGAAGATCTTCTGCTAACTCCTTGGGTAATCCTCCGGTCATGAGAGCATTAACATAACTCTTGCGACTCAACACATCGGCTACTACATTAGCCTTTCCGGGATGATAATGCAACTTCATATCATAATCCTTAATGAGCTCCAACCATCTCCTCTGCCTAAGGTTCAACTCCTTCTGCGTGAAGATATATTTCAAACTCTTGTGATCTGTGTATACCTCAAAGTGGTTTCTAATGAGAAAATGTCTCCACGTCTTCAACGCATGTACTACGGCTGCTAGCTCCAAATCATGAGTAGCATAATTTTGCTCATGGGGTTTAAGCTGTCTTGAGGCTCATGGGGTTTAAGTACTGCTCCAATTCCTCGGCGTGAAGCGTCGCAATACACTTGATAATCCTTCCATTGATCTGGAAGAATCAACACTGGGGTTGTAACCAAATGTTTCTTCAACTCTTGAAAACTGGCTTCACACTCCTCAGTCCATTTGAACTTGGTGTCCTTCTTCAACAACTCTGTCATGGGCTTTGCAATCCTGGAGAAATTCTCAATGAACCTCTGGTAATAACCTGCGAGTCCAAGAAAACTCTTGATCTCTCCAACTGATGTGGGTGCCACCCATTTAGTCACCGAAACAACCTTGGTGGGGTCTACTGCTATTCCTTCTCCAGATATAACATGTCCAAGAAATACAACTTCCTTTAGCCAAAACTCACATTTGCTGAACTTGGCATATAACTGGTGTTCCCTGAGCTTCTCAAGAACCATCTGCAAATGTTCCTTATGCTCCTCTTCATTCTTCGAGTAGACCAATATATCATCAATGAACACCACGACGAACTTATCCAAAAACTCCATAAACACCTTGTTCATCATGTTCATGAAATAGGCAGGCGCGTTAGTCAGACCAAATGATGTAACGGTATACTCGTATAGCCCGTACCTTGTGGTAAAAGCTATCTTAGGTATATCCTACTCTCGAATCTTCAGCTGGTGGTATCCTGGTCGCAGATTGATCTTGGAAAATACTTTAGCTCCTTGCAACTGGTCAAACAAATCATTGATCATCGGCAGTGGGTACTTGTTCTTCTCGTCACTTCATTGAATGCACGATAATCAACAACCATCCTCAATGATCCATCCTTCTTCTCCACTAGAAGTACTGGGGCTCCCCAAGGTGACGAACTTGGTCAAATGTAACCTTTATCTAGTAACGCCTTAATCTGCTTCTTAATTTCCTCCAAATCCTGTGCGGGCATCCGATACGGTCTCTTTGATATTGGCCCGGTGCCTGGCAAAAGCTCAATCAAAAACTCAATGTCTCTATCAGGTGGCATGCCTGGCAACTCCTCCGGAAATACATCGGGGTAATCCTTCACCACAGGTACTTCCTCCTGTACAACTCCTGATAAGGAATTCACTTGAGTCCTCTTCGGCACATGCCGGGACACATACTTGATCCTTCTTCCTTCTGGAGTGGTGAGCATAATTGACTTACTGGCGCAATCGATGTTTCCTCCATACATCGATAACCAATCCATACCCAAAATCACATCCAATCCTTGCCACTCCAGAATTATCAGATCCGAGGGGAAAACATGCCTACCTATGGTCAATGGCATCTGAAAACATCCTTGGCTTGCCATATGCTCCGCTCCTGGTGAGCTTACTAACATAGGTGTCCTAAGAACTTTGGTGGGCAACTTATACTTATCCACAAATCCCCTTGACATGTATGAATGCGATGCACCAGTATCAAAAAGAACGATTGCAGTAAATGACTTAACCAAAAACTTACCTATAACTGCACATGGCTGCTCTTCAACCTCCTCCACGCTATTGCAGTTCACTTATCCCCTGTTGAAAGGGTTGGGCTTCTTCCCAGAGCTTCCATTGCCATTTCCATTATTTGCTTCAGAAAACTTGATGACCCACAAGTATAGGGGATCTATCGTAGTCCTTTCGATAAGTAAGAGTGTCGAACCCAACGAGGAGCAGAAGGAAATGATAAGCGGTTTTCGGTAAGGTTTTCTCTGCAAGCACTGAAATAATAGGTGATAGATAGTTTTGTGATAAGATAAATAATAACGAGCAAAAAGTAAATAAAGTAAATAAAGTGCACCAAGGTGGCCCAATCCTTTATGTAGCAAAGGATAAGCCTGGACAAGTTCTAATAATGAAGAAGGAGCTCCCGAGGACACATTGGGGATTATCGTCAAGCTAGTTTTCATCACGTTCATATGATTCGCGTTCGGTACTTTGATAATTTGATATGTGGGTGGACCGGTACTTGGGTGCTGCCCTAACTTGGACAAGCATCCCACTTATGATTAACCCCTATTGCCAGCGTCCACAACTACAAAAGAAGGTATTAAGGTAAACCTAACCAGAACATTAAACATATGGTTCCATATCAACCCCTAACGAAGCAACGCATAAACTAGGGTTTAAGCTTCTGTCACTCTAGCAACCCATCATCTACTTATTACTTCCCTATGCCTTCCTCTAGGCCCAAATAATGGTGAAGTGTCATGTAGTCGACGTTCACATAACACCACTAGAGGAAAATACAACATGCATCTCATCAAAATATCGAAGAATACCAAATTCACATGACTACTAATAGAAAGACTTCATCCATGTCCTCCGGAACAAACGTAACTACTCACAAAGCATATTCATGTTCATAATCAGAGGAGTAATAATATGCATAAAGGATATGAACATATGGTCTTCCACCAAGTAAACCAAATAGCATCAACTACAAGGAGTAATCAACACTACTAGCAACCCACAGGTACCAATTTGTGGTTTTGATACAAGATTGGATAAAAGAGATGAACTAGGGTTTTGAGAGGAGATGGTGCTGGTGAAGATGTTCATGGAGATTGACCCCCTCTCGATGAGAGGATCGTTGGTGATGACGTTGGTGATGATTTCCCCCTCCCGGAGAGAAGTGTCCCCGGCAGAACAGCTCTGCCAAAGCCCTAGATTGATTCCGCCAAGGTTCCGCCTCGTGACGGCGGAGTTTCGTCCCGTAAGCTTGCCCCCGATTGTTTCCAGGGTAAGAGTGATGATATAGCAGAAGATGGACGCCGGAGGCCCACCAGGGGGCCCAGGAGATAGGAGGCCATGCCCTAAAGGGGGGAGCGCCCTCTCCTGTCTCCTGGACAGGGTGTGGGCCCCTTGGCCTATTTCTTTCGCCCATAAATTCTTATTAAATCCAAAAAGTTGTTTCGTGGAGTTTTAGGACTTTTGGAGTTGTGCAGAATAGGTTTCCAATGTTTGCTCCTTTTCCAGCCAGAATTCCAAATTACCGCATTCCCCTCTTCATGGTAAACCTTGTAAAATAAGAGAGAATAGCCATAAGTATTGAGATATAATGTGTAATAACAGCCCATAATGCAATAACTATTGATATAAAAGCATGATGCAAAATGGACGTATCAACTCCCCCAAGCTTAGACCTCGCTTGTCCTCAAGCGGAAGCCAAAATCGAAAATATGTCCACATGTTTAGAGATAGAGGTGTCGATAAAAATAAAATACGGACATGAGGGCATCATGATCATTCTAATAACAGCAACATAAATAGATTTTTGTCATATGATTTCCTATGCTCAAGTAACAAGCAATTCACAATGTCAAGTATGGTTCAAAAACTTCATTGGGAACTAACAAACTATAATCTCAGTCATTGAAGCAATTGCAATTTATCGTAACATCAGAAAGAGTCAACAATAGAGTTTTTCAACAAGCTCACATACTCAACTATCTCGTAGTCCCCCATAATTGCTAACACTCACGCAATACTTGTGGTTAT
The DNA here is from genome assembly GCA_021437245.1 of Aegilops speltoides. Lineage (NCBI taxonomy): Eukaryota > Viridiplantae > Streptophyta > Magnoliopsida > Poales > Poaceae > Aegilops > Aegilops speltoides. The sequence goes on from CM038143.1 coordinate 417,285,559, forward strand.
AGAGTTTTAGCCGGACAATGAGAAAGATAGGGGCTTATTGTGTTACATCCCAACGCATTCACCTTTAGGTGATGTCAAAAATAATAGCCTATGCCAACTTACTTCCAATTGGATATATGTATCATGATCTTTCAAACATGAGGACCTTGCCAAAGGATAAAATGAAAAAGGGAAAGGTGAGTGTCACCTTGACTCAAGCATCAAGTAAAACATGAAGTAAAAGATAGGCCCTTCGCAGAGGGAAGCAGAGGTTGTCATGCGCGTTTAGGGTTGATGCACGAAATCTTAATGCAAAAGAACGTCACTTTATATTGCCCCTTGTATGTGGACCTTTATTATGCAGTCCGTCGCTTTTATTACTTCCACAACAAGTTCGTACAAAGTTTATTTTCTCTGCACTAATAAGTCATACATATTTAGAGAGCAATTTTTATTGCTTGAACCGATGACAACTTACTTGAAGGATCTTACTCAATCCATAGGTAGATATGGTGGACTCTCATGGCAAAACTGGGTTTAAGGATATTTGGAAGCACAAGTAGTATCTCTACTTGGTGCAAGGAATTTGGCTAGCAAGAGGGGGAAAAGCAAGCTCAACATGTTTGGAAGGTCAATGACAATATACTTTAACTGAGATGTCGGAGAACATAAACTATTACGTTGTCTTCCTTGTCCAACGTCAACTCTTTTAGCATGTCATACTTAATGAGTTCTTCACAATCATAAAAGATGTCCAAGATAGTGTATTTATATGTGAACCCCTCTTTCCTTATCACTTCCTATTAATTGCAACGATGACCAAGGCTATGTTCATCAACTCTCAACAATTTTTACGCCTCATACTTTCTATGTGTGAAGTTATCACTATCCGTAAGATCAATATGAACTCTTTTGTTCTTTCTACCTTCTCAAGATCATAGCGACAAAGCAAAGCCCTTGACTCAACACTAATCTTTATTATAGATAGCACACGGACTCAATTACATAAAGAGATCACAATGCAAAACTCAAAACTACTTGATATCAAAAACTTCAAACTACTAGATCAAGATACTACTAAAAGGATCGAACTAAATAAAGCGGTAAAAATAGGAGTGTGATGGTGATACGATACCGGGGCACCTCCCCCAAGCTTGGCAGTTGCCAAGGGGAGTGCCCATACCCATGTGATTATTTCTTCGGAGGTGATGGAGATGGTAATGACGGTGGAGTTGTTGCATTTTTCTTCTCAAGCTTGCGTCTGAGGCTAAAATTTTCCTCCCTCAGATCCTCATTCTCGAGCTCAAGTTTCATTATCTTTTTGCACAGTGCTGCCTTGTTGTCCTGCAAAAAACGTGGTGGGATAGATTGGACCTTAGGGAGGCTTGACTTCTTGAACTCCACATGCATATCACCAGGTTGAGGTAGTGGATCGTCTTCTTCATCGGAGCTTGTCTCCTCCTTCCTCTTTGGATCATAGTCTTCTTCTTCCTCTGTGGTCCAGCCATAATGTTCCACATCCCCATATACTTTTGGGTTTGCGATATAATCAGCCATGTAGCTCTCTCCGTCCGAATCTTGGGATGACATCTTTTTCCAAATCTGCAACAGGAACAGCTCAAAACGAAAATAGAGGATATTTGCGTGATACGGTGGTCAAAACCTTCGGGACTATATATAATGAATTTTTACTGACCAAAATACGTAACATACAAGAAAAAGGAGTTCGGGAGGCACACGAGGTGCCCATGAGACAGGGGCGCACCCGACGGGGGGCGCGGCCTCCTCTCTCATGGGAGCCTCGTGTCCCTTTCGGACTACTTCTTTCTTCCTAAATTCTTAAATAATCCAAAACTGATAAAAATTGCCATTAGAGTTGTTTTGGAGTCGGTTTACTTACCGTACCACGTACCTATGCCTTTTCGGAGTCTGGAACGTTCTGGAAAGTGTCTCTTATGTATTCCTCAGGGGTTATGGTTTCAATAATATTAGTTTCAATATTGATAGGATTAACTGAAATATAATGTTTAATTCTTTGACCGTTTACCACCCTCGGATTTGTGCCTTCAAAGTTGTTGATTTTTATAGCACCAGAACGATAGACCTCCTCGATAACGTAGGGACCTTCCCATTTTGAGAGAAGTTTTCCTGCAAAAAATCTTAAACGATAGTTGAATAATAACACATAATCTCCTACTTTAACTCACGCTTTTGTATCCTCTTATCATGCCAGCGTTTGACTTTTTCTTTGAAAAGCTTGGCATTCTCATATGCTTGGGTTCTCCATTCATCAAGCGAGCTAATATCAAACAACCTCTTCTCACCAGCAAGTTTGAAGTCATAATTGAACTCTTTGATAGCCCAATATGCCTTATGTTCAAGTTCAAGGGGTAAATGACATGCTTTTCCATAGACCATCTTATAAGGAGACATACCCATAGGATTTTTGTATGTAGTTCTATAGGCCCATAATGCATAATCAAGTTTTTTGGACCAATTCTTTCTAGATCTATTCACAGTCTTTTGCAAAATTAGTTTGAGCTCTCTATTGCTCAACTATACTTGACCGCTAGACTGTGGATGATAAGGAGATGCTATTCTATGATTGACATCATACTTAGCAAGCATCTTACGGAAAGCACCATGAATAAAGTGTGAACCACCATCAGTCATAAGATATCTAGGGACTCCAAACCTCGGAAAAATAACTTCTTTAATCATTTTTAATAGAAGTGTTATGATCAGCACTACTAGTTGGAATAGCTTCTACCCACTTAGTAACGTAATCAACAGCAACTAAAATATGTGTATAACCATTGGAGGCAGGAAAAGGTCCCATATAATCAAAGCCCCAAACATCAAACAGTTCAATAACGAGAGAATAATTCATATGCATTTCTCTCTACTGATGTTACCTATTCTTTGACATTCATCACAAGATAAGACAAACTTACGAGCATCTTTGAAGAGAGTAGGCCGATAAAAACCAGATTGTAGTACCTTGTGTGCAGTTCTATCTCCAGCGTGGTGTCCTCCATAGGATTCAGAGTGACACTTGCATAGGATTTGTTCCTGTTCATGCTCAGGAACACAACGTCTAATAATACCATCTACTCCTTTATAAAGGTGTGGATCATCCCAGAAGTAATGTCTTAAATCATAAAAGAACTTTTTCTTTTGCTAGTATGTGAAACTAGGCGGTATATATTTAGCAACAATGTAATTAGCATAATCAGCATACCAAGGAGCAGTACGAGAAGCATTGACAACCGCTAATTGTTCATCAGGAAAACTATCATTGATAGGCAGTGGGTCATCAAGAACATTCTCTAACCTAGACAAGTTATGCAGAACAGGTTCTCAGCTCCTTTCTATCAATAATATGCAGGTCAAATTCTTGGAGCAAGAGAACCCATCTAATGAGTCTAGGCTTAGCATCTTTCTTTTCCATGAGATATTTAATAGCAAAGATGATCCGTGTGAATAGTAACTTTGGAATCAACAATATAAGGTCTAAACTTATCACATGCAAACACAACTGCTAAGAACTCTTTTTCAGAGTAGCATAATTTCTCTGGCAAGATCAAGAGTCTTACTAGCATACTGGATAACATTCAATTTCTTATCGACTCTTTGCCCTAAAACAACACCTACAGCCTAATCACTAGCATCGCACATAATTTCAAAAGGTAAATTCCAATCAGGTGGCTGAACAATAGGTGCAGTGATCAAGGACTTCTTAAGTGTTCCAAATGCTTCTACACAATCATCATCAAAGACAAAAGGAATATCTTTTTGCAATAAATTAGTCAGAGGCCTAGGGATTTTAGAAAAGTCCTCAATGAACCTCCTATAAAAACCGGCGTGACCAAGGAAACTTCTTATACCTATTATGTCCTTGGGACATGGCATCTTTTCAATAGCATCAACTTTGGCTTTATCAACTTCAATACCTCTCTCGGAGATCTTGTGCCCCAAGACAATGCCTTCATTAACCATAAAGTGACACTTTTCCTAGTTCAGGACGAGACTAGTGTCTTCGCATCTCTTTAAAACTCGATCAAGGTTGCTCAAACAATCATCAAAAGAGGATCCATAGACAGAGAAGTCATCCATGAATACCTCACAAATCTTTTCACAAAAATCAGAAAATATAGCCATCATGCATCTTTGAAAGGTAGCAGGTGCATTACATAAACCAAAAGGCATACGTCTATAAGCAAAAGTACCAAAAGGGCAAGTAAAAGTAGTTTTAGATTGATCCTTCGTGGACACAGGTATTTGGGAGAAGCCAGAATAACCATCTAGAAAGGAAAAATGTGTGTGTTTGGACAGCCTTTCTAGCATTTGATCAATAAAAGGTAAAGGGTAATGATCTTTCTTAGTAGCTTTATTCAACTTACGAAAATCAATTACCATCCTATAACCTGTAATAATTCTTTGCGGGATCAATTCATCTTTATCATTAGGAACAACGGTAATACCTCCCTTTTTAGGGACACAATGGACAGGGCTTACCCATTCACTATCAGCAACGGGATAAATAATACCTGCCTCAAGGAGCTTTAGTATCTCCTTTCTTACCACTTCCTTCATTTTGGGATTTAATCGTCTTTGAGGATCTCTAACTGGTTTGGCATCTTTCTCCACTGAAATTTTGTGTTGACATAATGTGGGACTAATGCCCTTAAGATCATCCAGAGTATATCCAATAGCAGCTATGTGCTTCTTCAGAGTTTTCAATAATCTTTCTTCTTCTTTCTCTGAAAGGTTAGCACTAATAATAACATGATATATTTCTTTTTCATCAAGATAAGCATACTTAAGATTATCAGGTAAAGGTTTGACTTCAAACACGGATCACCCTTGGGTGGAGGGGATCCCAAGAATTTCAACGGAAGGTTATGTTTCAACGCATAGGTTCCTGTTTAAGGAACACTTCATCTATTTCTTCCCTTTCCTTCATAAACATATCGTTTTCATGGTCTAACAAATATTGTTCTAACGGATCAGTTGGAGGAACAGCAATGGAAGCAAGACCAATAATTTCATCCTTACTAGGTGGTTCCCTTTCACGAGGTTGTCTACTAAATTTAGCAAAATTGAACTCATGAGACATACCATCTATGCCAACAGTGACGACCTTCCTTTTACAATTAATCTTAGCACTAGCAGTATTCAAGAAGGGTCTACCAAAAATAATGGGACAAAAATCATCTTTTGGGGAAGCAAGAACAAGAAAATCAGCAGGGCATTTAATCTTCCCACACAGGACTTCAACATTTCTAACAATCCCAATAGGTTTAATGGTGTCCCTATTAGCAAGCTTAATAGTAACATCAATGTCTTCTAATTCAATAGGTGCAATATCGTGCATAATTTCTTTATAAAGATCATAAGGTATCGCACTAGCACTAGCACCCATATCACATAAGCCATGATAACAATGATCTCCTATTTTAACAGAAATAACAGGCGTGCCTACAACAGGTCTACGTGTCTTAGTATCGGGTCTCGCAATATTAGCGGTTTCACCCAAGAAAGAGATAACATGCCCATCTAAGTCCTCATCCAAGAGATCTTTAATCATAGCAATACCAACTTCAACATTAATTTGCTCAGGAGGTGTATGAGTCCTAGTATTACTCTTACGAACAACAGTCGAAGCTTTAGCATGATCTTTTATCCTAACAGGAAAAGGGGTTTTTTTAACATAAGCAGTAGGAATAATAGGATCACCATATGAAATAGTCTTTTCATCGACTGTAATAGGTGCAACTACTTTCACATCAATAGGAGGATTATATTTAAACCACTTCTCTTTAGGGAGATCAACATGAGTAGCAAAAGTTTCACAAAAAGTAGCTACTATCTCAGAGTCAAGTCCACACTTAGAGCTAAATCCACGAAAAGCATCGGTATCCATAAAGGATTTAATACAATCGAATTTAGGCGTCATACCTGACTCCTTACCATCGTCGGAACCCCAATCTTCAGAGTTGCGTTTAATTCTTTCCAATAAGTCCCATTTGAAATCAATAGTCTTCAGCATATAGGACCAGCACAGGAAGTATCGAGCAGGTTGCGATTATCAAGAGAAAGTCGAGCATAAAAATTCTGAATAATCATTTCCCGAGAGAGCTCATGATTGGGGCATGAATATAACATTGACTTAAGCCTCCCCCAAGCTTGAGCGATGCTTTCTCCTTTGTGAGGCCAGAAATTATATATGTAATTACGATCATGATGAACAAGATGCATAGGATAGAACTTCTGGTGAAATTCCAACTTCAGTCGCTTATAATTCCAAGATCTCGTATCATCACATAGCCTATACCATGTCATTGCATCTCCCTTCAAAGATAAAGGGAAGACCTTCCTTTTAACAACATCATCGGGAATACCTGCAAGCTTAAACAATCCACAAACTTCATCCACAAATATAAGGTGTAAGTCGGGATGCAATGTTTCGTCTCCTGCAAAAGGATTAGCTAGCAGTTTTTCTATCATACCCGAAGGAATCTCAAAGTGAATATTTTCATAAAGTTCAGTAGGTTGAGGAGCATCTCTTTGCTCTTCTGGTTGGGGTGAAGATACCCCAAACAAGCCCCTCAAAGGATTAGTTTCCATAGTGACAAGTAACAAAAAATTTCAGCACATTATATAAATGTTTCCTTACCAAGTTCCACTCACCAAAAGCGCTACACTCCCCGGCAACGGTGCCAGAAAAGAATCTTGATGACCCACAAGTATAGGGGACCTATCGTAGTCCTTTCGATAAGTAAGAGTGTCGAACCCAACGAGGAGCAGAAGGAAATGATAAGCGGTTTTCAGTAAGGTTTTCTCTGCAAGCACTGAAATAGTAGGTGATAGATAGTTTTGTGATAAGATAAATACTAATGAGCAAAAAGTAAATAAAGTAAATAAAGTGCAGCAAGGTGGCCCAATCATTTCTGTAGCAAAGGGTAAGCCTGGAAAAGTTCTAATAATGAAGAAGGAGCTCCCGAGGACACATTGGGAATTATCATCAAGCTAGCTTTCATCACGTTCATATGATTCGCGTTCGGTACTTTGATAATTTGATATGTGGGTGGACCGGTATTTGGATACTGCCCTAACTTGGACAAGCATCCCACTTATGATTAACTCCTATTGCAAGCGTGCGCAACTACAAAAGAAGGTATTAAGGTAAACCTAACCACAACATTAAACATATGGATCCATATCAACCCCTTACGAAGCAACGCATAAACTAGGGTTTAAGCTTCTGTCACTCTAGCAACCCATCATCTACTTATTACTTCCCTATGCCTTCCTCTAGGCCCAAATAATGGTGAAGTTTCATGTAGTCGACGTTCACATAACACCACTAGAGGAAAATACAACATACATCTCATCAAAATATCGAACGAATACCAAATTCACATGACTACTAATAGCAAGACTTCACCCATGTCCTCAGGAACAAACGTAACTACTCACAAAGCATATTCATGTTCATAATCAGAGGAGTAATAATATGCATAAAGGATATGAACATATGATCTTCCACCAAGTAAACTAAATAGCATCAACTACAAGGAGTAATCAACACTACTAGCAACCCACAGGTACCAATTTGTGGTTTTGATACAAGATTGGATACAAGAGATGAACTAGGGTTTTGAGAGGAGATGGTGCTGGTGAAGATGTTGATGGAGATTGACCCCCTCTCGATGAGAGGATTGTTGGTGATGACATTGGTGATGATTTCCCCCTCCTGGAGGGAAGTGTCCCCAGCAGAACAGCTCCGCCAGAGCCCTAGATTGATTCCGCCAAGGTTCCGCCTCGTGACGGCGGAGTTTCGTCCCGTAAGCTTGCCCCTGATTTTTTCCAGGGTAAGAGTGATGATATAGCAGAAGATGGACGTTGGAGGCCCACCAGGGGCCCAGGAGATAGGAGGCCGCGCCCTACAGGGGGGCGCCCTCCTGTCTCCTGGATAGGGTGTGGGCCCACTGTCCTATTTCTTTCGCCCATAAATTCTTATTAAATCCAAAAAGTTGTTTCGTGGAGTTTCAGGACTTTTGGAGTTGTGCAGAATAGGTTTCCGACGTTTGCTCCTTTTCCAACCAGAATTCCAGCTGCAGGCATTCCCCCTCTTTATGGTAAACCTTGTAAAATAAGAGAGAATAGCCATAAGTATTGAGATATAATGTGTAATAACAGCCCATAATGCAATAAATATTGATATAAAAGCATGATGCAAAATGGACGTATCAACACTCAGTGGCGTAATGTCCATTCTTCCCGCACTTGAAACAAGTAATGTGACTTAGATCCTTCTTGGCGGGCGTTGCTGGGTTGGAATGGTTCTGACCGTTGCTTCCTCCATTCCCATTCCCATTCTTGGGGCCACTATGGTTATGCGAACTTCCTCCATTGGTATTATGCCTCCATGGTTATGGTGAATGCGTCCTCCCGAGTTCGGGGTAAAACGGGGTCTCTGCTGAGCTCCTGAATTGTACTTCCCTTGTCCATACTCCCTCTTGCGGCTATCTATCTGTTGCTGCTTCCCTTTAATCATAAGAGCTCTGTCTACCAACTCCTGGTAGTTGTTGAACGTTGCCACCATCAACTGCATGCTCAGGTCATCATTCGCCCTTCCAAACTTCTCACCTTAGCAAGATCTCGTAGCTACGCCATCGGGGCATAACGTGCTAACTTACTAAAATCATCCACATCTCGCCCACTGTCGCCCTCCTTGGCGTAAGTTGCGAAACTCACGCTTCTTCATGTTCATAGCTCCTGCTGAGACATGGGCAGTACGGAATGCCTGCTGAAACTGGTCCCATGTGACAGTCTCAATGGGGTAAGTGGCTGTGAAATTCTCCCACCATGATGTTGCGGGTCCATCAAGCTGATGTGCGGCAAAACACACTCTCTCAGCATCTGTGCATCCTGCAGTGGTCAGCTCTCTTCCAATCTTGCAGAACCAATCATCTGCAACAATCGGCCCGGTGCTACTAGAGAACACCGACGGATTCAGCCTTAGGAAACGGGCTAAGTGATCAGTAGGTGGTGGTGGTGGTGGTGGTGGGTTGTTGTTGTTGTTGCCTTGGTTCTTATTCTGAACTAGTAGCTGCATTAAGGTATTCTGCTGCTGGATCAACTGGGTGAGCTCTGGTGGGAAAACAAATCCATTGTCACGTCTCGGAGGCATCTGATGGGTTTAGAAAAGGTGAGAAAACAGAATAGAATGAGGTCTAAAGGGAAAACACTACCCATATGCGCATGAGACAAACACAATCATATCACACCAATCAATTCAAACAAGGGCTTACAATTGGTCTAACTATCGTTACAGAAGTGCTCGGACTATAGTATATACATGGGGGAATACTACTACTAATATGGTGGTCGACTAGAGGTTTTGATCGATAGAAGACTCCATGATATCCGCTCCAGCTTCATCAACATAGTCATCATCGCTATCGTCGGGATCTGAATCGGTGTCGTCGATGATGATGTAGTCCTCTGAACGAATGTCATTGGAATGGTCGTCATCTCCTCCTGGCGCGGGGTCTCCCATGAATACTCCTAGCTTCCTTGTCAGGTCGTCATTCTTCTCCACTAGTATTGTCATTTCCTCCGCATATCCGTCACATGTAGACTTGAGTTCCTCTTCTAGCTTCGTGATCCTGATCATTTCCTTCTTCAGATCTATCATTCCTACGCACATCTGATTCCCTTGGCGACGAAGGTGCTGGTTTAACTCCTGGATGAAAGCCGCAACGGACATGTCCCTCCTGGTGCTGATCATCTCCCATTGCTCATCTCGGCGCCCACATATTTGGTAAATAGTGTCCTTAAGATCCTTGTGATAAACTTCTCCAATGCGTCACATGGCGAAGTGGGCTGCCATGCTCTTTCCTAGACTCCAGGTTGGTGCATCAAAGGAAAACTCTATGGGCTCAGTGACTGGCATGAATGTTCTTCCTGGAACTTGAACTCGAATCATCCAACGCTCCTCTTCTGGTAAAGTGGCGATGCAGGTCCCGGTGAAGCTTGGTATTCCAATGTTCAGGTACCTAGTAACTTCCTTCAAGTGTCGTCCAAAAGGTGTATCTTCATCCGGTTGTGTAAACTTGTTCCTTGAGTCCGCCATCCTATAGAGTGGAAAAGGGAGAGGAGTCAGAAATGAGTAGAGAAGAGTGACCTATGGTTCAGCTTAGTGGTCGTGTCCTACTGTCAGCGTGTGCTCTGATACCATCTTGTAGCAACCAGACCTCAAATAGTCTAGTCTCTGTGCATCAGTGTCATCCCTGGATCGGTAATGCTGACACGCACAATACTCGAGGATTTATAACAGAGTTTCAATCACACACTTATTACATCAAATGTCTCAAAAGAGGACTTATTACAATAATATTGCTTAAGGCCATCTAAATAAGATAACGGCGGAAGGCTTGGAAGATAAAGTGAGTCCATCAACTCCGACGGCATAGCTGGGTGAACGACAACGACCTATGGCACCTTTATCGTCATCTGAAAAGTCCGCAACATGATATGTTGCAGCCCAAAACGGGTCAGCACATAGAATATGCTGGCAATGTAACACAAAGAGTAATGAACAGAATAAATGCTATCATTATATGCATATATGGCTGGTGGAAAGCTCTATGGTTACAGTTTTGCATAAAGACAATTTTTCCCTATAACAAAAGAATAAATTTTATTTAACTATCATGGTGGTTGTTAAACATTGAGAAGGTTCCTCTAACTCAATCCCAATTAAACAATATCAATTAACCCAACAAATTAATTTAGAGTGATGAGATCAAATCAATAATTCAAGTACCAGATATTCAAGATGTCCATAACCAGGGACACGGCTAACCTTGATTAGTTTGTACACTCTGCAGAGGTTTGCGCACTTTTCCCCACAAGACTCAATCTCCTCCATTAGATTTCTCGCACTACATGGTGGTTGAGAAACAGATGACCGAGACACAGTCTTTCAGAAACATTAACTCTTTACTCTGGATGGACATTTACACCTACTTACCCCTACATCTACTAGCCCACCACTGAAAGAGTTCATGCAACATACTCAACTATGCTAGAGCCCATAATAGCTTGTGGCTACACACGAAAGTTTCTAGAATAATCTTATGATCCCTTTGAGCCTTGGTAGCGAACCGTAGGATGATCACGCGGGTACTCCGGGATATCCTAGGACAACACTGGATTCTCCAGGTGCCCGCAACCAATCCACCCAGATGTGTGTTTAAGTAGCCACCTTAAGTTAACCATTAATTAAAAATTCTCACATCTGTCGTGGATACACTCACTCAATCCACGTCTACGAGCATAGCATAGCAATCCTGAACAATCATAGAAGTAACTCCCAAAGGTTTGATAATAAAAGGACAATAGGTTCTACCTCATCATCTACTTCCCAAACCCACATGTTATTCAGATCCTAACCATGCAATGTTTGAGGATTGAACTAATGCATAAAAAGTGGGTAATAAGGGATTTGATCAAAGTGTTACTTGCCTTGCTGATGATCTGCAAAACCAAGAGACTCGTAGTAACACGCTTCGCACTCCGGGAATTCTATCGCAAACAAACAATAATATACATAAGCACTCAACTAGAAGCATGGGTAAAACTCAAATAAGAAGATCTAACCAGAAAGTTCAACTGAAGAACTCCTGTTTGCAAAAAGAATCAAATCAAACGGAGCAACGAAACTCAAACTACGAAAGAAACAAGATTAGTTTACTAATCTGGACTAAAGTCAAATTTTACAGTACCAAAATCATGTTCAAGTTGGTTAAACAGAAAGAGGGCTTCGAGACGAAGATCTAAGCACTTGTTTCATCTAATTCGGATAAACGAGCTAAAAGTTATACTAGAACGAATATCAGGGCAGAAATCACGATCGAAAATAATCACGGATAAACCATAGAAAACAAAACGAGACGAACAAGCTAACGAACGAACGTTCGCTGTCTGCGACTGACCAAGAAATAACAAATGTATGGAGGAACGTCCGCTATATAACTAAACCAGAAAAAAATGAACCGATCTATTCTAAAAAAACAGATCCAGGTTCTAAAAAAACCGAACGGATTTTCAGAAAAAAAAAAGGCGGCATCTACCTCCGAGGCTCGTGGGCGGTGCAAAGATTGGGGCTCGGCGACGGCAAGGGGCGACGGCTGCTCATGGCGATGGGCGGTGGCGGTGTGGCGACGGGCGGCGTGGCTGCAAGCTTGGGCGGGCGGGGTGGCGGTGGTGGCGGCTGGCGGCGGGGCGGGCGGCTTATAAAGGGGGGTCGAGGGGGTTCCGACTTGGGGGAGGGTGTCGGTGTCAAAACTGGCGGATCTCAGGTAGGGGGTCCCGATCTGTGCGTCTAAGGCTAATGGTAACAGGAGGCAAGGGACACGATGTTTTACCCAGGTTCGGGCCCTCTCGATGGAGGTAAAACCCTACTTCCTGCTTGATTGATATTGATGATGTGAGTATTGCAAGAGTTGATCTACCACGAGATCATAGAGGCTAAACCCTAGAAGCTAGCCTATCATGATTATGATTGTGTCTCTAAGGACCAAACCCTCCGGTTTATATAGACACCGGAGAGGGCTAGGGTTTACAGGAGTCGGTTACCAAGAAGGAAATATAATATCCGGATCACCAAGCTTGTCTTCCACGCAAAGGAGAGTCCCATCCGGACACGGGACGAAGTATTGAGCCTTGTATCTTCATGGTCCAATAGTCCGGCCAAAGTATATAGTCCGGCTGTCCGAATACCCCCTAATCCAGGACTCCCTCAGTAGCCCCTGAACAAGGCTTCAATGACGATGAGTCCGGCGCATAGTTTGACTTCGGCATTGTAAGGCGGGTTCCATTTCCGAATACTCCAAAATAATTATCGAACACTTAAATCGTGCCTGGATCTACAAGATGATCTTCGCATACCACCGTAGAGAGAATGATATTCCACAAATGCAATCTACTGACAACTTCAGACTACGGGACATGACACTACGGTCGAGTCATTATTTGAACCGTTTTTCCACAACCAGCCACAACGCATATTGCGAGGCGGTTTCCTCGGCACGTCTTGTCGAAGCAGAGATCATGTCCCCTTATTACGGGATTCCCATCAATACGGGTATGGGTAACCCAACCGCGCCATCAGTCGTGGCGCTTGGGAAATAAGCGATCTTCAACGGGCAAGTGGGGAGGCGCGCCGTTCTCGTCGCCTCTATAAAGGGACAAGGATTCCCCATTTTCACCCATGCCTTCTTCCTCCTTCGCTTATACATTCTTGCCCCCTCGAGCTCCAGCGCCCTAGTTCACACCTCCTCCGCACAGCCAAACATGTCCGGAGCAGGAGGCAAGTGGGTGGCCTCCACCGTCAAGGAGGAGCATATCACGAAGCTCCGGGCGGACGGATACTTGGCCGCAGATATCGTGCACCCGCTACTAGACGCAGGGCAGATCATTCCAACTCCGGGACCCCACAAGAGGGTCGTGTTTCTCGCACACTTCATTCGTGGACTGGGATTTCCACTTCATCCCTTCGTCCGCAGGCTCATGTTTTACTACGGGCTAGATTTCCAAGATCTAGTCTTGAATTTTGTCCTCAACATCGTGGCATTTATCATCGTGTGCGAGGCCTTCCTCCGCATCAAACCTCACTTCGGCTTGTGGCTACGAATCTTCTGCGTGAAGCCGAAGATCGTGAGCGGCCAGCAAGAGGAGTGCGGAGGCGCCATGGTGGGCAGGATGCCCAACGTTACCTTGCTCGACGGCTCCTTCGCGGAGACCATAAAGGGGTGGCAATCGGGGTGGTTCTACATCACCGAGGCACGCGACGCCAACTGGGCGGCGGCCCCCAAATTCTGATCCGGAATTCCCATGCGGCTCACCTCGTGGGAAAAGAAGGGCCTGGCCTGGGGCAAACTTGAGGAGCCCACAGGACTTCAGAACTGCATCAGGAGTATGATAGACAAGAAAATCAAGCTTGTCAACGTGGTCCAGGTCATGCTCGTCCGCCGCATTCTTTCGTGCCAAAGACGGGCATTTACTCTGTGGGAGTTTGTTTTGGCCGAACACCAATGTCGGTGTCAATGAAAGCACCAATGTTGGTGTCAAAACCGGCGGATCTCGGGTAGGGGGTCCCGATCTGTGCGTCTAAGGCTAATGGTAATAGGAGGCAAGGGACACGATGTTTTACCCAGGTTCGGGCCCTCTCGATGGAGGTAAAACCCTACTTCCTGCTTGATTGATATTGATGATGTGAGTATTACAAGAGTTGATCTACCACGAGATCGTAGAGGCTAAACCCTAGAAGCTAGCCTATGATGATTATGATTGTGTCTCTAAGGACTAAACCCTCCAGTTTATATAGACATCGAAGAGGGCTAGGGTTAACATGGAGTCGGTTACAAAGAAGGAAATATAATATCCGGATCGCCAAGCTTGTCTTCCACACAAAGGAGAGTCCCATCCGGACATGGGACGAAGTCTTGAGTCTTGTATCTTCATGGTCCAATAGTCCAGCCAAAGTATATAGTCCGGCTGTCCGAATACCCCCTAATCCAGTACTCCCTCGGAGGGGGCGGCCGGCGGCATAGCGGCGACGGACTCCGTGAGTCCGACTTATGCCAGGGAGGGAGGCGGCAATGCTTGGTCGTCTGCTCGGTGGGCTTCGCCCGACCAAGGGAAACTTTTATAATAATTCCACTAACAGAAAAAAACCCTAAAAATATAATATTTTTCTAAAAAAGCCAAAAACAATTTTCACTATCTAAATAAAATATTCAGAACAAAGTGAACATTTTTCTCGCCTAACAATGCAATTTTGAAAAACATGCAATTTTTCTAATTCAAATAAAATAGTAATAAAACACCAAATAAAATATTTATTTGATTTTAACATTTTTCCTCCAATATTTCTTTCATTTTGGAGAAGTCATTTCATCGCCTCTCTTTTATTTTAATATTGGAAATATTCAGAGACAAAAATGATTAATACCAAAATGATCTTCTTTTCAATACTTGAGAAAATTCAAATATGAAAATAAACGAAATCCCCAACTCTCTCCGTGGGTCCTTGAGTTGCTTAGAATTTATAGGATCAACCAACATGCAATAAAATATGATATGCATATGATGACCTATGTATAACATTCCAAATTGAAAATTTGGGATGTTACACCAGACCTTCACTCATAAGGAAGGCAATCAAAGAACACCCCATGCTTCAAATTTGTCACACAACGGTTACCATACGTGCTTGCTACGGGACTTGCAAACCTGAACACAAGTATTTCTCAATTTCACAATTACTCCACTAGCACGAGTCTAATATCACCACCTTTATATCGCAAAACTATTGCGAGGAATCAAACATATCATATTCAGTGATCTACAAGTTTTATGTAGGATTTTATGACTAACCATGTGAATGACCAATTCCTGTCATCTCTCTAAATAGATATAAGCGAAGCAAGAGAGTTTAATTCTTTCTACAAAAAATATGCCCATGCTCTAACAAATATAAGTGAAGCAAAAGAGCATTCTACAAATGGCGGTTTTCTATGTAAAGAGAAACAGGCAATCCAAACTTCAAATGATATAAGTGAAGCACATGAAGCATTCTATAAAGCCATACTCAAAAGATTTAAGTGAAGTGCAATGAGCATTCTATAAATCAACCATGTACTATCTCATACCAGCATGGTGCATAAAAGAAAAGTGAAAACTAAATGCAAAAGACGCTCCAAGATTTGCACATATCGCATGAACGAAACGAATCCGAAAACAGACCGATACTTGTTGAAGAAAGATGGGATACCTTACGGGGCATCCCCAAGCTTAGATGCTTGAGTCTCCTATTTACTTGGGATACCTTACGGGGCATACCCAAGCTTGAGCTCTTGCCTCTCCTCCTTTTCCTCATATCGAGACCTCCTCGATCTTCGAACACTTCATCCACACAAAACTCAACAGAAAACTTGGTAATATCCGTTAGTATAATAAAGCAAATCACTACTCTAAGTACTGTTGCAAACCAATTCATATTTTGTTTTTGCATTGTAGCTACTGTAATATAACTTTTACATGTCTTAATCCACTGATAGAAATTGATAGTTTCATCAAAACAAGCAAACTATGCATCAAAAACAGAATCTGTCTAAAACAGGGCAGTCTGTAGTAATATGAACATTCACCATACTTCTGATACCCCAAAAATTCTGCCAAAATTAGGAAAAATAAACGATTTGTATAGAAAGACAGTGCAAAAAGTTTCATAACCGTTTGACATTCCAGTAAAAAAATTAAAATCGCATTACAACCAAAGTTTCTGTCCTGCACCGCACAAATCAACAAGCATTGTAAACATCCTAAAAGCAAACCTTGGCACATTACTTTTATAATACAATGGAATTGTACAAGGGGATAATTATTTTTGTTGAAAATTTTCTGTAATCAAGATTCAAAAAGTTTCCATGAGCATGAACAAAGTTCAAGGAGCTCCCCCACTTCAACAATGCTTGTCTCTCTCACTTTCACTGTCCTTTCTGAAAAGTTTTGGGTTCCCCTCTTTATTTTTTTGTTTTTAAACTTTATGAAACACACAACAGAAATAAATGACTCTCTAGAACTTCCGGGTTGTCTCCTTGGCAGCACTTTCTTTAAAGCCATTAAGCTAGGCATATAGTGCTCAAGTAATGGATCCACCCGGATCCCAAGGTATATCAAAGCCAATTTTAATTAACAATGATTTGTGATTTAGTAGTGAGCACAAAGTAACATATATCATGCAACAATGAAGTCTAACTCTCTTCCTATGCATCGGCATGTCAGAAAAGAACAATTCATGCACACCAAGTAAAGGCCAATGCATAGTATAAATAGTTTCTTGCAATTTTATCGTGTTGGAAACATAAAGAGGCGGAGATGTAGTTCCTCTCTCGTAATAATTGCAAGTTGGAGCAGCAAGCACATGCATATTATATCTATCAAAATCATCATGTGCAACGGTAAAATGCAACCCATCAACATAATCCTTAATAAGAGCAAACTTCTCCGATATAGTGTAGTTTGGAGAATTCAAAAAGATAATAGGACTATTATGTGTGGGTGCAATAGCAACAATTTAATGTTTAACATAAGGAACTATAGCAAGTTCATCTCCATAAGCATCATTCATATTGGCATCATGGCCACAAGCATAACAAGCATCATCAAAAAGGGGTATTTCAAGAGAATCAACGGGATCATAACAATTATCATAGCAATCATCCTTCGGTAAGCAAGAAGGGACATTAAACAATGTATGAGTTGAAGAGTTACTCTCATTAGAAGGTGGGCACGGGTAGCTAATCCGCTCTTCCTCCTTTTGTTCTTCGCTTTCCTCATTATCTTTTTCATCCAATGAGCTCACAGTTTCGTCAATTTCTTCTTCCATAGATTCCTGCAAAATATTAGTCTCTTCTTGGACAGCGGAGACTTCCTCAATAAATGCATCAATATCGGCATTATATTCATAATTCTCATAACAATATTTAAGTATAGCAAAATTTTCATATCTGTAAACAGCATCATCAAGATTTTCACACGTTTTAAACAAAGATTCAATTTCATAAGCACCCATAAAAGCAACAAATTCTTCTATTTGTTCCACATTGTAGTAATCATATATACCATTAGCATGAGAAGCCAAGGTTTTATTATCATTAAATTTGCATGAAAAGGAAAGGTGTGGAGCCTTCATCCTAGAGCAACAAGTATAATCATATCTCAAGCATAGTTGACGAGCATACCAATGCAACATATGAATTTGATCCCATAATAATTTCCCTTTTTGATTCAAGAAATAATCCCTAAAGTATTCACGTTGATCCAACATGTCTCCCATTATCTAATTGAATGGGGTTTTCTCAGGATTATCAAAGTAGTACATAATATCTTTCACATAATGAGCATCGAGGGTTTTAGGAGGTTCCCCATCTCCATGAGTAGCAAGTACACCTAATTTTTTTGGTATTTCGTGTTCCATATCCATAACTAAAGATAGAGAACAACTTAGAATAGGAAATAAAAACTACTTAGTGATAAAGCAAACAAGCACACACGAGAATATTCACCCCACGCTATAACTCCTCGGCAACGGCGCCAGAAAAAGGTCTTGATAACCCACAAGTATAGGAGATCAAATATTAGCCTCTTTCTATAAGTAAGAGTGTCGAACCCAACGATGAGCTAAAGGTAGAACAAATATTCCCTCAAGTTCTATCGACCACCAATACAACTCTACGCACGCTTGACGTTCGCTTTACCTAAAACAAGTATGAAACTAGAAGTACTTTGTAGTTGTAACAGGATAGGTTTGCAAGAATATAAAGAGCACGTAAATATAAACTAGGGGCTGTTTAGATAAAGAAGCAATAAAGTTAGTATAGCGAGTGTGGAAAAGTGGTGGTAGGAGTTGCGAAATTGTCCCTAAGCAACTGACTACTTTACTAGACCGATAGCAAGTTTTATGTGGGAGAGGCCACTGCTAGCATGTCATCCCTGACTTGGAATTCTATGCACTTATGATTGGAACTATTAGCAAGCATCCGCAACTACTAACGTTCATTAAGGTAAGACCAAACCATAGCATTAAGATATATTGGTCCCCCTTCAATCCTGTATGCATCAATTTTTATGCTAGGTTGAAGCTTCTGTCACTCTTGCCCTCCAATACATAGTCCTATCAACAAACAACTAACCCTATGGTGTGATCCACGCGCGCGCTCGTATGATGGGCACCAAAGTACAGCAACATAACCACAAGCAAATTAAACCAATCATAGCAATTCACCAATTACAGATAGGACAACGAAAATCTACTCAGACATCATAGGATGGCAAAACATCATTGGATAATAATATGAAGCATAAAGCACCATGTTCAAGTAGAGGGTACAGCGGGTTGCGGGAGAGTGGACCGCTGTAGATAGATGGGGGAAGGTGATGGATATGTTGGTGAAGATGACGGAGGTGTTGGTGTAGATCGCGGTGATGATGATGGCCCCGGCGGCGTTCCGGTGCCACCGGGAGAGTGGGGGAGAGAGCCCCCCTTCTTCTTCTTCCTTGACCTTCTCCCTAGATGGGAGAGGGGTTTCCCCTCTGGTCCATGGCCTCCATGGCGTGGGAGGGGTGAGTGCCCCTCCGAGATTTGATTTGTCTCTCTGTCTCTCTCTGTTTCTGCCTTCCAGATTCTGCCCTTTCATCGTTTCTTATATTCCCGGAGATCCGTAACTCCGATTGGGCTGAAATTTTAACATGATTTCTATCCGGATATTAGCTTTCTTGCGGCGAAAGAAGGGCACCAACCACCTTACGGGGTGTCCACGAGGGTCAGGGGCGCACCCCCTGCCTCGTGGGCCCCTCGAGCATCGTCTCGCGTTGATTCTTCTTCCCAAAAATCATAAATATTCCTGAAATAATCTCCGTTAGTTTTTATCCCGTTTGGACTCTGTTTGATATGGGTTTTCTGCGAGACAAAAAACATGCAACAAACAGGAACTAGCACTAGGCACTGGATCAATATGTTAGTCCCAAAAATAGTATAAAAAGTTGCCAAAAGTATATGAAAGTTGTAGAATATTGGCATGGAACAATCAAAAATTATAGATATGACGGAGACGTACCAACCCATTCTTATTTATGCACAAAAAACGACACCGCGGTAGTTCTGCTGAAAACAACGTCAATCCAGGTTAGTTCTAATCAAATCACACCAAAACCATATAAAACTGTAGTAAACATGACATGAATACTTCATACATTATAGATACGTTGAAGATGTATCACACGTCATCATTCGCCATCTCGGTCATTCCCTCCATGGCCGGGTCATTTTCTCTTCCTCAACAGTGGAATCTGGAGGAGCTTGTTGATGGTCCATGGGGTCATCGTTGCATGATGGATCACTCTGAACACTTGGTCATCCAGGAATGCTAGGTCATCCTGGTCTACCGGGTCATCTTGGGTGGCCGTGTTATCTACTGTAGCATCATGAGATGGGATTTCCACCCCGGTATCTGCCATGATAGATGAATCACCAACTTTCTTTTTTACAAATGCCTTGGCCCTGGATCAATAAATACATGAGGTCGTGTGCGACCGGCGAGCGATCAAATATGGATATACGTACAGTAGTGTTAAAAATACAATTATACAGGCAAAATCATTTCGGTCGTAAGTACATCCACTACTAGGGAAAAGGCTAGCAGCAGCGCGGGTTTTCAGTTAGCAGAAGCGGTGGTGGCGCTACTAATAAGGCGCCATACTGCTAACTCATAGTAGTAGCGCCCGAAGCAGCGCTACTACTTGTTGAACGATATCGCAGCGCTTTAAGAACGCGCTACTATTAGCTAGCGATGGCGATTTCCTCATCCAACGCCATCGCTATCTCTTTCATCATTTTCCATTTCATTTCTCCTTCGATGCTAGAAACTAGGTACTATCTTTCATCAAATTCATAAACCATTACTAGATATTTAGTACTCCCTTTCGTTTCAATTACTCGTCGTGGTTTTAGTTCAAACCACGACGAGTAATTTGGAAACGAAGGAGTACTAAGATAACAATTTCATGCACAACCAAAATGTATCCTCAAGCAAGACATGCATGGTCATATCAACGGCCATCATCATATGTAGTTTTAGATGATATCGACGACGATCATCATATGTAGTTCTAGATGATATAGCCACACACACATATGTAGTTCTAGATGATATAGCCACACACACATGTAGTTCTAGATGATATCAAGACAATCATCATCCTCAAGCTCGGGCGGTTGGTGTTCCCGATAGTAATTAGGATAGCCTTGTCCAACACGAAGATTCTTGCCATCGAGGAATTTCTTCCACCCAACCGAGCTTAAGTGTAAAGCGACCGTCCGTGTCCACGCGGTAAGTACAAAGTTGTGACGGAGCCCCTTGCGAGAAGCGTAGTCCAGGTGAGCCTTCTTCATCGTGCTCGATACCATAACTCATGATATGCTCTTTGCCAATTTCTCAATAAGAAAAACATATCAATTAATAAGCATGTGATCGAACTCTACACTAAAACATATATATCATCGACTAGATTCCACACAACATATACCATATCATTGGACTGTACACTAAGTAATTCACACTATTAATTTGCATTTGTAAGTATAACATACCATATCATGTCGATCAACCATGGTATTTGTCAAGCGGGTCACGAATGGCACCCGACAAAGTCAAGACGTGGCGGAATTATGTCCCACAGGTTGACACCTCCTCCTCACTCAGCCTTGTTCTTTGAGCTACGATGGCTTCATGAAGTGGGTCCTCATCATCTTCATCATCTTCATCATCTTCATCATCTTCGTCATCTTCATCATCTTCCACCAAAGTTGAGATAAATGACAGCTAGTTTGGGTCTTTCTACTCGGAAGTTGAAGTGATCAACTCACCACCATAAGATGCATGCGAGCGATTTAAACGGGCCCATCCATCTCCTCCAATCTGCGACATATTGCGCCCTTTCTCGACCTCCATAGTGTACGGCCCCCAGAGCCTCAAATGTCACAAAGTCTCTCGTCACCTTGTTGAATTTCAACCTCACATTGCATGGGACGATCTGTAAACTAAGCAAAATGACACAATGCAAGAATGGCAACACTAAAAATAAAATAGTTATTACATTTCATCTAATTTCATACCGATGACTTAAAACTCGGCCGGAAGTAGATGCCGAACAGCTTGCTTGCAAGGGTCAAGATCTTGACTTGCACAATTGACATAGTGGTGGTGGTGGCGCCATTCTTCCTAAAGCAATATGAGCAAAGGATTACTAAATCAACTAAATCAAAATGTTCTAAGTCAACTAAATCAACTAGCCTACTAAATCAACTAAATCAAAATGTTCTAAGTCAACTAAATCAACTAGCCTACTACATCAACTAAATCAAAATGTTCTAAGTCAACTAAATCAACTAGCCTACTAAGTCAACTAAAGCAATATGTTCTAAGTCAACTAAATCAACTAAATCAAAATGTTCTAAGTCAACTAAATTAACTAAATGAATTAGCCTACTAAATCAACTAAATCAAAATGTTCTAAGTCAACTAAATAAACTAACCTACTAAGTCAACTAAATCAAAATATTCTAAGGCAACTAAATCAACTAGCCTACTAAATCAACTAAATCAAAATGTTCTACTAAGTCAACTAAATCAACTAAATCAAATGTTGCATATGAGCAGGAGGGAGAAGGAGGCGACTCGAGGAGGGAGAAGAGAGTAGGATGGAGGAGGAAGGCGGGCGCTGGAGGGCTTGCCGCGGGCCGCTTGAGGAGAACGGATCAGAGGAAGGCGGAGCGAGGAGGGGCCCAGCCAGCGGCGAGTGGAGAGGAGGACGGAGGAGGAGGCCGTGTCGAGTCCAAGAAGGAGGGGAGGAGGTGACAGCCGGCGTGACGCAGACGAGCGGCGACACGCTACAAGCAGACGCTGCTGGAGGAGAGGGCGACGGCGGGCAAGGCGCAGATAGTTGTGGCTGTGTGTGTGAGTGGATCCGGTCGAGGGAGGAGATAGATGGCTTAGCAATGGCGCTCTTCTAAAAACGCGCCATCGTTAGGCTTATCTAGCAGCAGCTTTTCAAGATAAAGCGCCATCGATATATGTCAAGATGCAAAATACACATTGATCATCAACGATCTTTTGTGTACACTGATTCGACAATATGAGTCCTCACCGTTTAGGAACAGTGAAGACTCATATTGCAGCCACAAATTCTACACATAGAGTTCAATGAAGATCAAGTGCTTGTCAAAGTGTGGAAGTAACATATTTAAGGTGGTATAAACTCTCTTCACGGAGCGAGGTGGGACTAAATTTTTGTAGGAAACTTAGCAAGAGCGCTTGTCGGGAAAGGCGCCGCTACTATGCTAAGTAGCATGAGCGCGTCGCGCTTAACGCGTTGCTGCTATAACTAGCCTCATGGCGGCCTCAGAATTATAGCAGCAGCGCCTCTCGCCGGACGCGCCATCGCTATATTCTTACCAAAGAGCGGTTGTTGTGGACAGCGCCATCGCTAGTTAGCAGCAGCGAGTTATTTTGAGGCGCGCTGCTGATAAGATTCTGTGTATAGGCTTTTCCCTAGTAGTGATCCCACACAGTCAGTCCCTGCTAAACGCTTCTGTTCGTATATACATCCCACGCACTCGCTCCAAAGAAAATGTTTCCGTTTGTAGGTACAACACACACAATTTTCCCCATTAAATTGTGTGTGATAGCGTTGCCATTGCACACGATATTAATAATTTTATCATTTGCGTTATTGAATGCATCACACACGGTGCGTAGAAGAAACTGTGTGGCAAAGGCTGTCCATCACTGATGTCTACTACACAACCTTCTTCTTGTAGACGTTGTTGGGCCTCCAAGTGCAGAGGTTTGTAGGACAGTAGCAAATTTCCCTCAAGTGGATGACCTAAGGTTTATCAATCCGTGGGAGGCGTAGGTTGAAGATGGTCTCTCTCAAACAATCCTGCAACCAACTAACAAAGAGTCTCTTGTGTCCCCAACACATCCAATACAATGGTAAATTGTATAGGTGCACTAGTTCGGCGAAGAGATGGTGATACAAGTGCAATATGGATGGTAGATATATGTTTTTGTAATATGAAAATATAAAAACAGCAAGGTAACTAATGATAAAATTGAGCGTAAATGGTATTGCAACGCTAGGAAACAAGGCCTAGGGTTCATACTTTCACTAGTGCAAGTTCTCTCAACAATAATAACATAATTGGATCATATAACAATCCCTCGACATGCAACAAAGAGTCATTCCAAAGTCATTAATAGCGGAGAACAAACGAAGAGATTATTGTACGGTACGAAACCACCTCAAAAGTTATTCTTTTCAATTAATCCATTGGACTAGCCCTAGAGTTCGTAGTAAAACGTTTGCGCAAGGCAGCCTAACGCAGATAGTTTTCAAGAGGATGTCGTGTGTGATTGTTCATTGATCCAAGACCGTTTATTCCTAGAAACTGTGTGCATTGCCTGAGGTCATCGCCCACAGTGTTTTCTTAATAACCATTTGCAATAGGAAAACCCAATTAGCATGCTAATTGGCCATTAGAAGGCTAATTGCCCTATTATTAATAATCCATTTATTAATCTAATTGACACTTCATATTAAGCACACAATATATTTCATTTCCGTATTAAGGAAGCATGATTTCATAATTGAAATACATCATATAGCTTCAGCACTCAGCTATCCCATTACACAACTGCACCAGCACCAACTTTCACATGCAACATCTAGAACCTTTCGAAATTAGCATCATAGACGGTACATAGACAGATGCATCTCATCTGGAAAACTGCTGAAGCGGAAGGCGAATATTGAGCCTTCATTGGTGTTGAAGGTCTTTGCAACTTTAGGCCAGTGCCTGTGGATGATTGATCGTCCATCCTTCGTCCTCTTCAGGAACACTTCAATATTGAACTGTGGGTGTTGTATGAAAACCTTCCCCGCCTCGCCTTCAAGGAACACAATTCTCTATTGATTTTAGAGTCCTACAGTTATAGGGTTATGATGTGATATTGGTTGCAAATTGGATGGTCTCTTTTAGCCCTGTAGAATTGGACTTTGATGAGATGCATGTGCAATTCACTATGAAAAATGGAGAGAAGAAAATCTTCAAGGATGAAAGTTTACCTACCATGTCTATCTAAGAACTAGATAGTGATGACACCTTCCCAGAAGAACCTGTTTGTGGAGATGTACTACTCCTCAACAAAATTGCTATCCAAGAACCAGTGGACACTGTTGTACCTGCTCCGGTCCAACAACTCTTGGACAAGTATTCCCCAGTTTTTAACACTCCTACCGATCTCCATCCCAAAAGATCATTGGATCATGCAATACCTTTTACTCCTGAAGCAAAAATCATTAACCAAAGACCTTACAAACTACCCCACCACCAGAAAGATGCTATGGAAAATATCATCAAGGACATGATCAAGTCTAAGGTTATAAGGGACAACACAAGCCCCTACTCCTCCCCTGCACTTCTTGTCAAGAAGAAGGACATGACTTGGAGATTGGTTAATGATTTCCGAAAGATCAACCAGCAGATATTAAAGAACAAATATCCAATCCCTATCATAGAAGATCTCCTGAATGAATTAAAAGGAGCTACTGTGTTTACTAAGATGTATTAAAGAAGTGGCTACCATCAAATAAGAATGCAAGAGGAAGACATTGGCAAAACTGCTTTCGGCACCCATTGTGGCCACTATGATTATTTAGTAATGCCATTTGGATTAACTAATGCTCCAGCTACCTTCCAACAGCTAATGAATACAATTCTAGCACTCTACCTTAGAAAATTTGTATTGGTTTTCTTTGATGACATCTTAGTTTACAGCAGAAATATGAAGGAACATTTAAAACATCTACAACTGGTCCTAGAGTGTTGCAGTCCAACCAACTTTATGCTAAACTTAGCAAGTGCACTTCTGCACAACCTCAGGTGGAGTACTTGGGACATGTTATCAGGGGAGATGGAGTAGCAACTGACCCTACCAAAATTGAGGCAATAGTCCAGTGGCCCACACCTGGAAATGTCACTCAACTGAGTTTCTTGGGCCTCACTGGTTACTATAGAAGATTCATACAAAACTATGGGTTTATTTGCCAACCATGTTTAAATCTTTGAAGAAGGACAATTTCAAGTGGGCAAACGAGCAAATGGAAGCTTTCAACACATTGAAACACAAAATGACCCAAGCCCTTGTCCTTGCCCTCCCTGATTTTGTTTGGTGTCACATCAATATGGAATTTGTAGAAGGGCTACCTACTTCTGGCAATAAAGACTTGATATTGGTAGTAGTGGAAAGATTCACCAAATACATCCATTTCATTGCTATGAAACACCCAATCGATGTCCAATCGGTTGCCAAGGCCTTAACTGATAATATCTTCATATTACATGGCTTCCTTCAGTCATTGTCACTGACAGAGATAGAATTTTCACAAGCCATCTCTGGCAGGAGCTATTTAAAAAGCTGAGCATCAAGTTGCACATGAGCACTTCTTACCATCCATAATCCGACGGCCAGAGGCAAAGAGTGAATCAATGCTTGGAAAACTATCTAAGATGCATGGCCTTCTTGCAACCCAAGAAATGGATGCACTGGTTATCCCTTGTTGAATGGTGGTACAATACCAATTACCATACATAGATCACTGAAGATAACCCTTCCAAGCTTTATACAACAAACCACCTAACATGCTTTCTGAAGAAACCCTATGCCCTTCTGAACAAGTGGAGAATTTCTCTTCTGTCCTTACTACAGAGCAAACAACGGCCCAAATTAAAGAGAACCTGCTCAAAGCTCAAGCTAGAATGAAACATCATGCAGACAAAAATAGGTCAGAGAGAACTCTACAAGTGGGTGATATGGTCTACCTCAAGCTCCAACCTTACAAGCATACTACTTTGAGTGTTCAGAGATTCCTAAAACTGCATTCTAGATACTATGGGCCCTTCAGAGTACTTCCGAAAATTGGAAATGTCTCTTATAGGCTCTTGCTCCCTAGGGACTGCAAATTACACCCCACTTTCCATGTCAGTCAATTGAAGAAACATTTGGGTCCTCAAGCAATCCCTAATCAAAGGCCCCCTCTTCTCAATGCTGATGGTACCATTCTTCTGGAACAGAGAAATTGCTCGAAAGAAAACTCATTTCTCGAACAGAATGAGATATACAAATCCTTGTGGTATGATGGCTCATCAAATGGAGTAACATGAAGGAAGAAAGATGCCACATGGGATGATGCAACCTTCATACAGAAAGTTTTTCCTGACTTCCAAAGACCGAGGACAAAGCGGTGTCGACGGGGAGTTATCAGACCCTAGTAACAACTTCACGAGGGACAACAAGACAGCGACAAGATTCAGCTAAGTTTTGAATTCAAGTCAATGGCGCGAAGCTCAGGAAGACATCCATCTGCGATCCAACGCTACACAACGGCTCGTACCGCTTCACTAGGTTATGAAGCCCTGGATCGCGTCCATTCCGCATTGGACGGCTCCGGATGGCTCACATGGCGTTGTTCACCTTTCCGGCAAGAACTATAGTGCCGCCTATTCTTTTTTACTTTCTTACTTTCTTCCAACTTGTAAGGCTATAAAGCCAGGACTCCAGCTCGACGGAGAACCATCTTCTTATTTTAGGGTTTCCCCCTTACCGCTGCTAGTGTTCCTGGCTGGCTTCGGTTCCTCTGTGACGAGCTAGAACGCATAGATCTTCCCTCTGAAAGTGAATGAAATCGTCAAGTTCAGTCTTAAATCTCCGAATCTAGTTCTTCAGACCACTCTGAGTCTGACAGTGCTTACGTGACAAGATATTGGTATGAGTTTAATATTGCCCTATATTTATAATTTATTTATGAATTAATGAATTAAATTAATCAATCAAAAAAATTGCTAATTCACCCAAGAAGGCTTTGGCCGTGCAGACCGGGTTAACTGGATTGTTGCGATTCTGCCGAGGTCCCATCTGCGTGGAGTCTGACTGTGCAAGGTTATCTTGTTGCTGGATCCCAAGAGGCAGGATAATTCAGGCCTACACCAGTCATGGCTGACGTGGAAGACGTGCTGGGCAATTTCCAGGAGGTCACCCATTGAGGCGATTTTAGAAGAGAGGTAGGATTGCGCTGGCTGTGCATGCAAGGTTGGAACGGGGATTTTGTGCTGATTGCCTATGTTCAGCCTCATCTGATCGGAGGCTTCTTTTCTTAAAGACCCGGTACCCGTTCTAATTATGGACTGTTTCCTTTCTCTAAAAAAATTATAAAAATAAATAAAGTTACACATGTTTTTTCAAAAAAAAAAGAGAGAGAGAAGGAAAAGCGAGACAGGGCGACGTAAAAATAGGACAGGAGACCTGTCCGGAACGAAAAGGCGATGCGGCAAAGCGAATATCCCGGAGGATAAACCCGGGAGCCCGAGCGGCACCCTGGAATATTCCCGCTCCGGCATCACATTCAACTCCGGCGTCCGTCCGTCCATATAAACTCCTTTCCCCGTCCGTTGCAACTCGCCAGCCAGCCAGCCATCGAACCCCCCCTCCCTCTCCTCTCCTCGCCGAATCCACCCCGGCGCTCGCTGTCCGAAATCCCCACCAATTCGGCAGGCCGCACGTGTGCGCGTACGTATATAACACATCGGGTCGACCGATCAATGGCTCTGCTCAAGGCCGCGCGCGTCGCCGACGTCCCCACCCTCGACGTCGTCGTGCCGGACCACCTCGCCGCCGCCGCGCGGGTCCTCGGTACGTGCCGCCTCATTCGCCGTCCCCGCGTTGTTTCTACTTTTCGGTTGGTCATCGATCGGCCGGCGATAACGTGTGTTGCCCGGGCGCGCGCGACCGCAGACGTGGAGGCGGCGTCGGTGATGAAGAAGCAGCAGCGCGGCGCGGGCCGGCGGTTCGCGGTGATCGGGCACCGCGGCAAGGGGATGAACGCGCTGGCGTCGCCGGACCGGCGGCTGCAGGAGGTGAAGGAGAACTCGGTCCGGTCGTTCAACGAGGCGGCGCGCTTCGCCGTCGACTACGTCGAGTTCGACGTCCAGGTATGAAGAAGATCTCGATTCCGTCCCCTCCAATCGAATCCCTCCCACCTCCCCTGCGTGCTACGTTAATTAATTAATTTGATAGGCCTCTGTTGCGCACTTGCGCGGGTTCCGAGGAAAGGAACGGGTGTATGGGTTCGGTCTACGCGGGTCCCGGGCTTCCAGGAACTGGTGTAGCTCTCCTCGGTGTAGTGTGTCCGGTCTAGGGGATCTTTGTTGATGGCGACGTGGCCGTCCGGAGCGGCTCGAGCACGTTTTGCCGTGTCGCCGCTGGGGAAAGGGGAAGGGAAAGGTCGCCGCGTACCGAAGCGACCCCACATGCGTCGCGGTGGCCTCCCATGTGGAAAAGGGGGGCGGCTCATCGAGCTCTCGAGATCTGACCAGCTCACCAGCACAAAATAATACCAACTTGTACTAACACAGTTTAAAACCACAATAGTTTTGCTAAAGCATCTAAGATGTCCCCTAAGAGCAACTCGGATAGCTCCCGTATCCCTACGAACACTTCCATTTACGGGAAGTTAGGCTAAAAAATAGCCTACACAATTTTTTTACGGGATTCGGTAAAAACACCTCCTCTGTTCTCCCTCCTAGTTTACTATCTTTTCATATAATTATGGCGGTGGATAACCGCCTGAATTTTCTAGCTGTTAGAAAACTTTTCCTAAATTATACAGTCATCCTATAAGAAGATTTTTACGGGAGCTCTTGGAGTTGCTCTAAGTATTGCACATCCTGTATCAATGATTTTTCGCGAAGATTTGTGTGGATATTCTTTTTTTTTTCTTTTTATGTTTGATCAGAGTCTAATGTGTAACTAGGGCAAATATAGATGTGTCTTAGGCAGAACCAAACCACAATATTTGAATCAGATATGATACAATTATAGATGTAATTTGACAGATTAAAGGTTTGGTCCTAGATTGGTTTGTTCGGAATGTCGTTATATTCTTGATGTATGCGATGTTGGTGTGATATTACAGTGGATTGTGACGTGGCTGCATCAACGAGGGTCGTTGCGATCGTACAACTTTTGTCGTACCTGAAGCAGCACTCATGCAAGATAGTACACTAGCTAGTTGTTCGTTTGTCCTGTTGCACTAGTGCGATCTAGTACTTCTGCTAACGCCAAACCCCACCAACACCTTGTACGTATCAAGATCATATATCGTGCGTGTCGCATATATCTATCGATTCAGTCCATCGGTCTTTTTCGTCTTACGGTGCTATAGCACAAAACGCAAGTAAATGTTTCCATTTCTAATTTGCTTCAAAGCTAAATTTGTTAAAAGTGTTCAAAGAAGATACTGATTTTTTTCACTTCTGGCCCTTCTCTCTTTGTCTCCTAAATAATTCAGTGTGCAAAGATGTTGAGAAGAGAACCATGAATATCAATTTTGTAGGTCACCAAGGACGTCTGCCCAGTCATCTTCCATGACAACTTCATCATTACTGAGGAGCATGTAAGTTCATATGTGCACTCTTGCTCTGTATGCGTATCACATTCCATCATTTCCTTTTCCCCGGTGAGTGATTGTAGGGGCTGTTTGGATGGGGCCCACCAATTATTTGGCTAACGATTTTGCCTATGGGCTCGCCCAGATGTTGGCAATGAAACTGAATAGCTGGCCAAAAGGTTTGGTGTACACCCGAAATTTCGGCAGCCATGCTGCTATCCAAACAGCCATGTAGAAACCGCCACAAAAAGCACATGCCAAATACCTGACATGCTGCCAACTTTGATGTTTTCCTGTTTCCATATCACTTGTGTAAGCAACCAACCTAACTCACCAGGACTATCTGTTTTCAGGGCAAAATTTCAGAGAAGCGTGTCACTGATCTTCAGTTGGAAGATTTCCTCCAGTATGGCCCACAAAACAAGCAAGGCAAGGTATGGAGAAAGTGCAAAAAACAAGTGTGCTCATTTGGTCATTAGTAGTGGTCACGTAAAGTTTGACATAATGCATCTGATTATTCATTGCTTATTGCTAAATTCAGAATGGGAAGCCTTTGCTGCGGAAAATGAAGGACGGTCGGGTGTTGAATTGGAACGTCCAGTCAGATGATCCTCTTTGCACCCTTCAAGAAGCATTCGAGAAGGTCAATCCAAGATTGGGCTTCAATGTCGAGCTGAAATTCGATGACAATCTTGTGTACCAAGATGAGGAGCTCACTCACATCCTCCAGGCCATCCTCAAGGCATGTACTATTACTGCAGTGCATGAGTCACTTTCGGTTGGTTACAGCTTGATACCTGTTGTTCTAACACATCAGATTTTCAACTTGTGAACAGGTGGTCTTCGAGTGTGCCAAGGATAGGCCTATCATTTTCTCTAGCTTCCAGCCCGATGCTGCGCAGCTCATGCGAAAACTGCAGAGCACTTACCCTGTAAGTGCAATATTATTACCGGACAGAGCAAGCACATGGAACTTGTATCCATTCCACACCATGAGCGTCACTGATCGCCATCGTTATGATATTTGTCAGGTGTACTTCTTGACGAACGGAGGGACGGAAGTCTACGCTGACGTGAGGAGGAACTCGTTGGAAGAGGCAGTCAAGCTGTGCCTTGCCAGTGGCATGCAAGGGATTGTGTCCGAGGCCCGCGCGGTCTTCAGGTTCCCGGCCGCCATACCGAAGATCAAGGAGGCTGACCTCTCCCTCCTTACTTACGGGACACTCAAGTAAGTTCTCGAGTTCTTCATAAACTTCTCTGGAATGACGGCCTAGCTGGGCTGCGGACTCTGAATTTGAATGCTAAAAATGTTCCTGACGCCGTTGTGGAAATGTGCAGTAACGTGCCGGAGGCGGTGTACATGCAGCATCTGATGGGGGTGAACGGGGTCATCGTCGACCTCGTGCCGGAGATCACGGGGGCCGTCTCGGACCTCATCGCTGTCCCGGAGACCGACACGGAGATCAATGATCTGAGCAGCCAAGCTGTGAAAGATGCCGCGTCGACGCCAAATTTCACGCAGCGGGAGATTTCATTCCTGCTGAGGCTGATGCCGGAGCTTGTGCAATAACACAGATTGCACCCCGTTGATGGCTTTGGATGTAACTGACTGATTGGCATACAGGAAGAGGAGCCCCTTGTGGAGGGAAGTACAATTATACGTACTGGGTTGGTGTGATCTCGTTCGGTGAGCCCTGGTCCTAGGAGAATTGGGGATTGTTTTATACATGTTGTAGCGAGGGGGCATTGATTTATACATGTTGTAGCGATTTTTCTGGATATACAGTGAATGTCACCGTCACAATGGCGGTGTTATTACTACGCTAGTACTCCCTCATATTGGATGTAGGTCATCTCCAACGCCGGCCCTTAAATCGGATGTGTAAGTGCGGATCGCGTTGTCTGGACGTGTTTTCATCCAACGCATATGCCATTATCTGCCCAGCAAGTTATTCGTGTGTGTGTGTGTGTGTGTGTGTGTGTGTGTGTGTGTGTGTGTGTGTGGTGGGGGGGGGGGGGGGGGGCTCTTTGCGGGAGTTGCATTGTCGGACCTCCGCAACCAGTACACTTCGTCCCCATGTATGGCTGCTCTTCCTCTAACACCCTTCCCATAGATTGGGGGGGGGGGATGGGGGGCTCTTTGCGGGAGTTCAGCAACCACGTAGGACTCCAACACCCTTCCCATTAGATCCCCCCTTCCGGTCCCATTTTCTTTCATTCTGTCCCTTATCATCCGCACCCTCCTCTAACGCCGCTGCTGTACCTCTTTGGGGGGGGGGGGGGATGGGGGGCTCTTTGCGGGAGTTTGGACAGCAACCACGTAGGACTCCAACACCCTTCCCATTAGATCCCCCCTTCTGGTCCCATTTTCTTTCATTCTGTCCCTTATCATCCGCACCCTCCTCTAACGCCGCTGCTGTACCTCTTTGGTCGGCATACTGGCATTGTCGGACCTCCGCAACCAGTACACTTCGTCCCCATGTATGGCTGCTCTTCCTCTAACACCCTTCCCATAGATGGGGGGGGGATGGGGGGCTCTTTGCGGGAGTTTGGATAGCAACCACGTAGGACTCCAACACCCTTCCCATTAGATCCCCCCTTCCGGTCCCATTTTCTTTCATTTCGTCCCTTATCATCCGCACCCTCCTCTAACGCCGCTGCTGTACCTCTTTGGTCGGCATACTGGCATTGTCGGACCTCCGCAACCAGTACACTTCGTCCCCATGTATGGACGCCACACCCAATAGGTGTTTAGTCAAATGCCATTGAGCTTATTTTTGAACACCGCATCTTTTTTAGTGTGAGAATGATGGCGGGGTACTCGACCATGCATGATGAGTTGTGCGATGCGTGGTAGGCTGTATCCATGAATTTTGTAGGTAGGAGTGGAGGGGGGACCTTCTAGCAGCAAGTGCATGAATCGTTTCAAGCACGAAAAGCACGTTGCGCCCTACCACATGCATATCATCCATGGTCGCAATGTAAGGTCGTTATCTTATCGATGGTACGCCATCCAGACCTCTGTCACCAAGTTTTCTGGCGCGGTTGATATGGTGGAGGCAAGGTGGCCATTACGCACGGCAAAGGAGGAGATTGTAAGTTTTGCTTCTTGCTCAAGTTGTTGATTGATTCATTCATTCGATGTTGCTATTCATTGTGTAGCCCGAACGCGTTGTCGTGATGTACCACAGGGTAGAGGGACATTTATTTATGCGCATGCATTGTTGGATGAAGCTGAAGGTCCAGTATGTATGGGACGACAGGATCTGTGCATGAAAAACTTATTGAACATCCGGTTAATCTCGTTGAATTTGAACTATTGTTGTGCTAGACTTATTTACATGCTATCTATGGATGATTTGTGCTATGTTCTATTTGAACTTTGATGAAATCTGTCATTTTTGCATGAATTTTGTCCGGTTAGTTGCAAATTTGGGCGACGCTACGCGTCGGCCGACAGATCTTTTTAAAGGATCCGTCGCCTTCACGGCCGTTTGATCTGACGCCATCCAATGGCCGGCCCTTTCCGCACAACTGCAACAAATACAGTATTGCAGGACCCTTTGCAGCAGATCTCATGTTGCAGAAACATTTGCAATAGAGGTTCTGTAGCAGATTTTTTTGTCTTACTTTTCCACAACATGGGTATTGTTGCGGAACGGCTTCTGCAACACAAATGATGTTGTGGATTTTTTTGTCTTAACTTTTTTGCAACATTGATGTTGTTGTAGAAGGACTTCTCCAACACAAATGATGTTGCGAAAAAACTGTTAAGGCGGCAGAGGCACGCGTCCAGTGGTGGAGATCCTGGTTGGCCAGCATGTAAAGGAGGAGAGGAGACCGAGGGAGGGAGGGAGGGAGGAAGGAGCCACGGGGCGTTGGAGGTCCCAGCAATGGCGATCGGCTGGGCTGGATGCATTATGTGTTGGGGATCATAGTAATAATTCAAAAAAATTCCTACGTGTCACCAAGATCAATCTAGGAGATGCTAGCAACGAGAGAGAGGGAGTGCATCTTCATACCCTTGAAGATCGCTAAGCGGAAGCGTTACAAGAATGTGGTTAATGGAGTCGTACTCGTGGCGATTCAAATCGCGGAAGATTCGATCCAAGCGCCGAACGGACGACGCCTCCGCGTTCAACACACGTACAGCCCGGTGACGTCTCCTCCTTCTTGATCCAGCAAGGGGAAAGGAGAAGTTGAGGGAGAACTCCGGCAGCACAGTGGCGTGGTGGTGGTGGAGCTCGTGGTTCTTCGGCAGGGCTTCGCCAAGCACTACGGAGGAGGAGGAGGTGTAGGAGGGGGAAGGGCTGCGCTAGGGGAAGGGGTGCGGCTGCCCTCCCACCCCCTCTATTTATAGGGCAAAGGGGAGAGGGGGCCGGCCCCCCTAGATGCATCT
Organism: Aegilops speltoides; assembly: GCA_021437245.1. Classification (NCBI taxonomy): domain Eukaryota; kingdom Viridiplantae; phylum Streptophyta; class Magnoliopsida; order Poales; family Poaceae; genus Aegilops; species Aegilops speltoides. The sequence continues at coordinate 417,320,081 of CM038143.1, forward strand.
AGAGGGGGGCGGCGGCCAAGGGGGGGAGCTTGCCCCCCAAGTTGGTGGGAGGCGCCCCCACCCCCTAGGGTTTACAACCCTAGGCGCCTTGGGCCCTTGGGGGGGACGCCCACTAGGGGGCTGGTTCCCACCCATATTCAGCCCACTTTGTCCCCCGGGGTAGGTGGCCCCACCCGGTGGACCCCCGGACAACTTTCGGTGGTCCCGGTACAATACGGATAACCCCCGAAACCTTTCCGGTGACTGAAACTGGACTTCCCATATATAAATCTTCACCTCCAGACCATTCCGGAACTCCTCGTGATATCCAAGATCTCATCCGGGACTCCGAACAACTTTCGATAACCACATACAATTTCCCATTACAACTCTAGCGTCACCGAACTTTAAGTGTGTAGACCCTACGGGTTCGGGAACCATGCAGACATGACCGAGACAGTTCTCCGGCCAATAACCAATAGCGGGATCTGGATACCCATATTGGCTCCCACATGTTCCACGATGATCTCATCGGATGAACCACGATGTCGGGGATTCGATCAATCCCGTATACAATCCCCTTTGTCCATATATATGTTACTTGCCCGAGTTTCGATCGTTGGTATCCCCGTACCTCATTCAATCTCGTTGCCGACAAGTCTCTTTACTCGTTCCGTAACGCATGATCCTGTGGCTAACTCCTTAGTCACGTTGAGCTCATTATGATGATGCATTATCGAGTGGGCCAAGTGATACCTCTCCATCATACGGAGTGACAAATCCCAGTCTTGATTCGTGCCAACCCAACAGTCAATTTCGGAGATACCTGTAGTGCACCTTTATGGTCATCCAGTTACGTTGTGACGTTTGATACACCCAACGCAATCCTACGGTATCCGGGAGTTGCACAATCTCATGGTCTAAGGAAAGATACTTGACATTATAAAAGCTCTAGCAAATGAACTACACGATCTTGTGCTATGCTTAGGATTGGGTCTTGTCCATCACATCATTCTCCTAATGATGTGATCTCATTATCAATGACATCCAATGTCCATGGTCAGGAAACGATAACCATCTATTGATCAACGAGCTAGTCAACTAGAGGCTCACTAGGGACATGTTGTGGTCTATGTATTCACACATGTGTTACGGTTTCCGGCTAATACAATTATAGCATGAACAATATACAATTATCATGAACAAGGAAATATAATAATAACCATTTTATTATTGCCTCTAGGGCATATTTCCAACAGTCTCCCTGTCGGGTGGTAGGTGTGACATATGCCAACGGATGGCTTATCATTGTGGGAGTCAGTAAGACATCGCCGGTGCCTGGAAACGGGATAAGGCGAAGACATGCACGCCGGCGGATCTTACCCAGGTTGGGGGCTATCCGTGGAGATAATACCCTACTCACCTCTCAAGGGGTCTCCGCATGATCACTAGATCGATAAGAAGCTACAAGAGGCTCCTTGAGCTGTTCGGTGGGAGGAGGAAGAAGGGCAAGGCTAGCTCTCTTCTCTCCCTATGGTAGTGTCTAAAACTCTCTGAGCTCAACCCTTTGCATGGGTGTCCCGGGGGGTTTATATAGGCCTACCCCCCCGGGGGTACAATGGTAATCCGGTTGGGTGCGGGCCCAGGCCGTCAGCGTCTATGACCGCCGTCTTCTCCACCAGCTTCTGGGGCCCACCGACTGGTGGGTCCCGCCGGCTGCCGGACCGTTGGTCGACAGGCCGCCCCCACCGCTTGGGGGATCTTGTCGGGGGCTGGTTACTGTTGCCTCGCCTCTGATGACGAGGGCTTTGTCGAGGTAAACATAGCTATAGTGCTGCCGCCTCGTGGGCTCCCACTGTAGCCTTGCCTCGTCTCATCTGCTTAATGGTGTGCGCGCCCCGAGGGGGGAGCAAACCAGCTATAGGAAGCCGGCCCGGCTTTAGGCCAGCTGGGTGATGTCGGACCGCCTTCGGATGTCTCTCTGACCGAAGGGGCCCGCCGCCTGTGGGCCGTACTGGCAACCCGTCGTGGATGGCGTCATGATCCACATGGCAACAGTGACTCGCCGGACGGGAGATGGCCGCCCCGTACGGCGTACTGTAGCCATGCATACTCCGAGATTCGGGGGTGGCAAGGTTCGCTATAGCCACGCCCCGTCCCGTCACCGTTATGGGGGGTGGACCTTAGGACGCGGCCTACGGCTGCCTGCTTCTTGGAGTCGGTCCTTCATGGGCCGGCTTCTTGGAGTCGGCCCGATCGTGGCGTCCTCCAAAGGTTGTTTTATGGCCGGGCCGCCTTCCGCCAGCTGGCCTAGGTGATAGCCGGCCGGAGGAAGGCGACCCCGTGTCTTAGGTGCTTCAAGGCCCGATCGGCCCATTGTTTTTTCTGAGGGTCAAAGGGAGCCGGTTAGGCTACCCATGGTCATTTACTCCGACAGTAGTCCCCGAAGCTGGTTGGGCTTCGCGGCTGAAGGGGAAATCGAGAAGCTTGGCCAACTTCCTATCCCGAGAAGCCGGCAGCTAGGAGCCGGCCTCCCTTGCGCGTGTCTTCTCGGCGAAGCCTCCTCAAAATCCGAAGGTGGGAACCAGCTGGCGCGCTAGCCATGCGGCGGGCTGACCGCCCGCCATCCGCACGCCAGGTGGCTCCCTTCGGCTGGAAGGGCCTGCCAGCCCACACGCGTGACGGGACGCCGCCACAGGCCGGGGCCCGCCACTTCCGCGCCTCGGCCCGCGCGCGGATCTTCTATGGCCCGAACCGACTGCACGTCTTCTGGCGACGGTTCCCGCTCGCCATCAAGGCGCGATAATCGCGGGTCGTGGGGGAGTGGGCGCAGTTAATCCCACGCCCCCCCCCGTGCCTCGCCTCCTCGGCTTCGCCGCACGAGGCTATAAGTAGGAGCGGGGAGGGGGGCGGCAATCGTTCGCACGCTCACCCTCGCCCTGCCTCCTTCCTCTTCTTCCTCGTTGCAGTAGCCCCTCGCCGTGCTCCCGCTCCACCATCCTTTCTTCTCCCCAGCGTGCCGCAGGCTCGCTGCCTCCGCGCTGGGCGCTCTCCGCCGCCACGCTCACTGCCATGGCTCCGACATCGAGCTCTTGGGACGGCTCCACCGTCCGTGACGACCACATCGATTTTCTTCGCAAGACGCGACGGCTGCCGGGCAAAGATCTCGTGCGAGTTCGCCTTGCGCTAGCGAGGGAGGTTTCGCCGGCGCTGGAGGAAGCCCAGCGAGTGATCTTCTACTCGCACTGCCTGCGCGGCGTCGGCCTCCCTGCGAGCGGCTTCTTCCGCGCATTTCTTGACTTCTATCAACTTCAGCCGCACCACCTCACCCCCAACACGGTGGTGCTGTTGTCGGCCTTCGTCTCCTTGTGCGAAGGTTTCCTCGGCGTCCTTCCTACCATCGAGCTCTAGGGGGAGTTTTTCCAATCCAAGCTCGGCACGGTTGTCGCAGGCGTGCCGGCTCCGTGCGGCGCCTTCATCGCCATAAGGAGGTCCACCGCCGACAACCCCTTCCCTTCTATCGCGCAGATTCAGTCGGTAAAGCTCTGGCAACGGTCTTACTTCTACGTGAAGAACATTGCCCTGAACGGCGACTATGTCAACTTGTCGGCTTACGTAGCCGGCCCGCCGCCTGAGAGGCCGGCTTCATGGTCCTTCTGGGCCAGGTCGCCGACGCCGGCTGGAGCTGGTGCCGTCGCCCGGCTTCGGGTGTTGATCCAGTCGGAGCGCCTGACCCGGTCCGACTTGATCGCCGCCTTCGTCGAGCGCCGGGTACATCCGCTTCAAGGCCGCCCTCATCTGATCTGTCAGATGAGCGGCCGCTTTGACCCAAGCCGGCTCAACACCAGGGAGATGCCTCACGACGAGGTATCTTACCTGGTGAACTACATCGCCAACTGCAAGCTCACCGAGGACTGGCAGTATGGCATGGTGCCATACTCTCGCGCCAATCCACCACCCATGGTAAAATTTCTTTCTTCCTTTGTTGCCGAATTTTCTTTTCTGGCCGACTCCTGACCACTCGGCTTGTCTTCAATCAGAACCCCCTTCTTCATCCTTCGGCCGGGACAGCGGGGTCGGAGCGCGAGTTCACCCCTGACCGCGAGGCGGACGACCCCGACGGCCCCGACTTGGGGACGGCCGCCCTGGACGACGATGCCGTGGGGGGCAGCGGCGAGACAGGCGGCGCCGGCTTCATCGCCGGCCTTGATGACTGGCCTGATGATGACGAGGCTGATCGCATTCCACGCCGCCAGCCGGCGCCCGACCCCCAAGGCATCGGCCCATCTGGCGGGCCGACCGCATGAGGCAGTGCACAGAAACGTCGAGCGGCGCCTCCTCTCTTTGGCGGCTGGCTGAAGAAGCCTAAGGGATCCGCGGCAGCGACCAAGCGGGACGTGAAGGAAATATGCCCTAGAGGCAATAATAAAGTTATTATTTATTTCCTTATATCATGATAAATGTTTATTATTCATGCTAGAATTGTATTAACCGGAAACATGATACATGTGTGAATACATAGACAAACATATAGTCACTAGTATGCCTCTACTTGACTAGCTCATTAATCAAAGATGGTTATGTTTCCTAACCATAGACATGTGTTGTCATTTGATTAATGGGATCACATCATTAGGAGAATGATGTGATTGACATGACCCATTCCGTTAGCCTAGCACTTGATCGTTTAGTATACTTCTATTGCTTTATTCATGACTTATACAAAGTTCCTGCAACTATGAGATTGTGCAACTCCCGTTTACCGGAGGAACACTTTGTGTGCTACCAAACGTCACAACGTAACTGGGTGATTATAAAGGTGCTCTACAGGTGTCTCCGAAGGTACATGTTGGGTTGGCATAATTCGAGATTAGGTTTTGTCACTCCGATTGTGGGTGAGGTATCTCTGGGCCCTCTCGATAATACTCATCACCTAAGCCTTGCAAGCATTGTAACTAATAAGTTAGTTATGAGATGATGTATTACGGAACGAGTAAAGAGACTTGCCGGTAACGAGATTGAACTAGGTATTGGATACCACGATCAAATCTCGGGCAAGTAACATACAGATGACAAAGGGAACAACGTATGTTGTTATGCGGTTTGACCGATAAAGATCTTCATAGAATATGTAGGAACCAATATGGGCATCCAGGTCCCGCTATTGGTTATTGACCGAGAATGGTTCTAGGTCATGTCTACATAGTTCTCGAACCCATAGGGTCCGCATGCTTAACGTTACGATGACAGTTTTATTATGAGTTTTTAAGTTTTGATGTACCGAAGTTTGTTCGGAGTCCCGGATGTGATCACAGACATGACGAGGAGTCTCGAAATGGTCGAGACATAAAGATTGACATATTGGAAGCCTATGTTTGGACATCGGAATGGTTCCGTGTGAAATCGGCATTTTACCGGAGTACCAGGGGGTTATTGGGCCTACATGGGCCTCGAGGGAGAAGAGGGAAGGAGCCAGGAGGGGGCCGCGCGCCCCTCCCCTTCCTAGTCCGAATAGGTCAAGGGAAGGGGGCGGAGCCCCCCCTTTCCTTCCCCTCTTCCTCCTCTTTCCCCCCTTCTCCTACTCCTACTTGGAAAGAAGGGAGTCCTACTCCCGGTGGGAGTAGGACTCCCCCTGGCGCGCCTCCTTGGCGGCCGCCTCCTCCCCTTGGCTCCTTTGTATACGGGGCGGGGGCACCCCAAAGACACACAAGTTGATCTACGGATCGTTCCTTAGCCGTGTCGGTGCCCCCTCCACCATATTCCACCTCGGTTATATCGTCATGAGTTTAGGCGAAGCCTGCGCCGATAGAACATCATCATCGCCACCACGCCGTCGTCTTGACGAACTCATCTCGAAGCTTCGCTGGATTGGAGGTCAAGATCATCATCGAGCTGAACGTGTCTTTGAACTCGGAGGCCTGACGCTCGGTGCTTGGATCGGTCGGATCGTGAAGACGTACGACTACATCAACCGCGTTGTGATAACGCTTTCGCTTACGGTCTACGAGGGTACGTGGATGGACACTCTCCCCTCTCGTTGCTATGCCATCACCATGATCTTGCGTGTGCGTAGGAAAATTTTGAAATTACTACATTCCCCAATAGGACGAGGCGGCCGCGAAGGCGGCCCGCTTCCGCAAAGTAGTGAAGCAGCCGCAGGCGGTCTCGGTGTAAGTTCTGGTCCTTACGCACCTTTCTTTTTTCTTTAGTAGATGTTCTTTCTAAGTCCTTTCTCCGTTTCGTCAACCAGGGCCCCGCTCTGTCTTGAGCGGACCACCACCGCCTCCATAGTCGGCGGAGCAGGAGGGTCTGCGGGTTCCCGTCGCATAGACCCCCGCGCCGAGCTTCAGGCGGCGACGGAGCGGAACGCGCGAGAAGCGCGGGAGGAGCAGGAGGCAGAGGAGAGAAGGGCAGCCGCCACCGAGCCGACCCAGGAGGCGACGGCGGAGTCGGCCGAGGCACAGGCCGACGTGGCAGCTAGGGCCCGGGCGGAGGCCGAGGCTGCCGAGAGGACGGTGGAGGCTCTGCGTAGCCAGCCTCTGCAACTCGTCATCCCCCTCAGCTCCGCGCCCCTGGACATCCTGGTGCCCCCGCCGGAGGAAATCGGCCGCGACCCGCCGATGATGGAGAGGGAGGGGGCGACGTAGTCGTCCCGGGGGAGAAGTGGTGCCACCTCCGTCGGACGGGACCGGCCAAGGCGGACAACCCGAGGTGCCTCCTGAGCGGCCGACTGCACAGGCGGATCTTGTGGTCTTGTCACCGACTCATAGGCGTGCGGCGAGGGCGGCTTCAAAGCCAGACCCGCAGAGGGCAGCCGGCTCCAGCTCGTTGTCGCATGATCTGGTGTCGGCCACCGCTAGCTCGCCAGGGTGGACGCTGGGCGGTGGGATGGCCGCGTTGAACTTGGCGGCGCAAGATGTCCGTAGCCGGCTTCAGGCTCAAGCCACCGCACTGCAACAGTGTACCCGAGAGTTTCTTGCGACACTGAAAGTGTGTTATATCGACTAGAGGGGGGGGGGTGAATAGGCGATTTTTATGAAATTCTTCACTGAGGAATTTGCCGGTGAGGAAATTCCTTAGCGAAGAACTATTTGCAGCGGAATATGTACTTAGAGGTAAACATAACAGAATACACACATAGTCAGCATGATGAAATGAAGACTAGAACTGAGTACGGAAAGCGTAAACACAGGATAACAAGATGAAGACAAACAGACTAAAGAAATTGAACTGAGGAATTTGTGAAAGTCTTCAGTCAAAGTCTTCAAGCACAGATATGAACAACATGCAACACAGAATGAGGAAATGAATGAGTTGAGGAAATAGAACCAGTTAGTTGGTGAAGAAAATGATTTGGTAAACCAGTTCCAACTGCTGTCTCAGTTGTACGTCTGGTTGGAGCGGCTGAGTATTTAAACTCGAGGACACACATCCGGACACCCGATCTCGAGCCGCAACTCAGACACCCAGTCCTCACCGTATTCTCCTTGAACTAAGACCACGCAGGCCTCGTCCCAATCACTCGTGGTAAGTCTTCAGTGACTTCCAAACCTTCACAGACTTGGTCACTCGGCGATCCACAATTCCTCTTGATGCTCTAGACCTTGACGCCTAACCGTCTGGAAGAAGCACAGTCTTCAAAGGTAATAAGCGTCGGATCCACGCAGATCAATTTCTTCATGATGCTCAATCACTTTGGGTTTTGTGGGGTTTGGTTTTGGGATTTTCCTCACTTGATGATTTGCGCCAAAGTCCTCGGAGGATGGGTTGCTCTCAAATGACAAGTGTCAAGTTCTCTCGAGCAGCCAACCAACTAGTGGTTGTAGGGGCGGCTATTTATAGCCTAGGGAACAGCCCGACATGATAAGACATAAATGCCCTTCAATGATATGACCGTTAGGTGGATAAGATATTTTGGTCCGGCCAAGAAAGACAAAGAACGGTCGGAAATTTGACTCTCAAAGTCCTCGTGGCTATCATGTTCCTCATCGTAGGCAATTCGACCGGCGAATTCCTAACTCCTCGGTCGAGAGAAAGTCATCGGTGACTGTAAGAACTGCGTCTCACATCAAGAACTTGACTGAATCAGTATGAGATTTCTAATGGCTTCACTCAAGGGATTGGTAGGTGTAGGATTTGAGTTGAGCATCACATGGAAATTTGTCCTTAGTATTTCCTCGACCCCCTTTAACAGTACGGTGTTTCCTATGACTCAAGAAAGAGAAAAATGAAACTACGAAAACAAAAGTCTTCACGCTTCATATTCCTCGAATGAAAATCAAGTCTTCAAGGTCACACCAATTTCTTCACTTTCAAAGTCTTCAGAAAGTCTTCAGAATATCAAAGTCTTCAGTTGAAGAACTTTATTTTTAGGGGTCGACTTTCTCTGTAAATATCAAACTCCTCATAGACTTATAGACATGTGTACACTCACAAACGCATCAGATACTTAACTTATAAGTCTTCAATACACCAAAATCACTAAGGGGCACAAGATGCACTTACAATCTCCCCCTTTTTGGTGATTGATGACAACATAGGTTAAGTTTTCAACGGGGATAAACATATGAAGTGTAAATACTGATATTGAGGAATTTGATTGCAAGATATAGAAGAACTCCCCCTGAATATGTGCATAATGAGGAATTTGCTTTTGAGGCAATGCACATTTGAAGAATTGAATCATGGAGATCTCCCCCTATATCTTGTAATTCATACACGCATTTGATATATAATATGAAGAATTTGAAATGCATGATGAAATATGGTGCCTGATGAGATTCAGCATGCGTGCAATAGTATTGACTTGGAATAAGCATGCAGAATATCACATCAGAAGTTTCAGAGCTCAAATATCACATTCAGAGCTGAGTGCTTCAAAAGCATCAGAGCATTAGACTTATCAAAATCAGAGCATCAAACATATCGAAGCATGATCAAAAGTATCAAGGCACCATCGGTTTTAAGATTACAACTCGATCCAATAAAAAGTTTCGGAAGAACGAGAGTTGTAACTTAATAAAAACGCCCATAGTATAAACCCGCTTGAAGACTAACTCAGATTTCTCCCCTTTGTCATCAAATGACCAAAAGGATCGGCCGAGGACTAACGCCTCAAGAATTCAAATTGATGGAGGAGCCCGGTGTTGTCGGGGTTGTTTGTTCAAGTAGGGCTGCCGCAGTGTTGTCCAAATCTTCATATTCATCGGTTTCACGCGATGAAGAATAAGAGCTGGCCACCGATCGTGAACTTTGACTCTCTTGAATTTCTTCGAGGTGGTGCGCACCACCAAAGCTTCACAAGACCCATAGTCTTCAATTCTTCCGCTGAATATACATGATTTAGAACAGCCCAAAGCGGTTGAGGGTTTCATGAAGGTAGTACTGATTTTTCTTCACCGCATTATGTGTTGAGGTCATGTTGTGAAGAATTGCGAAAATTGGCGCTTCACCCATTTCGATTGCGATCAACCTTCCGATGAAGACCGAGGAGTAACTCACGATCACCATCACCACAGGTGCGCTTGCTTGAGGCTGTTGCTTGGTTGAGATATTTATGGCGGTGTCATGCGTTGCGAATTGTCATTGGTGGAGTAAGATGCAGCCTTGCGAAATTGACCATCCAATGGACGAGTGCCTTCATCAATCACACCGCTGCCTTGCCCTTATCATCGATGATGAAACCGGTCGCTTGAGGACTTCAATGGGCGGCAAGTAGCTGCCATGATTCAGAGTGTCAGCCTTGTAGTTCAGTGAAGATCTTGCCCTTATGAATCTCATGATCCAAGGCGCATATGGCTTCAGCTCAAAAGGTGATATTGCAACATTGGCTAGAGTCATCATGAAGAAATCATGGAAGTTGACAGGAACGCCATGAATGATATTGAAAAGCATGTTCTTCATGATGCCAACGACATCTTCTTCATTTGAGTCGTGGCCTTTGATGGGACTCATTGTCTTCGTCAAGATTCTATATACAGTCCGAGGCACATACAGCAATTCCTTGACGAGGAATTTGGTTCGAGGGGCTTGTCCTGGCTTCAGCGGCTTCATGAGCACTTGCATAAAGTGATCAGATAATTCACGGTCATTGTAGATGCAGCGTGTAGTTTCATGGGGAGGATCAAGAGGAAGGACACGAAGCAATTCAGTTGCTGGTGCCTTGTAGTGAGTATTCTCTGTCATCCAATCCAGACCCATGAATTGATGTCTTCAAAGATCTTCGGTGATGTGCAGGTGGCATAGAACTCAAGAATGAGTTCTTCATTCCACCACAAATGTCGCAGTCTTCAAGAGTCTCGCATCGTGAAGAACACGGAGTAATCGGCTCAAGCACGGCAAAGATTCCATATCCACATGAGGAATATGCTCATGGTCAAGATCTTGTCCTTGTCAAACAAAGACCGAGGAATAGAAGTTTGCTTGTGTTGGAGTCCGAGCGTCTTTTCCTCATACGAGCGTAATCATATGGATTATAAGCGAGGAAGAATACATGCTCGTAAAAGAAGTCTTCAGCCTTGAATTTTTGCTTGCTTGAGAACGGATTCTTTGGTTTGGGCAGAGGAATATCGGTGATTTGAAGCACAACCTCGTGAATCGCGATCTCGTGTTCTTCAGTGAGGAATTTCTGGTTCCTCTCCTTGTGCAGTTTGAGGATCAAGATGGGTTCTTCAAAGCTAGTGGCTGGAATTTCTTCATTGATGATTTATGTGGGATGAGTTTCTTCAGAGCCCATTTGAACAGTTGTAGCCGGGGACGAGGAACTTGTTGAATTGGAGTGAAGAGAGGAGTATTGGGATGCCGACTTTCCCAAAAGTCATCGCTCATCACCGTGTAGTGCACCCAATATCCACGCTCTTCGTCTTCTTTTCAATTTCTCAACACCGCCTCTTCACCTGTGAACGGAGGCACGGGTGAGGAAACAACTGGGGTTGAAGGGAAAGCTTCCACTTCAATTTCTTCATCAAGCTGTTCTGAAGTAGCAACAGATTGATTTTCTTCATCGGATCCGCGTGGGATCGTGTAATCTTCTCCATAAGGAACAATTTCCTTGGACGACATGGAGGAGATGGGAATGGCATCAATAGGATTTTCAAGCGAGCTGGTCATTGGCTTCATTTTCTTCGCAGCCGAAGAATTTGACGCACCGATGCCTTCCTTTTCTTCACTGCAGCTCGCTTCTGCAGCCTTTGTCTTCTTCACTTCATAAGCGTAAGGAAGAATTGGAGTTGGTGTTGGCGCAGGAGGAGCCGAGGATTGTGGAACTGTTTCTTGAAAGAATCGGTGCAATTGCCCTGCTTCCTTCAGATTCTTCAGCGCACCACTAGTGGATACCACAGGAATTTCTTCAGAGGCTGGAATGGAGTCATCAGCCACGAACTTGTGTTTTCATCAAGATGCTGAAAGTCATCAGCCGATCTTGGCATGTTCTTCAAACAGGTGAGCGAGTCTTCACTGAGGATTTTCTTGTTGCGATGGGGCTGCAATAGTTGTCATTTTCTTCGTCAAATTGACGAATCTCACCTTGGCTCCTTGCTAATCAAGATTATAAGCATCAAATCCTTGCCGAGGGCTTGATTTCAGATTGAGCTTTGAGAAGTTCTTCAGGAGTCAAGTTGACTAAGTTCTTCCTCAGAAGCTTCTCCTTTCTGGCTTGTGCTCTCTTCAATTCACGAGCCTTTTCAAATTTCCATTTCTCTTCAGCGATGAAATGGTTAAGCATATGACTTTGACCAGGAGTCAGTGGCAGATCCGGTATAGGAGTGTTTGGATCCTGATGCCATAGGTCAATGAAGTCAAGGATCTTCTTCGGATCCAAAAGCAGAGGCACATTTGTTCTTTTGGCTCTAGCGGCCTTGGTCAGTCTGTCTCTGATGATTTCTGCAAGTTCTTCATCAGAGGCTTCATCGTCAGAGGGAACGTTGAATGCAACCTGTTGCTTTTGTCTTCAGCAGAGTGAGGCCTGTTGAGGACATTGGTGCAGCTGAGGAACTTGCTGAGACACCAGAAGCAATTGAGAATCCCTGAGTCCTTTGACATGTAGCCAGATGCACAGGAGTTGAGGACTTGGAGGGAGCTGCTGAGGATTTTGAATGAGCAGCAGCAGTCTGAGGAATTTGCCGTGAGGGCGCTGATGGTGAAGCACTTGGCTTGCGTGCAGGCTTCTTTGGCATTGATTTCCTCGGCTTGACCGAGGGCTCAGCGGCAGCAGCAGCAGCAGTATCCTCATTGAATTTTCTCACTACCTCCTTGGCCTGTCTTGCCAATTTGGCTTGGCGCCTGGACCATTCTTCAGGAAAGTCCTCACCACGCTTGATGCTTGGTGGGATCGTGACTTGGCCAAAGCCAAAGGAGCTCTTGGGCATGGAGGGTTTAAAGCGAATTTCCTCATGTACTTGGGAGTAACATAGCGGTATTCCCTCCATTCTCGTGCCCATCTTCTTTCTATCCTTTGTATGCGCACTTTGCGCTGGTTTTTGGTCTCCTTGCCAAACTTGGATTCATTAGGTGTGCAGTAATCTTTGTATATTTCCTCAGGAATCTCAAAGGCAGTCATGACCTCCGGTTTCTTTCCTCCCTTCTGCGGTCTCTTGCCTTGTGCCATTTTCTTCAGATGAGGAATTTGAACAATAGAGCACTCTGAAGAAGTATGCAGTTTTTCTTCGAGGAATGCTGCAAATGAGTTAAGTTGATGAGAACCTAGTGATTCAGCAACGGACATGAGTACCTGTGAACAGAGTGTAGGTGCGAGGAATTTGGAGAGGTCATATGCGTTCTCAGATTATTTTTCAAAAAGAGCAAGTTTTGAGGAATTTGACCAGTTGAGCCTTGAGGAATTTCACTAAGCGTTTAGTCTCAGGTTCCAGAGTTGTACAGATTGAAAATCCGCACAATTGAGGAATCTTGAAGAAATGAATGCTTAGAGAGATAAATCAAGAGCGTACAGTGTGTGAGGTGTTCATATGTGAAGATTTGAAGAACAAAAACACCTTTGAAGATTTTCAGAAAGATTTGAGAATCAACGCGAGTAATAAAAGTGACTTTTAATTACCCGAACTGAAGAACACGATGAACAGGAATGAACTGTAGTGAAGTTTGTCACGTTAGATCTCCCACGCCCTAACTTGGCAGAGGAAGACAGCTACGGCGGCGGCGGAGTGAAGATTTCATGACGGCGAAATCTACGACGGGCGATGAGGTCGAGGCGGTGAAGCTTTTCCTCACCGGCGGCGATGGAGTAGCGGCGGCACTAGGGTTTGAGGAGAGCTCGAGCGAGAGACAGCGACCGAGCGGAGTAAATGAAGTAAGGAAGGGAGAGGGGTATTTATAGCCACTGTGAAAACTGTTTGCCCTAAGATTTTGGGACGAACATGCCCCTGCCCTTTCTTCTTCATGCGACATGTGTCACCCACGTACTGTGCAGATGAGATCGTGTAAGATCATGGGTGATTAAACTAATGCATCATGGGATGCGGAACGGTTTGAGCGGTAAAACCGAAAAGTTGGATAAGATTTGTTTAAAAGTTTCGTTCGCAATTTGTTCAGCTGTCAAGGACACAGTGAAGACTTTGAACGAGTTTCAATCGAACGCACATGAAGAATTTGTGAATAGATTGGATTGAGTATAGCATAGAGGGAAGGGTCCGATCACATTCACTTAGCGTAAATAGCAACTTGAAGAAATAGCAATAAATGAATGTTGAGAGGACATAAACTCATATATATATATATATATATATATATATATATATATATATATATATATATATATAATGAATGAAAAAACGACGGAAACATTGAAGATTTTGCAAAGTTGAAGAATTTGAAAAAGCGAGGAATTTCAAAATGAGAAAAACTCAAATTGAAGATTTTCAACTTTTGTGGTGGCGTAGCCACCAGATAAGAATGATGATTTCGACACCACGCACAATTGTCGAGGGTTCTCGAGAATCAAATTCTTCATTAATTTCTTCACACTTAGAATGTTATTCTTCATTGATTGAGGAAAACGTTTCTTCATGTGTTGCACATCTAAGTCATCAATTATGCATAAGGGTTAGGATGTGTGTCCTTTTCAAAGAACATTCAAGATTCTAAGATATTTAGCTCACACCGCAACTTGCTAAATCTCTTCTCATCCAAGGGCTTAGTGAAGATATCAGCTAGCTGTTCTTCGCCTTCACATGCTCGATGGAGATATCGCCTTCAACACATGATCACGAAGAAAATGATGACGAATCTGATGTGCTTAGTCTTCGAGTCTTTGAACTGGGTTGTGAGCAATCTTGATGGCACTCTCATTGTCGCAGAGGAGAGGCACATTCTTCACATTGACGCCATAGTCCTTGAGGGTTTGCTTCATCCAAAGCAGCTTGAGCACAAGATGAGCCAGCAGCAATGTATTCAGCTTCAGCATGAGATGAGATACACAGCCTGCTTTCTTCGAGGACCAACAGACCAAAGATCGTCCGAGGAAATGACAAGTGCCGATGTTGACTTGCGGTCCACACGATCACCAAAGATAGTCGAGTCGAAATATCCAATGAGATCAAAAGCAGAGCCCTTGGGGTACCATAATCCTAGTGTTGGTGTGTGAGCTAGATATCAAGAATATGCTTCACAGCCTTATGGTGTGATTCCTTCGGTGCAGCTTGAAATCGGGCACACATGCAAACACTAAGCATTATATCCGCCTAGATGCACATAAGTACAATAAAGAACCAATCATGGAGCGGTATACCTTGTGATCAAAGTCAATACCATTTTCATCGATTGCATAGATGGCCATTTGTGGGCATAGGAATTTTGACGCTTTTGCAATCTTGCATGCCGAATTTCCTCGGTTCATCTTTGAGGTATTTCTCCGAGATATGAATATGCCATTGCTTGCTTGATTTAATTTGAAGACCTAAGAAGAATTTCAACTCTCCCATCATAGACATTTGATATTCTTCACTCATCATATAGGCAAATTCATCACTATATCGTTGGTTAGTACAGCCAAAGATAATATCATCAACATATATTTGGCACACAAACAGTTCACCATCATATGATTTAGTAAATAGAGTAGGGTCGAGTGAATCGGTGTGAAGCCATTCTTCACGAAGAATTCCTTCAATGTGTCATACCACGCCCGAGGGGCTTGCTTGAGGCCATAGAGGGCTTTATTGAGTCTCAAGACTTTGTCGAGTTCTTGGGATCTTCAAAACCAGGGGTTGAGCAACATATACTTCTTCCTCAAGCTTACCATTGAGGAATGCACTTTTCACATCCATTTGATATAAGATGATATCATGATGGTTAGCATAGGCAAGTAAAATGCGAATAGCTTCAAGTCTAGCAACAGTGCAAAAGTTTCATCGAAATCAATTCCTTCAACTCTGTGTAGCCTTGAGCTACTAGTCGTGCCTTATTCCTCACCACAAGGCCATTTTCATCTTGCTTGTTGCGGTAGATCCACTTTGTGCCAATGATATTATGCTTGCGAGGATCCGGCGATTGACCAATTCCTGGACATTGTTCAACTCGAATCGATGTAATTCTTCTTGCATAGCTTGAATCCACTCCGCTCCAAATGCTTCATCTACCTTAGTGGGCTCTGAGATAGAGACAAAAGCATAGTGCCCACAAAAGTTAGATAAGTGTGAGGCTTTTGAGCGGTGAGAGGACCCGTGCGCTGATGTCATCGATGATCTTCTCCACTTGCACTTCTTTTGCAACGCGTGGATGAGTTGGTTGTCGCCGAGGATTTTGATCAGCATTTTCTTCAAACCATTTTCCTCATCATGTTCTTCGTGCATCACTCGACGCTCTTCACGAATAGGAATGAATTCTTCAAAGAGATTCTTCAAGAGGAATGACATCCTCGCTTGCCTTGAGCTTGATAGCATCCTCAAAAGCTGGTTCATCTAACACGGAAGGTAGGTGCTCTCTTTGCGAGCCATTAGTTTCATCGAACCACACATCTACAAAGTCAACAATCTTGTGAAGAACAATGTTGAAGACTCAGAGGTGTGCGAGTCCTTCCAGTAACCAAGCATAAAACCTTCATGTGCTTTCGGTGCAAATTTAGAGTTGTGGTGAGGATCTCTAATCCAACATTTAGCAATCAAGACTTTGAAATAACTCACATTGGGTTTTTGTCGTTGAGGAGTTCATAGGCGCCTTCTTGAAGAATTTGTGAAGATATACTCTGTTGATGATGTGGCAGCAAGATCAATTGCATCAATCCAAAAGCGCCGAGGCGCTTTTGTATTCATCAAGCATAGTGCGAGCCATCTCAACAAGAGTTCTGTTCTTGCGCCCACGACGCCATTCTCACGAGGAGTATAAGGAGCAGATAATTCATGAGTAATACCAAGTTCATCAAGATAGGCATCAAGACCTGAATTCTTGAACTCGGTTCCATTGTCACTTCGATATGCTTGATCTTCACACCAAAGTTGGTTGAAGCCCTCGAAGAAAATCGCTTGAAGACTTCCCGCACTTCATGTTTGTAAGTAACAATGTGTACCCATGTATATCGAGAATAATCATCAACAATGACAAAACCATATAGAGATGCATCATTAGTGACCGCTGAATAATGATTAGGTCCAAGAGGTCCATGTGAAGCAATTCAATGGACGGGTAGTGGTCATGATAGTCTTCGCCGGATGCTTGGCCTTGGTCATTTTTCCGCTTCACATGCTCCGCATAAGTGATCCTTGAGGAATTTGACATTCTCAATGCCAATGACATGCTTCTTCTTCGCAAGCGTGTTCAAATTCCTCATGCCTGCATGACCAAGTCGTCGATGCCATAGCCAGCCTTCGAAGCTTTTGCAAGTAGACACATGGCTGGTTGTGGTCCCAGTAGAAAATCAACAATATACAGATCTCCTCTCCTAAAGCCTTCAAGACTTGGAATTGTCGACTTCCATAATCACAACACAATGATATTTGCCAAAGACAACAACCATATCAAGATCACAAAGCATTGAGATCGACATGAGATTGTATCCTAAGGACTCAACAAGCATGACTTTGTCCATGTGCTTATCCTTAGAGATAGCAACCTTACCAAGACCCAATACCGACTTTTGCCTTTGTCAAGAAGATGATATGCTTCAGAGGTGACGGTGATAAGGGAGCATCCATCAATAGATTCTTGTCACCAGTCATGTGATTTGTACATCCACTATCGAGGACCCATTCAGTGGTTTTGGGTTGATCATCCTGCAGATGAATTAGTGTAACTTACAATCTCATATGCTTCATCGAAAGAATATGATATCAAGTTCATCGATGAATTTCATCAAGCAAGAAATGATATAGCAAGATGAGGACGTGTGAAATGAAAGTTCATTTCATCATGATTCGCTGCGTCCTTTCGAGCAATTTGTCGTCCCTAGAAATTCTTCAGACGTTAGAGCACGCCCGAGACCTCGACCTGCAGAAAAGATTAGTTCTTTTCTTCACCACCCACATCTGGAGGGGTGGCAAAGAGTTCATCATCCTGCGAGCACCATGTGAGAAAGGTGGCAAAGATGCCAAACCATTTCGCTTAGCATAGGAGGGGTTAGGGTAAGCATATGAATAAGCAGAGTAATTCTTCGAGGACTTATGAACATAATGGTTTGAAGAACAATGCACATATTCATAGCCCTTAGCTTTACCTCATGAGACAGATTTGTTAGCACGATGATAATCATATGAGGACTTTGATCCAGTTGAGGAATTTGATCCTCGTGAAGAATTTGGTCCGTAGGAGGACTTGGATCCATATGAAGAGTTTGGTCCATATGAAGAATTTGATCTGGGGTTCCTGTTCTTCACGGTGGTGTCATGAGGACATTCACCAAGACTTTCAACACAGCTTTTGGGAACCCAGATTTTCTTCATAGGGGAACCGCTCTGCAGATTAGTGCCAACATATCTAGCAAATACTTCACCATTCTGATTTTTGAACAGTTTATAGTTGGAGTCAAATGACTCATCAGAAGAATGAGGAGATTCACATGTAAAGCCAGATAAGTTAGATGGATCAACTGAGGTCCCTTTGCAAAGAACCCATGAGGTTTTGGGATACCGCTCAAAGCTTCCAATATGTTCCATCGGCATTGAGTTTCCTCTCAAAGGCAATACCCTCTTTCCTAGGGTTTCTATTGAGGATCTGCTTTTGAGCACATCACAAAGTGTCGATGCCCTTTGAGGCTTTTGTACATGCTGTCATGTACAATTCCTTCAACCTCGCATTGTCAAGGTGATACTAGCAAAGTCCTCGATGAGGAATTAGTGATAGCAGAGGCAGATGAAGAATTTGTAACATTTGAAGCATTTGAACATTCAGTGAAGAATTAGCAGATTCACGCTCAATGCACTTTAAGCATGGAGGAACAAATTCTTCCTAAGAAGCGCTGATTTGTTGAGCTAGTAATGAATCGCGCCTTTCAAGATCTTCATAACACACTCTTAGCTTTTCAAGATCTTCCTTTCTTTGAAGAGCTTCAAGAGAAAGCTTCTCATGGTCTTGCTTCTCTTGAAGAAATTCATATGAAAGTTTCTCATGATCGAGACAAGAGAGTTATGATGACCTTGAAGATTATCATACCTAGATCAAGTCTCAAGATTTTCACCAAGGCTTTAGTGCGATCCATTTCTTCACCCAACATATCATCACTTTTATCTAGCATGTTTTGAACCTTTTCAAGAGCCCGTTGTTGTTTCACAGCAATTTTAGCAAGTTTAGAGTAGCTAGGCTTAAGATCCTCATCGATTCATTTTCACTAGAATCGGAGGAGTTGTATTTGAGTACCTTAGCTCCTTTTGCAATGAAGCAATAGGTGGGGCGTAGCCATCATTATCTTCATCGGGCTTGTCGGTGGAGTCGGTTTCTTGATGTTGAAGATGTACTTGTCGACGAAGGCATTAGCAACGCCGACTCGCCACACTGCACTCAGATTCTTCGACTCCTCCTCTTCATCATTTTCCTCGATTCAGCTTCAGAGTCCATTTCCTTGCCAATGAATGCCCGAGCTTTCTTGGAGCTGCCCTTCTTGTGAGATGAAGACTTTGAGGGTTTTGATGACTAAGATTTTGACGATTTCTTCTTCTTCTTCATATTATCGTAATCTGTAATCCTTGTATTTCTTCTTCTTCATTTCCTTTTCCCATCGAGGACAATCTTGAATATAGTGACCAGGCTTCTTGCATTTGTGGCAAAGTCTTCTCTTGTAGTCACCGGATGAAGAATCATTTCCTCTTGAGGGTTTTCCAAAACGACCACGCCTTGTGAACTTCTGAATTTCTTCACAAGCGAGCTAGATCCTGGCTCGCTTCTTCAGATCACCAAGGCTACTACCAGAGTCCTCACATTCGTCGTCGACACAACCTTGGCCTTCGTGGCACGTGGTTTGCCATAGTTTGAGCCATAGAGATCTCTCTTTTCAGCAAGTCGAACTCGTGAGTGTTAAGCCTTTCGAGGATATCGGCAGGATCAAGTGATTTGTAGTCGACGTTCTTGTATCATCAGTCCCAGAGTATCAAATGAGGAATCAAGCGATCTTAGCAGTTTCTTCACAACTTCATGATCAGTGATGTCAGTGGCACCGAGGGCTTGAAGCTCATTTGAGATGTCAGTGAGGCGATCAAAGGTTTGTTGGACATTTTCGTTGTCGAGTCTTTTGAAGCGATTGAAGAGATTCCGAAGAACATCGACTCGAGAGTCACGCTGAGTTGAGACTCCTTCATTTACTTTGGACAGCCTATCCCGTATAAGCTTAGCGGCTTCCAAAGCACTCACTCTTCCATACTTGTCCTTTGCTCGATGGTCACAGATGATATTCTTCGCTTGAGAATCGAGTTGTTTGAATCTCTTCACATCGGTAGCGGTCGGTGTTTGATGGATGAGGGGACCCCATTTTCCACAACATACCGTAGATCATTGTCAATTGCCTCAAGATGCATTCGCATCTTGTTCTTCCAATGAGGGGTAGTCCGCTCCATCAAAGGTAGGACATCCAAATGAGACCTTGATCATACCTGGGTCGACATAACTAGAACTCCAATGTGGTTAAACCAAAATCACACGTAACAAGGAGTACCTTGCTCGATACCAATTGAAAGTGCGTTATATCGACTAGAGGGGGGGTGAATAGGCGATTTTTACGAAATTCTTCACTGAGGAATTTGCCGGTGAGGAAATTCCTTAGCGAAGAACTATTTGCAGCGGAATATGTACTCAGAGGTAAACATAACAGAATACACACATAGTCAGCATGATGAAATGAAGACTAGAACTGAGTACGGAAAGCGTAAACACAGGATAACAAGATGAAGACAAACAGATTGAAGAAATTGAACTGAGGAATTTGTGAAAGTTTTCACCAAAGTCTTCAAGCACGATATGAACAACATGCAACATGTAATGAGGAAATGAATGAGTTGAGGAAATAGAACCAGTTAGTTGGTGAAGACAATGATTTGGTAAACCAGTTCCAACTGCTGTCTCGGTTATACGTCCGTTGAGCGGCCGAGTATTTAAACTCGAGGACACACAGTCCCGGACACCCGCCTCTCGAGCCACAACTCAGACACCCATCCTCACCGTATTCTCCTTGAACTAAGACCACGCAGGCCTCGTCCAATCACTCGTGGTAAGTCTTCAGTGACTTCCAAACCTTCACAGACTTGGTCACTCGGCGATCCACAATTCCTCTTGATGCTCTAGACCTTGACGCCTAACCGTCTGGAAGAAGCACAGATCTTCAAAGGTAACAAGCGTGGGATCCACGCAGATCAATTTCTTCAAGATGCTCAATCACTTTGGGTTTTGTGGGGTTTGGTTTTGGGATTTTCCTCACTTGATGATTTGCGCCAAAGTCCTCGGAGGATGGGTTGCTCTCAAATGACAAGTGTCAAGTTCTCTCGAGCAGCCAACCAACTAGTGGTTGTAGGGGCGGCTATTTATAGCCTAGGAGCAGCCCGACATGATAAGACATAAATGCCCTTCAATGATATGACCGTTAGGTGGATAAGATATTTTGGTCCGCGCGCCAAGAAGACAAAGAACGGTCGGAAATTTGACTCTCAAAGTCCTCGTATATCATGTTCCTCATCGTAGGCAATTCAGACCGGGCGAATTCCTAACTCCTCGATCCAGAAGAAGTCATCAAGGACTGTAAGAACTGCGTCTCACATCAAGAACTTGACTGAATCGTATGAGATTTCCAATGGCTTCACTCAAGGGATTGGTAGGTGTAGGATTTGAGTTGAGCATCACATGGAAATTTTTCCTTAGTATTTCCTCGACCCCTTTAACAAAGACGGTGTTTTCTATGACTCAAGAAAGAGAAAATGAAACTACGAAAACAAAAGTCTTCACGCTTCATATTCCTCGAATGAATATCAAGTCTTCAAGGTCACACCAATTTCTTCACTTTCAAAGTCTTCGAAAGTCTTCGAATATCAAAGTCTTCATTGAAGAACTTTATTTTTAGGGTCGACTTTCTCTGAAATATCAAACTCCTCATAGACTTATAGACTGTGTACACTCACAAACGCATCGATACTTAACCTATAAGTCTTCAATACACCAAAATCACTAAGGGGCACTAGATGCACTTACAGACCACACCAAGCGGTCGCTCGGGTGAGTTCTCTTGTTTTGATTTTTTTCCGTAGGGCCACAACAAGACCTGCTGGGTGTAGTCCCCTAGTTCCGAGCCGGCTGCTGAGCAGGCGGCTTGGAACTTCTTCGAAGACTTTGTTTTACTGATTTGCTTTTGCTTGCTTCTTCATCCTATTTGCAGGATTATCACAACCTCCACGCCGCTAACTTTAACTCCCAGGTCCGAGAGGCAGACAAAAAGGCCGCCGATCTGTCGGAGAGCCGACGTGAGTGTCTTTGTCTTTTTATCTCATGTGGGGGCACGTCAGCGCACCCACTGGTGTAGTCCCTGAGATCTGGGTCGACTGCTGAGCAGTTGGGTCGGATTCTTGCCGACTTCTTTCTTAACTTCTTCTTTTCATACTGGCAGGAGCCAACGCCGAGTTGAGGCAACAGCTGGGTGTGGCCCAGACCGCCCTTCGCACCAAGGAGGGCGAGTTCAATGCCTTGGCTCAGGAGCGTGACCGACTGGCCAAGAAACTGGCCGACCAGGAGGAAAGCCACAAGGCGGCCTTGAAGGCGGCTCAGGACAGCGAGGCCGCCCTCAAAGCCGAATACAAGACTGAGGCGGCGTGCTGGGCCGAGGCAAGGCAAGCTCTAAGTGAGGGCTACGGCTGAGTCGAGGATTTGGTTGACGGTATGCCGCCTTCTTCTTCACTCTCTGCTTGTCCTTGTAAGTCAGTTTATCTCCTGACTTGCTCTGTTTCTTTCTTCTTTGTGAAGAGTACTTTCCTGGCCATTCCGTTGCTGCCAACCAAGCCATCGAAGCCCACCGTGAGGCCCGGCGGCAGGCCGGGGTTCAGATTACGCCGGATGCCAACCGGTCGCTTGAGGAGCAGCTTCTAGCGATCGAGGCCCACCTCCATCCGGCCTACCGCATGCTCCGCCGGCTTCAGCGTGCTGGAGCACAGGTGCTGGCCGCCCTTTGGCCTGGCGAAGTAATCCCTCGCACCCCCAGCCATACTGCCGACTGGCTGGAGGTAGCCGTCGGCCGCTTCAAGGCCTGGAAGGCTTCGGCAGCTCGATCCGGCGCTCGACGGGCGTTAGAGTTCGTCCGGACTTGGTACCCTGGGCTGAACTTGGACCAGCTGCGCACCTGGCGGCAGGAGGCCGACGAGGAGCTAGAGGCGGTGTGGCCGGCTATCATCCAGCGTGCCTCGGCGATCGCCGACTTCACCGACACTAGCGCCTTTGCTCCTGAGGTGAACGAGGACGGCGTCGTGCAGCCGGAAGAATGGTTCGGGCTGAACCCGGCCGATGGTGAAGACTCGGCGGAGGAGATTGACTCCAGCGACGAGGGCGAGGAGGAGGAGGAGGAAGACGGTGAAGATGCTGTGCCGGATGTTGGAGCAGCCAGCCAGCCTAAGCCTGACCGTGCTTCCAGCAACGAAGCGCACGCGAATGCTCCGCCTGCCACCGGCGACGACCAGGCCGAGACTCGCCAGCCGGCCACTCCTCCAGCCGACACCGCCGTCTCCACCGGTCTCCCTGACGCTTCGGGCGCTCCCTTGGCTTGATTCACCATTTTTACTTTCCTGCTTGTTGCTCTTTGAATAGATTTGTTATCTTTGCGCAATTCCACCCACTGGGGGTGTATTCAAACTTCGTTGAATGCCGGCCTCTCGAAGGGTTTTTGGTGTAAATATTATTATGCATGTGCTTGGCTTCCATTCCTACTTGCTTTTTATCTCTCGGCTTTTTTCCTTTGCCGCCTTCCCTTGGTTGCCGCCTTCCCAGCCGGACAGCTGCTCTGCAGTCTGTGGCCGAGTAAGGAATTCAGCCGTCTAGGAAGGCAAGGGCTCAAGCTTTCTTAGATTGTAGCAGAGTAGGAAAGGAAGCCGGCCAGCCGACTGCTTCGACAGCCGGTTGGCGAGGGAGGGAGCCGGCTTGTGTTATGTAAGTTCGTTAGTCCTTAGCCATTTTTCATGTGGGCATCCTTTCGGCCTTTAGCTCTTGCTAGTTGGGCAGCTGATTCTTCGAGCTGTGACTCTTGCCAGAGAGGGCTTGGGTGCCAGCACATTACTTGTCTGACTGCAGGTAGAACTTGGACAGAACTCAAGGCGGCAAGTCCCCGGGCCGACTAGTCGAACCCGGTGCCGGACGGAGAAAGTAAATGCAGTGGGGTAACCATGGGTGTGATACCCGGCATACATAGATAAAATAGGGTAGTCCCCGAGAACTCCTCGGGGGCCCGTTGTCTCATACTTAATACAAAAGGTAGCGTGATACATACTGATTTCAACTGTAAAATCTTCGAAGAAGATTGGCGTTCCACGGGCGCTCCGACTCCTTGCCGGAGTCATCTCTCTTGCGTGCCTTTGGCTTCTGTGCGTCAATTAGGTAATAGGAGTCGTTTCCCAGAGCCCGGCTGATGACGAAGGGGCCTTCCCAAGGGGCCGAGAGCTGCCCCGCCGGGTTGTTCATTGACGGCCGAGCACAAGGTCTCCCTCTTGGAAAGCTCTTGGCTTCACCCTCCGGCTGTGGTAACAGCGTAGTCCTTGCTGGTAGATGGTAACGGGTTGTGTGGTTGGACGGCTTCACGCCGCTGTGGAACTTGCAGGGGGCATCGAGAGTTCGCTCGTAGGAGAAAGCCGGCTGCCAAGCCGGCCTGCAACCCTTCTGCTTCTTGGGCGCGAGCCGCCCCTCAGGTTGTTCGTCTTCGACTGTGGCTACTTGCCGGCTGGCGGAAGTCGGCATCGGAGCCTTGCGCTTGTTGTCGTTCTGGTACGGGCGCCGAGAGGACTCTCCAGCCGACGTCTTGGGAGCCGGTGCAAGCACCTTCCCGGAAGCGTCGACTCGAAGCTCGATCTTCATGGAGGAGTCGGCCGTGGCGTATTTATCCGCGATGATCAGCAGCTCGTCGAGGGTAGTCGGCTCATTGCAGAGGAGTTGGTGCTTGAGGAGGGTGCCTTCTCGGCACCCGGCCGTGAAGTATTCTATGGCCTGGACCTCGTGCACCCCCTCGCAGGAGTTTCGGAGCTCGGCCCAACGCGGAAGGTAGTCACGGGTCAACTCATTGGGTCCTTGCACGCACAAGGAGAGCTGTCGGGGCTTGGGAGCCCGCTTGTAGGTGCTGATGAAGTCGGGGATGAAGGCTTCCGTGAAGTCGACCCAGCTGTTAATGCTGTAAGGCTTGAGGCTGTTGAGCCAGGTACGTGCCGTGCCTTGGAGCATCAGGGGGACATATTTCACGGCAACGCGTCGGTTGCCGTTTGCTCTGCGAACCGCGGTGGAGTAGTCGATCAACCAGTCCTCCGGCTTCACGGAGCCGTTGTACTTGGGCGTGTCTCTTGGGAGCGAGAACCCTTTGGGAAAGGGCTCGTCGTGGATGCGGGGGCCGAAACAAGGCGGGCCGACATCATCTACTTCCAGGGCCAGGGATCGCGCAAGGCGGTCGATCCGATGGCAGGCATCGTTCTCGCCGACTCCTTCGCGGCGACCAAGTCGGCCGCTGAGAGTCGGATGCTCGATAGGCGGTGGGGTGGGATATCTTTCCCCACGAGGCGGAGGAAGAGGCGGGTCGCCTCGTCTCTCCACACCTCGGGGACGGCCTTCTGCGTCGCGCTCGATGGTGATCCGTGTCCGGCTGTGGCTGGCAGCCGGCTCCTTCTCTTGTCTTGTGCGGGCGCCACCCACAGTCGGCGTACGCGAGGTCGTGCCGTGTTCTTGGCGAGGGGGGCTTCCAGCTCGGACGCCGGCTTCGTGCCGCGCTGCGGCCGCATCGATCAGCTGCTGGATGCGTCTGGTCATATAGGGGAGCTCGTCGGCCCCCAGTCCATTTAGCTCGTCAACGATCGACTGGGCGGCGCGTAGATTCTCGAGGGTGGCGCGAGACCAGCGGTCCGCCTCAAAGATGTTGGCGGCGGCTGCGCGCTTTCTTGACGACGCCGACTCGGCTCGGTCCATCGGGGGTGGCGTTTCAAAGGCGGCGCGGTCGACCTCGCGCTGGTGGGCCTCGGTGAGGCGTCTCATGGTGGCTAGCTTCTGGCCCTCCGCGACTAGGGCAACGCGGCGAGCCTCCAGCGCCTCGGCGTCGGCGTCGGCCGGGATGGGGACGGACAAGTCCTGCAGCGCCGCTTGCAGGGCGTCGTGGGTGTTCTCGCCGGAGGCGACTCCGTGGCTGATGACCAGCACCTCGGTGACGGTGCTGCCGCCACTGTCGGCTCGCGGGAGAGGATCGTCGAAGACCACCACGTCGGTGGGGAAGGCGTCGAGCGACGCCGTGTCAGAGTCGACAAGCATCGGGTCGGTGGAGCCGACCGACTCCAAGTCCGCGGTAGGCTCGCCGGAGACGTGGAGTCGGTCGAGGAGGCTGACAAGGTGGCTCTCGAGATAGCCTATGCCCGCGTCGGATGCGGGCTCGTCGGAGATGCGAGTCTCGCCAAGAAGATCGGCGAGGCAGCTCGCTACGCAAGCGGCATCAATGCTTTGCAGCGCGTCGGGGCAAGCGCCATCGGGCGTGCCGGGCTGGCTACGCTCGCTGGGGAGGAAAAGGGTTCCCGTCTAGAGCAGGTCTCCAGACGACGATGCACCTGGCCCCATGGTGGGCGCCAAATGTCGGGTGGTAGGTGCGACATATGCCAACGGATGGCTTATCATTGTGGGAGCCAGTAAGACATCGCCGGTGCCTGGAAACGGGATAAGGCGAAGACATGCATGCCGGCGGATCTTACCCAGGTTGGGGGCTCTCCGTGGAGATAATACCCCTACTCCTGCTCTGCGGGGTCTCCGCATGATCACTAGATCGATAAGAAGCTACAAGAGGCTCCTTGAGCTGTTTGGTGGGAGGAGGGAGAAGGGCAAGGCTAGCTCTCTTCTCTCCCTATGGTAGTGTCTAAAACTCTCTGAGCTCAACCCTTTGCATGGGTGTCCCAGCGGGTTTATATAGGCCTACCCCCCGGGGGTACAATGGTAATCCGGCTGGGTGCGGGCCCAGGCTGTCAGCGTCTATGACCGCCGTCTTCTTCGTCGGCTTCTGGGCCCCCCCGACTGGTGGGTCCCGCCGGCTGCCGGACCGTTGGTCGACAGGCCGCCCCCACCGCTTGGGGGATCTTGTCGGGGGCTGGTTACTATTGCCTCACCTCTGATGATGAGGGCTTTGTCGAGGTAAACATGGCTACAGTGCCGCCGCCTCGTGGGCTCCCACTGTAGCCTTGCCTCGTCTCATCTGCTTAATGGTGTGCGCACCCCAAGGGGGGGAGCAAGCCGACTATAGGAAGCTGGCCCAGCTTTAGGCTGGCTGGGTGAGGTCGGACCGCCTTCGGATGTCTCTCTCACCAAAGGGGCCCGCCGCCTGTGGGCCGTACTAGCAACCCATCGTTGATGGCGTCATGATCCGCATGGCAATAGTGACTCGCCGGACGGGAGATGGCCGCCCCGTACGACGTACTGTAGCCATGCTTACTCCGGGATTCGGGGATGGCAGGGTTCGCTGTAGCCACGCCCCGTCCCGTCACCGTTATGGGGGTGGACTTTAGGATGCGGCCTACGGCCGCCTGCTTCTTGGAGTCGGTCCTTCATGGGCCAGCTTCTTGGAGTCGGCCCGATCGTGGCGTCCTCCAAAGGTTGTTTTATGGCCGGGCCGCCTTCCGCCAGCAGGCCTAGGTGATAGCCGGCCGGAGAAAGGTGGCCCCGATCGGCCCATTGTTTTTTCTGAGGGTCAAAGGGAGCCGGTTAGGCTACCCGTGGTCATTTACTCCGACACTCCCACTTGCACTAGAGTCAGTAATCTAGTTACATTGTGATGAATCGAACACCCATAGAGTTCTGGTGTTGATCATGTTTTCCTCGTGGAAGAGGTTTATTCAACGGATCTACGACATTTAGATCCGTATGCACTTTACAAATATCTATGTCTCCATCTTGAATATATTCACAAATGGAGTTGAAGCGACGCTTGATGTGCCTGGTCTTCTTGTGAAATCTGGGCTCTTTGGCAAGGGCAATAGCTCCAGTGTTGTCACGGAAGAGTCACTGGGCCCAATGCATTGGGAATCACTCCTAGGTCGATGATAAACTCCTTCATCCAGACTGCTTCCTGTGCTGCTCCCGAAGCAGCTATGTACTTCGCTTCACATGTAGATCCCGCCATGACACTTTGCTTGCAACTGCACTATTGACTTCCCCACCATTCAAAATATACACATATCCGGTTTGTGACTTGGAGTCATCCATATCTGTGTCAAAGCTAGCATCGATGTAACCCTTTACGACAAGCTCTTCGGCACCTCCATAAACGAGAAACATATCCTTAGTCCTTTTCAGGTACTTCAGGATATTCTTGACCGTTGTCCAGTGCTCCATACTAGGATCACTTTGGTACCTCCCTACCAAACTTATGGCAAGGTTCACATCAGGTCTAGTACACAGCATGGCATACATAATAGAGCCTATGGCTGATGCATAGGGGATGACACTCATCTTTTCTCTATCTTCTGCTGAGGTCGGGCATTGAGCTGCGCTCAATCTCACACCTTGCAATACAGGCAAGAACCCCTTCTTGGATTGATCCATATTGAACTTCTTCAATATCTTGTCAAGGTATGTGCTTTGTGAAAGACCAATGAGGCATCTTGATCTATCTCTATAGATCTTGATGCCTAATATGTAAGCAGCTTCTCCAAGGTCCTTCATAGAAAAACACTTATTCAAGTAGGCCTTTATGCTTTCCAAAAGTTTTATATCATTTTCCATCAATAGTACGTCATCCACATATAGTATGAGAAAAGCTACAGGGCTCCCACTCACTTATAAATACAAGCTTCTCCATAAATCTGTATAAACCCAAATTCTTTGATCATTTCATGAAAGCGAATGTTCCAACTCTGAGATGCTTGCACCAGCCCAAAGATGGAGCGCTAGAGCTTGCATACCTTGTTAGCATTCTTAGGATCGACAAAACCTTCTAGCTGCATCATATACAATTCTTCCTTAAGGAAACCGTTAAGGAATGCCGTTTTTACGTCCATTTTCCAGATCTCATAATCATAGAATGCGGCAATTGCTAACATGATTCGGATGGACTTTAGCTTCGCTACGGGTGAGAAGGTCTCATTGTAGTCAACTCCTTGAATTTGTCGATAACCCTCAGTGACAAGTCGAGCCTTATAGACGGTCACATTACCATCCGCGTCAGTCTTCTTCTTAAAGATCCACTTATTTTCTATGGCTCGCCGATCATCGGGCAAGTCCACCAAAGTCCATACTTTGTTCTCATACATGGATCCTATCTCGGATTTCATGGCTTCAAGCCATTTGTTGGAATCCGGGCCCGCCATCGCTTCTTCATAGTTCAAAGGTTCACCGTTGTCTAACAACATGATTTCCAGGAGAGGGTTGCCATACCATTCTAGCGTGGAACGTGTCCTTGTGGACCTACGAAGTTCAATAGCAACTTGATCCAAAGTTTCATGATCATCATCATTAACTTCCTCTATAGTCGGTGCAGGCACCACAGAAACATCTTCCTGAGCTGCGCTACTTTCCGGTTCAAGAGGGGTTACCTCATCAAGTTCTACTTTCCTCCCACTTACTTCTTTCGAGAGAAACTCTATCTCTAGAAAGGATCCATTCTTGGCAACAAAGATCTTGCCCTCTGACCTGAGGTAGAAGGTATACCCAATAGTTTCCTTAGGGTATCCTATGAAGATGCATTTTTCTGATTTGGGTTTGAGCTTTTCAGGTTGAAGTTTCTTGTCATAAGCATCACATCCCCAAACTTTCAGAAACGACAACTTAGGTTTCTTCCCAAACCATAATTCATACGGTGTCGTCTCAATGGATTTAGACAGTGCCCAATTTAAAGCAAATGCGGCAGTCTCTAAAGCATAACCCCAAAATGATAGCGGTAGATTGGTAAGAGACATCATAGATCACACCATATCCAATAGAGTGCGATTACGACGTTCGGACACACCATTTCACTGAGGTGTTCCACGCGGCGTGAGTTGTGAAAAAATTCCACATTTCCTTAAGTGCGTGCCAAACTCACGACTCAAATATTCTCCTCCATGATCTGATTGTAAGAACTTTATTTTCCTGTCACGTTGATTCTCTACCTCGTTATGAAATTCCTTGAAATTTTCAAAGCTCTCAGACTTGTGTTTCATTAAGTAGACATACCCATATCTACTTAAGTCATCAGTGAGGGTGAGAACATAACGACAACCACCGCGAGCCTCAACGCTCATTGGACCACATACATCAGTATGTATTATTTCCAACAAGTTGGTTGCTCGCTTCATTGTTCTGGAGAACAGAGTCTTGGTCAGTTTTCCCATGAGGCATGGTTCGCACGTGTCAAATGATTCATAACCAAGAGACTCCAAACGTCCATCTGCGTGGAGTTTCTTCATGCGTTTGACACCAATATGACCAAGGCGGCAGTGCCACAAGTATGTGGGACTATCATTATCAACCTTACATCTTTTGGTATTCAAACTATGAATATGTGTAACATCACGTTCGAGACTTAATAAAAATAAACCATTGACTAGCAGGGCATGACCATAAAACATATCTCTCATATAGATAGAACAACCATTATTCTCGGATTTAAATGAATACCCATCTCGCATCAAACGAGATCCAGATACAATGTTCATACTCAAAGCTGGTACTAAATAATAATTGTTGAGGTTTAAAACTAATCCCGAAGGTATATGTAGAGGTAGTGTGCCGACGGCGATCACATCGACCTTGGAACCATTCCCGACGTGCATCGTCACATCGTCCTTCGCCAGTCTCCGCTTATTCCGTACACTACTAGGGAAAAGTCTATACACAGAATCTTACCAGCAGCACGCTTTAAAAAAGGTGCTGATGCTACTTAGCAGTAGCGCGCTCCAACATGACGCGCTGCTGAAACAAATTTAGCAGTAGTGCTGCCCCAATAAGCCGCGCTACTGCTATAATTGCCACGACCCTGCCGCCAAGCTAGTTATAGCAGCAGCGCGTTAATACAAAGAGCGCTACTGATACAGATCATAGTAGTAGCGCCTTCTCTCAATACCCGCTACTGCTAAGTTTAAAGCACAATCCAAGGAAACAAGCACAAGGTAAGTTTCTTCCCACTCCTAAGGAGGTGAGGTCTTGATGATAATCTTCTCCAAGAGGACATCTTGAAATCCACTAGGGATCCTCCCTAAGAGGTCTTGATCTCCAAGAGGAGTCATAGAAGGAGCAAAGCTCTATCAATGTCTCACATATACTTTCCTAACCCTAAACATGACCCTAGGTATGAAATATATAGGTAGGTCTGTAGGTGGGAGAGGAGAATGAAGTGGAGGCCCAAACAACCACTCTTGGACGTCCATCTTGAAGGGCCCGTGCGCACGAGGTAAGTTGGGCCCGTGCGCATGGGGGTCCCGTGTGTACGGTACACGCCCGTCCGCACGGGGTGCTACAGCGGCCCTGGCCCGTGCGCACGAGGTCTGGAGGCCGTGCGCACGGGATGGTGCGTCTTGGTTACAGTAGCTCCCAGGACGGCTCGTGCGCACGGGGTCCTGGGGGCCCATGGGCATGGGGTCGCCTAGGAGGTGCAGTCTTGCTTCTCTTGGTATCCTTCTTCCTTGAGGCCTTGGGGTGCTTCTCCTCCTCCTTTGGGGTGTCCTTTAGCTGCTTGGTGGTGTTGGTCTTCGTACCTAATGACACATAGCATATTTTGGTGAGGTAGCAACCAAGTTCCATTCATGTCCATATCGATCTCAAGTAGGAGTGAGTTCACCTCGGTTTCAATGGCGCATGCTCTAGCTCATGTTATAGGTCCACGTGGTGCTTAATGCATTAGCGTAGAGTCCATGGAGATGTTGGAAGGATGCTCCGCATCAGGATGGGTGGCGGCGAGCGGCACCGGCCAGATCCAATCATGGGAGGAGACGTGCAGCCATGGATTTGGGCGGCCGGGGAAGGATTTGGGCGGTTGGGGGTGGAGAGAGTGTTGGTGCAGTTTCGTCGGCGGCCGAGCGAACGAGTACTTTTACTCCTCAGCGGCCATGAAGAGTTAATTTTTTACTCCCTTATACGATTTAGGAGTTTGGCTAGGTCCCGATTAGAGAAATAAACCGGTTTTAGGAGATCGGCTAGAGATGCCCTAATGGACCCAAGTTTTACCAACATGCCCTTCTGGACACTACACCGGAGGCGCGTAAATACAATTCACTATTTCTGTTGTCTTTTGATCTCGCGGCATATGACTTCTTTGTAGAATGTATTGCTCTTCGTGCATAGGCACATATATATGATGTACAAAGGGGGGCCACGGACCTCAACTACACAAGGAACTAGGAGGCGGGCCCAATACATAATATGCACATAACACATATACTCAACACCCCCCGCAGTGGAAGCGACACCGCGGCTGACGCAAAGACTGGACCCGAACTCCTCAAATGACGCCGTAGGCAAGCCCTTGGTCATGATATAGGCAAATTGTTGGGAAGTAGAGACGTGTAAAACACGAATATGACCAAGGCCCACCTGTTCCCGAACAAAATGAATATCCAACTCAATATGCTTGGTCCGTCGATGATGCACCGGGTTAACGGAGAGGTAGACCGCTGAGACGTTGTCATAGTAGACCATCGTGGCACGGTTAATAGGGCAAGAGAGATCCTGAAGCAGCTGGCGAAGCCACAAACACTCGGTGATGGCATTGGCCACCGCATGATACTCAGCCTCAGCACTGGAGCGAGAGACCGTAGGCTGCCGCTTGGACGACCACGGGATAAGTGAGGGTCCTGTTGGGAAACGTAGTAATTTCAAAAACAATCCTACACACACGCAAGATCATCGTGATGCATAACAACAAGAGGGGAGAGTGTCGTCCACGTACCCTCGTAGACCATAAGCGGAAGCGTTATGACAACGCGGTTGATGTAGTCATACGTCTTCACGATCGACCGATCCTAGTACCGAACGTACGGCACCTCCGCGATCTGCACACGTTCAGCTCGGTGACGTCCCACGAACTCACGATCCAAGAGAGCTTGAGGAGAGTTCCACAAGACGACGGCGTGATGACGGTGTTGATGAAGTTACCGACGTAGGGCTTCGCCTAAGCACCGCTACGATATGACCGATGTGGATTATGGTGGAGGGGGGCACCGCACATGGCTAAAGATCAATGATCAACTTGTGTGTCTATGGGGTGCCCCCTCCTCCGTATATAAAGGAGTGGAGGAGGGGGAGGGGCCAGCCCTCCTAGGCGCGCCCCAAGGGGAGTCCTACTCCCACCGGGAGTAGGACTCAAACCCTTCCAAGAGTAGGAGTAGGAGAAAGGGAAGGAGGAGAGAAGGGGAAGGAAAGGGGGCGCCCCCCTCCTTGTCCAATTCGGACTAGAGGGGAGGAGCACACGGCCTGCCCTGGCCGCCCCTCCTCTTCTCCACTAAGGCCCAATAGGCCCATTACACTCCCCGGGGGGTTCCGGTAACCCCCCGGTACTCCGGTATTTGTCCGAACTTGCCCGAAACCCTTCCAAAGTCCAAACATAGTCATCCAATATATCGATCTTTATGTCTCGACCATTTTGAGACTCATCGTCATGTCCGTGATCATATCCGGGACTCTGATACGTCTCCAACGTATCTATAATTTTTTATTGTTCCATGCTATTATATTACCCCTTTTGGATGTTTATGGGCTATATTTTACACATTTATATCATTTTTGGGGCTAACCTACTAACCGGAGGCCCAGCCCATATTGCTGTTTTTTTGCCTATTTCAGTATTTCGAAGAAAAGGAATATCAAACGGAGTCCAAACGGAATGAAACCTTCAGGAGCGTGAATTTTGGAACGAACGTGATCCAGAGGACTTGGAGTACAAGCCAAGAAGCTGCCGAGGCTCCCACGAGATAGGAGGGAGCCCCCCCTATAGGGCACGCCCCCTGTCTCGTGGGCCCCTCGGGCGTCCACCGACGTACTTCCTCCTCCTATATATACCTATGTACCCCGAAAACATCCAGAGCAGGATTTAAACACAATTTCCACCATCAGAACCTTCTCAGATCCGCAAGATCCCATCTTGGAGCCTTCGCCGGCGTTCTGCCGAAGGGGGAATCGACCATGGAGGGCCTCTACATCAACATCCTTGCCCCTCCGATGAGTTGTGAGTAGTTTACCACAGACCTACGGGTCCATAGTTATTAGCTAGATGGCTTCTTCTCTCTTTTTGGATCTCAATACAATGTTCTCCCCCTCTCTTGTGGAGATCTATTCGATGTAAACTCTTTTTGCGGTGTGTTTGTCGAGATCCGTTGAATTGTGGGTTTATGATCAAGTTTACCTATGAATAATATTTGAATCTTCTCTGAATTCTTTTATGTATTATTGAGTTATCTTTGCAAGTCTCTTTGAATTATCAGTTTGGTTTGGCCTACTAGATTGATCTTTCTTGCCATGGGAGAAGTGCTTAGCTTTGGGTTCAATCTTGCGGTGTCCTTACCCAGTGACATAAAGGGTTGCAAGGCACGTATTGTATTGTTGCCATCGAGGATAACAAGATGGGGTTTATATCATATTGCTTGAGTTTATCCCTCTACATCATGTCATCTTGCTTGATGCGTTACTATGTTCTTATGAACTTAATACTCTAGATGCAGGCAGGAGTCGGTCGATGTGTGGAGTAATAGTAGTAGATGCAGGGAGGAGTCGGTCTAGTTGTTATGGACGTGATGCCTATATACATGATCATGCCTAGATAATCTCATAATTATTCGCTTTTCGATCAATTGCCCGACAGTAATTTGTTCACCCACCGTAATACTTATGCTATCTTGAGAGAAGCCACTAGTGAAACCTATGGCCCCCGGGTCTATCTCTTATCATATTTGCTTCCAATCTACTTTTATTTGCATCTTTACTTTTTGCATCTATATTATAAAATACCAAAAAAATATTTATCGTATCTTACTGTCTTTATTAGATCTCACTTTCGCAAGTGGCCGTGAAGGGATTGACAACCCCTTTATTGCGTTTGTTGCGAGTTCTTTGTTTGTTTGTGTAGGTGCGTGGGACTTTTGGGGAGCCTCCTACTGGATTGATACCTTGATTCTCAAAAACTGAGGGAAATACTTGCGCTACTATTGCTGCATCACCATCTCCTCTTCGAGGAAAACCAACGCAAGCTCAAGACGTAGCAAGAAGGATTTCTGGTGCCGTTGCCGGGGAGGTCTTCGCTAAAGTCAAGACATACCAAGCACCCATCACAAACCCATCTCCCTCGCATTTACATTATTTGCCATTTGCCTCTCGTTTTCTTCTCCCCCACTTCACCCTTGCCGTTTTATTCGCCCTCTCTTTCCCAATCTCCTCCTCTCTTTTCGCTTGCCTTTTTCCATTTGCCATGGCTAGTCCTCCTATCCTTATTCTCACTCCCAAACAAGAAATTCTCAATTTTAATCAAAGGGAGAGAGAAAATTTAAAAGATGCTTGGCATAGAATTTGCAATGCCCAATATAAAGCTACTAGGAAGCTTGCTACTTCCATTCTTCTCCGCAATTTTTATGTAGGCATTACTCCTTGGAATAGATGTGTTCTTGATATTGCTACCGGTGGTGATTTCATGAGTATCCATACGTTTGATGCTTATAATGCTATGTTAGATTTGCTTAGCCCACCACCTCTTTTGATCAATGGAACTGTTTTAACTTTAGAACACGTTATGCAACGACTTGAGATTATTGAAAATAAAATTGTCACTGTTGAGTTGATTGAAAATTTGGATAAAAAGATTCATAATCACCTTACCCAATTTGGATCTAGGGTTGGAGTTACTTTGAAAAATCTTAAAGAAAAAGAACATATAGTCAATGAAAAAATAGATATAGTCAATCGGTAAACTTGAGGATATCATTACAAACTTAGGTTCAGTGTTTTCCCCAATGAAAAACACTCCAAAACCCCCTACTAAAACAGCCAAGTTTATTTATGTTCCTAGAAATAATGGTGAATCTTCTAGTAAGGGAGACGCGGATCTCAAATCCATAAGTGTTCTTCCCAATTGTCTTTCTATTGTTAAGGAACCTTTTGCTACCAATGAATTTCTTGAATTTTTGCCTAAAGGTTTAGCCATTGCTAAAAAGGGAGAAACCCCTAGAGATCACAAGTACTCTACTTATGAATTTAGTGCCAAAGATGGCACTCGTTAGATCTATCTTTGCTTTTATGCCTAGCTAGGGGCGTTAAACGATAGCGCTAGTTGGGAGGCAACGCAATTTTATTTATGTTTTTTGTTTTTGCTCCTGTTTAGTAATAAATCTTGCATCTACCTTCTGTTTAGATGTGTTTTTATCTTTTAATTAGTGTTTGTGCCAAGTAGAACCTATAGGATAACCTGTGATGATAGTTGATTTGATTCTGCTGAAAAACAGAAACTTTTCGCGCACGAATGTAATTCTGTTAAATCACAGGAACATGATTTTGCGTTGATTCTTTTTTCTTATGATCAATAAACAAATTTTCCAGGACTTCCTATTTTTTTAGGATTTTTAGAGTTCCAGAAGTTTGCGTTAGTTACAGATTGCTACAGACTGTTCTGTTTTTGACAGATTCTGTTTTTCGTGTGTTGTTTGCTTATTTTGACGCATCTATGGCTAGTAAAGTAGTTTATAAACCATAGAGAAGTTGGAATACAGTAGATTTAACACCAAAATAAATAAATAATGAGTTCATTACAGTACCTTATGTGGTGGTTTTGTTTTCTTTCACTAACGGAGCTTATAAGATTTCCTGTTGAGTTTTGTGTTGTGAAGTTTTCAAGTTTTGGGTAAAGCTTTTATGGACTATGGAATAAAGGGTGGCAAGAGCCTAAGCTTGGGGATGACCAAGGCACCCCAAGATATTCAAGGATAGCCAAAATCCTAAGCTTGGGGATGCCCCGGGAAGGCATCCCCTCTTTCGTCTTCGTTCATTGGTAACTTTACTTGGAGCTATATTTTTATTCGCCACATGATATGTGTTTTGCTTGGAGCGTCGTGTATTATATTAGTCTTTGCTTTTTAGTTTACCACAATCATCCTTGCTGTACACACCTTTTGGGAGAAGCCTATTTGATTAGAATTTGCTAGAATACTCTATGTGCTTCACTTATATCTTTTGAGCTTGATAGTTTTTGCTCTAGTGCTTCACTTATATCTTTTAGAGCACGGTGGTGTCTTAATTTTGAAGAAATTTCTAGTCTCTCATGCTTCACTTATATTATTTTGAGAGTCTTTTAGAACAGAATGGTATTTGCTATGGTCATAAAGTTGGTCCTAGAATGATTAGCATCCAAGTTGGGTATAATAAAAACTATCATAGAAAGTGAATTGAATGCTATGATCAATTTGATGCTTGATAATTGTTATGAGATATGGAGGTAGTGATATTAAAGTTATGCTAGTTGGGTGATTATGAATTTAAAGAATGCTTGTGTTGAAGTTTGTGATTCCCGTAGCATGCACGTATGGTGAACCGCTTTGTGATGAAGTTGGAGCACAATTTTATTTATTGAGTGTCTTCCTTATGAGTGGCGGTCGGGGACGAGCGATGGTCTTTTCCTACCAATCTATCCCCCTAGGAGCATGCGCGTAGTGCTTTGGTTTTTGATGACTTCTAAATTTTTGCAATAAGTGCATGAGTTCTTTTGACTAATGTTGAGTCTATGGATTATACGCACCCTTTCACCCTTCCATCATTGCTAGCCTCTCTTGTGCCGCGCAACTTTCGCCGGTACCATACACCCACCATATACCTTCCTCAAAACAGCCACCATACCTACCTATTATGGCATTTCCATAGCCATTCCGAGATATATTGCCATGCAACTTTCCACCATTCCGTTCATATGACACGCATTAATTTTGTCATATTGCTCTTTGCATGATCATGTAGTTGACATTGTGTTTGTGGCAAGGCCACCTTCATAATTTTCATACATGTCACTCTTGATTCATTGCATATCCCGGTACATCATCGGAGGCATTCATACAGAGTCATACCTTGTTCTAGCTTTGAGTTGTAATTCTTGAGTTGTAAATCCATAAAAGTGCGATGATCTTCATTATTAGAGCATTGTCCTAGTGAGAAAAGGATGATGAAGACTATGATTCCCCCACAAGTCGGGATGAGACTTCGGACTTTACAAAAAGAAAAAATAGAAAGGCCAAAAAAAAGAGAAGGCCAAAGAAAAAAAGAAAAGAAAAAAAAGAAAAAAATGAGAGAAAAAGATAGAAGGGACAATGCTACTATCTCTTTTTCCACACTTGTGCTTCGAAGTAGCACCATGATCTTCATGATAGAGAGTCTCATATGTTGTCACTTTCATATACTAGTGGGAATTTTTCATTATAGAACTTGGCTTGTATATTCCAATGATGGGCTCCCTCAAAGTGCCCTAGGTCTTCGTGAGCAAGCGAGTTGGATGCACACCCACTTAGTTTCTTTTGTTGATCTTTCATATATTTATAGCTCTAGTGCATCCGTTGCATGGCAATCCCTACTCACTCACATTGATATCTATTAATGGGCATCTCCATAGCCCGTTGATACGCCTAGTTGATGTGAGACTATCTTCTCCTTTTTGTCTTCTCCACAACCACCATTCTATTCCACATATAGTGCTATGTCCATGGCTCACGCTCATGTATTGCGTGAAAGTTGAAAGAGTTTGAGATTATTAAAGTATGAAACAATTGCTTGGCTTGTCATCGGGGTTGTGCATGATTAAATACTTTGTGTGATGAAGATAGAGCAACAGCCAGACTATATGATTTTGTAGGGATAACTTTCTTTGGCCATGTTATTTTGAGAAGACATGATTACTTTGATTAGTATGCTTGAAGTATTACTATTTCTTATGTCAATATGAACTTTTATTTTGTATCATTTGGATCTGAACATTCATGCCACAATAAAGAAAATTACATTGAGAATTATGCTAGGTAGCATTCCACATCAAAAATTTCTTTTTATCATTTACCTACTCGAGGACGAGCAGGAATTAAGCTTAGATGCTTGATATGTCTCCAACATATCTATAATTTTTGATTGTTCCATGCTATTATATTACCCCTTTTGGATGTTTATGGGCTTTATTTTACACATTTATATCATTTTTGGGACTAACCTACTAACCGGAGGCCCAGCCCATATTGCTGTTTTTTTGCCTATTTCAGTATTTCGAAGAAAAGGAATATCAAACGGAGTCCAACCGGAGTGAAACCTTTGGGAGCATGATTTTTGGAACAAACGTGATCCAGAGGACTTGGAGTGCAAGGCAAGAAGTTGCCGAGGCTCCCACGAAATAGGAGGGCGCGCCCCCCTGTAGGGCGCGCCCCCTGTCTTGTGGGCCCCTTGGGCGTCCACCGACGTACTTCTTCCTCCTATATATACCTCGCACTCGAAAACATCCAGAGCAGGATTTAAACACAATTTCCACCACCGTAACCTTCTGTATCTGCGAGATCCCATCTTGGAGCCTTCGTCGGTGTTCTGCCGGAGGGGGAATCAACCATGGAGGGCCTCTACATCAACATCCTTGCCCCTCCGATTAGTTGTGAGTAGTTTACCACAGACCTATGTGTAACGCCCCGAGACCGACGATCCAGAAGACTTCCAGCTACTCCGAGTTTCGTCATGTGATTTGTTTTGTTTGTTGCATCATTTGCATTGCATCATGTCATCATCTGCATTTCATCTGCATGTTTTTCAAAACTTGCATCCGTTCGGGTTCCCCCGGTTCTCTCCGTTGTCCGTTCTGAGCCCGACCACACTCGCACGCGCCCGTGGCACCTCCAAAATATATTTTATTAGTGGCATAAAAATGTTCTCGGAATGGGATGCAACTTGTCGTGCGGTCTTATTATAGTGTAGACAGACCGCCTGCCAAGTTTCGTCGCATTCAGAGTCCATTTGTTAGCCCAACCGTTAAACTTAGCGGTACCGTTGCCGGTACCTGCGTCGGACGTTTTCGGTATCCGGAAACAGTTGCCGGGCTGCATTTCTCCCCTCTCCTCTCAGCCCAACCCTCTCGTCACAACCCACCTAGGCCTGCCTAACTTTCCCCTCCGACCGGAACCGTCGGATCGCGATCCGAGGGTCCCGAAACCCCTCCTAACCCCCCAAACCCTAGCAATTTTGCTATATATGGACACCCCTTGTCCATTTTGGGCAGCCTAACCCCCCTCCACCAACCTCTAGCCTTCCTTAGAATCCGCGCCACCCAACCCGCAGCCATCTTCCTCCTCCTCGTTTTCAGCACCGGCCGACCCTGCTCCGCCACTTGGCGCCATCCCTTCACCCACTTGCCGCCGTCCCGCCGCCTTGAGCCAACGAGGGCAGCCACGTGCCCCAGCCCCTCTCCCGCAGCAGCTGCTGCCTGCGAGCCAGCGGAGCCCGTCCCTGACCGCGACCGGGCCCGACCCCGTCGCCTGCCCTCCCTCGCCTCGCCTCCCCGATCGAGCGCCACTCCAGCCCGCCGCCCGGCAGCCGCCCTCGCTGCCTCTCCGGCAACCCCAAGGCCGCGCCCCTGCCGGAGCTCCGCCGGTGACCTCGCCAGGTCGTCGCCTCCCCGTCGCCCTCTCCTTCCCAGCTCTCTCCCTCACCCGATCTCCCTTTCTCTCCTCTCTACAGATCCGCCGCCGCCGGAGTTTGGCAGCTCGCCGCCGGCCTCCTCCACCCGGATCCGCCCGGGATCCACCAGATCCGGGGCCCCTCGTCCCATTCCCGGCCTCGCCTCGGCTCGCCGGAGTCCCGCCGTCGCCGAGGCCGGACCACAGCACGCCGCCGCCATGCCCCTGTGAGGGACGAGCAGAGGAGCTGCTCGTCCCGCACGCACCGCGCCCGTGGGGGGCCAGCACCTCCCCGCGTGGGCCTCGACTCGGCCCAGCTCCAGCTGGCCCTGCCAGGCAGCCTCCTCCACCGACCTGGGCTTGGCCCACTAGGTGAGGCCATCCCCAGCGCCCCTCCTTTTTTTTCCTGTTGGGCCAGCCTGCAGTTTTAGCCCGATGCATGTTTTTTTTCCTGTTGCGATTTTAGCAATATCCCAGGATTAACCTGTTTTTCAGAAAAACCCTTCATGATCATGCATTTAATAACTCACAAACTGTGCATCGGATTAAAATGATTTGAACATGTAAGATGCTTAGTTTTCATCTAGTTTCATAATATGCCATTTTCATCCATGTTTGAAATGTTTAAAATGTTGTTTGATTAAATTTGCTTAAATGCTATGCTAAAATGATTTATTTCATAACTAAATAACCGTAGCTCGGTTTTAAATGTTCTTTATATGTAAATGGGGTGGAAAAATGCCTAGATTAACATGGTCCACTTTCTTTTCCTGTTTAACAACTTTAAAATATGCTTTAGGGCAGAACAGTGCCAAATTCATAATATTCTCATGAGGATTTTCCGGACTTGTTGTTCGTTGTTTCCGGCCTCATTTAAACTTGCCTAGGTAGGTAGTTTTGTTATGCTTCACCCCTTGCCATGTTTAATAACATTTAATATTGTTGAGTAGGTTATAACTAGAGGGAACTAAATAATTGATGTGGTGTTTCATCAATATGCAACTCGTTGCATATTGAGCTCCACTTAATTTGTAGTGTTGTTTGTGCATATTGCCATGCCATGCTTCATTAAACCGGACATGCATCATACTTGTTTGTGCATCATGCCATGCTTATGCTTGTTGGTTTACTATGTTGTTTGCTTCTTTCCGGTTGCCTTCGTTTCGTTCCGTAATGTTGCGATTGTGAGGATTCGTTCGCTCTCGACCGCTTGTCTTCTTCATGGACTCGTTCTTCTTCCTTGCGGATTTCGAGCAAGATGACCGCTACCTCGGATCTCACTACTATCATTGCTATGCTAGTTGCCTCGTTCTTTCGCTATGCTGCGCTACCTATTACCTGTTTGTCCAGCCATCCCAAATTGCCATGAAGCTCTAACCTTTGACACCATTCCTAGCAAACCGTTGTTTGGCTATGTTCCCGCTTTTGCTCAGCCCCTCTTATAGCGCTGCTAGTTGCGGTGAAGTTGAAGATTTCTCCATGGTGGACAGGGTTTAAGTTGGGATATCACAATATCTCTTATATTATTAATGCATCTATATACTTGGTAAAGGGTGGAAGGCTCGGCCTTATGCCCGTGTTTTGTTCCACTCTTGCGCCCTAGTTTCCGTCATACCGTGTTATGTTCCCGGATTTTGCGCTCCTTACGCGGTCGGGTGATTTATGGGACCCCTTGACAGTTCGCTTTGAATAAAACTTGTCCAAAGAAGGCCCAACATAGCCTTTTACCATTTGCCTCACCACCACCTATTTTTCCCTTGGGAGTAATTAACCCAAGGGTCATCTTTATTTTAGCCCCTCGGCCAATGCTTGTCTAAGTGATGGTCCAAACTAGAGCCACTTGCGTGCCGCCCTAGGCAACTTGGGGTATCGTCGGTTGTCAGACGTCTGCTCATCCGGTCGTGGCTCGAGACGATATATGTGCTGCTACTATCGGGATGTCGGCACGCCGGGAGGTCTTGCTAGTCTTGTTTTACCATTGTCGAAATGTCTTGATGTACCGGGATACCGAGTCTGATCGGAGTGTCTCGGGTGAAGGTCTATTCCTTCGATGATCGCGAGAGCTTGTCATGGGCTAAGTTGGGACACCCCTGCAGGGTATAAACTTTCGAAAGCCGTGCCCGCGGTTATGTGGCAGATGGGAATTTGTTAATGTCCGGTTGTAGATAACTTGACATCAGATCCAAATTAAAATGCATCAACCGTGTGTGTAGCCGTGATGGTCTCTTCTCGGCGGAGTCCGGGAAGTGAAGACGGTTTCTGTGTTATGTTTGACGTAAGTAGGTGTTCAGGATCACCTCTTGATCATTGCTAGCTTCACGACCGTTCCGCTTGTTCTCTTCTCGCTCTTATTTGCGTTGGTTAGCCACCATCTCATGCTTAGTCGCTGCTGCAACCTCACCACTTTACCCCTTCCTTTCCCATTAAGCTTTGCTAGTCTTGATACCCATGGTAATGGGATTGCTGAGTCCTCGTGGCTCACAAGATACTTCCAAAACCAGTTTGCAGGTGCCTATGTTACCGAGCAGGTGACGCAATCAAGCTCAAGGAGGAGCTCGATGAAGATCTTGCCCTTTGTGTTGTTTCGTTCTAGTTGACCAGTAGTGGAGCCCAGTTGGGGTCGATCGGGGACCTTTGTCGCATTTGGGGTTCTTCTTTTATTTTGGTTCCGTAGTCGGACCTTGATTGTATCTGGATGATGCAATGCTTTATTCATGTAATTGTGTGAAGTGGCGATTGTAAGCCAACTATGTATCCCTTTCCCTTATGTATTACATGGGTTGTGTGAAGATTACCTCACTTGCGACATTGCTTTCAATGCGGTTATGCCTCTAAGTCGTGCTTCGACACGTGGGAGATATAGCCGCATCAAGGGCGTTACAAGTTGGTAATCAGAGCCTTCCCCGACCTTAGGAGCCCCACTGCTTGATCGTTTTTAGCGGCCGAGTTGTGTCTAGAAAAATGTTTTGAGTCATTTAGGATTATATATATCGGAGAGTTAGGAATTCTTTTTACTCCCCAGTCTCTTCATCGCTCTGGTAAGGCATACTGACGTAGAGTTTTGACTCTTCTCTTCTCAAATTTCA
Source organism: Aegilops speltoides (assembly GCA_021437245.1). Classification (NCBI taxonomy): domain Eukaryota; kingdom Viridiplantae; phylum Streptophyta; class Magnoliopsida; order Poales; family Poaceae; genus Aegilops; species Aegilops speltoides. Next base: position 417,363,345 of record CM038143.1, read on the forward strand.
CTAAATTTTTTTTTAGGATCATGCGGGTATTTTGGAATCGTTCCGATGGTTTTATGACGACAACATTGTCTTGGTGCCTCCCGTCAGCAGGGGTTTTTTTTAGTGGAGGTGTCCCGGAGTTGAGCTCGAGGTGTTGTCGTCATAATTTTATCGTTGCAGTTCGGAATACCGAGTTTAGTACGCCGACATCGAAAATCTCTTTTATGCGGTTGTTGGTGAGATAACCCCGCTAACCCAAAGATCGAGGTGAGTACGGAGTATTGCCATGACTTGTATAACAGATGCTTTTCAAGGTTGAGGTACACGATTTCGAAGGTTTCTTGGTTATGTGTTGACGGATGGATACAATGGATGTAGGGATTGTTAGTTTGGGTGAGATATATTGCTTCCCTGTATCCCCAACACCAGATTGCATAACCGTAAAGTTTCGGAGTTTTATAGGTGGGAATTCAAGTAGCTCCTAGAATATCTTTCCGATGATGCATGATATGGGATTGGGTAAATCTCTATCATATGTATTTGTTCCGGCTGATTCTGCAAGCCAGTCCTTTGTTTTTGTTTTGAGTTGCGGTATTCGAGTTGCTTCAATGTCAAGTGTTGATTCCATACCTTTCCGAAATGGTGTTCTCATACTCCGATGTGAATTCCAATCCTTCTCGACAATCGAGATTGTCAAGTCAATCCTTTTCAACCGGCGTGTTTCTCTTCAAGTGGATCCGATCACTTCAACATCAGCAAGACCAATTATCATTTCTTCTCAACGGTGTTTGTTTCATGCGTCTCCAAGTTGCCTTTGTTCTTTCCCGCCCACCCACCCTTTTTCCTCAAGGACTAAGATTTCTTTACCAAGTATCCTTTTATTTTTGTGAAGTTTCTCCATTCTTTTCCGTCAATGTTCTTACCCGGTGGTTCTCAAGAAGATGTTCTACAAGTTCATCATCCTTCATTGTTGTTTCTTCTCCGGTGGATTCAAGTCAAGTGTTGTTGATCATACCTTTTTCCTCATTTCAATGTCTTCTCATACCGATGCACCTCATTATCATTCTACTTCTCGCTATTTGTTATTCCGGAGTGCTCAAGATATCTCGAAGATTCGTGTTTCCACTCTGCATTCGTTCAAGCTCTTTCGAGATTGGTATCTCATTCAAGTCATTTAATTCAACCGGTACAACATCTCTTTTAAATCTTTTCAACGGTGTTCTTTTGAGTGGGCCCTAACCCACAGGTCTTTTCCAAGGATCTTACCTGACTCTTCTATTTTCCCAGAGCTATCCTAAATTTCTTCTCCAAGTTGGACGTAAGAATGAATTTTCATCAATCACATGCCTTCTCCAAGATCTTTCAAATTATTTTTCATTGTTGGCTCAACAACCTTGTTTTTTTCATTCTCCTGGAGTATCTCATACAATTCATGCTGGTTCTCATCTTCATTCTCAACATGTGAAGACCGAAGAAGGATTTCTCTTAAATCTTGTCCGTTCTCTTGAAGATTCATGGTTCTAGCTTGATGCCATCCTCTCATAATTGTTTTCGATTGTGACAATTCTTTTCTTACCATCCGGAGCATTTCATGAGTTGTTTCCATTTCTTTCCTCCGAAGGCCATCATGTCATAATTCTTCATTCTCAGCGTGTAGCTATCGTTCTCCAAATCTTACCGGTGAATCATTCAAATATCCTCTAATCAGTTCATGATCTCTTCATTCTATTGTATCTAAATCCTCTCAAGTATCTTCATTCGTTTTCCAATTCTTCCCGGTGAATTGTGCCTTTGCTACTTTCATTTTCAATTCTTACGGTGGTTCGTTCAAGATTTCACCTCTTTCGTTATAATTTTATTCATTCGTTCTTTCCAATCCTACCGGTGGTTTGTTGAAGACCTTCCCAAGCTTGCGCCATATCTATCTTAATCCTTTCTACGAGAATAAGTAGTGTGCCAAATCCGTTGCTTGTCATCAATTAAATTGGTGAAGGGTACGCATAACTTAATTCTTATTATTGTTTCATCCAAGTGATTAATTCCTTCTTTCGGAGTTTGTTCATGATGAATAAATTCTCGGTTTCAGTTGTTTCATCTTTTCTTTTCCCGAAGTTCCAAGCTCTCATCATCACGAAGATCCATCTAAATCATTGCAAGGATTCACCTTGTGTTTTTCAACTTCTCTTTCTTTTTATCATCCTTTTATTACCGGAGTTCTTCATGGAAGCTCTACATGGTGGTTCATCAAGGATTTAATTCCTTCTCAAAGTTTTCATCGAGATTCTTTCCTAAGGAGCTCAAGCTTTCTTCATATGGTAATCCGGAGTGCAATTCTTTCTACCATATTTTGGAGGTGGTATTATGTCATTCTTGATAATTTGAGTTCATGTTCCATGATTCACATGTTATCAAGAATGAGGTATTTTAAATCCATCAATCTCTTTGTTGGAGTTATCTTGGGTTATATTTCACCTAAAGCCTTCCATTGGGAATGTTGCTATTTGTGGTGCTTATCATTGATCCAAGCTTCCTCCATATCCTTCTCGGTAAAAGAGGTTTTTCATCTCTTCGTTGATCTCAAACAAGCAATTGTTTTTTCGTTAGTGGCGGAATGTCATCTCATAGTCTTGCGATGTTTCCATAAGCCCACTACAAGCTTATTCTTTTCGTTGTTGGTTTTCCTACAACTCCGTTATAACCTTCTTGGAAGGGTGCTTTCCGAGCTCATTTGTGGCAGAAGTTTGCATTTTCTCCTACATTCTGTTATTCCAGTGATCTATCTTCTATTCTTTTGTTCCAGAGGCATTGTGATGTTACTCTCTTTGACCCATCATCACATTTTGTCAATATCATGTAATTTTCCTTGCTTATCCGTTTAGCCGGAGTGTCGTGTTTTCATTCGAGTTCTCTCATCTCATCAAGTTTTGCCTCCCTTCTCAACCGGAGTGTGGTTTGTAATGTTTCTTACCCATTGTGCCATTCTTTCAATAGTTCCGGAGGCGGTGTGTTGTTGATTTCATCAAGTATCCTCTCATTTGTCAAGTTCATGTTCTATTCCTTCCATTTACAGTCGGAGTGTTGCCCAAATTATATCAATCTTATTCCTCCTCTATCTAGTTTTAACCGGAGTGGTTTCAATATCTATCTTATCACTAAACCTCTTGGTTCTCATCGTATCCCTTGTTCCTCTTTCCTAGCGGAGTGTTTTCAACTTTGTTCATCTTCGTTGTTTTCTTTCATTCATTTTGCTCAACCTCTCAAGGTTCTTTGGTTTCACTCATTTGTCGAAGAAGCAACTTAGTTTACCTCTTATCTTCCTCTTTCTTTTCCCTCCGGTGCCATCCTAGATCTCGGGACGAGATCCTCTCGTAGTGGTGGAGTGTTGTAACGCCCCGAGACCGACGATCCAGAAGACTTCCAGCTACTCCGAGTTTCGTCATGTGATTTGTTTTGTTTGTTGCATCATTTGCATTGCATCATGTCATCATCTGCATTTCATCTGCATGTTTTTCAAAACTTGCATCCGTTCGGGTTCCCCCGGTTCTCTCGTTGTCCGCTCGTGCTTCGACCACACTCGCAGCGCCCGTGGCACCTCCGAAATATATTTTATTAGTGGCATAAAAATGTTCTCGAATGGGATGCAACTTGTCGTGCGGTCTTATTATAGTGTAGACAGACCGCCGCCAAGTTTCACGCGCCTTCAGAGTCCATTTGTTAGCCCAACTGTTAAACTTAGCGGTACTGTTGCGGTACACTGCTTGACGCTTTCGGTATCCGGAAACAGCTTGCCGGGCTGCATTTCTCCCTCTCCTCTCAGCCCAACCTCTCGTCACAACCCACCTAGGCCTGCCTAACTTTCCTCCGACCGAACTGTCTTGATCGCGATCCGAGGGTCCCGAAACCCTCCTAACCCCCAAACCCTAGCAATTTTGCTATATATGGACACCCTTGTCCATTTTGGGCAGCCTAACCCCTCCACCAACCTCTAGCCTTCCTCCTCGAAATCCGCGCCACCCAACCCAGCAGCCATCTTCCTCCTCCTCGCTTTCAGCGGCGGCGACCCTGCTCCGCCACTTGGCGCCATCCTTCGCCAGCGCCCTGTCCCCGCCGCTTGAGCCAACGAGGGCAGCCACGTGCCCCAGCCCTCTCTCCCGCAGCCAGCGGCCTGCCAGTTCAGCGGGAGCCTGTCCCGACCGCGACTGGCCCGACCCCGTCGCCCCGCCCCTCGCCTCGCCTCGCCTCCCCGATCGAGCGCCACTCCAGCCCGCCGCCGACAACCGCCCTCGCTGCCTCTCCGAACGCCAAGGTCGCCCTGCCGGAGTTCACCGGTGACATCGCCAGTCGCCGCCTCCCGCCGCCCTCTCCTTCCGAACTCTCTCCTCACCCGATCTCCCTTTCTCTCTCTCTGAGATCCGCCGCCGCCCGAGTTTGGCAGCTTCGCCGCCTCCTCCACCGGATCCGCCGGGATCCACCAGATCCGGGCCCTCGTCCCATTCCCGCCTCGCCTCGGCTCGCCGAGTCTCATTGCCGCCGGGCCGGACCACAAGACGCCGCCGCCATGCCCTCGTGAGGGACGAGCAGAGGAGCTGCTCGTCCCGACGCACCGCGCCTGGGGGCCAAGACTCCCAGCACAGGCCTCGGCTCGGCCCAGCTCCAGCCGGCCCTGCCAGGCCGCCTCCTCCACCGACCTGGGCTTGGCCCACTAGGTGAGGCCATCCCTAGCACCCCTCCTTTTTTTTTCCTGTTGGGCCAGCCTGCAGTTTTAGCCCGATGCATGTTTTTTTTTTCCTGTTGCGATTTTAGCAATATCCCAGGATTTACCTGTTTTTCAGAAAAACCCTTCATGATCATGCATTTAATAACTCACAAACTATGCATCGGATTAAAATGATTTTAACATGTAAGATGCTTAGTTTTCATCTAGTTTCATAATATGCCATTTTCATCCATGTTTGAAATGTTTAAAATGATGTTTGATTAAATTTGTTTAAATGCTATGCTAAAATGATTTATTTCATAACTAAATAACCGTAGCTCGGTTTTAAATGTTCTTTGTATGTAAATGGGGTGGAAAAATGCCTAGATTAACATGGTCCACTTTATTTTCCTGTTTAACAACTTTAAAATATGCTTTAGGGCAGAACAGTACCAAATTCATAATATGCTCATGAGAATTTTCCGGACTTGTTGTTCGTTGTTTCTGGCCTCATTTAAACTTGCCTAGGTAGGTAGTTTTGTTATGCTTCACCCCTTGCCATGTTTAATAACATTTAATATTGTTGAGTAGCTTATAACTAGAGGGAACTAAATAATTGATGTGGTGTTTCGTCAATATGCAACTCGTTGCATATTGAGCTCCACTAATTTGTAGTGTTGTTTGTGCATAGTGCCATGCCATGCTTCATTAAACCGGACATGCATCATACTTGTTTGTGCATCATGCCATGCTTATGCTTGTTGGTTTACTATGTTGTTTGCTTCTTTCCGGTTGCCTTCGGTTTCGCTCCGTAATGTTGCGATTGTGAGGATTCGTTCGCTCACGACCGCTTGTCTTCTTCATGGACTCGTTCTTCTTCCTTGCGGGATTTCAGGCAAGATGACCGCTACCCTGGATCTCACTACTATCATTGCTATGCTAGTTGCTGTTGGGGAACGTAGTAATTTCAAAAAGTTTCCTACGCACACGCAAGATCATGGTGATGACATAGCAACGAGGGGAGAGTGTTGTCTACATACCCTCGTGAGACCAAGCGGAAGCGTTGACACAGCGAGTGGAAGTAGTCGACGCCTTCCGGTTAACCGATCCAGCACCGCATTCGGCACCTCCGAGTTCTTGACACGCATACAGCTCGATGACGCACCTCGATCTCCGATCCAGCAGAGGCGCCGAGGGGAGTTCCACAAGACGACGGCGCGCAGGACGATCTTGATGTTCTCTGTCGCAGGCTTCGCCTAAGCACCGCTACAATATGACCGAGGTGTAATATCGTGGAGGGGGCACCGACACGGCTAAGGAACGATCTCAATGATCAACTTGTGTGTTCTAGGGTGCCCCTACCCCGTATATAAAGGAGGGAGGGAGGAGGAGGCCGGCCCAAGGTGGCGCCATAGAGAAGGGGAAACCTACTCAAGTAGGTTTCCCCCCTTATCTTATTTGGAGGGGAAGGAAAGAGTACTAGTATTAGGAATAAGTACTAGTAGTAGTAATAGGAAGAGGGGAAGGAGAAAGGAAAGGGGCCCCCCTCCCCAATCGGATTGGGCTGGGGGCCTTTCCCTTGTTCCTTCTCCCTTCTTCCTATATGGGCCCAATAAGGCCCATATACCTCCGGGGTTCCAGAACCTCCGGTAGCTCCAAACTTCTCCGGAACCTTTCCGTGTCCAAATATATCCGTCCAATATATCAAACTTTATGTCTCGACCATTTCGAGACTCCTCGTCATGTCCGTGATCACATCCGGACTCAACAAACTTCGTACATCAAAATACATAAACTCATAATATAACCGCATCGAAACCTTAAGCGTGCGGACCCTACGGTTCGAGAACAATGTAGACATGACCGAGACACGCCTTCGGTCAATAACCAATAGCGGACCTGGATGCCCATATTGGTTCCTACATATTCTACGAAGATCTTTATCGGTCAAACCGCATAACAACATACGTTATTCCCTTTGTCATCGGTATGTTATTTGCCCGAGATTTGATCGCCGGTATCCAATACCTAGTTCAATCTCGTTCTCGCAAGTCTCTTTACTCGCTCCGTAATACGCCATCTCATAACTAACTCATTAGTTACATGCTTGCAAGGCTTGGGTGATGAGTATTACCGAGAGGGCCCAGAGATGCCTCTCCGACAATCGGAGTGACAAAACCTAATCTCAATTATGCTAACTCAACATGTACCTTCGGAAACACCTGTAGTACTCCTTTATAATCACCCAGTTACGTTGTGATGTTTGGTAGTACCCAAAGTGTTCTTCTGGTAAACGGGAGTTACACAATCCTCATAGTTATAGGAACATGTATAAGTCATGAAGGAAGCAATAGCGTAATACTAAACGATCAAGTGCTAAGCTAACGGATGGGTCATGTCAATCACATCATTCTCCTAATGATGTGATCTCATTAAACAAATGACAACACAAGTCTATGGTTAGGAAACATAACCATCTTTGATTAATGAGCTAGTCAAGTAGAGGCATACTAGTGACTATATGTTTGTCTATGTATTCACACATGTATCATGTTTCGTTAATACAATTCTAGCATGAATAATAAACATTTATCATGAAATAAGGAAATAAATAATAACTTTATTATTGCCTCTAGGGCATATTTCCTTCAGCCTCCCACTTGCACTAGAGTCAATAATCTAGTTCACATCGCCATGTGATTTAACACCAATATTCATATCTCAGATATGATTAACACCCATAGCTCACATCATCATGTGACCAACATCAAAAGGGTTTACTAGAGTCAATAATCTAGTTCACATCGCTATGTGATTAACACCCAAAGAGTACTAAGGGGTGATCATGTTTTGCTCGTGAGAGAAGCTTAGTCAACGGGTCTGTCACATTCAGAGCCGTATGTAGTTTGCAAATATTTTATGTCCACAATGCTTTGCATGGAGCTACTCTAGCTAATTGCTCCCACTTTCAATATGTATCCAGATTGAGACTTAGATTCATCTGGATCAGTGTAAAAGTTTGCACTGATGTAACTTTTACAACAAATTCTTTTATCACCTCCATAATCGAGAAACATCTCCTTAGTCCTTACTAAGGATATTCTTGACCAATGTCCAAAGGATCTACTCCTAGATCACTATTGTACTCCTTGCCAAATTCAGAGCATGGTATACAATAGGTCCGGTACATAGCATAGCATACTTTATAGAACCTATGATCGAGGCATAGGGAATGACTTTTCATTCTCTTTCTATTTTCTCTGCTGTGGTCGGGATTTGAGCCTTACTCAATTTCATACCTTTGCAACACAGCAAGAACTCTTTCTTTGACTGCTCCATTTTGAACTATATCAAAATCTTGCCAAGGCATGTACTCATTGAAAAACTTATCAAGCGCCTTGATCTATCTCAATAGATCTTGATGCTCAATATGTAAGTAGCTTTTACCGAGGTCTTTTAAAGAACTCCTTTAAAACACTCCTTTATGCTTTGTAGTAATTCTACATCATTTCGATCAACAATATGTCACTTCACATATACTAATCGAAAAGGCTGTAGTGCTCCCACTCACTTTATTGTAAATACAGGCTTCATCGTAAGTCCATATAAAACTATATGCTTTGATCAACTTATCAAAGCATATATTCCAACTCCGAGATGCTTGCACCAGTCCATAGATGGATCGCTGGAGCTTGCACACTTTGTTAGCACCTTTAGGATTGACAAAATCTTCTGGTTGCATCATATACAACACTTCTTTAATAAATCCATTAAGGAATGCAGTTTTGACATCCATTTGCCAGATTTCATAAAATGTGGCAATTGCTAACATGATTCGGACAGACTTAAGCATCGATACGAGTGAGAAAATCTCATCGTATTCAACCTCTTGAACTTGTTGAAAACCTTTTGCAATAAGTCAAGCTTAGTGGATAGTAACACTACTATCAGTGTCCGTCTTCCTCTTGAAGATCCATTTATTTAACATGGCTTGCTGATCATCGAGCAAGTCAATCAAAGTCCATACTTTGTTCTCATACATGGATCATATCTCAGATTTTATGGCCTCAAGCCATTTCATGAATCTGGCTCATCATCGCTTCCTCATAGTTCGTAGGTTCATCATGGTCTAGTAACATGACTTCCGAACATGATTACCGTACCACTCTGTGCGGATCTTACTCGAAGACCTACGAGGTTCTATAGCAACTTGATCGAAGTTTCATGATCATCATCATTAGCTTCCTCACTAATTGGTGTAGGAATCACTCGAACTGATTTCAGTGATGAACTATTTTCCAATTCAGAGAAGGTACAATTACCTTATCAAGTTCTACTTTCCTCCCACTCACTTCTTTCGAGAGAAACTCCTTCTCTAGAAAGGATCCATTTTAGCAACGAATAACTTGCCTTCGGATCTGTGATAGAAGGTGTACCCAACAATTTCCTTTGGGTATTCTATGAAGACGCATTCTCCGATTTGGGTTCGAGCTTATTAGGATGAAACTTTTTCACATAAGCATCACAGCCCCAAACTTTAAGAAACGATACTTAGGTTTATTGCTAAACCATAGTTCATACGGTGTCGCCTCAACGGATTTAGATGGTGCCCTTTTAATGTGAATGCAGCTGTCTCTAATGCATCACCCCAAAACAATATTGGTAAATCAAGAAGAGACATCATAGATCGCACCATATCCAATAAAGTGCGGTTACGACGCTCGACACACCATAACGCTGTGGTGTTCTAGGTGGCGTGAGCTGTGAAACTATTCCACATTGTTTTAATTGAAGACCAAACTCATAACTCAAATATTCATCTCCGCGATCAGATCGCAGAAACTTTATTTTCTTGTTACGATGATTTTTCCACTTCACTCTGAAATTCTTTGAACCTTTCAACTATTTCAGACTTTATGTTTCATCAAGTAGATATACCCATATCAGCTCAAATCATCTTGTGAAGGTCAGAAAATAACGATACTTGCCACGAGCATCAACACTCATTGGATCGCATACATCGGTATGTATTATTTCCAATAAGTCAGTAGCTTGTTCCATTGTTCCGGAGAACGGAGTTTTAGTCATCTTGCACAAAAAGGCACGGTTCGCAAGCATCAAATGATTCATAACCAAGTGATTCCGAAGATCCATCTTTATGGAGTTTCTTCATGCTCTTTACACCGATATGACCCAAATGGCAGTGCCACAAATAAGTTGCACTATCATTATTAACTTTGCATCTTTTGGCCTCAATATTATGAATATGTGTATCACTCCGATCGAGATCCAACAAACTATTTTCATTGGGTGTATGACCATTGAAGGTTTTATTCATGTAAATGTAACAACAATTATTCTCTAACTTACATGAATAACCGTATTGCAATAAACATGATCAAATCATATTCATGCTCAACGTAAACACCAAATAACACTTATTTAGGTTTAACACTAATCCCGAAAGTATAGGGAGTGTGCGATGATGATCATACCAATCTTGGAACTATTTCCAACACACATCGTCACTTCACCCTTTAACTAGTCTCTGTTTATTCTGCAACTCCCGTTTCGAGTTACTAATCTTAGCAACTGAACTAGTATCAAATACTGAGGGGTTGCTATAAACACTAGTAAAGTACACATCAATAACATGTATATCAAATATAGTTATGTTCACTTTGACATCCTTCTTATCCGCCAATTACTTGGGGTAATTCCGCTTCCAGTGACCAGTCTCTTTGCAGTAGAAGCACTTAGTCTCAGGCTTAGGAACAGACTTGGGTTTCTTCACTTGAGCAGCAACTTGCTTGCCGCTCTTCTTGAAGTTCCCTTCTTTCCCTTTGCCCTTTTCTTGAAACTAGTGGTCTTGTCAATCATCAACACTTGATGCTCTTTCTTGATTTCTACCTTCGTCGATTTCAACATCACGAAGAGCTCGAAATCGTTTTCGCCATCCCTTGCATACTATAGTTCATCATGAAGTTCTAGTAACTTAGTGATGGTGACTAGAGAATTTCATCAATCACTATCTTATCTCGAAGATTAACTCCCGCTTGATTCAAGTGATCAAGTACCTGCATAATCTGAGCACATGCTCACTAGTTGAGCGATTCTCCTCCATCTTTTAGCTATAGAACTTGTTGGAGATTTCATATCTCTCAACTCGGTATTTGCTTGAAATATTAACTTCAGCCTCGAACATCTCATATGATCCATGATGTTCAAAACATCTTTGAAGTCCCGATTCTAAGACATAAAGCATGGTGCACAAAACTATCAAGTAGTCATCATATTGAGCTAGCTAAACGCTCATAACGCCTCATACCGCTCCTGCAATAGGTCTGCTACCTAGCGTGCATCGTGGACATAATTCTTCAGGCAACAATGAGGATAAACCTCATGTCACGATCTAATCCGCATCATTGCTACTAACATCTTTCAACACAATTTTCTAGGAACATATCAAAATAAACATATGAAAGCAACAACGTGAGCTATTGATCTACAACATAATTTGCAAAATACTACTAGGACTAAGTTCATGATAAATTAAAGTTCAATTAATCATATTACTTAAGAACTCCCACTTAGATAGACATCCTCTAATCCTCTAAGTGATCACGTGATCCAAATCAACTAAACCATGTCCGATCATCACGTGAGATGGAGTAGTTTCAATGGTGAACATCACTATGTTGATCATATCTACTATATGATTCACGCCGACCTTCGGTCTCCGTGTTCGAGGCCATATCTGTATATGCTAGGCTCGTCAAGTTTAACCTGAGTATTCCGCGTGTGCAACTGTTTTGCACCCGTTGTATTTGAACGTAGAGCCTATCACACCCGATCATCACGTGGTGTCTCAGCAATGAGGATAATCCTCAGGTTGTGGACCCAGTCTGTGTAATTGCTACCATCATCTTTCAACTTTGCTTTCTCAAGGAACGCATTAAAATTCAACGGAACAACAACACGAGCCATCTATCTACAAATAAACATAGACAAGCAAGATACTATCAGGTACTAAGTTCATGATAAATTTAGGTTCAATTAATCATATTACTTAAGAACTCCCACTTAGACAGACATCTCTATAGTCATCTAAGTGATCACGTGATCCAAATCAACTAAACCATAACCGATCATCACGTGAGATGGAGTAGTTTTCAATGGTGAACATCATTATGTTGATCATATCTACTATATGATTCATGCTCGACCTTTCGGTCTCTGTGTTCCGAGGCCATATCTGCATATGCTAGGCTCGTCAAGTTTAACTCGAGTATTCATGTGTGCAAAACTGGCTTGCACCCGCTTGTAGATGGACGAGAGCTTATCACACCCGATCATCACGTGGTGTCTCGGCACGATTTAACTTTGGCAACGGTGCATACTCAGGAGAACACTTCTTGATAATTAGTGAGAGATCATCTTAAAATGCTACCGTCAAACAAAACATAATAAGATGTATAACAGATAAACATCATATGCAATCAAAATATGTGACATGATATGGCCATGATCATCTTGCGCCTTTGATCTCCATCTCCAAAGTAATCACATGATCTCTATTGTCACCGCACGACACCATGATCTTCATCATCTTGATCTATATCAATGTGTCATCACATGGTCGTCTCACCAACTATTGCTCTTGCAACTATTGCTATCGCATAGCGATAAAGTAAAGCAATTATTTGGCACTTGCATCTTATGCAACAAAGAGACAACCATAGAGCTTCGCCATCGCGATAACTTCAACAAAACATGATCATCTCATACAACAACTTATATCTCATCACGCTTTTGACCATATCACATCACAACATGCCCTGCAAAAACAAGTTAGACGCCCTCTACTTTGTTGTTGCAAGTTTTACGTGGCTGCTACGGGCTTAAGCAAGAACCAATCTCACCTACGCATCAAAACCACAACGATAGTTTGTCAAATAGACACCGCTTTAACCTTCGCAAGGACCGGGCGTAGCCACACTTTCGGTTCAACTAAAGTTGGAGAAACCGACACCGCCAGCCACCGTGTGCAAAGCACGCCGGTAGAACCAGTCTCGCGTAAGCGTACACGTAATGTCGGTCCAGCCGCTTCATCCAACAATACCACCGAACCAAAGTATGACATGCTGGTAGGCAAGATGACTTATATCGCCCACAACTCACTTGTGTTCTACTCGTGCATATAACATCAAACCATAAAATCCTAGGCTCTGATACCACTGTTGGGGAACGTAGTAATTTCAAAAAATTTCCTACGCACACGCAAGATCATGGTGATGACATAGCAACGAGGGGAGAGTGTTGTCTCGTACACTCGTGACCAAGCGTAAGCGCTGACACAGCGAGTGGAAGTAGTCGACGCCTTCCCGGTTCAACCGATCCAGCACCGCTCGGCACCTCCGAGTTCTTGACACGCCAGACAGCTCGATGACGCACCTCGATCTCCGCTCCAGCAGAGGCGCCGAGGGGAGTTCCACAAGACGACGGCGTGGTGGACGATCTTGATGTTCTCTGTCGCAGGCTTCGCCTAAGCACCGCTACAATATGACCGAGGTGTAATATCGTGGAGGGGGCACCGCACATGGCTAAGGAACGATCTCAATGATCAACTTGTGTGTTCTAGGGTGCCCCCCTACCCCCGTATATAAAGGAGGGAGGGAGGAGGAGGCCGCCCAAGGGGGCGCCATAGAGGAGGGGAAACCTACTCCAAGTAGGTTTCCCCCTTCCTTATCTTATTTGGAGGGCAAGGAAAGAGTACTAGTATTAGGAATAAGTACTAGTAGTAGTAATAGGAAGAGGGGAAGGAGAAAGGAAGGGGGCCCCCCTCCCCAATTCGGATTGGGCTGGGGCGCCTTCCCTTGTTCCTTCTCCTTCTTCCTATATGGGCCCAATAAGGCCCATATACCTCCCGGGGTTCCAGAACCTCCCGGTAGCTCCAAACTTCTCCTAACCTTTCCGTGTCCAAATATATCCGTCCAAGATATCAATCTTTATGTCTCGACCATTTCGAGACTCCTCGTCATGTCCGTGATCACATCCGGACTCGAACAAACTTCGTACATCAAAATACATAAACTCATAATATAACCGCCATCGAAACCTTAAGCGCACGGACCCTACGGTTTGAGAACAATGTAGACATGACCGAGACATGTCTTCGGTCAATAACCAATAGCGGGACCTGATGCCCATATTGGTTCCTACATATTCTACGAAGATCTTTATCGGTCAAACCGCATAACAACATACGCTATTCCCTTTGTCATCGGTATGTTACTTGCCCGAGATTTGATCGTCGGTATCCAATACCTAGTTCAATCTCGCTATCGCAAGTCTCTTTACTCGCTCCGTAATACGCCATCTCATAACTAACTCATTAGTTACATGCTTGCAAGGCTTGGGTGATGAGTATTACCGAGAGGGCCCAGAGATACCTCTCCGACAATCGGAGTGACAAAACCTAATCTCGAATTATGCTAACTCAACATGTACCTTCGAAACACCTGTAGTACTCCTTTATAATCACCCAGCTACGCTTGTGACGCTTGGTAGTACCCAAAGTGTTCTTCCGTAAACGGAGTTACACAATCCTCATAGTTATAGGAACACGATAAGTCATGAAGGAAGCAATAGCGAGAATACTAAACGATCAAGTGCTGTTAACGGATGGGTCATGTCAATCACATCATTCTCCTAATGATGTGATCTCATTAAACAAATGACAACACATGTCTATGGTTAGGAAAAATAACCATCTTTGATTAATGAGCTAGTCAAGTAGAGGCATACTAGTGACTATATGTTTGTCGATGTATTCACACATGTATCATGTTTCCGGTTAATACAATTCTAGCATGAATAATAAACATTTATCATGAAATAAGGAAATAAATAATAACTTTATTATTGCCTCTAGGGCATATTTCCTTCAGTTGCCTCGTTCTTTCGCTAAGCTGCGCTACCTATTACCTATTTGTCCAGCCATCCCAAATTGCCATGAACCTCTAACCTTTGACACCATTCCTAGCAAACCGTTGTTTGGCTATGTTCCCGCTTTTGCTCAGCCCCTCTTATAGCGTTGCTAGTTGCAGGTGAAGTTGAAGATTTCTCCATGGTGGACAGGGTTTATGTTGGGATATCACAATATCTCTTATATTATTAATGCATCTATATACTTGGTAAAGGGTGGAAGGCTCGGCCTTATGCCTGGTGTTTTGTTCCACTCTTGCCGCCTAGTTTCCGCCATACCGTGTTATGTTCCTGGATTTTATGCTCCTTACGCTGTCGGGTGATTTATGGGACCCCTTGGCAGTTCGCTTTGAATAAAACTTGTCCAAGAAGGCCCAACATTGCCTTTTACCATTTGCCTCACCACCACCTATTTTTCCCTTGGGAGTAATTAACCCAAGGGTCATCTTTATTTTAGCCCCCTCGGGCCAATGCTTGTCTAAGTGATGGTCCAAACTAGAGCCACTTGCGGTGCCGCCCCTAGGCAACTTGGGGTATCGTCGGTTGTCAGACGATCGCTCATCCGGTCGTGGCTCGAGACGAGATATGCGCTGCTACTATCGGGATGTCGGCACGCCGGGAGGTCTTGCTGGTCTTGTTTTACCATTGTCAAAATGTCTTGATGTACCGGATACCGAGTCCGATCGGAGTGTCTCGGTGAAGGTCTATTCCTTCGATGATCGCGAGAGCTTGTCATGGGCTGTTGGGACACCCTGCAGGTATAAACTTTCGAGAGCCGTGCCTGCGATTATGTGGCGATGGGAATTTTTAATGTCCGGTTGTAGATAACTTGACATCGATCCGAATTAAAATGCATCAACCGTGTGTGTAGTCGTGATGGTCTCTTCTCGGCGGAGTCCGGAAGTGAAGACGGTTTCGTGTTATGTTTGACGTAAGTAGGTGTTCGTGATCACCTCTTGATCATTGCTAGCTTCACGACCGCTCCGCTTGTTCTCTTCTCGCTCTTATTTGCGCTTGGTTAGCCACCATCTCATGCTTAGTCGCTGCTGCAACCTCACCACTTTACCCCTTCCTTTCCCATTAAGCTTTGCTAGTCTTGATACCCATGGTAATGGGATTGTTGAGTCCTCGTGGCTCACCGGATACTTCCAAAACCAGTTTGCGGTGCCTATGTTACCAAGCGGTGACGCAATCAAGCTCAAGGAGGAGCTCGATGAAGATCTTGCCCTTTGTGTTGTTTCGCTCTAGTTGATCAAGAGTGGAGCCCAGCTTGGGGTCGATCGGGGACCTTTATCGATTTGGGGTTCTTCTTTATGTTGGTTCCGTAGTCGGACCTTGATTGTATCTCGGATGATGTAATGCTTTATTCATGTAATTGTGTGAAGTGGCGATTGTGTTTAACTATGTATCCCTTTCCTTATGTATTACATGGGTTGTGTGAAGATTACCTCACTTGCGACATTGCTTTCAATGCGGTTATGCCTCTAAGTCGTGCTTCGACACGTGGGAGATATAGCCGCATCGAGGGCTTTACACTACGGGTCCATAGTTATTTGCTAGATGGCTTCTTCTCTCTTTTTGGATCTCAATACAATGTTCTCCCCCTCTCTTGTGGAGATCTATTCGATGTAAACTCTTTTTGCGATGTGTTTGTCGAGATCCGATGATTTGTGGGTTTATGATCAAGTTTATCTATGAATAATATTTGAATCTTCTCTGAATTCTTTTATGTATGATTGAGTTATCTTTGCAAGTCTCTTCGAATTATCAGTTTGGTTTGGCCTACTAGATTGATCTTTCTTGCCATGGGAGAAGTGCTTAGCTTTGGGTTCAATCTTATGTGTCCTTACCCGAAGGATGTAAAGGGTTGCAAGGCACGATTGTATTGTTGCCATCGAGGATAACAAGATGGGGTTTATATCATATTGCTTGAGTTTATCCCTCTACATCATGTCATCTTGCTTAATGCGTTACTCTAGATGCAGGCAGGAGTCGGTCGATGTGTGGAGTTATAGTAGTAGATGCAGGCAGGAGTCGGTCTACTTGTTATGGACATGATGACTATATACATGATCATGCCTAGATAATCTCATAATTATTCGCTTTTCTATCAATTGCTCGACAGTAATTTGTTCACCCACCGTAATACTTATGCTATCTTGAGAGAAGCCACTAGTGAAACCTATGGCCCCCGGGTCTATCTCTTATCATATTTGCTTCCAATCTACTTTTATTTGCATCTTTACTTTTTGCATCTATATTATAAAATACCAAAAATATATTTATCTTTTCTTACTATCTTTATTAGATCTCACTTTCCCAATTGGTCGTGGATTGACAACCCCTTTATTGTGTTGGTTGCGAGCTCTTTGTTTGTTTGTGTAGGTGCGTGGGACTTTTGAGGAGCCTCCTACTGGATTGATACCTTGGTTCTCAAAAACTGAGGGAAATACTTACGCTACTATTGCTGCATCACCCTCTCCTCTTCGAGGAAAACCAACGCAAGCTCAAGACGTAGCAGACTCCGAACTACCTTTGGTACATCAAAACACATAAACTCATATTACCGATCGTCACTGAATGTTAAGCGTGCGGACCCTACAGGTTCGAGAACTATGTAGACATGACCGAGACACGTCTCCGGTCAATAACCAATAGCGGAACCTGGATGTTCATATTGTCTCCTACATATTCTACGAAGATCTTTATCGGTCAAACCGCATAACAATATATGTTGTTCCCTTTGTCATCGGTATGTTACTTGCCTGAGATTCGATCGTCGGTGTCTCAATACCTAGATCAGTCTCGTTACCGGCAAGTCTCTTTACTCATTCTGTAATGCATCATCCCGGAACTAACTCATTAGTCACATTGCTTGCAAGGATTATAGTGATGTGCATTACCGAGAGGGCCCAAAGATACCTCTCCGACAATCGGAGTGACAAATCCTAATCTCGATCTATGCAAACTCAACAAGTACCTTCGGAAACACCTGTAGAGCACCGTTATAATCACCCAGTTACGTTGTGATGTTTGGTAGCACACAAAGTGTTCCTACGGTAATCGGGAGTTGCATAATCTCATAGTCATAGGAACATGTATAAGTCATGAAGAAAGCAATAGCAATAAACTAAAACGATCAAAAGTGCTAAGCTAACGGAATGGGTCAAGTCAATCACATCATTCTCCCAATGATGTGATCCCGTTTATCAAATGACAACTCATGTCTATGGTTAGGAAACCTTAACCATCTTTGATTAACGAGCTAGTCAAGTAGAGGCATACTAGTGACACTATTTTGTCTATGTATTCACACATGTATTATGTTTCTGGTTAATACAATTCTAGCATGAATAATAAACATTTATCATGAAATAAGGAAACAAATAATTGTTGGGGAACGTAGTAATTTCAAAAAATTTCCTACGCACACGCAAGATCATGGTGATGCATAGCAACGAGAGGGGAGAGTGTTGTCTACGTACCCTCGTGAGACCGGCGAAGCGATCACAACGTAGAGGAAGTAGTCGACGCTCTCCTCGCGATCCAATCGATCCCAGCGCCACATTCTCCGGCGCCTCGAGTTCTTGACACACGACAGCTCGGTGATGCTCCTCGGCTCCAATCCAGCAAAGCTCCGGGAGAGAGAGTTCCACAAGACGACGGCGTGGACGATCTTGATGTTCTATCGACGCAGGCTTCGCCTAAGCACCGCTACGATATGACCGAGGTGGAATATGGTGGAGGGGGCACCGCACACGGCTAAGGAACGATCTCAAGGATCAACTTGTGTGTTCTAGGGTGCCCCTGCCCTCGTGATATAAAGAAGCAAGGGGAGGGCCGGCCGCCCTAGGAGGCGCGCCAGGGGGGGAGTCCTCCTCCTAGTGGGAGTAGGACTCCCTTTCCTAGTCCAACTAGGAAGGAGGAAGGGGAAGGAAGGAGAGGAGAGGAGAGGAAGGGGGCCGCGCCTCCTTGTCCTATTCGGACTCCCCATGGGGGCGCCACCTCCGGTGCGGCCCTCTCTCCCCCTCTTGGCCCAATAAGGCCCATTACTTCCCGGGGTTCCGTAACCCTCCGGCACTCCGGTTTTCTCCGAAACTTCCGAACCTTTCCGTGTCCGAATATAGCCGTCCAATATATCAATCTTTATGTCTCGACCATTTCGAGACTCTCGTCATGTCCGTGATCACATCCGGACTCGAACTCCTTCGGTACATCAAAATACACAAACTCATAATATAACCGCCATCGAAACCTTAAGCGTGCGGACCCTACGGTTCGAGAACAATGTAGACATGACCGAGACACGCCTCCGGTCAATAACCAATAGCGGACCTGGATGCCCATATTGGCTCCTACATATTCTACGAAGATCTTTATCGGTCAGACCGCATAACAACATACGTTGTTCCTTTGTCATCGGTATGTTACTTGCCCGAGATTCGATCGTCGGTATCCAATACCTAGTTCAATCTCGTTACGGCAAGTCTCTTTACTCGTTCCGTAATACATCATCTCACAGCTAACTCATTAGTTGTAATGCTTGCAAGGCTTAAGTGATGTTTATTACCGAGAGGGCCCAAGGATACCTCTCCGACAATCGGAGTGTCAAATCCTAATCTCAAATACGCCAACCCAACATCCGCCTTTGGAGACACCTGTAGTACTCCTTTATAATCACCCATTACGCCAGACGCTTGGTAGTACCAAAGTGTTCCTCCGTAAACGGAGTTGCATAATCTCATAGTTATAGGAACATGTATAAGTCATGGATAAAAGCAATAGCAACATACTAAACGATCGGGTGCTAAGCTAATGGAATGGGTCATATCAATCGATCATTCAACTAATGATGTGACCTTGTTAATCAAATGACAACCCCTTTGTCTATGGTTAGAAACTTAACCATCTTTGATTAACAAGCTAGTCTAGTAGAGGCATACTAGTGACACTGCTTGTCTATGTATTCACACATGTATTATGTTTCCGTTAATACAATTCTAGCATGAATAATAAACATTTATCATGAAATAAAAAAATAAATAATAACTTTATTATTGCCTCTAGGGCATATTTCCTTCAATAATAACTTTATTGTTGCCTCTAGGGCATATTTCCTTCAATCTCCCACTTGCACTAGAGTCAATAATCTAGATTACACAGTAATGATTCTAACACCCATGGTGCTGATCATGTTTTGCTCGTGAGAGAGGCTTAGTCAACGGGTCTGCAACATTCAGATCCGTATGTATCTTGAAAATCTCTATGTCTCCCACCTGGACTTGATCATGGATAGAATTGAAGCGTCTCTTGATGTGCTTGGTTCTCTTGGGAAATCTGGATTCCTTTGCCAAGGCAATTGCACCAGTATTGTCACAAAAGATTTTCATTGGACCCGATGTACTAGGTATGACACCTAGATCGGATATGAACTCCTTCATCCAGATTCCTTCATTTGCTGATTCCGAAGCAGTTATGTACTCCGCTTCATACGTAGATCCCGCCACGACGCTTTGTTTAGAACTGCACCAACTGATAGCTCCACCGTTCAATATAAACACATATCCGGTTTGCAATTTAGAATCGTCCGGATCAGTGTCAAAGCTTGCATCGACGTAACCATTTACGACGAGCTCTTTGTCACCTCCATAAATGAGAAACATATCCTTAGTCCTTTTCAGGTATTTCAGGATGTTCTTGACCACTGTCCAGTGCTCCACTCCTGGATTACTTTGGTACCTCCCTGCTAAACTAAAAGCAAGGCACACATCAGGTCTGGTACATAGCATTGCATATATGATAGAGCCTATGGCTGAAGCATAGGGAACACTTTTCATTTTATCTCTATCTTCTGCAGTGGTCGGGCATTGAGTCTGCCTCAAATTCACACCTTGTAACACAGGCAAGAACCCTTTCTTTGCTTGATCCATTTTGAACTTTTTCAAAACTTTATCAAGGTATGTGCTTTGTGAAAGTCCAATTAAGTGTCTTGATCTATCTCTATAGATCTTGATGCCCAATATATAAGCAGCTTCACCAAGGTGTTTCACTGAAAAACTTTTGTTCAAGTATCCTTTTATGCTATCCAGAAATTCTATATCATTTCCAATCAACAATATGTCGTGCACATATAGTATTAGAAATGCTACAGAGCTCCCACTCACTTTCTTGTAAAGACAGGCTTCTCGAAAAGTCTATATAAAACCATATGCTTTGATCACACTATCAAAACGTTTATTCCAACTCCGAGAGGCTTGCACCGGTCCATAAATGGATCACTGGAGGTTGCACACTTTGTTAGCACCTTTTGGTTCGACAAAACCTTCTGGTTGCATCATATACAACTCTTCTTCTAGAAATCCATTCAGGAATGTAGTTTTGACATCCATTTGCCAAATTTCATAATCATAAAATGCAGCAATTGCTAACATGATTGGGACAGACTTAAGCATCGTTACGGGTGAGAAAGTCTCATCGTAGTCAACCCCTTGAACTTGTCAAAAACCTTTCGCAACAAGTCGAGCTTTGTAGACAATAACATTACCGTCAGTGTCAGTCTTCTTCTTGAAGATCCATTTATTCTCTATGGCTTGCCGATCATCAGGCAAGTCAACCAAAGTCCACACTTTGTTCTCAAACATGGATCCCATCTCGGATTTCATGGCCTCAAGCCATTTTGCGGAATATGGGCTCACCATTACTTCTTCATAGTTCGTAGGTTCGCCATGGTCAAGTAACATAACCTCCAGAATAGGATTATCATACCACACTGGTGCGGATCTTACTCTGGTTTACCTACGAGGTTCGGTAGTAACTCGATCTGAAGTTTCTTGATCAATATCATTAGCTTCCTCACTAATTGGTGTAGGTGTCACATGAACCGGTTTCTGTGATGAACTACTTTCCAATAAGGGAGCAGGTACAGTTACCTCATCAAGTTCTACTTTCCTGCCACTCACTTCTTTCGAGAGAAACTCCTTCTCTAGAAAGGATCCATTCTTAGCAACGAATGTCTTGCTGTTGGATCTGTGATAGAAGGTGTACCCAACAGTCTCCTTTTGGTATCCTATGAAGAAACATTTCTCCGATTTGGGTTCGAGCTTATCAGGTTGAAGCTTTTTCACATAAGCATCGCAATCACAAACTTTAAGAAACGACAACGGCTTCTTGCCAAACCATGGTTCATTAGGCGTCGTCTCAACGGATTTAGATGGTGCCCTATTTAACGTGAATGCAACCGTCTCTAAAGCATAACCCCAAAACAATAGCGGTAAATCAATAAGAGACATCATAGATCGCACTATATCTAATAAAGTGCGGTTACGATGTTCGGACACACCATTATGCTGTGGTGTTCTAGGTGGCGTGAGTTGCAAAACTATTCCACATTGTTTCAAATGAAGACCAAACTCGTAACTCAAATATTCTCCTCCACAATCAGATCGTAGAAACTTTATTTTCTTGTTATGATGATTTTCCACTTCACTCTGAAATTCTTTGAACTTTTCAAATGTTTCAGACTTATGTTTCATTAAGTAGATATACCCATATCTGCTTAAATCATCTGTGAAGGTGAGAAAATAACGATATCCGCCGCGAGCCTCAATATTCATAGGACCACATACATCAGTATGTATGATTTCCAACAAATCTGTTGCTTGCTCCATTGTTCTGGAGAACGGCGTTTTAGTCATCTTGCCCATGAGGCATGGTTTGCAAGTACCAAGTGATTCATAATCAAGTGATTTCAAAAGTCCATCAGTATGGAGTTTCTTCATGCGCTTTACACCAATATGACCTAAACGGTAGTGCCACAAATAAGTTGCACTATCATTATCAACTCTGCATCTTTTTGGCTTCAACATAATGAATATGTGTATCACTACAATCGAGATTCAACAAAAATAGACCACTCTTCAAGGGTGCATGACCATAAAAGTTTTTACTCATATAAAAAGAACAACCATTATTCTCAGATTTAAATGAATAACCGTCTCGCATAAAACAAGATCCAGATATAATGCTCATGCTTAACGCTAGCACCAAATAACAATTATTCAGGTCTAAAACTAATCCCGAAGGTAGATGTAGAGGTAGCGTGCCGACCGCGATCACATCGACTTTGGAACCATTTCCCACGCCGCATCATCACCTCGCCCTTAGCCAATCTTCGCCATCGCGTAGTCCCCTGCTTCGAGTTGCAAATATTAGCAATGTAACCAAGATCAAATACCGATCGTCTCCGTCAGATCTACTTTTCCAAACACTTTTGCCCTTCTTTTGGACTCTAACTTGCATGATTTGAATGGAACTAACCTGGACTGATGATGTTTTCAGCA
This sequence comes from Aegilops speltoides, assembly GCA_021437245.1. Lineage (NCBI taxonomy): Eukaryota > Viridiplantae > Streptophyta > Magnoliopsida > Poales > Poaceae > Aegilops > Aegilops speltoides. The sequence goes on from CM038143.1 coordinate 417,386,346, forward strand.
GAACTGCCATGGTGTTATTTTTGTACAGAAATAAAAGTTCTCGGAATGACCTGAAAATCCACGGAGCAACTTTTCAGAATTAATAAAAATATTGGCGAAAGAAAGAGCGTCAGGGGTCCCACACCCTGTCCACGAGGGTGGGTGGCGCGCCCCTGCCTCGTGGGCCCCCTGGACGTCCACCAACCTCAACTCCAACTCCATATATTGGCTTTTGCGGAAAAAAATCAGAGAGAAAGTTTCATCGCGTTTTACGATACGGGGCCGCCGCCAAGCCCTAAACTCTCTCGGGAGGGCTGATCTGGAGTCCGACCGGGGCTCCGGAGAGGGGAATCCGTCACCGTCGTCATCATCAACCTTCCTCCATCACTAATTTCATGATGCTCACCACCGTGCGTGAGTAATTCCATCGTAGGCTTGCTGGACGGTGATGGGTTGGATGAGATTTACCATGTAATCAAGTTAGTTTTGTTAGGGTTTGATCCCTACTATCCATTATGTTCTGAAATTGATGTTGCTATGACTTTGCTATGCTTAATGCCTGTCACTAGGGCCCGAGTGCCATGATTTCAGATCTGAACCTATTATGTTTTCATGAATATATGTGAGTTCTTGATCCTATCTTGCAAGTCTATAGTCACCTATTATGTGTTATGATCCGACAACCCCGAAGTGACAATAATCGGGATACTTCTCGGTGATGACCGTAGTTTGAGGAGTTCATGTATTCACTAAGTGCTAATGTTTTGGTCTGGTTCTCTATTAAAAGGAGGCCTTAATATCCCTTAGTTTCCATTAGGATCCCGCTGCCACGGGAGGGTAGGACAAAAAATGTCATGCAAGTTCTTTTCCATAAGAACAGTATGAATATATTTAGAATACATGCCTACATTACATTGATGAACTGGAGCTAGTTCTGTGTCACCCTATGTTATAACTATTACATGAGGAATCGCATCCGACATAATTATTCATCACTGATCCAATGCCTACGAGCTTTTCACATATTGTACTTTGCTTATTTACTTTACCGTTGCTATCATATAATTACTACAAAACTACTATCATATTTTTGCTACTGCTATCACATTTCCATACTACTTTCCTACTAAATACTTTGCTGCAGATACTAAGTTATCCGGTGTGGTTGAATTGACAACTCAACTGCTAATATTTGAGAATATTCTTTGGCTCCCTTGTGTCGAATCAAGAATTTGGGTTGAATATCGCACTTCTAAAACTGCTATGATCCCCTATACTTGTGGGTTATCAAATACCCAGGTGCTACTGCGAGCTTTAGTAAGGTACACATCAATAACATGTATATCACATATACCTTTGTTCACCTTGCCATCCTTCTTATCCGCCAAATACTTGGGGTAGTTCCACTTCCAGTGGCCAGTCCCTTTGAAGTAGAAGCACCCAGTCTCAGGCTTAGGTCTAGACCTGGGTTTCTTCTCCTGAACTTGTTTGCCGTTCTTCTTGAAGTTCCCCTTCTTCTTCCCTTTACCCTTTTTCTTGAAACAGGTGGTCTTGTTTACCATCAACACTTGATGCTCCTTGATTTCTACCTCCACAGCCTTTAGCATCGCGAAGAGCTTGGGAATTGTCTTTTCCATCCCTTGCATATTATAGTTCATCACAAAGCTCTTGTAGCTTGGTGGCATTGATTGAAGAATTCTGTCAATGACACTATCATCAGGAAGATTAACTCCCAGTTGAATCAAGTGATTATTATACCCAGACATTTTGAGTATATGTTCACTGATAGAACTATTCTCCTCCATCTTGCAACTATAGAACTTATTGGAGACTTCATATCTCTCAATCCAGGCATTTGCTTGAAATATTAACTTCAACTCCTGAAACATCTCATATGCTCCATGACGTTCAAAACATCGTTGAAGTCCCGGTTCTAAGCCGTAAAGCATGGCACACTGAACTATCGAGTAGTCATCAGCTTTGCTCTGTCAGACGTTCACAACGTCCGGCGTTGCTCCTGCAGCGGGTCTTGCACCTATCGGTGCTTCCAGGACATAATTCTTCTGTGCAGCAATGAGGATAATCCTTAAGTTATGGACCCAGTCCGTGTAATTGCTACTATCATCTTTCAACTTAGCTTTCTCAAGGAACGCATTAAAATTCAACGGAACAACAACATAGGCCATCTATCTACAACAACATAGACAAGCAAAATACTATCAGGTACTCAGTTCATGATAAATTAAAGTTAAATTTACCAAATTACTTAAGAACTCCCACTAAGATAGACATCTCTCTAATCATCTAAGTGATCATGTAATCCAAATCAACTAAACCATGTCCGATCATCACGTGAAAATGGAGTAGTTTTCAATGGTGAACATCACTATGTTGATCATATCTACTATATGATTCACACTCGACCTTTCGGTCTTAGTGTTTCGAGGCCATATCTGCATATGCTAGGCTCGTCAAGTTTAACCCGAGTATTTCTGCGTGTGCAAAACTGGCTTGCACCCGTTGTATGTGAACGTAGAGCTTATCACACCCGATCATCACGTGGTGTCTCGGCACGACGAACTTTGGCAACGGTGCATACTGTGGAGAACACTTATACCTTGAAATTTAGTGAGAGATCATCTTATAATGCTACCCTCAATCAAAGCAAAATAAGATGCATAAAAGATAAACATCACATGCAATCAATATAAGTGATATGATATGGCCATCATCATCTTGTGCCTTTGATCTTCATCTCCAAAGCACTGTCATAATCACCATCGTCACCGGCGCGACACCTTGATCTCCATCATAGCGTCGTTGTCGTCTCGCCAACAATTGCTTCTACGACTATCACTACCGCTTAGTGATAAAGTAAAGCAATTACATGGTGATTGCATTTCATACAATAAAGCGACAACCATATGGCTCCTACCAGTTGCTGATAACTCTGTTACAAAACATGATCATCTCATACAATAAAATATAGCATCATGTCTTGACCATATCACATCACAACATGCCCTGCAGAAACAAGTTAGACGTCCTCTACTTTGTTGTTGCAAGTTTTACGTGGCTACTACAGGCTAAGCAAGAACCGTTCTTACCTATGCATCAAAAATCACAATGATATTTCATCAAGTATGTGTTGTTTTAACCTTCACAAGGACCGGGCGTAGCCTGATACGTCTCCGATGTATCTATAATTTTTTATTGTTCCATGCTATTATATTACCCGTTTTGGATGTTTATGGGCTTTACTTTACAATTTTATATCACTTTTGGGACTAACCTACTAAACGGAGGCCCAGCCCGTATTGCTGTTTTTTTGCCTATTTCAGTGTTTCGAAGAAAAGGAATATCGAACGGAGTCCAAACGGAATGAAACCTTTGGGAGCGATCTTTTTGGAACAAACGTGATCCAGAGGACTTGGAGTGCAAGTCAAGAAACAATCGAGGAGGCCACAAGGGTGGAGGGCGCCCCCCCCCTACTGGGCGCGCCCCCTATCTCGTGGGCCCCTCGGGAGTCCACCGACCTACTTCGTCCTCCTATATATACCCACGTACCCCGAGAACATCAGAAGCGACCACGAAAAACTATTTCCACCGCTGTAACCTTCTGTATCCGCAAGATCCCATCTTGGAGCCTTCGTCGGTGCTCTGCCGGAGGGGGGATCAACCATGGAGGGCTTCTACATCAACACCATAGCCTCTCCGATGAGTTGTGAGTAGTTTACCACAGACCTTCGGGTCCATAGTTATTAGCTAGATGGCTTCTTCTCTCTCTTTGAATCTCAATACCATGTTCTCCTCGATCTTCTTGGAGATCCATTCGATGTAACTCTTTTTGCGGTGTGTTTGTCGAGATCCGATGAATTGTGGGTTTATGATCAAGTTTATCTATGAGAAATATTTGAATCCCCTCTGAATTCTTTTATGTGTGATTAAGTTATCTTTGCAAGTCTCTTCGAATTATCAGTTTGGTTTGGCCTACTAGATTGATCTTTCTTGCAATGGGAGAAGTGCTTAGCTTTGGGTTTAATCTTGCGGTGTCCTTTCCCAGTGACATCAGGGGCAGCAAGGCATGTATTATATTGTTGCCATTGAGGATAAAAATATGGCATTTATATCATATTGCATGAGTTTATCCCTCTACATCATGTCATCTTTCTTAGTGCATTACTCTGTTCTTTATGAACTTAATACTCTAGATGCATGCTGGATAGCGGTCGATGTGTGGAGTAATAGTAGTAGATGCAGGCAGGAGTCGGTCTACTTGTCACGGACGTGATGCCTATAAAAATGATAATGCCTGGATAATCTCATAATTATTCGCTTTTCTATCAATTGCTCGACAGTAATTTGTTCACCCACCGTAATTGTCGTGGAATTAACACGTCGGATGTCCTCATGAAAGGACTTAGTCATCGAGCCATCGCAACGGGTTAGCTTGAAGGGGTTAAACCGGACAAGGGACACGGGAGTTTTATACTAGTTCGGCCCCTTTGATGAAGGTAAAAGCCTACGTCTAGTTGTGATGGGATTGATTGGGTTTCGATGACCAGGGAGCAAATACGCTTGCCTTAGTCTCGAGTTGTTGTCTGTTGTCCTGAACGTCCCTTTATATACACAGGTTGACGCCCGTCCGGTCTACAGAGTCCCGAGACCGACTCATACAAGAGTCCGGCTCGGTCTCTCCTTCCCTAACTTACAACACAAGTTACATAACCATGGCGGTTTGCAATCATGGGCCCTAATCCTCCTTTGGGCTCTGGCCCTCTAAGCTTCATAGTAAAACGCCATCTTCTGAGTCTTCATGGGCTTCGCTATGGTTGAGGGTAAACCGGCCCCTCCTGGGCGATTTATACTCAATAGTTATATCCCCAACATTAGGCCCCAGAGTGATTTGAACCTGTTCATATCAATCTTCAGTACTTAGAAAAATCTTGTGAATACCTTCCTTCGTTTCTCGTAAAACGCCATGATGTCTTCTTTTATAAACTTTGTTAATCCACCGTGACGTCATCCTCTAAATACAGAAACAGATCATCATGACGTCATCTCTGTAAAAAATGAATAAAAAAGATTCTCTTCATTTAATGTCATCCTAGAAATCGAGGCGACAGCTGCTCCACTTGCCGCTTTGGACTCCTTGATTTTCGCACCTGTCACTTATCTCCCTTCCCTGTTTATAAATAAGCCCAACAGGTACATTCATTTCCTTCCCTTTCTTCTCATCTTCTTCCTCGCGGCCCGAAGAACCCTAGCACCGCCGCCGCCATCGATCTTCGAATCTACACCGACCAAGGCCGCTGCATTATCCTGTTTGTTCCAGAGACCCTGTCGTGTTCCTCCGCCACCGAGTGGCCCTGGTAAGTTCATTTACCTATACCCTAGATCTTCATTAGGGTTTTCGAGTTCATCCATGTCCACCGCCGTTCCTCAGCTCTTCTGCAGCCTTCTTTTTAGTCCTTTTACTGAGGGTATATATATGCATCTGCTAGTTTTGATTTGCGGCTAGATTCATTTTCATAGTCCACCATCCCATGGCTTCTTGCTGCTCCGAACAGACTGTGTCTGGATCTTCTCTGTCCTTCTTAGCGCCATTGTAGGGTTCAGAAAAATTTTCTTTAGCTATCCACGGTAGATTCAAAATTATACTGTGATATTGTGAAACCTGTTTTTGTAACACTTAGCAGATTTTTTGAATCCTGGCCCTTCTGCCTATGGGCGGTTTAACCTTTGAAAACCAATCCGCCATATATCATTAGCCCTCTCTTAAACCGCCAACTGAACTTGCACGGCAATTTTCCAGTTTAACACTAAATAGTACACTTAAACCGTTAATTGTAAACCGGCTTTTATTTTTCCTTTCAGTTCCCCTTCTGAGATGACCAAATAATTCTCTGCTTGCAATTGGGTTCCGTCCCAGATCATGGAAACACAAATCAACGGATATGTCACCACTGGCGCTTTAGCCTCAAAAAGGGTCCTTCATTGGCGAGTTCCGGGCTCTGAATGCCCACCTGAACCTCAAGATGGAGAAGTGGTTGTATTTATGCAACACTTAGACCGGGGGTTCAGCCCGCCCGGATCAGAAATTTTCCGGGATGTCCTCGCAAGCTTCCAACTCCATCCACAAGATATTGGACCGAACTCCGTGTCCAATATATGCAACTTTCAAGTATTCTGCGAAGTCTACCTTCAAGAAGAACCATCTGTGGAGTTGTTCTGGGATTTTTTTTCATTTGAACCGCCGTACAGAATTCTCGGATGGTCCCAACACAGAGCTTGGTGGCGTTTCAATTCAGGACAGGAAAGAAGTTGATTTCCCCCATGCAAAACATCATAGCCATCCTAAAGATTGGAACCAAACTTGGTTTTATTGCCGGAACACTGCCCCTGATGGAGAAAATCCTTTGCCGGGTTATTGCCCTCACCGGCTTAGCAACGGTCACCCATTACCTTCACGCTTATCCTCCACAAAACAGAAAAACTTTGCACCTCAACTCGCCAAGCTCCGGGCTCTCATGGCCAACGGTTTGACCGGCATTGATCTCGTCCGCTGTTGGGTTTCTTGGGGAATTTTGCCTTTAAGCCGCCGCCCTGGATTGATGCATGAATATACTGGCAACGTCAAAGACCCTCAACGATACCATGAAGTAGAAACGACGGACCTTGAAGTTACTGAATCTGTGAAGAAGATGCTTGATGAAACGATCTCTGCATGCAGCCAAACCGGGTTGCCACCTTTTTGCGTCTCCAATAAACCGCCAGCGGTAAAGTTCATCTTAATACTTACTGATTCGCCTCCGCATTAATTATGTGCTAACCTTTTCTTGCCTTAATTTCACAGGCTAACAACTCCTTCTGGAAATGGACTAAACCGGCCAAGGCTCCTCGTGCAAAGAGCAAGGTCACTAAGAAAATTGCCAAGAAGAAAACCACCGAGTCTTCTGATCCGCCAGAAGATGAGGAATCAGACGCAGAGGTAGAACTTGACTCACTTGGTTCCTTTTTCGTACATCTTATTGACAATGATTATTCCCAGGATGATGCTGAGGCCATCCACACAGACCATGTTGAGGTAATCACTCTTTCTTCTGACTCAGATCTTGTACCGGTTCAAAGAGTTCGCCGTACAGTTTGGAAAGTAAAACAATCTCACCCCCTTGCTCATTTGGATCCAAAATTTTCTTTGAAGACACAGCAAGCTGCAAAACGTCGCACAACCCGACACAGTGGTCAGCAAATCACTTCGTCCGGTCTAGCAGATACACCAACCCGGAAACGTCGTCCAGAGGTGACTTGTTCTCCTGAAAAACTTTATCCTTTGAAGGGTTTCTTCTGATGCCCAATCAATCCGTCTGACCCGAATTATCAGGCATCTTCCAACTCGTCTGGCGGTTCATCAACCACTCAGCTGCCTCCCCTCAAGACCGTCGCTGGGTAAGTACATTGTTCCTCAATTTGTTTCTTCATCTGTCAGTTTATCATATTCTAAATTTTGATGTTGTAGCGCCAAGGCCCGATTGAGTAAGAAAGCTAAGACCAGCGGCCCTACTGACGATGTTGATCCGGAGAAGACCCTAGAGAATGATGGCGAAAATCCTGAGATTGCCATAGACAGCTCTGCTCCGCAAAACCCAGGCGCTGATGCTAACCCGCCAGAAGTTGAACCGGAGATACATGTTGATACATCACATCCTCATGCCACTCCTTCAAGTCCAGTTGTTGAGCAGCGGGATTCAACTGCTGATCCGCCAAGCCCTGCTACCAGGCTGCCGAGCCCTGCTGCCAAAGCGCCAAGCCCAGTTAAGAATGTCAATCCATCAAGCCCAACCAAAGATGATGATGTTGTTGTTACTGGCACTGCATATACTGCTCCTGGCAATCAGGTTGCTCTATCAAAGCACACTGCCAAGGACGAATTTGCTGCTATGAGCAAGGGGAAGGGGAAAACTGATTTGTTAGCCATGTTGATCTTTCTGCTCAAGACCTTCACTCCGGATTCTTGAACCGGCTTTACACCAGCCGGGATTATGAAGCCGGTTTGGTAAATCTGATGAAGGAGCGCTATGAGGTAAACAATTTGATCTTTTGCTCTGTACCTTCATTGCATTGTATCCCCCAAGGGCCTATTTGTCTTAGAAAGTCAAACCGGGACTTTTATATTCCGTACTATACTTTGTTGATTTTCCTTGTGTATTGTTTGATCAAACACACATTAGCCCCCAAGTGCCATGATGAAAACTTGTATTTATCCGTGGGACTTCAACAATTAGTAGGAAAAAGTGATCCACATTAGCCCCCAAGTGCCAAGTGTATAACTAGTGATATGCTTGGGACTTTCAAAGAAAATATTGACACACTCTTCTGACTGTTGCAGACTGAGATAAATCAACAAGTCTCTCAAATTGCGGATCTGCAAGAGAATCTGAAATCCCAACAAGCAAAAACCACCAAGGCAAAAGATGAGTTAAAACCACCTTAACCACCATGGAGCAGCTCAAAGAGTGGTTTAAGTCTAAAAGGGCCAACTGGGACACCGAAAAGGTTGGATTGCTGAAGTGGGCGGAAGACACTGAATCAGCTCTTAAACCGGTGGCGGAAGAACTTAGTGGATTGAAGCGCCAAGTTAATGCCATGACTTCTACAATATTTGGTAAGTACCTTTTTCCAAGGTTTTGTGAATGTCTTGCTTTGAAATTTCTCCGGTTTAACATGAAATTCTTAAACCGATGTAGGTAGCCGCATTGCTCATCTAGGCTCTGATATGCGGAGGAAACTAAAGGCCGCCTATGCGCTGATTGAACAGCTGTATACCGGTGCCCAACGGGTTATCTGCGCATCTTCCTATGACAATGCGGCCCCAACACTGATCAAGGACACGCTGGCCAGGTTATCTATGATGCCAGCACAGATAGAAGAGTTGAAGTGATCCGCTGCCAGGGCTGGCACTTTGTTATCACTTACTCGAGCCAAAGTGTGGATAGCTGATCTTGATCCGGTTGATATAGCCAAGGGCTTCCCCAGTGAACAAGAAAACGGGGCAGTGTTTGATAGCGAAGCCCTCAAACGTGTGACAAGGGAGATGCATCCTCTGGCGAGTCAGTTGGCAGAAGAAGCTAACTTGACGGTCCACCGATCCTTCTATGATGCTAACAACAAACGGGTTGAGGCTGTCATTCCAGAAGTGCAAAATCTTATTCCACCAATCCGTAAGCACACTTACGCCCCTGACGTTGATCGGACTGAGCTTATAAGTGAAGAGGCTGTCTTTTAGGCCTTAACCCGGATTGACTGGACCACCACTGACTTCCAGCCATTGGACGGGGAGGAGGAGGCTGAACCGACGCCAGATGACCCATCTACTTCACATCAACATGGCGATGAAGCTTGATCCGGCCATCTGGTTGATACGTCAGAAACTGTCTGGTTTAAAACAATTCCATATTTTGGGCCATTAAGTGACTTGTAATAGGGTAGCAAAAACACTTTGATATGCTGCCATCGTGTAGTGGGAGATACTTTATGTGATCCACCATGATAATTTCAATGTTGGTTCATATATCATAATATGCAATTCCTATGCCTGCATAAAAAATTGTCCTGTGATGTAATATCACTTTAGTTGGTTTACCAACTTCGATTGTAATACGGGTGAAGACCCAAATCTATAGTTCCTTGTATAACTCCATCATGTACTGATGGCGTATAGTAAGTCATACCGGGTGATGATAAACACCAGATGATCAAAACTGGCGACAAGTAGTCAAAACCAGGCCGGGTTAACAAACTCCGGTTTGATAATAAGGTCTGTCAACTTGTAGTTGAAAACCAAGCCGGTTTAAGGAACACCGGGCTAATAAGATGACTGATAAGTCATACCAGGTTAAAGAAACCGGTTTAACATAAAATTTATCAAAAGAGAAGTGACAAACGCAAATAAAACCGTGAGTCGAGGCTTTTCAAGGGCCGCCAGGCCCAAATTCGAGGCTTTTCATGGGCTGCCAGGCCGCTGAGTTGAACCATTTAACAAAGCCTTTTAAGATGGACCTCCAACTAACCAATCACCGTTTTAACTTTGACAAGTTCAGGGTCTCAAGGAGAGTAACTGTCAAACGTTCGGAGGGTCATGTCAGGATTACCTGGATAGGAGTGTCTTACTTGATGAAGGCAGGTTAACCCGGGGTTTTAGGTAAATATACGAGGCTTCCAAGCCGTGGGTCGATACCCAGCTACAAGGGTCCTTTCAAACTCCTTGGTATTTGACACAAGGAGCCCCCAAGTAACGTGATGAGTTGTGCTCATTAGGTGCCTATGTTTGAGCTGTGCATAGCATCCAGACTCTCTTTGGCCCCATGGGTGTGAAGCTCCCAAGCTATGTTGTGGCATGATAGCCAGTTTAACAGGTAATACTCCGCTTTGTCAGCTGAAGCCCCCATGTAACTCAAAGGATATATGATAAAAAATAGCAGAGGCCCTGCTTATAGCAAGGATGCTGGTTTATTTATTGATCATAATATATACATTGTCGAAATATGTACATAAGAAAAGCCTATGGCTCAAGTGTAGTAAGGCCGTAGGAGAGCTATGTTTCACGGCCGCCGGGTCTCCTCCTCAGAGCTGCGTGAGTTGTCTCGAACGTCAATGAGGTAGTATGATCCGTTGCGCAGATTTTTGCTGACCACAAAGGGCCCTTCCCAAGGTGGGGATAACTTGTGCATGTCGGTCTGATCCTGGATGAGCCGGAGCACCAAGTCGCCTTCTTGAAAGGTTCTTGTCCTAACCCGGCGGCTGTGATAACGCCGCAGGTCTTGTTGATAAACCGCCGATCGAGCCAGAGCCATGTCCCATTTCTCATCTAACAGGTCCAGCACCTCTTGGCGTGCTTTCTCGTTGTCCGCTTCAACATAATTAGCAACCTGGGGTGAGTCATGACGAATATCACTTGGTAGGACTGCCTCTGCCCCGTATACCATGAAGAAAGGTGTGTAACCGGTTGATCGATTAGGGGTGGTGTTGATGCTCCATAACACAGAAGGCAATTCTTCCACCCAACAACCCGGCGTCCGCTTTAAGGGAATCATGAGCCGGGGTTTAAGACCATTTAAAATTTCTTGATTAGCTCGCTCTGCTTGACCGTTGGATTGAGGGTGCGCCACAGATGCTAAGTCAAGCCGGATGTGCTCTCTCTGACAGAAATCCTCCATCTCACCTTTGGAAAGTTTTGTACCATTATCCATGATAATACTGTGTGGAAAGCCAAAGCGGAAGATAATCTTTTTGAGAAATTGAACCGCCGTAGCTGCATCACACTTGTTGACAGGCTCCGCTTCAACCCACTTGGTGAATTTATCAACTGCCACCAACAGGTGAGTCTTCTTATCCTCGGAACGCTTAAAGGGCCTCACCATATCAAGCCCCCAAGTAGCAAAAGGCCAAGTGATAGGAATCATCGGTAGTTCTTGAGCCGGAACATGAGCTCTGCGTGAAATTTTTTGACAAGCATCACACCACTTTACCAAATCCTCCGCATCAGCATGAGCTGTCAACCAGTAGAACCCATGACGAAAAGCTTTGGCAACCAGTAACTTTGAACCGGCATGATGACCACAATCCCCTTCATGAATTTCCCGTAGGATCTCTTGGCCTTCTTTCAGAGAAACACAACGCTGAAATACGCCTGAAACACTACAGCGGTGTAACTCGCCATTGTGAATAACCATGGACTTGGATCGCCGGACTATCTGTCGAGTTAGGACTTCATCATCTGGTAACTCGCCCCCGTTCATATATGGCAGATATGGAACCATCCAATCCGGTACAACGTGCAAAGCGGCCACCAATTGAGCCTCCGGATCAGGAACAGCCAAATCCTCTTCTGTAGGCAACTTAACAGACGGATTATGCAAGATATCTAAAAAGGTATTAGGAGGTACCGGTTTACGCTGAGATCCAAGCCGGCTCAAAGCTTCTGCTGCTTCGTTTTTGCGCCGATCGATATGCTCAACCTGATACCCTTTGAAGTGACCCGCCACAATATCCACCTCATGTCTGTAAGCCGCCATGAGTGGATCCTTAGAATCCCAAGTGCCAGAAACTTGCTGAGCCACCAGATCAGAATCTCCAAAACAACGAACTTGACTTAAGTTTATCTCTTTAGCCACACGGAGACCATGGAGTAAAGCTTCGTACTCAGCTGCATTGTTAGTACAGTGAAACATCAAACGGAGAACATAGCAAATTTTGTCACCTCGAGGGGAAGTAAGGACAACTCCAGCCCCTGAGCCCTCCAACTGTCTGGATCCATCAAAATGAATAGTCCAGTATGTATTATCCAGTTTGTCTTCTGATGCTTGCAACTCGGTCCAATCATTGATAAAGTCCACAAGGGCCTGAGATTTGATGGTTGTTCGAGGCACATACTTCAAACCGTGTGGACCAAGCTCAATTACCCACTTTGCAACCCGGCCAGTCGCTTCCCTGTTTTGAATTATATCGCCCAAAGGAGCAGAACTAACCACCGTGATGGGATGGCCTTGAAAGTATTGCTTGAGTTTTTGACTTGCCATAAAAACCCCATACACCAACTTCTGCCAATGTGGATAGCATTGTTTTGACTCGATCAGGACTTCACTGATGTAGTATACAGGTCGTTGAACCAGATATTCCTTCCCAGCCTCCTTATGCTCAACCACTATTGCCACACTGACCACTCGGGCATTGGCAGCCACGTATAACATCAAAGGCTCATGATCAATTGGAGCTGCAAGAACCGGCGGTTCAACCAACTGCTGCTTTAACTCCTCAAAAGTCGCATTGGCTGCGTCACTCCATGCCAAATCGTCTGTCTTTTTCAACATCTGATACAAAGGAATTGCCTTTTCTCCCAAACGGCTGATAAACCGGCTAAGGGCTGCAATCCGACCCGCCAAACGCTGAACATCATTGATAGACTTTGGTTTAGCCAGAGATGTAATCGCTTTGATTTTTTTCGGATTAGCCTCAATGCCCTTGTTGGATACTAGAAAACCTAAGAGCTTGCCTGCCGGAACACCAAAAACACATTTATCCAGATTGAGCATCATTTTGTAAACCCGAAGATTGTCAAACGTCTCCTTGAGGTCATCTATGAGTGTTTCCTTCTTCCTGGATTTTACCACAATGTCATCCACATAGGCATGAATATTATGCCCTATCTGCGTGTGAAGACAATTCTTCACACAACGCTGATAAGTTGCCTGGGCACTCTTGAGCCCAAAGGGCATAGAAACATAGCAGAAGGCTCCAAAGGGAGTGATGAAGGTTGTCTTCTCCTGGTCCTTAACTGCCATCTTGATCTGATGATAACCTGAATAAGCATCCAAAAAACTCAGGCGCTCACAACCCGCCGTCGCATCAATGATCTGATCAATACGCGGGAGAGCAAAGGGATCGGTCGGACAAGCTTTATTAAAGTCCGTGTAGTCCACACACATACTCCAAGTGTTGTTTTTCTTAAGAACAAGCACCGGATTAGCGAGCCATTCAGGATGAAACACTTCAACGATAAACCCAGCAGCCAACAGCCGGGCTACCTCTTCACCAATTGCCTTGCGTCTTTCCTCATTATAGCAACGAAGAAATTGCTTGACCGGTTTAAACTTGGGATCAATATTAAGAGTGTGCTCAGCGAGTTCCCTCGGTACACCTGGCATGTCAGAAGGCTTCCATGCAAAAATGTCCTTGTTCTCACGGATGAACTCGATGAGCACGCTTTCCTATTTCGGATCCAGATTTGTGGTGATGCTGAACTGCTTGGACGAATCGCCAAGCACGAAGTCAACAAGTTTAGTCTCGTCAGCTGGTTTGAAATGCAGGGTTGGGTCATGCTCAGTGGTGGGTTTCTTCAGAGGGGTCATATCTGCCGGATCAACATTTTCCTTATAAAACTTTAGCTCCTCTGTAGCACAAACCGACTCAGCATAGGTTGCATCACCTTCCTCGCAATCCAAGGCGATTTTACGACTTCCGTGAACCGTAATAGTCCCTTTATGACCCGGCATCTTGAGCTGCAAGTAAATATAACAAGGCCTCGCCATGAATTTTGCATAAGCCGTCGCCCAAACAAGTCGTGGTACGGGCTCGATTCTCACCACTTCAAAGGTCAATGTCTCGGATCGAGTCATGTTCATCACCAAACACAACTTCCAAAGCGATCTTACCTACAGGATATGCCAATTTACCTGGTACCACACCATGAAAAACAGTGTTGGACGGTTTAAGACTCTTGTCTGTCAACCCCATGCGACGGAAGGTCTCATAATACAGAATGTTGATACTGCTTCCTCCATCCATGAGTACCTTGGTGAACTTATAACCTCCCACCTGAGGTGCCACCACCAAAGCCAGGTGACCCGGATTGTCAACCCGGGGCGGATGATCCTCCCTACTCCACACAATAGGTTGTTCGGACCATCGCAGATAACGTGGTACTGCCGGTTCAACAGCATTAACTGCCCTCTTGTGAAGCTTCTGATCACGCTTGCATAAACTAGTGGTGAACACATGATACTGTCCACCATTCAACTGCTTTGGGTGACTCTGGTAACCCGACTACTGCTGATTTCCTTGATTACCCTGCTGGTTATTATCACCTTGGTTGTTCTGGTTGCCTGATTATTCTGAAATCCAGAGTTTGAGTCGCCGCCACCATGAAAACCTGGACCTGAACCGCCTGATGGACCCTGATCATACCGGAAAAGATCAGAGTTTTTGAACTCCTTCATAATGTTACAATCCTTCCAGAGATGCGTTGCAGGAACCTCCTTGGTCCCATGCTTTGGGCAGGGATGATTCAACAAGCGCTCCAGATTCATTCCGCTGCCGCGCTGGGGCGGTTTACCCTTACGATGCTGCGCATTAGCGTTAGCCACAAAATCTGAATCCACTTTACGCTTACCGTTATTCCCATGGCCTCCTTGGTTGTGTTGTTGTCCCTTTGCACCGCCGCTCTTCTTTCCCTTCTCCGGTTTCTCATCATCAGAATCGGGATCCTTGGTATTATCAGAATCGGCATACTTGACCAAGGCTGCCATGATGGTTCCCATGTCGTTGCAGTGGCGCTTGAGCCGTCCCAACTTCATCTTTAGTGACTTAAACCGGCAATTGCGCTCCAGCGTTATGATCGCTTGACCAGCGTTAATCCGGTCGGACGAATGCAAAACTTCTGAAACCCGGTGTACCCAATGAGTTGTTGACTCGTTCTCCCCTTGAACACAAGCATCCAGGTCCACAATGGGCATGGGCTGTTTACACGTGTCTTTGAAATTGGCTATAAACCGGGCCTTCAGCTGGTCCCATGACTCGATGGAGTTAGCTGGCAATTTTTTCAACCAAGTACGGGCCGTCCCTTCCAACATCATCGTGAATTACTTTGCACAGGCCGCTTCATCCATATCTAGCATCTCCATTGCCATCTCATAACTCTCGACCCACGCCTCAGGTGGCTGATCCGCAGTATAATTAGGCAGTTTACGTGGACCCTTGAAATCTTTGGGCAGACGCACATTACGGAGAGCCGGAATAAGACACGGCACTCCCCAGGAACTGAAGTCAAGCCCGGTGCCTCGGTCTACTGACGCCACTGGCTGAACCGGGGCGGTTTGATGACAACCCAAGGCGACCTCCCTTCGTGCTCTGCCATTATCCACCACGTCTTGAGCATTACGACGCCGAGCACTGCTAGACACTTCCGGTTCTTCCATGTGCCTGCTATAGCTTGGGCTCGGACGAGGGGTTGAATAAATTCTATCCCGGCTATAAGAATAAGCCTGCTGCTGTACCACGGCGGTTTGAAGAAGGTCCGTAGCCCGCCGCATTTCAATTGCTGCTAGTGAATCGCCCTCCAGTGGAATGGCTGCGAGGCGTGATGCTGCGGCAATCATGTTATCCAGAGGGCTCGAGAAGTGACCCGGCGGCGTAGATATGTATTGCAGCGGGTTATCTGTTCGCCGGGGTGGTTCTGTTATTCGTAGTTGATCCGGAGCTGTCCTAGGCGCATCAGTCTGGTTTGCAGCTGCCGGATTACTCGGCTCCAGCGCCTGGCATTTGAAAGAGGTTCAATCCTTCGTAAACCGGCGGCAGACGAGACCAGTACTTTCTTCGCATTACATCCTCTGATGCGGTCCGATCCAGCATGAGCTGGTAATTCTGCGCCTGTATCTGCTGTGACTGAGCGTCCAAAGCGGCCTGTTCTTCAGCCATCCTAGCATCCTCAGTTGCCAGGTCCTCCTTAGCCCGTGTTATCTAGTCCTTCAGCTTCACAATGTCCGCATTGTGCTGATCCCGCGTCTCCGGGGTGACTGCCATGGTTAACAAAGTCGCCCAGGCATCCATCAAACCAGAGAGGACTTGAGCCGGTCGACGCGTCGGGGCTCCTGCCGCGGCTGCTGATCCGGTATTCATTGCCGCTGTAGATGAAGACTGCAAAGTGGGCTGTGTTCCGGCCATGTAAACAGCAACCCGACTTGGCGGTTCAAGGAGGTCCGGAATACTATTGCCATTGGAATATCCTTCGAACACACCGTTATGAATCTGGTACAAGGACTCGGTTTCGCCAGTGGATGACTCGCCGTCGGAATAGACAGCCGTCTCGCCTTCAGACACCGGTTCAGATCCGATCTCATGGACACATCCTCTGACGCCGCGCTTCATGGCAGGCTTAACCGGGCTGGACTACGACATCGAGCCGTTTCGACGAGGTCGGTGCAGATGTTCGGTTCAGGGCCCGGTTCGCCGATCTTGCCGATGAAGACATGAATTCCGCCAAAGGGGACCCGGTACCTGTACTCGATTGAGCCGGCCTCGGGGCCCCACCCTTCATCGTCGATGTAGAGCTTGCCGCGACGACTCTTGGTCATCCGGCCAACCACGTACCCCTTAAGTCCTTCAGAGCTGCCCTTCAAGAACTCGAAACCACCGTGCGATAGCCCCACGGTGGGCACCTGTTGGGGAACGTAGTAATTTCAAAAAATTTCCTACGCACACGCAAGATCATGGTGATGAATAGCAACGAGAGGGGAGAGTGTTGTCTACATACCCTTGTAGACCCGAAGCGGAAGCGATCACAACATAGAGGAAGTAGTCGACGTTCTCCTCGCGATCCGACCGATCCCGCCGTTACTCCGGCGCCCCGAGTTCTTGACACACGTACAGCTCGATGGCGTCCCTCGTACTCCGATCCAGCCGAGTGTCGAGGGAGAGTTCCACAAGACGACGGCGTGGTGACGATCTTGATGTTTCACGGCGCAGGCTTCGCCTAAGCTTCGACGACGTATATGACCGAGGTGGAATATGGTGGAGGGGGCACCGCTGCACGGCTAAGGAACGATCCGTAGATCAATACTTGTGTGTCCTAGGGTGCCCCCGCCCCGTATATAAAGGAGGGAGGGGAGGCCGGCCGCCCCTATAGGCGCGCCAAGGAGGGAGAGTCCTCCTCCTAGTTGGAGTAGGACTCCCTTTCCTAGTCCAACTAGGAAGGAGAAGGGGAAGGAAAGAGAGAGAGAGGAGAGGGAAGGGGGCCGCCCCCTCCTTGTCCTATTCGGACTCCCACAGGGCGCGCCACCTCTGGTGCGGCCCCTCTCTCTCCCTCTTGGCCCACTAAGGCCCATATTCCCCGGGGTTCCGTAACCTCTCGGCACTCCGGTTTTCTCCGAAACTTCCGGAACCTTTCCGTGTCCAAATATAGCCGTCCAATATATCAATCTTTATGTCTCGACCATTCCGAGACTCCTCGTCATGTCCGTGATCACATCCGGGACTCCGAACTTCTTGGTACATCAAAATACATAAACTCATAATAACATCGCCATCGAAACCTTAAGCGTGCGGACCCTACGGTTCGAGAACAATGTAGACATGACCTAGAACTATTCTCGGTCAATAACCAACAGCGGACCTGGATGCCCATATTGGTTCCTACATATTCTCTGAAGATCTTTATCGGTCGGACCGCATAACAACATACGTTGTTCCTTTGTCATCGGTATGTTACTTGCCCGAGATTCGATCGTCGGTATCCAATACCTAGTTCAATCTCGTTACGGCAAGTCTCTTTACTCGTTCCGTAATACATCATCTCACAACTAACTCATTAGTTGTAGTGCTTGCAAGGCTTGATGATGTGTATTACCGAGAGGGCCGAGAGATACCTCTCCGACAATCGGAGTGACAAAACCTAATCTCAAATCGCCAACCCAACATCTGCCTTTGGAGACACTGTAGTACTCCTTTATAATCACCCGATTCGTTGTGACGTTTGGTAGCACCAAAGTGTTCCTCCGTAAACGGAGTTGCATAATCTCATAGTTACAGGAACATGTATATGTCATGGATAAAAGCAGTAGCAACATACTAAGCGATCGTGTGCTAAGCTAATGGAATGGGTCATGTCAATCGATCATTCTACTAATGATGTGACCTTGTTAATCAAATAACAACTCTTTGTTCATGGTTAGGAAACATAACCATCTTTGATTAACAAGCTAGTCTAGTAGAGGCATACTAGTGACATATTGTTTTGTTTATGCATTCACACATGTATCATGTTTCCGGTTAATACAATTCTAGCATGAATGATAAACATTTATCATGAAATAAGGAAATAAATAATAACTTTATTATTGCCTCTAGGGCATATTTCCTTGATCTCCCACTTGCACTAGAGTCAATAATCTAGATTACATAGTAATGATTCTAACACCCATGGAGTCTTGGTGCTGATCATGTTTTGCTCGTGGAAGAGGCTTAGTCAACGGTCTGCGCAACATTCAGATCCGTATGTATCTTGCAAATCTCTATGTCTCCCACCTCGACTAAGTCCGGATGGAATTGAAGCGTCTCTTGATGTGCTTGGTCCTCTTGTGAAATCTGGATTCCTTTGCTAAGGCAATTGCTCGATATTGTCACGAAAGATTTTCATTGGACCCGATGCACTAGGTATGACACCTAGATCGGATATGAACTCCTTCATCCGCACTCCTTCATTAGCTGCTTCCGAAGCTGCTATGTACTCCGCTTCACATGTAGATCCCGCCACGACGCTTTGTTTAGAATCTGCACCAACCGACAGCTCCTCCGTTTAGTGTAAATCGATCCGGTCTGCGATTTAGAATCGTCTGGATCGGTGTCAAAGCTTGCATCAACGTAACTGTTTTATGAGCTCTTTGTCACCTCCATATCTGAAAACATATCCTTAGTCCTTTTCGGTATTTCAGGATGTTCTTGACCGCTGTCCGATGATCCACTCTGGATTACTTTGGTACCTTCCTGCTAGGCTTATAGCAAGGCACACATCAGTCCAGTACACAGCATTGCATACATGATAGAGCCTATGGCTGAAGCATAGGAACATCTTTCATTTTCTCTCTATCTTCTGCGGTGGTCGGCATTGAGTCTTACTCAACTTCACACCTTGTAATACAGGCAAGAACCCTTTCTTTGCTTGATCCATTTTGAACTTCTTCAAAATTTTGTCAAGGTATGTGCTTTGTGAAAGTCAATTAAGCGTCTTGATCTATCTCTATAGATCTTAATGCCCAATATGTAAGCAGCTTCACCGAGGTCTTTCATTGAAAAACTCTTATTCAAGTATCCCTTTATGCTATCCAGAAATTCTATATCATTTCCGATTAGCAATATGTCATCTACATATAATATCAGAAATGCTACAGAGCTCCCACTCACTTTCTTGTAAATACAGGCTTCTCCAAAAGTCTCAGATAAACCCAAATGCTTTGATCACACTATCAAAGCGTTTATTCCAACTCGAGATGCTTGCACCAGTCCATAGATGGATCGCTGGAGCTTGCACACTTTGTTAGCTCCTTTGGATCGATAAAACCTTCGGTTGCATCATATACAACTCTTCTTCCAGAAATCCATTCAGGAATGCAGTCTTTACATCCATTTGCCAAATTTCATAATCATAAAATGCGGCAATTGCTAACATGATTCGGACGGACTTAAGCATCGCTACGGGTGAGAAGGTCTCATCGTAGTCAATCCCTTGAACTTGTCGAAAACCTTTTGCGACAAGTCGAGCTTTATAGACAGTAACATTACCGTCAGCGTCAGTCTTCTTCTTGAAGATCCACTTGTTTTCTATTGCTTGCCTACCCTCGGGCAAGTCAACCAAAGTCCATACTTTGTTTTCATACATGGATCCCATCTCAGATTTCATGGCCTCAAGCCATTTTGCGGAATCTGGGCTCACCATCGCTTCTTCATAGTTCGTAGGTTCATCATGATCTAGTAGCATGATTTCCAGCGGATCTTACTCTGGTTGATCTACGAGGTTCTGCAGTAACTTGATCTGAAGTTTCATGATCAACATCATCAACTTCCTCACTACTTGGTGTAGATGTCTCAGAAACCGGTTTCTGCGATGAACTACTTTCAAGTAAGGGAGAAGGTACAATTACCTCATCAAGTTCTACTTTCCTCCCACTCACTTCTTTCGAGAGAAACTCCTTCTCTAGAAAGGATCCATTCTTAACAACGAATGTCTTGCCTTGGATCTGTGATAGAAGGTGTACCCAACTGTCTCCTTTGGGTATCCTATGAAGACACATTTCTCGATTTGGGTTCGAGCTTATCGGGTTGAAGCTTTTTCACATAAGCATCGCATCCCCAAACTTTAAGAAACGACAACTTTGGTTTCTTGCCAAACCACAGTTCATAAGGTGTCGTCTCAACGGATTTCGACGGTGTTCTATTCAGTGTGAATGCGGCCGTCTCTAGAGCATAACCCCAAAACGATAGCGGTAAATCTGTAAGAGACATCATAGATCGCACCATATCTAATAAAGTGCGATTACGACGTTCGGACACACCATTACGTTGTGGTGTTCGGGTGGCGTGAGTTGCTAAACTATTCGCATTGTTTCAAATGTAGACCAAACTCGTAACTCAAATATTCACCTCCACGATCGGATCGTAGAAATTTAATTTTCTTGTTACGATGATTTTCAACTTCACTCTGAAATTCTTTGAACTTTTCAAATGTTTTAGACTTATGTTTCATTAAGTAGATATACCCATATCTGCTTAAATCATCTGTGAAGGTGAGAAAATAACGATATCCGCCACGAGCCTCAACATTCATCGGACCACATACATACAGATGTATGATTTCCAACAAATCTGTTGCTCTCTCCATAGTCTTGAGAGCGGGGTTCTAGTCATCTTGCCCATGAGGCACGGTTCGCAAGTGCCAAGTGATTCATAATCAAGTGACTCCAAAAGTCCATCGGTATGGAGTTTCTTCATGCGTTTTACACCGATATGACCTAAACGGCAGTGCCACAAATAAGTTGCACTATCATTATCAACTCTGCATCTTTTGGTTTCAACATTATGAATATGTGTATCACTACTATCGAGATTCATCAAAATAGACCACTCCTCAAGGGTGCATGACCATAAAAGATATTACTCATATAAATAGAACAACCATTATTCTCTGATTTAAATGAATAACCGTCTCGCATCAAACAAGATCCGATATAATGTTCATGCTCAATGCAGCACCAAATAACAATTATTTAGGTCTAAAACTAATCCGAAGGTAGATGTAGAGGTAGCGTGCCGACCGCGATCACATCGACTTTGGAACCATTTCCCACGCGCGCGTCGTCACCTCGTCCTTTGCGGTGTTAAGCAATCCGTAGTCCTGTTTGAGTTGCAAATATTAGCAATGAACCAGATATCAAATACCAGTGCTCTGTGAGCTCTAGTAAGGTACACATCAATAACATGTATATCACATATACCTTTGTTCACCTTGCCATCCTTCTTATCCGCCAAATACTTGGGGCAGTTCCGCTTCGATGACCATCGCTTGCGGAGAAGCACTCGATTTCAGGCTTAGGTCCAGACTTGGGTTTCTTCTCTGAGCAACAACTTGCTTGCTGTTCTTCTTGAAGTTCCTTCTTCTTCCCTTTGCCTTTCTTCTTGAAACTAGTGGTCTTATTGACCATCAACACTTGATGCTCCTTCTTGATTTCTACCTCCGCAGCCTTTAGCATTGCGAAGAGCTCGGTATAGTCTTTACTAACCCTTGCATATTATAGTTCATCACGAAGCCTTTGTAGCTTGGTGGCGGTGATTGAAGAATTCATCAATGACACAATCATCCGGAAGATTAACTCCCAATTGTGTCAAGTGATTGTAGTACCCGGACATTACGAGTATGTGCTCACTAATGTAACTATTCTCCTCCATCTTGCAGCTATAGAACTTATTGGAGACTTCATATCTCTCAATCCGGGCATTACATTTGGAATATCAACTTCAACTCTGGAACATCTCATATGCTCCATGACGTTCAAAACGTCGTTGAAGTCCCGGTTCTAAGCCGTAAAGCATGGCACATTGAACTATAGAGTAGTCATCAGCTTTGCTCGCCAGACGTTCTTAACGTCGTCGGTTGCATCAAGGCGGCAGTTCTGGCACCTAGCGGTGCATCGGGACGTAACTCTTACATGCAGCAATGAGGATAATCCTCGAGTTACGGACCCGATCCGTGTAATTGCTACCATCATCTTTCAACTTTGCTTTCTCAAGGAACGCATTAAAATTCAACGGAACAACAAAGACGAGCCATCTATCTACAATCAAACATAAACAAGCAAGATACTATCGGTACTAAGTTCATGATAAATTTAAGTTCAATTAATCATATTACTTAAGAACTCCCACTTAGAAAAACATCTCTCTAGTCATCTAAGTGATCACGTGATCCAAATCAACTAAACCATAACCGATCATCACGTGAAATGGAGTAGTTTTCAATGGTGAACATCTTATGTTGATCATATCTACTATATGATTCACGCTCGACCTTTCGGTCTCCGTGTTCGAGGCCATATCTGCATATGCTAGGCTCGTCAAGTATAACCCGAGTATTCTGCGTGTGCAAAACTGGCTTGCACCCGTTGTAGATGGACGTGAGAGCTTATCACACCGATCATCACGTGGTGTCAGGCACGACGAACTTTGGCAGCGGTGCATACTCGGGAGAACACTTCTTGATAATTTAGTGAGAGATCATCTTATAATGCTACCGTCAATCAAAGCAAGATAAGATGCATAAAGGATAAACATCACATGCAAATCAATATAAGTGATATGATATGGTCATCATCATCTTGTGCTTCATGATCTCCATCTTGCAAGCACCACCATGATCACCATCGTCACCGTAGCGACACCTTGATCTCCATCGTAGCATCGTTGTCGTCTCGCCAAACTTATGCTTCTCGACTATCGCTACCGCTTAGTGATAAAGTAAAGCATTACGAGCGATTGCATTGCATACAATAAGCGACAACCATATGGCTCTGCCGATTGCCGATAACCGGTTACAAAACATGATCATCTCATACAATAAAATATAGCATCACGTCTTGACCATATCACATCACAACATGCCCTGCAAAAACAAGTTAGGCGTCCTCTACTTTGTTGTTGCAAATTTTACGTGGCTGCTACGGGCTTAAGCAAGAACCAGTCTCACCTCGCATCAAAACCACAGCGATACTTCGTCAAATAGACTCCGTTTAACCTTCTCAAGGACCGGGCGTAGCCATACTCGGTTCAACTAAAGTGAGAGAGACAGCACCCACCAGTCACCTTTAAGCAGCGAGTGCTCGTGGCGGTGAAACCAGTCTCGCGTAAGCGTCTGGCGTAATGTCGGTGCAGGCGCTTCATCTCACAATACCGCTGAACCAAAGTATGACATGCTGGTAGGTAGTATGACTTGTATCGCCCACAACTCACTTGTGTTCTACTCGTGCAAAACATCAAACCATAGAAAAACCTGGCTCGATACCATTGTTGGGGAGCGTAGTAATTTCAAAAATTTCCTCGCACACGCAAGATCATGGTGATGAATAGCAACGAGAGGGGAGAGTGTTGTCTACGTACCCTCGTAGACCCGAAGCGGAAGCGATCACAACGTAGAGGAAGTAGTCGTACGTTCTCCTCGCGATCCGACCGATCCCGGCGCCGTTACTCCGGCGCCCCCGAGTTCTTGACACACGTACAGCTCGATGACGTCCCTCGTACTCCGATCCAGCCGAGTGTCGAGGGAGAGTTCCGTCAGCATGACGGCGTGGTGACGATCTTGATGTTTCACTGCGCGAGGGCTTCGCCTAAGCTTCGCGACAGTATGACCGAGGTGGAATATGGTGGAGGGGGGCACCGCACACGGCTAAGGAACGATCCGTAGATCAATACTTGTGTGTCTAGGGTGCCCCCTGCCCCGTATATATAAAGGAGGAGGGGGAGGCGGCCGCCCCTATAGGCGCGCCAGGAGGAGTCCTCCTCCTAGATGGAGTAGGACTCCCCTTTCCTAGTCCAACTAGGAAGGAGAAGGGGAAGGAAGAGAGGAGAGGAGAGGAAGGGGGCCGCCCCCTCCTGTCCTATTCGGACTCCCACAGGGCGCGCCACCTCTGGTGCGGCCCTCTCTCTCCTCTTGGCCCACTAAGGCCCATATTCCCCGGGGTTCCGGTAACCCCTCGGCACTCCGTTTTCTCCGGAAACTTCCGGAACCTTTCGGTGTCCAATATAGCCGTCAATATATCAATCTTTATGTCTCGACCATTCCGAGACTCCTCGTCATGTCCGTGATCACATCCGGACTCGAACTTCTTCGGTACATCAAAATACATAAACTCATAATAACCGCCATCGAAACCTTAAGCGTGCGGACCCTACGGTTCGAGAACAATGTAGACATGACCTAGAACTATTCTCGGTCAATAACCAACAGCGGGACCTGGATGCCCATATTGGTTCCTACATATTCTCGAAGATCTTTATCGGTCGGACCGCATAACAACATCGTTGTTCCTTTGTCATCGGTATGTTACTTGCCCGAGATTCGATCGTCGGTATCAATACCTAGTTCAATCTCGTTACCGCAAGTCTCTTTACTCGTTCCGTAATACATCATCTCACAACTAACTCATTAGTTGTAGTGCTTGCAAGGCTTCAGATGATGTGTATTACCGAGAGGGCCCAGAGATACCTCTCCGACAATTGGAGTGACAAAACCTAATCTCAAATCGCCAACCCAACATCGCCTTTGGAGACACTGTAGTACTCCTTTATAATCACCCGATTCGTTGTGACGTTTGGTAGCACCAAAGTGTTCCTCCGTAAACAGGAGTTGCATAATCTCATAGTTACGGGAACATGTATATGTCATGGATAAAAGCGGTAGCAACATACTAAGCGATCGTGTGCTAAGCTAATGGAATGGGTCATGTCAATCAGATCATTCTACTAATGATGTGACCTTGTTAATCAAATAACAACTCTTTGTTCATGGTCAGGAAACATAACCATCATTGATTAACAAGCTAGTCTAGTAGAGGCATACTAGTGACATATTGTTTTGTCTATGCATTCACACATGTATCATGTTTCCGGTTAATACAATTCTAGCATGAATGATAAACATTTATCATGAAATAAGGAAATAAATAATAACTTTATTATTGCCTCTAGGGCATATTTCCTTCAGCACCAACTGTCGTGGAATTAACACGTCAGATGTCCTCATGAAAGGACTTAGTTGTGGAGCCATCGCAACGGGTTACCTTGAATGGGTTGAGGGAGTCCTGGATTAGGGGGTGTTCGGATAGCCGAACTATCATCTTCGGTCGGACTCCTGGACTATGAAGATACAAGATTGAAGACTTCGCCCCATGTCCGGATGGGACTTTCCTTGGCGTGGAAGGCAAGCTTGGTGATACGGATATGTAGATCTCCTACCATTGTAACCGACTCTGTGTAACCCTAACCCTCTTGGTGCCTATATAAACCGGAGGGTTTTAGTCCGTGGGGCGAACAACAATCATACCATAGGCTAGCTTCTAGGGTTTAGCCTCTCGATCTCGTGGTAGATCTACTCTTGTACTACCCATATCATCAATATCAATCAAGCAAGAGTAGGGTTTTACCTCCATCGAGAGGGCCCGAACACAGGTAAAACATCGTGTCCCTTGTCTCATGTTACCATCCGCCTAGGCGCTTGCAGTTCGGGACCCCCTACCGAGATCCGCGGTTTTGACACCGACATTGGTGCTTTCATTGAGAGTTCCTCTGTGCCGTCGCCATCAGGAAGGATGCCTCATCCCGTCTTTAAAGACGGCACTGTTGCTAAAGGAGCTTTGGCTATCGGCCAAACTCTCCGGCTAGGCGGTGTTCTTATGACCGCCTGTCTGGCCACCGCGCCAACGATGACTTCTCGGGTCATCGAAAGCAATCTTCACATCAGCTCGGAACTCGTCGAGCAGTTAGATCCGATGGAGCTCTCTTCCTTAAACGAGCTCTTGGATCGCATCGCCATCCTGGGAGTCGTTACAGACTTTAATCAGATTGGGCTTAAACCCGATCTAAGAGAGATCAAATCTCCCCAGGTTACCCACCATGTTGTTGTGGTAGAGGAACAATACGGCGACCCTTCTTCTATCTTAAGGACTAGCTATGTCCGGATTCCCGATCCCTCCATACCGGATTCCCGCGGAGGGGAGGATGTTACTCAAGCCCTGAACCTAAAGTCAGGCAGCGAGCTAGATTCATTGGACAACATCCAAGAACCCAAGCTTCCAAGTTCGGAAACTACTTGGCCCCTGAGTTTTAAAGTGGACGGGGTTCCAAAATTAATTCCACCCGCCCACCCAAACATAAGCGATCTATCCCAAATCCGGCAAGAGCCCGCAGAAACGGTACACCATTACTAGGCCAGATTCCTCCTGGTTATGAACAGGATAAAGGACTGCCGCGAGGAGGACGCAATTTCATTCTTCTGCAATAATTGCACGGACAAGGGAATCCTAAACGCCGTAAGTCGTCGTGAAATTACATGCTTTGCTGACTTGGCATCCATAGTACGAAAGTACTGTGTGATGGAAAGCGCCTGGAAAACCGAAATCAATTTTTGGGACAATCCGGCCTTGAATACAACCCCAGTCCAAAATAAAAGGGTGCATCATTGCCAGGCACCTGGGTTAAATACCAAAAAGCAAAAAGCCTCTATAGGGCATGGAACTGTATTGGAAGGATGGCTCAATGGACCCTGCAAAATTCATAGTACAGAGGACGCCACTCCAACTCATAGCCTTAGAGCATGTTGGATACTACGGCAGGTGGCCAAAAGTGGCGAAGAACTTCTAACTCCAGAGCACCAGCCCAAGGATACCAATGCGGTATTAACAGTCTTGAGACTTTCGCATCAAATAATATCACGAAACAAACACTCCACACCTTTGCGAAGTCTACCAAGTAGCAACAATAAACCCATGGGTAACACAGTCATTACCTTTAATGCCAAGGCGAACCTAAATTCCGAACAGCCCGAGCACCGGCCGCATTGGTCCTCGATCCGATGGTGGGCGGCTTTCACCCTACCAAGGTACTCATGGATGGTGGCAGCGGATTGAACCTCATTCTGAGAAACCCTCGGAAAAATGGAAATAGATGGAGCCGCATTGGCGAAGCAACACAACCTTTAGAGGAATAATCCCGGTCGGGAAGCATCTTTGTCTGGGAAAAATCACACTGCGGATGTGGTGTTCGGCACGCCGGATAATTACAGGTCCGAGGAGGTCACGTTCCAAGTGGCCCCGTTCAGCAGCGGATATCACGCTCTATTATGGCGAGAGGCATTCACAATTTTTCAAGCTATACCCCATTACGGATACATGAAGCTCAAAATGCCCGGGCCCAACGGAATCATCACTCTTGCTAGTGACCCGGACATAGCACTCCGCACCAAAAATAAGACAGCCGCGCTGGCCCTTGAGGCACTATCCGAAGCCCTAGCAGCCGAGGAACTCACTGCGCTGCGCTCCACTGTGAATAGGGACGATGTGATGCTCGATAAGAGATCCAAGTCCACCTCCTTTAAACCAGCGAAATAGTCAAATTCCAAGTCCATCCAACGGACCCTACAAAAACAGCCTCCATCAGGGCACAATTAAACCCTGATGTAGACGCCGCACTACGAGAATTCCTACGCGAAAATTGGGACATTTTTGCCTGGCACCCTTCAGACATGCCAAGAATCCCACGCCGACTGGCCGAACACAGCCTAAACATCCTAAAAGGATTCAAGCCAGTCAAGCAGGCTCTTCGGCGTTTCTCCAAACCAAAGAGACAGGCCATGGGAGAGGACCTAGCCAAATTATTGGAGGCCGGATTCATCAGAGAAATAAAACATCCGGACTGGCTAGCAAACCTAGTGATGGTACCAAAGAAGGATAGATCATGGCGCCTATGTGTCGATTTTAAGGACCTCAACAAGGCTTGCCCAAAGGATCCCTTCCCACTCCCCCGCATCGATCAAATTATCGATGCTACCGCAGGACACGACTCATTGTGTTTCCTCGACGCATACTCAGGCTACCACCAAATTAAGATGGCAGAGCCCGACCAGGCCGCAACGGCATTCATCACCCCATACGGCCCATTCTTCTTCAACACAATGCCCTTTGGGCTTAAAAACGCCGGCGCAACATATCAGCGCATGATTCAGACATGTCTAGCAAACCAGATCGGCAAAACAGTGGAGGCATACGTGGACGATGTGGTCGTCAAAACCAAGCACGTCGAAACTCTAGTAGACGATCTGAGGCTCACGTTCGACAATCTTCGAACATATGACATTAAAGCAACCGGAAAAATGTGTTTTCGATTGTACCACCGGGAAAGCTCTTGGGCTTCATTGTATCCGGTAGAGGAATTGAAGCAAACCCAGCCAAGATCCAAGCTCTGTCACAATTGGATATCCCAAAGGACCTCAAACAAATACAAAAATTGATGGGATGCGTGGCGGCTCTGAGCCGCTTTATCTCCCGTTTAGGAGAAAAGGCATTACCTCTTTATTGCCTCCGCTGACGCACCGAACACTTCGAGTGGACGGATGCCGCCACGGCCGGACTCGAAGAAATAAAAGCCATATTGGCAACAAACCCGGTCCTGGCCGCGCCCAACATGGGCAAACCAATGCTAGCGGCAACTCATCAAGTTGTGGGCGCAGTGCTCGTTGTCGAACGAGAAGCGGACGGACACAAGTTTCCCCTTCAAAAACCAGTTTACTACGTGTCCACTGTCCTAACTCCATGCAAGTCACGGTACCCGCATTATCAAAAGATAGCGTACGCAGTGTTCATGGCATCCTGGAAGCTGCGACACTACTTTCAAGAGTGTTCCATAACAGTAGCCTCTGAAGTACCTCTTAACGACATTATAAACAACCGCGACGCGATGGGCCGGATTGCCAAATGGGCCATTGAGCTCCTCCCGTTCGAGATAACCTATAAGCCCCGGCGAGCTATTAAGTCGCAAGTTTTGGCCGACTTCGTCGCCGAATGGACTGAAGCGAACTCCTAAAGAGTATGGCGCATATTCCAGCGGATAATGCACTTCAGCGGCTCCAAAATGTTGGCTGGTGCAGAAATTTGGCGTCGTTTGGCGTCCCCAACCGGAGATACGGTTCAATAAGTACTCCAGATAATGTATATGGACTCCAACAACGCAGCCGAATACGAGGCCCTTCTACACGGCCTCCGGATGGCAGTCTCCATGGGCATTCAATGCCTAGAGGTGCACAGGGATTTGAACCTCGCGATATCCCAAATAAATGGAGACTTTGATGCCAAGGATCCGAAAATGGCAGCTTATCGCAACGCCGTTCTAAAAATGTCAGCTCGGTTTGAAGGGCTCAAATTTCACCATATAGCCTGGGATAACAACCAGGCAGCAGATGTATTGGCGCGCATTGGCACAAAGCCCGATGCCGTCCCTCCCAACATCTTCCTATAGAGGCTGATCAAGCCATCTGTACTATGGGAGGGGGAATCCGGAAATAACAACCCGGACCCAACCGCACTGCCCGACACCGAACATTCTGACACAATTGGTGGTTCTGCCAATGAAGTAACATCTTTAGCCCACGTAATAATGGCAGTCATTGCCCCGTGGACAGAACCATTCCTAGCCTACCTAACCAGGCAAGAACTTCCCGAGGACCAAAACGAGGCCCGCTACATAGTGCGGCGATCTAAAGCCTATAAGGTCCATGAGGGAGAGCTTTACAAGAAAAGCATAACCGGAGTCCTTCAAAGGTGTATCTTGAAGAGGAGGCGGAATCTTACGGCTGAAATTCATGCGGACTCGGCGGGCACCACGCCGCAGAACCGGGCCCTTTTAAACAAGGCCTTCCGCGAGATTTTATTGGCCATCGGCCGGGCGGATCTTTCGGGACTTAGTCCAACGATCGTCGGTTGCCAACTCTTTGCTAATCAAAGCCACATGCCACCCACCGCCCTCAAAACTATACCCATAACCTGGCCCTTGCGGTGCAGGGGCTTGACATGGTTGGACCCCTTAAAGGAGGAACCCACAAGCAAAAATACCTACTAGTCATGGTGGATAAATTCACCAAATGGATAGAGGCCAAACTGTTAAGGCGGCGAATCCGGACGGTGATAGACTTCATATCGGTGTCGTACACGTTCGACATCCCCATAGCATCATCACTGATAACGGCATGAACTTTACGGCCGACGAGGTCAAACTTTGGTGCAAAAACAAGGGCATCAAGCTCGACTATGCTTCAGTCTATCACCCTCAAACTAACGGTCTAATCATGAGCGGCATCAAACCCAGACTAGTGCGGCCCCTCAAGGAATCTAACACGCACTGGGTAGAGGAGCTCGACTCCGTACTCTGGGGGCTTCGGACTACTCCGAATTGCACCACCGGATTTACACCATTCTTTATGGTATCTGGCGCGAGCGATTCGCCTGCGACATAATTCATGACTCACCTCGCGTGCGCATGTATGAAGAAAGAGAAGCCGAGCTCGATCGCCAAGACAGTTTGGACACGTTGGAGGAGGAGCATGACGTGGCAAAAGCCCGTTCCGCATTCTATCAACAGCAAGCTCGAAGATATCAAAACAGAGAAGTACGGGCCAAAACTTACAACGTTGGCGAGTTAGTTCTACGCCTGCCGGACAAGAAAAAGGATAAACTCAAGCCCAAATGGGAAGGTTCCTTTATCATCGACCAAGTCCTGACCGGAGGAGCGTACCGTCTGCGGGATGCATCGGATAACCGACTCGAGCCGAACCCATGGAACGCAGCCCGTCTCCGAAGATTCTACGGCTAGCGCCGGATTCTGAGTTCGTCTCCTTCCTCCGTCTATATTTTACATATTAGTTGTCTTCTGTTTCTCTCCTTCTCCCTCCTTTTCTATTACAGCCTTTGAAAGCTTGTTTGCACATTGTTACTTTTACACTTGGCGCTATCCGCCCTCATTATACAGGGGGCTTCTTTATGACTTTATTTATCTGGGCTTCATGCCCAAAACATGTGTCACACTTCGCATGTACCTTTTATTCACCATTATATGCATCGATATGACTTAAGTTTTGGCCAAGCTGGGTTGCTGGCTCTGTGCTTACCCTACATTCTGATTGTTTGGCTAGGTGGTAAAGGAGCACCTCTGCGATTACTCTTTGCCGGGTCGGCCGGATGTGTACCTCGGTGGGTGAAGCAGCTAGTGTTCTTAAGGGAATATTGATCGGTGAACAAAAAGGCGATTTAATACCTATTTTTCTGCCCCGGACATTTTTACGCTTTTTAGCGGTCAGGACATGCACTTTAGGGCATGCCTCCCAGGGAAAGGAACCCCTAACAGAACTATTCTCCCTGGAAGATGTCTCTTACTAACCATGTAATATAACATAACTAATGACCCCTACGCCTGGTCTCCATGCATGCCCCGGTTCTTATATAACCGCGAGGGTATTCGGACACACTCCGGACTATTGGGTCCCGAGGTTGAAGCGAAAAGGTCCGCTATGACAAACGATCTACAATCCGGCTAGAAGGCATTTTTCATGTCATCTTAAATTACATAGTCAATTCGACTGATTGTATTCCTCTTCGATGCCATCTAATAGGCTGTCTAGTTTACAGTCCTGCTGGGAATACTTTGCGGCCAACTCTACTTGGCCGTACACTAAGCTCACAGGGATCTCCTTCCCATTGGGCCCCACAGGTCCGACCTTGGCCATGTGGTTTGGGTCAGCCTTCGTGGACCGCGTCTTCACCATGGCCCAGGCCTCCCTGGCGCCTTGATGGCAGGCCGATATCTTCCATAATCGGAAGCGCCGCCGCACTCCCTGAAGCTTCTCCGCAAGCTCTCCAAGGCTGAAGCAGCACAAGACAGACATTGTCAATCTCAAGTGGGATTCTAATAGCATCTCCAATAGATGATGTAAAATGGATGTAAAATTAACATCACCAAAAACCACCTGACTACAACAGATGAGATAAAAACTGTTGACTCTGAACTTAACTATCGAAACTGAAATTTACTGTGGAATCTGAATGCTACTATTGAAACTGAATGCAATGGTAGCAGAGAGGCACTTGACATGTAGTTTAGGGAGGGCCTGCAGTTCATCTTCAACCTGCACCCCCCTGAGCCGCCAGCCACCACCGGCCGAACCGCCGGCCCCAGCGCTGCCTCGCCGCCTCGAAACAACTCGCCACCACCGCCCCGGCCAGCCCTCTAGCCCCCCCCCTCGCCCCACCCTGAACCCTAATATAGATAGTGGGGTACCTCTCCGTGAGCCCGTCCCGCTCTGGGTGGTTCTTCCTTAACTCGTGAGCCCCCAACCCTTAATCGTGACCCAAAAGTCGATTCGATCGGCAAGTGTGGCTTAATCGGAGCAGAGCAGCAGCACAAGCGAGGGGGAGAGCAGCAGCAGCAGCTGGGCAAGCGAGCAATCGAGCGAGAGCTGGAGCAGCAGGAGCAGCGCGAGCGAGCAAGCGAGAGCCGCAGCAGCAGCAGATCCGGCTGGTATGGACACCGCCGCTGAAGGGGCCTCGCACTACGGGAGAGCCGCCAAGGAGAAGTCGCCCGTGGCGCCGGCTTCAAGGTAGCTGCTCCATGGGGGTGCGGGATGGAGCACCGTCGGCATCGGGAGGTCGAGTTAAGGAGAAGGTGCGATGCGATGAGTATACAACCTCTTTGGTGGCGCCGAGTAGGCCTCGTCTTCGTCTGAGGAGTCGGTGAGGATATTGCGGTTCCGGTGGAGCAGGTTAAGGCAGCACTGTGGGGATGGAGCAGCCGCGATAGATGAGGCGATCGTTGGAGCAGCTCCTTGGAGGTGGAGGACGGGGCGCCTGAACCGGTGGGGCGGCGAGATGGGCGACATATCCTTATCCGGGAGGTGGGCGAGGGCGTCGAGCTGTTGCGGTGGGCGATGTCGTCGGGGAAGAGCTCGGCTGGACAGCGATGGCGTGGCGGACGGAGGAGGTGGGGTTTCGCGGTGGAGCGGAGAGGTTATGGAGGCCTGGGATTTCGAATGGCGAAAAGGGGGCGATGGGATGGGGTGAAGCATGACTTAGGGACGCGCTTGTCCAAAATGTAGGGTGTGTTACAAAAGTACCCCCCACCGATTTGAACTAGCGGCCCTTTCGGCTCAGGGTTAGAAGGGGGATTTCGCATGTCGGGATTTGGCAGCTGGAGGGACTTTTTGCGTGCGTTGTAATTTTGGGATAGCAAGGCGCGGGTTGTGAAGGCGCCAGTTTTGGGAGCACGATATCCGAATTTTCGGGATATAACAAGACGCGGGTTGAATTTTAGGGACAAGCCTAACGTGTAGTTCTACTTGTACGTACCAAATCAATTCGCACTTCCCTCAACCAAAAAGAAAATGAAAAAATAAAACTATTCACAGCACACAAAGAGAGAATCTTGCCCCGTTTTACTATACAAATGCTATTCAAAGCTACTCCCTCCTTCCATCTATATAGGGCCTAATGTGTTTTTCGATGCTAACTTTGACCAAATATTAGAGCAATGATATATGACATGCAACTTACACAAAGCACACCATTAAATTAAATGCATGAAAGGTTCTTTGAATGATATAATTTTCACATTGTGCATGTCATGTACTATTAATCTTGTCAATAGTCAAAGGTGGTCTTAAAAATCTCATTCGCCCTATATAGATGGAAGGAGGAGTATGAATCCATGTTATGTCTGATTAAATTTTTTAAACTTGCTGTATAATGCATGTAACCTACTCATACCAACATTTTAGTGCATTCCAAATGTCTATACTACGCTGCAATTCGAACTAAATTTGAATTTGTTTCTCTATTTCAATAAGAATCTACAATCATGATTGTTGCCAACTTCAACCATCATTAGTGTATGACCTTAATAACACACACATGATTACTATAGAGATAGATATGAACTATGTGTACTACATGAACTCAAATTCTATTTTTGAATACACTTGATGTTGATTCCAAATAATAGTACATTTGATGTACTAACTATATATTCATAATCTAAACCATGTTCCATACGTTACACCGTGTTTATCACACAAAGTATAGTGCCCGCCCCTACATTATAACAAGTATTTAGACCTGAGTTGCAAAAGCCACACATTAGCCCAAATTACAATCAATGTTCTACATTATGATATCTTCTTCAAGTATCCGTATCCACTTTTTTATAATGAATTATGATCTTTGTTCGTCTTTTACACCTTCATGATCCTCTTCTATTTGTAGCTAGCTAGCGCTAACTTTCTATCGTGCATGCACACGCCCGCCCCCCTCACACACCCTTAGCGTCCCCTCCATCGTGCACGTTCATTATTTCTCTTTAGGCCCCCGGCTCCTTCTTTCTGGCACACACCAGTCGGTATACCTCTCTAGCCAAGTGTGCCTACAACAAACACATATATACTTCCCCTCTTCTCTTCTCACCGTCCATGCCCCCATATGTCCAATTCGATTCCACGCAGGTGCACACTCCCGCCCATCTTTTCATTTATCACATACTCGCACACTCCTCCCCCCTCGAAATGGTAGGCCTCTCGCACCACCTCCTAGCCACACCCTCTCCCCCTGTCTGCCTCTCCGGACCTTATTTGCTTCTAACACATGCAGACGTGTATATGAACTGATCTCCCTACATATAGCCAAGTCGACTATAATTCGTTTTCACCAAGCACCGATACACTTACCTCGCTAGTTATGTCTCTCCTTTTCTCGGACACACGACGGTTGATCTTCCTATGTAGTTACGTATGCTTACCACAACCATATCTTCTCCCCTCATCATCCTTGAATACCTCCCGACCCGTCTCTCACACGCGTGCATAGGCAGCAGACATCCCCGCCCTCTCTTATTGATATTGCACTCATACCCTCCATTTGTCTAGCAGGCCTCTCCCACCATTTGTGAGGCGCCACTCCACCACCAACCCTCCGGCGCTCTACCTTTGTCTTTTTCCCAACCTTATTCCTCTGCTACACATATCCATGGATGTCGATCGATCTCCCTCAATACATAGCTAGATCTCTCTCCTTCCCCACACATATACTAGTCGACGGTCTCTACCCCCCACACACACACACATACCGATAGTCGAGCGTTGTAGGTAGGTATCCATGCCACGGAGAAGAACTGCACCTCTGCCCTCTCAAATTCCAGTGAGGCCAGCCGCCTGTATCTTTGGCGTGGGCAAACACAAATCGATGGCACTCTTTATCGATCGCGCAGCCACACACTTCATCCTGTTTTCAATTCTATCGATATCTCCGTCCATGACTCCGTTTCACACACATTGCATATGTTACGTTTTTACGATTGAGATGTCATCAACACATTGCCTCTGTTTACGCACAAACCATCTCTCTCACACCCACCCGTGCGTACCTGCACCTAAAGAAGAAGTGCCGCGGGGCGCGCGTACTCACATCTCGTTCCCGACCACACCGCATGGGTACACGATGGAGTTCGTTTCTGTATGAAAAGGTAGCCCACGTGATAATTTGACGCATGTAGTGGTTGTTTACTCGAAGGAGGGTCGGGTACCACGCCTAGAATATAAAACGATTGTCGTGGGGAAAATGGAAAAATGGGTTTGTCTCTCATCACATCATCTCACACAAGGCCGCCGTGGCCTCTCTCTCTCAGCGTTGGTCAGTGATCCGGCCGCATCCCGTCCGCCGGCGGAAAGGGAGGATGTGCATCGTCTCTCCGTTCGACGGTGTTGAGGCGGCTCGTCGATCTGCGGTACCGCCGTTCTCTCGACCAAGCTCCGGCGCGATAGGGCCTTCGCCACTTGCTCGCTGCCGCGATATGGGCAGATCCCGGCACTGGCGCCCTCCTAGTAACATCCCGGCGACCCTCGGTACAGCTTCCTCGGCCTTGCTCCACCGCCCATCTTCCCACGTTGCTGCATGTGGATCTTCTTTAGTTGTTTGCTTAAATCGTATCTTGGCGGCGTACTTTCCATCTTGCAATCTCATCCTCAAACCATTTTGATAAACCACCATGTGCTATCTTTCCCTTTTACATGGAACATGCTTCTTTTTGTCGGCGTATGTGTCTTCAACTTTCGTGTTATTGGGCGTAATTGTTTCCTTTCGACCTCCTGTTGCAAGCAGGGCTATCCATTTTCACCTCGTTGCTATTGCGACCTTTTGGTGAACTGCACAAATCACTTTTACGAAGAGTGTTTTGTGCAGTTCATAAAAAATGTCACACGAACAACGTTTTTATTCGTGGGACTACGGAAAGGGAGATTGGTTTTGCTATCCTCCTCATCCAACCGTGCCTAATCTTCTCCAACAAGAAGTTAGTCCTAAAGAGAGATCGTAGAGGTGATTGGCTTCTATTTATATGTGTTATGTTTCATCATCTAGTTCCACTATTATTGTAATCACACTGTCTGGATATCCTTGCAAACAGGGATGGTCCGCTCGATTTTAGTGGAGCTGCACAAAATGTTCGGATTGTGGTGTCCTTCATACACCTCTTTTTTGGCTACAGAGCTGGGTGAAACTAGCTGCCAAGCAATGAACATTGTGCCAAGGAAATGGAGCCATGCCTACGAACAGCATCGATCAATTTTTTTTCTTTATTTGTACACCTTCTCACAACTTTGTCTTCAGTTGTGATGTGAATATTGGCGTTGATCTGCGAACCATTGAGATGCATTAGCCATGGTAGTTTCATTTGTATTTGATGGAATGTTGTAACGAGATAATCTCGAGGCAAGACACATGAATCCTAAGTGGAAACCTTTTTTTTTCTTGCGGTAACCAAAGTTGAAACCTTCATAGCATCACGGTACAATTTCATCAAAATTATGCGTACATATAAACAAATCCTGAAGGATTGATAGCAATGCCAGAAACAATTCAACTTTGTTTCGCCGACATGTTGGACATCCTTCATCCGGCTCCACCTGCCATGCAGCAATAGTGAGTGCACAACACAACTTCAGGGAAAGATTCACCCCGGTCATTGCGTCGCGGTAGTAATGACTAGTGAGCAGTCAAATCACAGAGCCCCACCTTCGCCACAGTAAGTTGCTCGGACGAAGCAACCATCATTTCTCTGTTCCTTGAATCCGCTGGTACTCCCATATTCCCACAGTAATAAGTTGCTCGGGCGAATCAACCATCACTATATCCGCTCACGTGTGATGACCACAGGAGCTATCCAATCAGATTGCATGTTAAAAAATAAAGGTCGATAACTAATGCAGCAAACTTTAAAAAAAACTAATGTGGCACCTCGGGCTAACGCGACCAGATCGCATTTTGCATGAGAAATTACACACCATGTTTCGTTGACATGTGGTCCCGTTCCAACATATCAGTGAGACGACGGCGAGTAGTAGGAGTATTTCCGAACGGACGTGTAGGCCGGGGTGCCTCTTCGTGAACCGTGGCAAACTGGCAACCGTCCACCGACTCTTCGCCTTTCCCTCTCGATTTGGAACTGTTGTCGCACGCTCTTCCTCTCCCTCCCCCATTTTCCTTCAGCCCTTCACCCTATCTTCTGCCATTGTTTGATCGTCTTCTCCATGGAGGGAACATGCCGGAAATGACCCCATTATTGTTGCCCCGATCTGAAATATGACGTGGTGGAGGAACTCATTGATCGGTGCGACATCATCACCTCGGCTAGCATGGCAGGTTCGTTCAAGCCAATTCTCGACTCAACTAGTAACATCATTACAAGGAACCCAAGAGTCAAGGAGCGGTATGATCTCCCCTATCTTCTTTGTCGTGACCCTGATGACTGGCGCCGGCACGATGGAGGCCTCGCCCTGTGCGAGTTGATGTCGCTCGATAATGATACGTATGATGTTAAGATGCCATCGCTTGAGGGCAAGGCTTGGGTAGGCGCAAATGGAGATTGGGTTGTTTACATTGGGTCCAGCTGCTAGTGGGAACTTGTGAATGTGTACACTCATGACCGGGTTCCACTTCCAAAAATCTCAGCAGACTGCCCAGAGGTTGAGCACACCGGTATTGTAAGCACGTTCAAATACGATCATGGTGACTGTCTTCTACGGAAGATAGCAATTTTTCGAGTTCCCAACTGCTCTTGGAATTACAACAACTATGAAGTTGTTGCTATCTTCGACAAGCTTGTTGCCGTCCTTTGTTGTTCGACTCGATGGATATTGCTCAAAATCAGTTTCTATACGGATGTGTCTTGTGATGCAATTCAATCGAGGGTCTTGTGTTTGCTTCCACGCTCATGGCCTTGTTTTTGCATGGGATCCTCGTAGTTTGGTACATTTGTCTTCCACCGTAATTATAATTGTTTCATCCACATGCATGCGGGTTAGCAAGTTTCCTTTACTAATTAACCTTCTTCTTGTGTTTCCAAGGTCCTATGAACATTCCACCACCTATACTTGAATATTTTTATAACCAAGGGAGATGGCGATGGTGATGATCACGGCGAGCGTATATACTCGATGGCGCTGGCAACTAATTCCGATGGATCACCTCTTCTGTGTGTATACAGCCCATTGATGATGTTACTCTTGAGGAGCACGTGTTGTCTCCCATGGTCGCACTCTCTGACCTATTCCAACACCCGTTGCATGGTATTCGGGATGGATACTAGTGTGCTAGCGCCAACACCTTCTCCCTAGTACAGAATTGATAGTCTTGGAAAAACTTCGCTCTTCCATGGACAAAACTATCCGATGATGGTGAAAGCGATCAAGCTGTTGTTGACACAATGTTACTAGTACCATTTATGAGAAGCAACCGTGTCTATACCTCGGACATTAGGGTGGTTCCCTACCCTCGTCTTGATATAGTAGGCGCTTCATCCTAGATGATCGATCTGCGTTGGTCTCTAGATCGACAATAGATGGCCCGTCGAGAGAATCACTTGTGGTTCAAAGCAAGCGTTTCAATGCCGAGGAATGGTTGAGTTGAAGTTCATTTCATTGCTTGTTATTTGTTGTGTGGTGAAAACTTTAGTATTTATAATGTATCCTCGTTGTCGATGTGGGTTGATGACCTGTTGTATGTAATAAAATGATATGCCTGTGATAAACTTACTAAATTTATGAATGGCTTTTGAGTTATACGTGAGTGAGTGGTGCGACGAGGCAAAAATATATTTTCGAATACATAATTATGCGTGCATTGCAACAGGTTATCGGATGAGGCCAATCAACAATAGTAGTACACTATTTGTACTAGCTTCACATGCTTTATCGTGCGGGTGTTTTTACTGTAGCCATATTGTACGTAACCAGCACCTCGAATCCTCGATACTAGTACTATATAGTAAGTAGTAGGAGTAGTAGGGTGGCATGGGCCAGAATAGGCATTCACGTCCTGGAGTACGGCACACGCCACCAGCACGACTTCCATCTGACACCATATTTCTTGGAGTCCGTGCTAGAGCAATCTCTTCAACCTCATCGTTTCTCTAACTCAGCCATCGCGCGGCAGGCGAGGTGGGGGTTTTTCGATAGTCGGTTTCCTCAACTGCGGTCCCACTTGTAAGGCCAACTCCAACGCTCTATCAATATATGGATGTACTCTTCTTCCCAGTACAAAAACTTGCATCCATTCTACTCCCTCCATTGCACAATACATGCCTTCTATTTGTCAAAATATATATGTATCTAGACATGTTTTAGTATATAGGTACATCCATTTTTGGACAAATTGGAAGTCAAGTATTTTGGAACGGAGGGAGTACACAATAAAATTTTTAAGTTAGGACAACTAGTCTAATCCGAGAGCACAACCAAAGATTTGGTCGGGTTCTTCCTCCTTTTGACGACACGTGGGACATCCAGCATCTAGGTCGTGTCATGAAAGAAAATAGAGTGGTAGTTGAAGCAACGAGATGTGCATCTTGGGTTAAACTGTAAATAGAATCTTACTACTCTTGAGTAACTCCAAAAGCGGCCACCAAAGATCTTTATTGGATTTGTTTTTCATCACCAACACGTCGAGGTGAAAGATGTGCAGGTTCAGTGGGTCCTCTTGCATTTCAACTGACATGTGGGGCCGCATGTGAGCAAACAGATGATGGGCTCCGTGCGTCCGCTGACTGGCTGAGAAGAAAGATAGAGGAGGGCTGAGCACGGACTGCAGGAAATTTGTTCTACGTAACCAGCACCTTGATATTCGCATGTGGTTGTTTCTAGAATAAAAAAAAGGAGGTACCCCTACTTATGCTACTCCCACTACGCCTAGCCTAAGGTTAGTAGGTGACCTTGCGCTTGGCTTTTAGCCTCTTCCTAAGTCGATGGTTCTCTGATGAGTGCTTACGGCAATCGACACCAAATGAACTGCTGCGTCCACGCTTGTAAGCAAAAGTTTCTCCTCGTCTTGCGAGCCACCACGCACGCGTTGGTGAGGGAGAAAGCATAATCAAGCTTCTCGTCATTCTGCGAGTTGACGGGACACATCAAAGTTATTTACTAGTAGTAGGTACTCTCTCCAAAAAAGGGCTGACCATGTCATTGCTACCATCCCGTGCTCCGTCGTTGAGTGCGTGTACTATTCACGTGCCATTGAGGAGAAAAAATATTGCGTAGGTGCCATCGAAGTGCACGACTCACTTACGAAAAACGGTTTCCCCGCTTCCCCCACACACACACACACACGACTCACTTACGCATTGTTTATCTGATTATCTCTATTTTCTTGCATGAAACGTGCACCTTGATGCTAGATGTCTCGCGTGTTGGGAAAAGGATGAACAAAGCTCACGTAAAAGAAAAGAGTTGAAGAGCATAGATTCCCGACGACCGAGGAGGAGCAAGGAACCTCGCGGTGGAGCGTCTGCAAGGAACCTTGCGCGTTTTCCCCTGTTTTTTGCCGCCTGCTCACCTATAAACAAATAAAAGAACATGAACTTTTCGTTAACCACTAGAAACGGTACATCAAGATGCTAAGTTGAAGATGTTTTATACTCCCTCCATTCCCAAATATAAGTATTTTTAGATATTTCAATAAGGGACTACATACGAAACAAAATGAGTGAATCTACACTCTAAAATATGTCTACATACATCCGTATGTTGTAGTCTATTTGAAATGGCTAGAAAGACTTATATTTAGGAATGGAGGGAGTGGTTTATATTGAATTATTGATAACCACACAACAAGCCACGCATGTAAAGGACGCATGCATCCACGCATGTACACAAGCCAACGCACTAACTCCATCTGATCCAACTCATGCACATACACGCACAGCATGGAGCACACAACACACATACACAAGACGTGCATGCACACACACTCAGCTGCAGAATGCACGTGAATAACACATGCATGCGCACACACTCGGCTGCATGGAGGTGTGCGCCATCATGGCGACGTCGGGTTCGTCGTGCTACTGGCGGCTTCGCCGCAATGGCGCATCGCATCTCTTCCAGCACCTCTTTGTCGTCGTTGCTCAACTACTAGTCGGAGACGAAGGCGACCGCAGCCTCAGCCTTAGAGCTAGCACCGATGGAAAAACACGCCGCGCTGCGCACACGAGCACGTCGGAGTGCCTGACGTGGTGGTGGTGCGTCCCCAGTCGCCTCTCCTCCTTCTGCGCATGTTGTCTATCAAGGCGGCTGCATGCTAATGATGATGTGGGTGAGATCTTCTAGCACTCAGATGATGACGAGGTAAATTATGAGACACAAGGTGACGTACACCGTCAAGGTCCACTGTCAAGGGGGTGCTAGTAAGTGCTTAGATGTGCTTAGAGCAAGTATAATAGAGCTGAGTCAGCGGGCTATAAGGAATAAACTAGTATATTTCTGCTCAGTTGGAGGAAAGAGAAGAGGAGAGAGAAGGTAAGCGGGCTCTTCATGAAGAGCCAGCTCTAGCACGTGCTCCTAGGCACTTTGTGAGAATGAAAGGTGGGCCACAGAATAAAAAAGTAGTAGTACACTCTTTTGATCTACTATTGTACATGTTGACTATAAGATGGGTTGTAGATGACATGGCACTCGCTTATAGCCATCAGCTAGCTATACTATTAATGCTCTTTCGATGGGGTGCTAAGTGCATTAAATGGCTTAGTAACTCAAGTCTTCAATGCATAGGTGTTTAGTTTATTGGTGCCACATCATATTTTATGCCTGCGTGGCAGGCTTAGCAGCTATACATGGTGGAGCACTGGGAGAGGCCAAGGCTGGTCATAGTGGGGAGTAACTTGTACTGTAACATATTACTATGTTACTCTAAACATCTCTATAAACCGGAAAGGAGGGAGTAGTAACATAGACTAGTGTCATATGCAGAGTATGGGAGCACATAATATTTCCCCATCCGGACCGATCCCAAGTAGGCTTCTCACCTTCTTGGCCCAACAAAAACCCCTCCCCCCTCCCACGCGCGCGTCCCGCCCGGCACCAGCTGAGCCCACCGCTCCACATTGATGGCAAGTCAGGGCAACGCGACCTCTCACTGCTTCCGCCGTTGAAGCGGCGCACCGACCGAGGGCACCGTCGCTGCACGCCCGGCATTTCAGACTACACAGTGGATAGTAACTTTAGAGCAAGTACTACAATTAGATTACATAAGCAGGCTAT
Source organism: Aegilops speltoides (assembly GCA_021437245.1). Taxonomy (NCBI): domain Eukaryota; kingdom Viridiplantae; phylum Streptophyta; class Magnoliopsida; order Poales; family Poaceae; genus Aegilops; species Aegilops speltoides. The sequence continues at coordinate 417,429,307 of CM038143.1, forward strand.
AAGGATTTAAATATAGTATTTGTGCTTCGTTGAAGGAGAGAGAGAGGAGAGAGAGAAAGCGGATTATAAACGTGTAGCGGTTGTACTCCAACATACTTTGTGAGACAAAAGGTGGCGCCATTATTAATGATATTGTATTTATACTAAAGGGACTAACGGACGCCTTAATTACTCTGTTTTTTTAGACAAACCTTGGTGGGGCTATTATTGACTTTTTTTGAGCTATTATTGACTTGGACGTGGGGTTTGGGGGCCAAAGGCCTACTACTATACTCGCATGACCGACCTGACATGCTCTACCCTAGCCGCCGCTGTATCATATGGTTTCGCACCGTTCTAGATCTTAGCGCCGCCACGCAATTCTTCTCCAGCCCTCGTTCCGGCGTGCACCGCGAGAAGGGACAATAGTCCTCCGAACCCTGCCTTTCGTGATCCTGTACGGGAGAGGGGCGATCAAGTTTTTGGGGAGCACACTCCTGTGACTGCTGCCAGCGACGACTTCCTCAATGACAACCTTCTTCCCCGACCTCGGTAACCTCTTCATCAACGACATGAGTGACAACATCAACCACATTGGTTCTGCTCCCGCTGTACAGTATGTGATTATGTCCTCCTGGCATCATTACTTTGATGTTTGCAATTGTCGTCGTGATCTATTTACTGCTGATTCGGATTAAATCTCATACTAAATTGCTCATATATTCAACAATCCAATCCAAAAACCTGATTACAAGCAATTTACTCCAAGTGGTTTTTTGCGCTTTTGAAGCCGTATACTTTTAAGGGGTGCAATATAAAAGGTGGCGCACAAGAGCAATATATTGGTTTCAGATCATGTATTGCTATAACGCCACTAAGGGTAAGCCTGAGGGCGATCTTAATCCTACACAGCAGGAAGCTTTTTAGAACATGGATACCCTCTTCAAAGCCGCCCTGCTGAGTGTTCTTGACGATTCCATTGTGGATTCATATATGTCATTTGACAGCCGCGAAGACATGTGAGTTGCGCTCGAGGCCATGTTTGGGCCCTCGGGCGCTGGCAACGAGTTGTACGTCATGGAGAAATTTTGTGACTACAAGATGACTCATGAGCGCTCTGTTGTTCAGCAGACTCATGAGATCTGATCACTCTCTAAGGAACTTGAGTACTTTAAGTGTGTGTTCTTGGGACAAATTTGTTGTTGGGACCATCATTGCGAGCTTCCACCTTCATGGAGCGATTTTGCTACTTCTCTGAAAAACAAGACACATGAGTTTTCTGTTTTGGATCTCATTAGCACTCTTGATTTTGAGGAGAAGGCGAGAGCAAAAGACACACGTGCTCGAATTATTGAGGGAGCTTCTAGTGCCCACATGGTACGAGAAGAACTTCTAGCCCGACCAACCCCAAAACAACAAGAACAAATCTCGGGGAAAGGCAAGTTTGATGCAAAGAACAAGCCGTCACATTCTACCAACTTCAAGAAGAATTCTCATAATGGGAAGGATCTGAGACCTCAATTTTGGTAGCACCGCACAAAATTTATATGGCTGCATCTACTGCTGTCGGCTAACCTCATGGTGCTCGGTATTCCTACATTAAGTAACTAGGTACAATGACCACCGCAAGATGAAATTAGCTTATTAAATGCGTTGACTTGCTGAATGCGGTGCGGAATGATCCTGTCATGTGTGGAGGAGCAAATAATCAGTGCAGCCGAAGGTGGAAATCAACCAAGGACTTATGAAATTATATGTAATCTTCCTCAGGCAGGTCAGTATCCCCTTCGTCCAGATGATCGTGTTTTGTCATGCCGAGCTATTGATATGTGCTACTTGTTTTGCAACACCGTTTAAGTATAGCTCTGTTTTCCTATCTTTTCATATTCGGACAATGAATATGATATCGAGAAGGCTGCAGTATGGACCCATGTTGAGTCATCTCTATTGCCTCATGTGTTTCTTTGCAAATGTGTCGGCATCAATTGCAAGATGAGGCAGCTAGCTAGCTATGGAGTTGCCAACATGCTCAAAGTGCTCATAACATTGAGAAGAAACAAGCATGCCGGAAATTAATGCGTCTTGAGGAGGCCCTTTGCTCAAAGAAGCATCGACCGATTTTCTTTATTTCCACACCTTCTCACAGCTTTGTATATTGGTTATAGTATGGTGAATCATTGAGATGCATAGACATGTTGAACTTTTGTTCTTTTGAATGTTAGTTTAATGTGAGTGTACGCATCTAGTACGCATCCTCTAATTTGGTGGATGCACACGAGAAAATAAATCTCCTTAATTTACTCCATAACCACCCTATTAAATAGGCCTAGTAACAAACCAGGGCGCATGCGGTGGCGGCGGGCATATGCATCCTGCATGCATGGCGGTCAGCCAAGCCCATCGCCCGGCTCAATGCAAGACAGCATAAAATAAGAGAGCGGTTCTTGGGAAGCAGTAGTTAGTGCAGCGGGCCTTATAAACACTAACAACTTCGCTCTCCCTTCCATCTCCCCACCCAATTCCCCGCTCCCCAATCTTCCTCACTCGTCCGAAAAACCCGCTCACCTTCTTCCTCACTCGTCTGAAAATGTCGCTCCTCTTCTTCCACTCCTCACAATCCACAGCCCTCCTTCTTCCCCCTCGCCTTGCCACTAGGCTCGTCTCTGGCTACTCTGCTCAAACCCGTGAGCTCGTGGCATACAAGGAAAATGGAGTCGGCTGGCCCCGGCCAAGAAGATGAGGCTCCCCAGCAGCAACGCTGGTTGTAGATCCCTTTTCATTGGCCTTGCGGGAGAAGCGGCGAGCCCCCCCACCCGCACCGGATCGAGGAACCGATAGAATCTTTGGTGGACTGCATCACCGATCTCCCGGGCGTCATCCTTGAGGAGATCATCTCGCTTCTCCCCACCAAGGATTGCTGCCGCACACAAGTCCTCTCAACTCGGTGGCGCCCTCTGTGGCGCATCGCATCCCTCAATCTCGACTATCGTCAGATATCTGTCCTTCCTGAATTTGATCTCCTAAGAGCCATCGTCTCTTCTCACCAGCAGGGCCCCGTTCAATGCCTCTGCATCCGGACAAGCTACCTGCTGTCCATACCCGGCAAGGTGGACGCTTGGCTGACATCCCCTGAATTCGGAAAACTCCAGCAGTTTGAGTTCTACCATTACCACGAAAGTTTCATACCACGAACATACCAAGAATTCATGCCCACACCACCGTTGTCCATCTCGCGGTTTTCCTCCTCTCTCTCTCTCTCTCCACACCGCCACCTTCGCCCGGTGCCATCTACCAGACGATCTGGTACAAATGCTTCGACTCCCACTGCTAAAAAAACTTTCGCTTGTGGTGGTTTATCTGTCGGAGGCCTCACTGCACAACATCATCCACTCCAGTTGCCCTGCCCTAGAGCGCTTGCTGATTGTTTTGGGAATAGAAATCGGTATCAGTTTTTCTCCAAATAAAGTCGCCTCACCTTAAAAGCGTTGGAATTTGTTTCAAAAAAGAAAAGCAACTCATCATTGAAGATGCCCCTTCACTTGAAAGGTTGCTCCTTCATAATTGTTATACACCTTCAGAAATAACTGTTGTCTCTGCGCCCAAACTGGAGACCTTGGGTGTAATTCGTGACCCGTTTAATAATCACAAGGAGTTGGTGTTTGGCTCCTCACTTTTTCAGGTACCGTATATTATCATCTACACATTTTTAATCATATGCTGCATTTTTCATTTGTGCGCATAAGTTTTATATCATCTTGGAGTACACTTTGGGTACAAATATTATGTTATATGCTCAATGAAGAGTTCGTCCATTGATAGCCTATCAATGCTGCTGGATTCTGTCAAGATCGTATATATCAGAATGTATAATTTTGATCTGGACATAATTATTGGCTTGCTGCGATGCTTTTGATCTCTGGAGAATTTATACATAGAGGTGATGATTTCATGCACATTGAAAGCCCGTATATATTGTACTAGAATTAACTGTTCAGGTTATCGTTCTTTCGACATACTCTTTTTCAAACCTTAACTGTTTTCAATCTTCATGTCTACTTAGGCGAGAACCACATGGAAAAACATATAACCAATCGTTGGCGTAATAAGCACAAGGATTTTCTTAGTTCTCATGACATTCGTTTGAGGACAATAACGATGGGACGATATGCATCCAACCGAACAAAGCGAAGCTTTGTCACATTCTTCTGTTGAATCGAGGTTACTATTGTCCATGAGGCTTAATATTTACAGCAAGAGATTTCTCACGGACGAACATGTTGAACAGCAAAAAAAGAAGTTTCAGGTGGACTAATGGGCTTCTAAACGTGCTCGGCTTCTATTTACAAGAAGTTGTAGACATCCTGAAATAAATTATTTTGCACAGGATGTTGATTTTATGGATCAGACCGATCCATTTGTTTGTGACTGCAAAAAAGAGTGGTTGGGTTAGATGTTACTGTCATGTTCAATCTGGGTTTTGTCTAAAAATTTGATGAACAATTGAAAGTGCAACTATCCCTAGGTGGTTTTGGTAATTCATAACAACATATAGCTCATTGAGCTAATGCTATTCAAAGACTATTGTTTCAGGAAAGCTCAATGAATGGCATGGCATGGATGATGAAAGTGGATCCCTCAAAATACTAAGGACAAAGGATTGGCTCAAGCTCAAAAGTTCAAGACTCTTCATTTTATATTTTAGTGATCCAAGATCACATTGAGTCTATAGGAAAAGCCAATACTATCAAGGAGGGATGAGGTGTTGCTTAATGAGCCTCTTGCTTCATGTGCTTAGTGATATGCTCCAAAACCCTCAACTACTTTCCCACATCCACAAATGACCTAAACCCAAAGCCAAAATCGGTCACACCGATTCTTCCTATCCGGCGCACCGATTCCAAAAGTCATAGCCACTGCCACAAACCCTAAGCAAATCGGTCTTACCGATAGGGATCTCGGTCTCACCGAGATGGGGTTGTAATCTCTCTATTTCCCTTAGTAACATTTCGGTCTAACGAAGTGAGCGTCAGTCCCACCGAGATTGCAATGTAAACTCTCTGTTTCCTTTTGTAACATTTGGTCTCACGAAAAGAGCAAATCGGTCCCACCGAGTTTACGACCAACTCTCTGAAAGCTTATTACCAAATCGGTCTCACCGAGTTTGTATGTCGGTCTTCTTGAGATTACATTATGCCCTAACCCTAACGAATCGGTCTCACCGAGATGCATGTCAGTCCACGAAAATCACTAACGGTCACTAGGTTTACTAAATCGGTCTAACGATTCGGTCCCATCGAGTTTGGTAAATTGTGTGTAATGGTTAGATTTTGTGTGGAGGCTATATATACCCCTCCACCTCCTCTTCATTAGTGGAGAGAGCCATCGAACGAACCTACACTTCCAACTTACCATTTACGAGAGAACCACCTACTCATGTGTTGAGGCCAAGATATTCCATTCCTACCATATGAATCTTGATCTCTAGCCTTCCCCAAGTTGCTTTCCACTCAAATCTTCTTTCCACCAGATCCAAAACCTATGAGAGAGAGTTGAGTGTGGGGAGACTATCATTTGAAGCACAAGAGCAAGGAGTTCATCATCAACGCACCATTTGTTACTTCTTGGAGAATGGTGTCTCCTAGATTGGCTAGGTGTCACTTGGGAGCCTCCGACAAGATTGTGGAGTTGAACCAAGGAGTTTGTAAGGGCAAGGAGATCGCCTACTTCGTGAAGATCTACCGATCTACCGCTAGTGAGGCAAGTCCTTCGTGGGCGACGGCCATGGTGGGATAGACAAGGTTGCTTCTTCGTGGACCCTTCGTGGGTGGAGCCCTCCGTGGACTCGCGCAACCGTTACCCTTCGTGGGTTGAAGTCTCCATCAACGTGGATGTACGATAGCACCACCTATCGGAACCACGCCAAAAACATCCGTGTCTCCAATTGCGTTTGAATCCTCCAAACCCTCCCCTTTACATTCTTGCAAGTTGCATGCTTTAATTTCCGCTGCCTATATACTCTTTGCATGCTTGCTTGAATTGTGTGATGATTGCTTGACTTGTCCTAAAATAGCTAAAATCTGCCAAACTCTAAAATTGGGAAAAGGTTAAGTTTTTATTGGTCAAGTAGTCTAATCACCCCCCTCTAGACATACTTCAAGGTCCTACAAGTGGTATCAGAGCCTTGGTCTCCATTTGCTTTGATTTCCATAGCTTTTGGTGGTGATAGCCTTGGTTTCACAGCCTAGGAGGTCCTTACTTTGATGGTACTAATTTTGGTAGTTGGAAGCATAAGATGAAAATGTATATTCTTGGACATAACCCCGCCGTTTGGGCAATTATTTGTATTGGCTTGCAAGGTGAATTTTTCGATGGGAGAGAACCGAACCATGAAGCTAATGCGGAAGAATTGAAGATGCTGCAATACAACGCTCAAGCTTGTGATATCATCTTCAAAGGATTGTGCCCCGAAGAATTCAACAAAATCAGTCATCTTGAGAATGCAAAGGAAATTTGGGATAGTTTGATTGATATGCATGAAGGTACCGAGTCCGTCAAGGAATCCAAGTTGGAGGTGCTCCAAAGTTAGCTTGACAAGTTCAAAATGAAGGATGGTGAAGGTGTCGCTGGAATGTACTCTAGGCTTGCTCTTATCACAAATGAGATTGCCGGCTTAGGGAGTGAAGAGATGACCGACAAATTCATCATCAAGAAGATCTTAAGAGGATTGGATGGAAAGTATGATACCATGTGCACATTGATTCAAATGATGCCAAACTACAAAGATCTCAAGCCAACGGAAGTCATTGGAAGAATTGTTGCTCATGAGATGTCACTCAAGGATAAGGAGGAACTTCACAACAAGTCAAGTGGTGCTTACAAAGCCTCAAGTGAAGCCCCCGCATCATCAAGTGAGAAACCAACCTTCAATGAAGAATTGAGCTTAATGGTGAAGAACTTCAACAAATTTTACATGAGTAGAAGCAAAGAAAGAAGCTCCAAGTCAAGGTCTTACAATGACAAAAGATCTTCTAGTCGAGGCGCAATTGCTACAATTGTGGGAGACCGAACACTACTCAATGAGTGTCGGCACCCTACAAAAGAAGAAGATTCTCCAAGAAGAAGAAGCAAAGAGAAGAATCACCACCAAGAGAGAGGAGGAGTAGAGATGATCATTATGAGCGAAGACCCTCACGGAGAAGCAAGGATTCGAAAGGAAGGACAAGTCATCAAGGAGCTACACAAAGCGAAGACATCAAGCTCATGTTGGTGAATGGGTATCCGGCTCCGACTCCGACAATCACTCAGGAGAAGCTATCACTCGACTCGAATATACTCAAGATGAAGGTGTTGCGGTCTAGCACTTGTGTCAACCAACTCCTCGACATATTTGACTCACCAAATGAAGGTGTTGGAAGATGCTTCATGGCCAAAGGTCCAAAGGTAACACATCCTGAGTATGTTGATTTCAATAGTGATGAAGATGACTTGCTTGTGGATGATGATTTACTTGTTGACAACTCTAGTGATGAATACTATGATGAAACGTCAATTAATCGTGCTAATCAAGATAAAACGAATGACAATGATAAGGAGAAGATTGACCTTCTAACTAAAGAACTAAATTCTCTTAAGTTAGCTCATGAAACTATCTACGAAGATCATCGAGAACTTTTAAGGGCTCATGAGAAGTTACGCTTTGAAAAGCTCAATCTTGAGCAAGAGCATAAGTTCTTAAAAGCAATCAATGATGATCTTCGCAACAAAAGTTCTTCTTACATTGCCAAGCGTTTACTCTTATCTACTTACATGCCTCAAGTCAAGTCTAGTAACAAGTACAAGAAAGATACTTCCTCTAGTAGTAACAATAATAATGTCAAATCCAATATTGTTGCTTCTAGTGGTTCTCTTGATTCCACTAATGATTCTCTTAGCCAAGTTACACTTGAGCAAGAAAACAGCTTATTGAAGGGAATTATAGAAAGGTGTTTACAAGAGCCTTGCCGGGAGTAAGCAATTGAGGAAATTGTGCATAAGCAAGGAAGGCACCGGAAGAATCAAGGTGTTGGTTTTGAATGAAAGTTCAATGCCAATGGAGTTGAGTGGGAAGAAGATCAATACCCCAAGACGAAGTTTGTTCCTCAACAAGAGAAGTATGATCCTACTTCCTTCAAGGGAACACAAGCTCAAGATGATCTTCCACCACAAGACCACAAGAACAAAGGCAAGGACAAGCTTCAAGAAGAGATTGATGCATTTGAAGAAGCACCTAAAGCCTCGTTCAAGTGGGTTCCCAAGACTACGTCAAGTTCTACTTCATCAAGTACAACAACAACTCCAAGGATTCCCATCAAGATGATGTGGATCCCGAAGAAGAAGAACTAGAGAGTTCTTGAGGGTGACTCTGCCAACATTCTTCACTCATATCATTTTGGCAAGAATAAGTGCAATCAACTTCCACATATTGCACTAGTTCAAGGAGTCACAAACCCTCATGTTGGTAAGGCAAGGGACAAGGTAACCTCATAATTTCATGGACATCATCTTGTGTGTGCATCACTCTATGTCTATGGATATTCTTGTTTGTTCCTTGTGGGACTAACCCATGTAGGCAAGTTGAAAGTGCAACTCACTCCAAAGGATTGCTCCAAATGATCTACATCAACATTGAGCATCTACATCTTCAACACCTACATGAAGTCATCATCGACAAAACCCAAGGTTAGTTCATCCCTCTAAGGGGGGATCTCACATCTAGGGGGAGCTTAACTCTAAGAATTGAGTCAAAGCAACCCTAATGGTGTGAACACATCAATGCATTATGTAAAAGTGGTAACCCCATTTGAGCTTAAACGATGAGTATGACCTATGATCAAATGTTCTCATTTGACTCCTAAGTCAATATACTCATATATAGATGACCTAGTCATCGCTAATTGCTTGATAGATGCTAGAATTGGTTGTGCATGCTTTGCCACATAGTTCATTTGCCATCTTATTGTGTGAGCATGTTGGTGCATATGTTACTCATTCAAGGACATCCACTTGTTGTTTTGATTGTTTGGTTTCTTTTCTTTTTGCCAAGTGGATGGACAAGAATGCCTAAGAACCTTCTTTAGCTATCTATGCTTTTCTCATCTCAAACTCTATTCATGCTACATCACAAAATTTGATCAAGTCGATTTGAACCACTCGTGTGAGGAGCACTTTCGAGTCCCGATTAAATCATAGACTTAAAATTCCAAAACCTCTTTGTGATTCTCGGTCGGACCGATTCCACCCTTCGGTCCTACCGAGATCATCAAGTTGATCTGAGTTTTCAATCTCGGTTCAACCGATTTGAACTTTCGGTCCCACCGATTTCTTTATGCTGAACACGATTATGCATCTCAGTGCCACCGAGTTGTTCCACTCGGTCACACCGACGGGGTCGGGCTATATATAGCCACGGGCAAAATTTTGGAAATTTCTCTGAAACCCTTCGCCCGCGCAGCAACTCGCTCTGCAATCGAAGGTCTCCGGATCGTCTCCTCGTCGCCAGCAGCCTCCTATCGCTGGTCTCTGCCGCCGTCAACGGATTTTGTCCCCACCGTTGCCGCTGTAGCAAGTCCACCGCCAAGTTAGGGTATGGACTTGGTCTTTGTGTTATCCATGTCTGATTCCTAGCACATTGTATTTTTATCAAATCTTGCCACGATTGAAACTCTTCTATCCAGCCAAAGTAATCCATAGATTAGATGAGATTCAAATTTTTAGGGTTAGGTTTCCGCCGAAACCATCTCGAACCCACCGAGTTGAAAAACTCGGTCTCACCGATTTGGCTTATGCCATTGCACTAGTGACTCTCGGTCTAACCAAGAATTACTAATCCGTGCGACCGATTTGTGGATTCTGTGAAACCCTAGCAGGCTCGGTGCCACCGAACTGTGACTCGGTCCAACCGAGATCATCAGTTTAGGTTCCAAAACTACTTCGGTATCACCAAGTTTGAAAATCGGTTGATCCTAAATGCTTTCTGTGGAAAACAATAACTGAACTTTTGAATCATTCTTTTGGAAAAATCTCTGCATTTTGTGATGCTCATCTATTCTATCTCATCTATAACTCTTCACGAGGTCGTGATCGGCTATTGCGGTATGTTTGATCGAGTGACAGCGAGCAGTCGGAAGAGCAGATGGACTTGAGTGAGGGCACTAGTCCCTCAACTACAGATGAAGGGAGCAGAAGTACTCCTAGTGTCGGTGTACTAAGGTAGGGGTCCCTCAGTACCCCAACTTGTGCAGGGCGATTCTGACTCCCAGCGGCTGGATTTACCACATGCTTGCGGAGACCATTCCTACTCCATATCAAGCCATTCAAGAACAAAGTGTACAAGACAGAAGATCGAGACCCGGCAAGAGGAGCTTGCGGGAAGGCCGTTCGAGCTCAAGATTACATCACTCACGCAAGGCCTGGCGAGAGGAGCTCGCCGGGAGGACTAGAAGATTATATCACAGAAGACACGCCCGGCGCTATCGCGTCAGCGAGGGCCGAGGCGGCAAGTCACAAAGCCCGACAAGCTCCGGGCCCGCAAGATCAAGACCCGGCAAAGTACTTGCCGGAGAGCTCGCTGCGTGCCGCCTCGGCTCATCGCCTGTCGTCGCCTTGAGCCCTCTCCGAGAGCGTGGCGGATGGCCGTCTGACATGGGGGTGCGGTGGCACTCCACGGTGGTGGATCCATCGCCGTGGCAAGCGGAGACATAAGGCGGGAACTTTTGGGTCGGCGGTGGCGGGCATTAAATGCCTTTGTCCCCTCTGTCAAAAGTAGGTAGAAACCACTGTTCAAGCAATCTTGTAGCTGCCTTGTTCCCTTGTGCTCCAACTACCACCTCTTTTACATTTTACCCCTTTCTCCTCGTTGACACTGTTGGTGACCCTTGCCCTATAAAGGAGGCCCATGCACAACGTAGAAGGAGGTTGAATGTTGCAACTCCACGCTCGGTGTAGCTGCTCTTGTAGCTCTTCAAGCTCCGAGCACAATACAACCTAAAGCAGCGATGGGGTTTCTGCGACCACCGCGGCCCGAAGCTGGGTAAAAAGGACCGCCCGCGCGCATCGCCTCGATCTGCTCTCTGTGCCTCCTCCTCCCTCATACCGCACTCACGAAGGGGCCTCCCCGGCCCCATAGGTGCCGCACCCGCCCGCGACATCTTTGGCGCGCCAGGTAGGGGGATGGCGAGTTTGTGCGGACCTGATCCGGTGTTCGCGCGGCCGCGTTCTTCATCAACCTCTCCAATTTCGTCAGCAACTTCATCGACAGCTGCGCCATGGCCCCGAAGACGAGGGCCTCGAGGGTTCTGAACCGTCTGCGTCTCACCCGCCGCCACCGGAACCAGCGGTGGGCGGAGGAAACGCCGTCGAAAGGTGGACACCGGCGAGGGCACTTTCGCGGTGCCACGAGATCGAGGGCAGGGCGGATGATCGCGCCTCGGTCTCCGTGGATCGCGTCCATCTCAGCGCCACGACAGCCCGGCGGCGCCGTACCACGGGAGGTGGTACTCGCATCTTTGGGCAAAAACGTCTTGGAGGTTCGCGGATGCTCGGGACTCTGTCCATGCATGAGCAAAGCGAAAGTGCCGGGGCAGGACCCTGCTCCTCCTATCGCTACTAGGAGTCTGAGCATATCCTGTTCCTCGCGCCGTTCGCCCCCGCTCCCCCTCCGCTCTGGCAAGCGTGTTTCCCTGGAACGCTACGCTGCCGTCGAGGACGTGCCATTGAGCTCTAAGTCCGGCAAGGACGGCTCTGGCGCAGCACTCCGGCGAGCGTAGCCCCTCGGAGCGCTATAAGCCCGGCGTGGACAGCTCTGGTGCTCGTTCCGGCAAGCGCGTCTCCCCGGAGCACTGCGCTGCCGTCGAGGACGCGCCATCGAGTTCCACCGGTGAGAGCAAGAAAACAAGAAAAAGAAAAGCTAAGTTGCTCGAGCTTTTGTGCAGAACACTCCTTTAATTCCATGCTTCTTTTATATCCCTCGAGCATTCGTCCTTTGTGCATAAAACCTGCATGCGCGGAGGAGCCTGCTTTCGTGGATAGCCGCACCCTTACTTTGCTTGAGCACGGTCAGCGAGTTAAAAGTGAGCGCGACCAGCTTGCGCCCTTGTTTCGTTTGAGTCCGCTCGACAAGTTAAGTCGTCGCGACTAGACGCGGCAAGGTTGCTTGCGGAAGCAACACCAGCCAGCGGGTTGCTGATGTTCCGCACTCAACAAGTGTGTCGGCGCCGCAAGTTCCCTAAAGCGTGGGGTGAAAGCGCACAAAGGATGCAAAGTAGAGGTGTAGCGTGGCGAGGCCTTGTCGTGAGATGTCCTTTGTATGAGAGGCTTGTGCGAGAGGAGCCAAGTCGTGGTCGATTCGCGTGCTTGTTTTGTTTTCGAGTCCGCTCAACAAACACAAGTGTGCTCCTGCACCTTACCTTGCTTTCGAGCCTGCTCGGCAAGTTAAGCGTCATAATCGCCCGGCAAGGTTGTTTGCGGAAGCAGCACCGCCAATGGGCTGTCCCTTTTCGACAAGCGTGTTACGCCCGGCAAGCTCCCGAGGCGTGAAGTACAAACATCTGAAGGGCAAGGCACGGCATCGTGTTGCACAATCAAGATTCGTATGCATGTACATGATGAAGCTGTTGCAGATCTATCTCAGCTGTTTTCATGGCTGAAATTACAGCAACAAGGAGGAACGGAAGGCGCACCACGCAGGTTACGGCCAAGCCAGCGTCATTGGGCGCCGTGGCGCCAAGATTAAATCTCAATGAGCCAGCGTCATTTGAGGCTGCGGTGCCAAGATTCGTCTCCGGCAAACCAGAGTTCTTTGGGGCTGCGATGTCGAATAAGTTTTCATCCCTCTTCATGCATCCTCTTATGGACCGGGAAATGCGGGGCTGCGTCTTTGAACGAGCGTGTCTTGTAAAAACCCGTACGTGGAGGAGCCGAGTCGTGGTCGATTCGTGCTTGGTTTGTTTCGAGTCCGCTCAACAAACACAAGTGTGCGCTGCACCTTACCTTGCTTTCGAGCCCTTTCGACAAGTTAAGCGTCATATCGCCCGGCAAGGTTGCTTCGGAGCAACACCGCCAGTGAGCTGTCCCACTTTTCGACAAGCGTGTTACGCCCGGCAAGCTCCCGATAGCGTAAGAACATACAAGGCACGAAGTCAAGTAAAAGACTCAGTCCGGCAAGCTTTCCCCTCTTTTCATTAAAAACATCCAATTTAGTACAAGTCCATAGAGGATGAAAAACATGATAGAGAGGATTACAAGTCTTAAATACAGCTAAGGCCGAGGGCTTACAAATTAAAAAGATAAGGTGCCGTGATCCCTCTCTGTTTCTCTGTTCAGGAGTTCAGAGGTAGGTCAAGAGCCCCGGCAAGATAAGCCTGCCGGGAAGGAGGCCCGCAAGAGGAGCTTGTCGGGAAGGGCGAAGGCGCCTAGGAGAGTGTGGCGGTGGCGCGCCGTGCCTCGAGGCTGCGCAAGGTGGCGGGCATGGGGAGCGCATCCCGGAGAGCCACAGGCGCGAAGACACCAAGAGAACTTCCGGGGCCGGCCGGGAGCTTGGCGGAGGCAGGCGTCGGAGGCGAGCTTGAAGGCGGGGTGATGGGACATCGGCCGCGGCGAGGGCACCTCGCCCTCGTACTCGATTTGACGGCCTTGTCGCCATCCCCTCTTCCTCTTCCGCAGCCTCCCTCGCCCGGCCGCCCAAGGAGGCGGCCCGGGAGTTCGAAGGCGGCGACCCAGAAGATGGGGTCGCCGGTGGCCTTGAGGCAGCGGTGTCCGGCGCCTAGTCGGGCCCGCCATCCCCTCGTCGCCGCTGTCGCTCTCCTCCTCGTCACTCTCGCTCGGGAGGAGCCTTCGCTATCCGAGGAGCTGTCCACAGCAGCGCACCGGTCCGTAGTCGCCAAGACCTTGGCGGCGAAAGGTCACCATCCATTAACGAAATGGAGGGTGAACCCGCCGTCAAGCTATGGATCCGGGCGAATGTCTTCCACCCTCGGTCGAAGAACATCACGCGGGGCTGGGGACACGACACTCACTCGAGTGCCGCTGATCCCGCAGCCCCTCATGCGCAACTCCATCACGTCGGGTGGATCCGGCCCCATCGCGTCCATAAGCGGGGCGGCAGCGGGAGGCGGCGGCGGTGCTCGGCGAGCTTGATGAAGAACTCGAGGATCGTCTCGGTGTGGACCGCCCGTGGTCGGGCTCGCCCGGAGGAGGCGAGGCGCATCACCGACCGCCTCTCCCGGCCGCCTCGGCCACGCCCTCGGCCTCGTCATGACCGCCCCTCCCTCTCCCTCTCGTGGCGGCTCCACCGCCACGGGAGCGGGATAGGGAGAGTTGCGCTGCCTGGAGGCAACCCTCGCCGCCACCGTCGAAGAGCTGGGATTTCCCCCTTCCATGGCGGAAAGAAGAACAGAAGATGAAGGCGAAGGGAGAAGAGGATGAGTGTGGCCATTGTGCTCCCCTTCTGCCCCTTTTAAAGGGGCGAGGTGGGGGCTCAACCGCCCCGCTCGGCCAATCAGGAAGCAAGGAGGCCAGAGGAGCGGGGCCGACTCGCCTTCTCCGCCCGTGACGGCTCGGTCTCCCACCTTCGCCGCCTACGACCCCTGTGCATGAGGGCCGCGTGGAGAAAAGCGGAGCAGGCGGCGGGTGAAGCGACCTCGCTCGCACCACGATCACGGGGATGCCTTAAAGATCTGCATCGCCGCCCGTCTCCCACGACGCCGCAATCGGCGCGTGCCGTTCACGGGAGGTGGCGGATCTGGCAGATTCGACGCGCCACAGGCGCGTGTGCCGTCTGCTTGTCTTGGGCCTGGCCCAACAGCGCTTCGGCACCGTGTGTGGCCCAGCCCGGGGCTCTGTCGGTGTACTAAGGTAGGGGTCCTCGGTACCCCAACTTGTGCACGGGCGTTGCAGCTCCCAGCGGCTGGATTTACCACATGCTTGCGGAGACCATTCCTACTCCATATCAAGCCATTCAAGAACAAAGTGTACAAGACAGAAGATCGAGACCCGGCAAGAGGAGCTTGCGGGAAGGCCGTTCGAGCTCAAGATTACATCACTCACGCAAGGCCTGGCGAGAGGAGCTCATGGGAGGACTAGAAGATTATATCACGAAGACACGCCCGGCGCTATCGCGCGTCGGCGAGGGCCCGAGGCGGCAAGTCACAAAGCCCGACAAGCTCCGGGCCGGCAAGATCAAGACCCGGCAAAGTACTTGCGGAGAGCTGCGCTGCGTGCCGCCTCCACTCATCGCCCACGCGTCGCCTTGAGCCCTCTCCGAGAGACGCGTGGCGGATGGCCGTGCAACATGGGGGTGCGGTGGCACTCCGCAGTGGTGGATCCATCGCCGTGGCAAGCGGAGACATAAGGCGGGAACTTTTGGGTCGACGGTGGCGGGCATTAAATGCCTTTGTCCCCTCTGTCAAAAGTAGGTAGAAACCCTTTGTTCAAGCCTTTCAGTTGCCTTTGTTCCTTGACTGTTCCAACTACCACCTCTTTTACATTTTACCCCTTTCTCCTCGTTGACACTGTTGGTGACCCCTTGCCCTATAAAAGGAGGCCCATGCACAACGTAGAAGGAGGTTCGAATGCTTGGCAACTCCCACGCTCGGTGTAGCTGCTACTGTAGCTCTTCAAGCTCCCGAGCACAATACAACACAAAGCAGCGATGGGGTTTCTGCGACCACATGACCGAAGCTGGGTAAAAAGGACCGCCCGCGCGCATCGCCTCGATCTGCTCTCTGTGCCTCCTCCGCCCTCGTACCGCACTCACGAAGGGGCCTCCCCGGCCCCATAGGTGCCGCACCCGCCCGCGACACCTAGTAATTTGCGTAAGGCTGCTACTAGGCAAAGGAGGAAAAGAACTTCAGATTCAGAGGATGAAGATTACAAAGCTGAGGAAGATGAGGCCACTTCCAAGAAAGTGGTTCTCAAGAAAGAATATGGCTTTGCACAGAGCACTAAGCCAGGTCTGAAGAAGAAAGTTCCTGCCAAGAGGACACCAATGCCAATGGCCAGAAAGTCCACTCAAGTGCCAGCTCAGGCTCAACCCAAAGAAGCACCTGACAAGAAAGTCACTTATTCCAAACCTCAGAAAGTCCCCACTGGTGAAACCATGAAGTTCACAATTGAATCAGAGGATGATGGTGATCATGACAAGAAAAAGAAGAGAGCAAGAACCATCCTTGGAAAGCCCTCTATGCACTACTAGGAAAAGGGCTATAGATAGGATGGACTCTAATGGCGCACTGTACATGCGGTGCGCCATTACTAAATACTAATGGCGCACCATGTGTTGGTGCGCCATTAGTGTGCAAATACTAATGGCGCACCACATCCCACGGTGCGCCATTAGTAAAAAGAAGTTTTTTTTTAAATTTTCAAAACTACTAATGGCGCACTGGGGGTGGTGCGCCATTACTAGTTGACATAGTAATGGCGCACCACACCCACGTGCGCCATTAGTAATTCGAAAAAAATAAAAAATAAAAAAAATTGTTAGTAATGGCGCGATGTCGCGCCTTGTCATTGGTGCGCCATTACTAAGTTTTTTCAAAAAAATAAAAAAAACAATTTTTTTATTTTTTAAACTAATAATGGCGCATCGTGTGTGTGTGCGCCATTACTAGTTAAACTAATAATGGCGCACCACCCGCAGTGCGCCATTACTAACAAACCCAACACCAATGCACCCCACGTGGACCGCCTTTTCAGTTTTAAAAAATAAAAAAAAATGATGGAAATGTCAAAAAAAATAAAAGAAAATAAGTTTCCCATGTAATATGTGGTCTAGTTGGGAAAATTTAGAAATATGAATTTTGACTTTATTTGCAAAATCTCTTTGGAAATTTGTAAAATGGGCATAACTTTTGCATACGAACTCAGATTAAAAAGTTTTATATATGAAAAAGCATCTACTCGAAAAGTTACATACGGATTTAACGGGGGGTACCCCGTTAAACATTTTCAAAATCCCCAAAAACCTAACAAAAAAGTTACGGGGCTTTCAAGATCTAGAGGCAAAAAAATTCAAAAAACTCAAAAAAATTGGTTTTGCAAAAAAAATTGAATTGTTTTTCAAAATATGATACATAATATGACCGGGAAGTATTTTTCAAAATTTCATCATAGTCATGAACATGAACCAAGTCCTAGACATCAACAAGGTATAATAGGATTGATATGCTAGATATATCAACAAGTGCACGTGAAGTGAAATTTATTCTTTGGGGTTGGATAGAACTCTGAAGTTAAGCGTGCTTGGGCTGGAGTAGTGTGAGGATGGGTGACCTTTCAGGAAGTTTGACCACGGAGTGCAATTTGACCTGAGATTAAGCATATTGACCCGAGATTAAGCCATAGTGACCTGAGATGAAGAAAAAACGAAAAAAACTGAAAAAAAATGAAAAAAAAATCTAAAAAGAAATTTGAAAAAAAAAATTGTTACTAATGGCGTGGTGCGCCATTACCCTGGGAGGAATTCTAATGGCGCATTGTGGGCAATACTAATGGCGCACTACGTGGTGCGCCATTAAAACACCAGATACTAATGGCGCACCAGTGGTGCGCCATTAGAATTTAATTCTAATGGCGTGATGCTAGTGGCGCACCAGTAGTGCGCCATTAGAAGGCAAAATTGGTGCGCCACTAGCATGCCTTTTCCTAGTAGTGATGAGAAGAGGATCTGATGAAGAGGAAGAGGATGCTACACCAGCACCTAAGGCCCCCAAGCTTATGGGTGATGCAATCAGATCAGGAACAGATCAGGGGCTGCAACATCTAAGCCCAAGGATGCACCCAAAGTTGCTTCCATGGTCAAGCAAGTTCCAAAAAGGAATACTAGGAGTATTCCAGCTGCTGAGAAAAACAAGGCCCCAGTGCCCAATGTTGCTGAAGAAGAAGATGAAGAAGGTCAAGTCCTAAGAAAGCTCAAGCCCAAGATACCAGACCACAATGATGCCCATCCTGTGGCTGAGGACATGAGAATCAGGAAGGATTCAGGGCTGAGAATGTGGAGGATGGAAGATCCATATGCTTCAAGAAGAAGAACTGATGTTGACTACAGGTTCCACACAAAGGAACAGCAGGACTTTTATGAAACAATTACATTGGACAAGAAGCCTATAGTGCGTGACATGAGGTGGGTCATTGGACCTACATCAAGGACAATGAAGAGCACTATCACAGAGTGCAAGAAAGCTTTGTTGCTTGTGGAGTTGCTGATTTTGTTGGACAGAAGTTCACCAACTGGAATGATGAGCTTATCATGCAGTTCTACTCCACAACACATTTTTACCCAGATGGTAGAATAGTTTGGGTGTCTGAAGGTACAAGGTACCAATCCACTGTTGAAGAATGGGCAAATCTGATAAATGCCCCCAAGGAAAATGAGGATGACCTGGACATTTATGCAAAGAAGAAGTTGGGTCACAATTCAATGGCTCACATGTACAAGGAAATCCCAGACAAGGCAGTAGAGACTCACAAGTTTGGATCAGTTCACTTTCTGCTGTCAGGGTTGCCCAAGTCTGGTGACCATAACATGATCAGAGGGCATGCCATCAACATGCTGCATGTGTTTGATGTGCCACAGAAGTTCAAAGTCATGAGCCTAATGATTGAAACAATCAAGAGGACTGCAGCAGATCAGAAGAGGAGCTGTGGATATGCACCTCAGATTCAGGAATTGATCAACTCTAAGATGGGCACAGGGAGATATCAGTTGGATAAGGAACATTTTCCACTTTATCCAGACTTTGAGGACAATGAGGTTGTCATGAATGAAGATGATCCACAATCAGTTCAAGCTCAGGAGAAGAAGGAGAAGGCAAAGAAGGAGAAGGCTGCCAAGATGCCAACTCAAGAGGAGGCATCTGAATATTTCTTGAAAACCAAACAGGAGCAGCTTGGTTACTTGATAGCATCTACACCGAGGATTGAGAAAGGACTGCCACCCTCACTCGTAATCGGAGAGCACTGGAAAGAATCATGGAACAAAAATTCTATGACCTTGATGTTAAAATGGCGAGATTCGATCGGTTGTAGAGCAGCTGCGAGGATGACATGCGAGAGAGGAAGGGCAAGACAACCAGCGATGCATTTGCCAGAGTGCCTAGAGCTCGAGAGATCGATTGCGATGCGATGTACAGAGAGCACTAGAGCAACAACCCGCACCAGCTCGCCCCTACAGTTCGGTGCAACAAGCTCCAGCATCCACTCCGGCACCCTCTACTTCAACTGAAGCCTTCGTCCAAGGAGCTATCAGACACCACCACCGAAGATCAAGCACGAGAGTCGATCTAGCACTATGCATTTTCTATGAACTTTTTGGTAACTTGTTGCCAAAGGGGGAGAAAAATGTATAGATCATAGGCTTCAAGAGAGAGAGTGTTGCTTTTGTTCTCTCTTGCTTTATTTGGTGGTTTTTCAAACTTTGTTTGCTTTTGGTTGAGATACTATGCTTGTGAGACATTGATCACTCACTATGCATGCTTAATATTATCCTATCTATCTTATGTGATCACTCACTATGCTTGGTGATGAGTGCATGTATTCATTGTTTATTATTTTGAGCGCTCCACCAAGATGTATGTGACATGGAAGAGTGACCCATGAGCCTAATTCATTGTGCATTTGCAGTCCAAAGCAAATCTTAACCCATGCACAAGTTTAGGGGGGGCTCTTGCTTATCACATACTTCTCAAAGCGACGGTGTTATTCAATCTTATTATCATTTGTCGAAGCTTTGATCTATATGTTGTCATCAATTACCAAAAAGGGGGAGATTGAAAGTGCAACTATCCCTAGGTGGTTTTGGTAATTCATAACAACATATAGCTCATTGAGCTAATGCTATTCCAAGACTACTGTTTCAGGAAAGCTCAATGAATGGCATGGCATGGATGATGAAAGTGGATCCCTCAAAATACTAAGGACAAAGGATTGGCTCAAGCTCAAAAGTTCAAGACTTTTCATTTTATATTTTAGTGATCCAAGATCACATTGAGTCTATAGGAAAAGCCAATACTAGCAAGGAGGGATGAGGTGTTGCTTAATGAGCCTCTTGCTTCATGTGCTTAGTGATATGCTCCAAAACCCTCAACTACTTTCCCACATCCACAAATGACCTAAACCCAAAGCCAAAATCGGTCACACCGATTCTTCCTATCCGGCGCCACCAATTCCAAAAGTCATAGCCACTGCCACAAACCCTAAGCAAATCGGTCTTACCGATAGGCATCTCGGTCTCACCGAGATGGGGTTGTAATCTCTCTGTTTCCCTTCGTAACATTTCGGTCTGACTGAAGTGAACGATCGGTCCCACCGAGATTGCAATGTAAACTCTATGTTTTCTTTTTGTAACATTTCGGTCTCACCGAAAAGAGAAAATTGGTCCCACTGAGTTTACCTTGACCAACTCTCTGGAAAGCTTATTACCAAATCGGTCTCACCGAGTTTGTGTAATCGGTCTTACCGAGATTACGTTATGCCCTAACCCTAACTGAATCGGTCTCACCGAGATGCATGTCGATCCACCAAAATCACTAACGGTCACTAGGTTTACTAAATCGGTCCGACCGAGTTTAACGATTCGGTCCCACGAGTTTGGTAAATTGTGTGTAACAGTTAGATTTTGTGTGGAGGCTATATATACCCTCCACCTCCTCTTCATTCGTGGAGAGAGCCATCGAACGAACCTACACTTCCAACTTACCATTTAGAGAGAACCACCTACTCATGTGTTGAGGCCAAGATATTCCATTCCTACCATATGAATCTTGATCTCTAGCCTTCCCCAAGTTGCTTTCCACTCAAATCTTCTTTCCACCAGATCCAAAACCTATGAGAGAGAGTTGAGTGTTGGGGAGACTATCATTTGAAGCACAAGAGCAAGGAGTTCATCATCAATGCACCATTTGTTACTTCTTAGAGAGTGGTGTCTCCTAGATTGGCTAGGTGTCACTTGGGAGCCTCCGACAAGATTGTGGAGTTGAACCAAGGAGTTTGTAAGGGCAAGGAGATCGCCTACTTCATGAAGATCTACCGCTAGTGAGGCAAGTCCTTCATGGGCGACGGCCATGGTGGGATAGACAAGGTTGCTTCTTCGTGGACCCTTCGTGGGTGGAACCCTCCGTGGACTCGTGCAACCGTTACCTTTCGTGGGTTGAAGTCTCCATCAATGTGGATGTACGATAGAACCACCTATCGGAACCACGCCAAAAACATTCGTGTCTCCAATTGCGTTTGAATCCTCCAAACCCTTCCCTTTACATTCTTGCAAGTTGCATGCTTTAATTTCCGCTGCCTATATACTCTTTGCATGCTTGCTTGAATTGTGTGATGATTGCTTGACTTGTCCTAAAATAGCTAAAATCTGCCAAACTCTAAAATTGGGAAAAGGTTAAGTTTTTATTGGTCAAGTAGTCTAATCACCCCCCCCCCCTCTAGACATACTTCAAGGTCCTACAACAATTAATCCTTGGGCTTTTTGTACCATTTGTATGCTTGACTTGCATGTTGTTGCCCTCGTACTCCCCTCCACCTGCCACTACACTGCCGCATCTTCCATGGCTGTTGTTCGTTCCCGTCCGAGGCCTTGTCGTCGTTCTCCGCCTTGGTTAGCTCGCTGTGCCCACCACCGTCTGGCGTTGTCAACATGGTCAACAACCAAGAGGAATCAGGAGATGACTGTA